>OX940802.1:35998853-36645474 GCA_954870605.1 Acer campestre | reverse complement strand
CGTCAGCCGACCGTTGGGCCTCCAACGGTAATTTTAAAAAAATTAAAAAAATTAAAATAAAAATAAAATATTCGGAACCGGGGTCCGGTTCGGAACCGGAACCGGAACCGGAACCGGAAAAGGAAAACCGGTTCCGGTTTTCCCGGTTCCGGTTCCGGTTCCGGCCGGTTCCTCCGGTTAGAACCGGAACCGAGCCAGGTCTACTTATAGGTATCGATGACTCTTGGATTTAGAGTACGGTTATTATTATTATTATTATTATTTTTTGATAAATCACTTACGGTGACGGAAACTTAAATATGAGATATTGCTCAACTAAATGAACACTCTTAATATATATCAAACTATATTAGACGGTGATAAGTAATGTTATTTTTTATTACTAAATTTTGGAGTCAAATATTTATCTTACTTGTTATGAATTTTGATTTATATATATTGATATTGTGATAGTTGCAAACTGTAAATTACGTGCTACATCTTTTGCGATGTAAATTTTATCTTCAATACCGATCTACTTTTCAAATATCAATTATTTAATGGGTAGTAAATTGGGAGGTTTAAGTTATATAATTCATATTAATTAACCATTATATGTGATGAAATTTCAACTCAGTAATACGAGAATAGATATCTGAATCACGTATGTAATGCTTGATCTTGGAAGGTTCCATGAGACCACTACCTGTTTGGTGTAAAAAAATTATGATTCTAAATGGATGTTTGCTAGCTTTCTTGTAATTAATTAAGTTGTAATTGTTATATCATTTTATTGTACCAATTCATGAAGATGATTTAAACATTTACAGTTATTTAAACTTCCACCTCGTTTGGAATTTTAAAGTTTTACAAGTAATTAAATTTCCACCTCATTTGGAATTTTAAAGTTGAAGAAAACTTTTTTGGGTAAATTTATAGGTACGGTGTCCATATAGAAAGAAAAAGATGGTTGCTACTTGCTAGTAATTTACAGGTACGGTGTCCACAAAAGTCATTGTCCATATTATAAGATGATGAAGAAATTTGATAAAGAAGAAAATAGAAAAAAAAAATTGAAATGTCACGACTCATGACTACACCACAGCCTCACAATATTTCTTCTGTACTTTGTGATCTTGATTTTTGATTCTTTGACCTCCACAAACAAAATCATCTCTTGTGTTGGTTTGGTTTGGTTAGCTATAGTATGTGAACTCTTTTTGGGGGACCAGTCCATAGCTATTAACTACAAACACTACATGTTGTGATGTAGGATTTTGACTTCCACTAACTCCCTTTTTTTGCCTTTCTACGCTCACAATTATGGACTACTACTTTTACAACATGATCTTCCAAGTTTAATTTCTGACCGTTGTTTAGGTTATAGGATCGAACGAAAATCGAATAGATCGATTAATAACACTGGATAATAGATGTTATATCCGAAAATTCATCCTTGCTGAGATGAAACAAATTAAATAAACCCATGTTGGAGATCGATTTGAACTATTATGATGTGTTTTCGAATTAAAAGTGAAAATGAAAGAGAATCAAATTCCATTAGAAATTGAATTAGGTAAGGGAAATTAATTTCTGATTTGTGTGTAAACGCATCCTTATTCTAATCAGGTTTTAGAATTTGGATAAGAAACTGAGACAAAATAGAAAGAGGCATATTATCCAAAGAAAGAAAAAAAAAAAAAAAACGTGTAGGGTTAATGATCACCCAAGAGGTAGCAAGTGGCAGCTCAAGGCTGGTGGTTGGTGGAAGAAATGGGTTGGGTTATGAATTGGTGGCCATAATTTGGCTGAGCAACCAGTAAAGTGAACCATTTTTCAACCAATTAAGCCTTATCTCTCTCTCTCTCTCTCTATGTGGAACTCAAATAAATAAAAAAGCAATTTGGGAATTCTAAAAATCTTGGTTTTTTATTTATTTTAATATTACATAAATTTAGGGTTTGGGATGGAGAGACTTGAACTCACGTACAATTTTGTGGTGGAGTTGCGAGAGGTATATCACAGCACCATTGAACAAATCTCATATTGTCTTAAAAATCTTGGTTTTTTTGTTTAATTGGAGACGTTTTTGTTTACTAAAAAGTGTTAAAATATTAATCGATGTTTTCACACTTAGCACTATTTTTTTTTTAATTGGGTAATGTATTTTTTCTTAGAGACCATCAATAAAATAGATAGAGAGTTCTTTAGTCAAAAAGTAGTTGGATTGTCTTATTTGGTGTGCTAATTAATTGTTTGACCTAATGTAAAGATAATTGTTTCAATCATATGATATTAATGAACTAATTAATTGCTAATAGAGGCGTGGTTTAGCTGGTAGATGAACGAGTTCAAGGTTTGGACAAATGACTTAAAAAAAATAAAAAAAATAAAAAAAACCTAATTGATTGCTTTCAATTAATGAATGCCTCTTTTCTCAAAAATAAAAAATGAAAAATAATTGCTTTCAAAAGAAGAAAAAGAAAAAAGGAACAAATTAATTGACTATTGTTCTATTCATTTTCTTCATTCCATTGCTTGTAATATAAGGCATAAATTTATAGATAATCAAATATTGAGAGATCAACACATGAACTCTCTCTTGTTAGTCCTCAAATTACTTTAAGTTGTTTGGTTAATCTGAATAATTATAGCTAATTAATCCTGAAACAAATAGAACATATTTAAATTTTAAGTAAAATGAAATATTCACTCAAAAAAACTTATTGAACTTTTTTCTAATAACATAAAAAGGACTAGAGATCTATTCCTTTCTATTGGAATCCCTCTTATTCAATGATTTAGTCCAAAATTCTCCATAGCTAAAAGACTATAAATGATATTATATTGATTCTTATTTTTAAGGAAAATTTTGATAAGTATCTTTCATAGGGTAGATCGAAGATCAACGACCTTTTTTTTTTTTGGTTTACACCATCCGGTTTCTGGGTGGGGCGGATCCACCATACCGTGCAATTAGCCCAGACCACACCCCGACTAATCCGGACTCGCACCGGGTCGGCCCACTAAGGGGTAAAGTGCTCCCAATATGTGTAGCTCCGTTCACAAGGGGAGTTGAACCCACGACCTTGCTTAAGGGATGAGAGCGCCGAACCACTCACACCAACACATGATTGGTAAGATCAACGACCTTTTTCTAAATAATATAAAACTCATTGATTATATCATCTAGATGATCAACAACCTCCTTTAAATCATATAAAATTCACTAGTTACAATAAAAAGTGAATGGCTTTTTTTTAAAAAAAAATTATATATCAAAATAAAATTCTTATAATGATTTATAGACTATAAATTATATTATGTTAATTCTTTTTTTTTTTTTTGGGTGAAAACTTTTAAACCCATTTGTATCCTAGTGAGTAGTGATGACCCATCTACATATGCAGTAGTGTTAGTACTTATCATCACATCATGATCATATTGTATTCTCAATACAATTTTGGTCCACATTAGCAAAAAATGTGTGGCTCATTCAAAAGGTAACATGCATGAACACAAATTCATGTCTCTCACTTCAATTTGTTTTTCACTTTTTCATGCCATTATTTGGGACCCTTTTCCTGCCTTTAACTCTGTAGACCCTGTAGACTGTAGTATGAATTGCTTGTCATCTTCAATATGATTATTAGTTTCCTTATAATTATCACATCATGATTACATCATCTCTTTTTGTCATTAATATAAAATAAAATATTGCTTTTGAATACTTAATTACCACCGTTTGATTTAACAAAATTTATATTAAATGATTGGACGTATTACAAAGGAGAATCGATATTTGCAAAGAGTGATAAATGTTAAAACACATTGATGAAAATTCTATAATAGTGAATGATTTATTTAATTCAATAAATTATTTAGAGCAATGTTCATACTTTTGATTTCAATCACATTAATTTTATATAATTTTTAATATATAAAAATAACCTTTATATAATATTTAGCGTGAACTTTTGACAAGTGCTTTAAGTTGTTTGTAGGACTTTGATTTGATGGGTTAGTGGCCAGATTTTGTGGGAAAAATTAATGATTATATATTCTAAAATTATATCAAGGATCAGTTGGATATCTCTTGATTGCTCAGAAGAAGTTTACTAAAATGTGTAAAAAAAAAAAAAAAAAAAAAAAGGGTTGGAAAATGAATTGATTATTAGCTTTATAAGTAAGGCAAGCGATTAGATAAGCATTGCACATTTATTTTAATAATTTGATTCAATCTAAAATGAATGGATGATCACCACTATCACATTACCTATTAATTAGTATAGATGGGTGTGCACCTTCCACACCTAGTGGTCAGGGGTTCGAGTCCCACCATATACATTTTACAAGTATGTGTGGGGAGTACTTTTCTCCCGGTTTGTAGGAGCAGCCAGTTGTGAGAGTTGTAGTCTGAACGCCTGAACGCCTACTGACAGTAGTTGTATTTCAAAAAAAAAAAAAAAAAAAAAAAAAGAATGATCACCACTAAATTAGCAAGATTATGATTTTATATCTTTGAACAAGAGTTGCACGTTTTAGCTCAGATGATGTGTATTTCCCTCTTTGTATTATTGGTGGGGTTTGAGTCTCATAAGGTGCATTTTATAAGAATGTAGCGAGTTTTTTCTTATAAAGACCGTGTATATAGTGTTTGATTCAACAGGTCCCGTCAAACCCTTAGACTCGTTTGATGTTAGATTTCAAAATATATATGAGGTGGCCGATTTCCACACATTTTATTTTGAAAACGAGTTCATGTGTGAATTTTTTTTTTTTTTTTTTTTTTTTTGGTGATAAAAGACTATAACTGAACCAGTTCAATGTCATCAAAAAGCTAGGCCCAACAGTTTTATGACTTTTATCTCTTAATTGAATGCCCAAATTGAGGCCCGATTTGAAAGGCAATATGTGTTGTGCTCATAATTATTTGTAACATTTATGAAATTTGTTTTTAATCACCAACGAAGTTTTGATAGTTAGTAATCATATTGTAAAAATTCACACTTACATCATCTTCATCCTTCCTTTTTTTTCATCATCTCTTAAATATTCAAAATGATCACGAGGAGATAATGTGTATTTATATATATATAATACGACGTCAAACTCTCTTTATCCATATTACAAATATTTAAAATTTCAAATCATTTTTATTCATTATTTAACTTTTTAATGTTAATATTATAATTTTTCATTTTTTAAAATTCAAATTTATTAATTTTTAATCATTTATATTTATTAAATACAATACGGTACTATATAATAACTTACCAAACAGTGTATTATTTAATACAATTTAATACAATATATCACAAAACATATGATTGTACTAATAATAATACAATACAGTACAATCCAATACAATACAGTCCAATCCAACATAATACAATACAGTGTACCAAAGATTAAGAAAATAAAATGAAAATGGGACTATAAAATAGAGTACTTCTATATATACGGTACACCCCACTATTGTTTATTTGTTTTTTGTTTTTTCTTTCTTTTAAATCCTCAGTTTTAGACTTTTATTTAGTATTTAAAATAATGGAGGCTCTTAAGAATTAATTGGGGTGTCTTTAGTGCCACACTCATATTCTGGGCCCCCAGTCCAGATGTTGATTCCATGCGTGCGTATATGGAAAATCATGATATTAAATATCTTTAATATTTTCCGATATTAGTATTAAAAAAAATATTCTTCTTCTTCGAGAATACAATATCCATAAATAGATTTATTTATTTATTTATTTATTTTTTTGATGGAAAGGGCACCTGAAAACCTGGAAAACCAGATCCAGGGCAAGGTTACAACCATAACTAGGACACCACAAAGAAAGCCAATTGAGCACAAGTCCAGAACAGAGTCCCACAACGGGAGAAAAACGCCCACACAAAGATAGGAATACAACCAAAACAGTAAACTAAACAAACTGGAAACACAAATAAACGAGCTAAAACCGATCCGGAGGAGAGACCAGGCCGCCGGAGAAGACCCACCAGGACGCCGCCGACCAAGCAGAGACGTCGGAGATGCCTGATCGAAACCCCAAACCACCTACCTATCAAACCTCCACCCGTTCCGATGCCCTTCGCCGCAAAGCATAAAACCGACCAAGCCAAACACCAAGATCAGTGAAGGAGGACGCCGAAGTTGCCGGCGGTGTCCCGACGGAGAGGAAGGGGTCGGACGAGCATCAAGACCACCGATCGACTGCTCACGTCGAATCACACCAGATCTGCCCAGAACCAAGAGGATCGACCGATTTAACAGCTGCCGTCGCCGCCTGGACAAAACGTCCCACCCGGTGACGCGAGAGAGACTCCCAGTAGATGGACAGGGCCGTCGTAGCAGCCGCTGGTGTCCCCCTTCTGACCGGGAAAGCCTAGCACAGGGAAGAAGAAGATCACCCTCTGGGACGACATCGCCGCCGGCTCCCGCTGCCACAGCGAGAAACCAGCGACAGAAAGACTAAATCGGTTAGGGTTTTGAGTTGGGAGAAAAAAAGGGTAGAAACCCCCACCGCTTGTTTTTAAATAGATTCATTTATAAATCCAAACTTTCAATATTTTTCATCAAGACCAATATTTACTAATTTACATCCTTGACCGAACCCCGACCAATATTATGGATACAACCCATTTTGTATACGATCCCTCTTCGGATATCCATGGGTTTCGATTACGAACTGAATTGAAACCATCAAACCCATGTTTAACTACTTGTAGAGGTTGGTTCGCTGGTAAACTCCTCACATATGTAATATAAGGTGACAGATCCCCTAAAAAACCAAATCATATCATATCTAATCATATCATATTATATCATATAAGGACAATCTATAGAGCAACGGTGTTTATATACACCTTTTTAAAAAAATCCAGCTCATCAAATCTTGACCCTTGATTTTTCCAACTTTCACATCTAATGGTTATTTTTTAAAGTTGTTGTCATTTCCTATGCATTATAATATTACCTTCTTAGCAGGTCACAAAACTTAATGACCATTTGTTCTTCACAAATCCCAATAGTTATCGTTTTTAATTTTCCTCTTTCCCAACATTATTTTCTTCTCATTTCCAAATCCAACTCTTTTTTATTTAAACGTACAAAAACACTTCTTCTCCTTTCCAAATCCAACTCTTCTCCTTCTCAACACTATCTTCTGAACTTTTCTGGTTTACAAGCTCAAAAACTCTTGTGAACTTTTCTTTGTTACTAGCTCAAACACTTCTATTGAATTTTTTCCAAACATCCACTTCAATTGATCATTCGTCAGTGCGTTAATATAACTTCACGAGGATATTGAATGTGAGCTACTAGTTTTACATGCTTTGACTTGTATGCACTTGTCAAAACTTCTCCATAATGAGTGGCTCACATTCAAATATCCGTATGAAATTATATTAGTACGCACTGACCAGATCGAGACTATATATAGAAGTTTTTAAGTCAATGCACACTGTTATATATATATCAGTCTTTCTACTGTTAGTTTATCCTGATATAACATATATATAAATCAGTCTTTTTACTGTCAGTTCGTATTGATATAAAATATATCATGACGAAAAATGTGGACTATAGATTATAGAAAAGTTTTGACAAGTGCATACACTTTGAGTCAAAGTATGTAAATATAATAGTCCACATTCTTCGTTCTGATATAAAATATATCAGGACGAACTGATTATAAAAAAATTGTACATATATAGAGTAATTTTCCAACGAGAACTTTTACAATGTACACTTTAAGCACCTTTTGATGAATTGTATGGAATATATTGAATCTTGATTTGATTTTTTTTATGGTTTTTTTTTCGATTTTTTTTAAGATAAAACATTTAAAAATAGAGAAATATAAGAAAAAGTAGTTCTCAAATCCAAAAAATTTCCAAATTTTTACCAAATGTGTATTTGAATTTTTTTAGGATGCATACTAAAAATCTCATCAAAAAACATTTGATTACATGTAATTTTATCAAAATGTACTTAAAATGTGCATTGGAAAATCACTATATGGGAGCCGACATTGACACCCATAAATATGATAAGCACACCCATATTTTAATAAAAAATTTAATTACAAAAATATCCCAATAGGAATTTACCAATAAAGACAAATTAATTTAATTAAAATTAAACAAAATATTATTTACACCCATTAATTATACCAATATCTTCAACTATATCACTTTATTAAAAAAAAAAAAAAAAACCAAACCCTAATTCAACTTTAATTCTATGGTTTTTTTTAAAAAAATTTTTTTTAATTTTTTTTTTTATTATATTACATCTTATAATTATTGTGCAGTTTTGAAGTTCACATCCCATAGTGTTTTCTACACAGGTAAAACGAGACTCTTTGATGGCTCTTCACATCATTATGTAGCCAAGTTACGATTACCGAAATCAGTTGCATTTCTCAGTTACGATCACCACTGTTTAGTCAAGTTTTGAGTTTTACGAAGAACAATTTTGGAAAGTGTTAGAAAAGAGGCAAACATCTTTATTTTTGTTTCAACAAGAATAATATTATTTAACCATCATTCTACTGGTTTATATTATTGTTTAACCATAAATTTATCATTTATAAAATTGGGTGTGTTAATAACTTATAAGGGTTTATAAATAAATTGTATTAATATGACAACATTCATTTAAATAAAGGTACTATTGACATTAAGATGAGTGCTTCTAGTAATGTTTTAATATTAAATTTTAGACATGAGTGTACTTATAAATATAAGAGTATTTTTATCCTTTCAAACCTTTTTAATTATTAAAAAAAAAAAGATTTAAAAGCTTTAAATTTTCGCCATTCACCTTGGCCAAAAATTGAACTAACTAAAAATAAAAATAAAAAATGGATATGAGGATATCAGACCTCCATTAATCAATGAAGGTCTTACCACCATCACCGTAGATCTAGTGCAATTTGGGTATATATATATATTTGATTATTTGTTAATTAGTAATTTTCATTTTTTTTAACGGTTGAGATCCAAATTTGTTTTCATATATTTATATAATTTTAAAATCAGATTTTTTTTATTCAGGGGCATTTTGGTATTTGTAACGGTCAAATTCGATCAATGGTTAAATTTGACCTACTTTAATTAACAGTAGGGGAAGTCATTGTCAATAAATGAGAACTTTGTTTTTAATTGTCAAATGTCAAACCTCGGAGAGTTTGACTGCAATTTACTCATATGTAAATATATATTGACTGATCTAGTGAGAAAAAAAAAAAAAAAACCGAAGAAAACAAGAATGGAGAGCAGTGTTAACAGACGATTGAATGCTGTTTCACGCCATCTTTTACAACCAAGTGAACCCAATTCTCTGCTTCAGCAGGTAAAAACTCACTCTCTCTCTCTCTCTCTCTCTATATATATATATCTCGCTTTTTGTCTTGTGAATTTTGATCCCGATTCGTCTTATGTTAATGTTGTTGTTTTGTTGTTGTGTGTGTATATATAAGGTCTTTTTAAGAGGTGGGCAGTTGCAGAAACAAGAGGAGGAAGCAGAGCCAGTGATTGTTGGAGGGATGGTTTTGGACATTCATGCCACTCCATCTGTCCCTGCAAATCCCAGAACCACTACTCCTGGCAAGGTACAAATCATCTTTCTTTTTTTTTTTGAAACTAATTTCCATGATTTTCTTTGTATGTGTATTGTCTGTTAGTGTTTGTAAACATGGTGAAATCCTTGAAGAAAATGAACCCATTTAAGAATGGTTGTTGTGTTACTAGTTTTTTTTTTTTTTTTTTGGATTTAGGGAGCAAATTGATCAATTGATGTTCTTCCAAATGTTTGTATTTTACAAGAACTGTTTCACTTAAATGATGGGTCGAAACAAATTTACTTGCTGAGTAGGTAATTTGGGAAAACGTTGAAATGGTTTCGTTGTGGGTTTATTTTGTTGATGTTTACGTTAGGGGATGCTGTTATATAGGTGCATTATGTATATAGGTACAAAAATACCCGCCTTTATTTTTTGAAACTAAAACAATTGATTTCCATGATTTTTTGTATGTGTATTGTCTGCTAGTGTTTGTAAACATGGTGAAAATCTTGAAGAAAATGAACCCATTTAAGAATGGTTGTGTTACTAGTTTTTTCGGGATTTAGGGACCAAATTGATCAATTGATGTTGTGGGTTTATTTTGTTGATGTTTACGTTAGGGGATACTGTTATACAGGTGCATTATGTACTAGGGGGTGTGGCAAGGAATGTCGCAGAGTGTATGTCTAAGCTTGGAGCTAAGCCGTACATGATTAGTGCTGTGGGACTGGACATGCCAGGTGATTTTCTTTCACTTTGTGGTATCACGAGGGATTTGCATTATGCTGTTTTTCTCTTTCCTTCGTGCTATATTTATTTGCATCGTGCTTTGTGGACTAGGGTTTATATGGAGTCACCTTGTTCAAATCTGGAAGAGTATTTATTTCAAATGTGTTATACATGTATTTATTTACTTATGTGTAGATTTATAAGTTCCGTTACGGCTATCCAGATTTGTAGCATCTCCATATGCACCTATCCAAGTCTTTCGGATGTTTTGAATTCAAAATTTCATTATCATCTATCATGTTATGGACTTATGGTCATCATCACATTTGGTCAGCAGTGCAAGTGACTTTTCTGTAACTGATGGATTTCATTCTTTGTCAATTTTTTTACTAGGAAATTTGCTGTTGGAGCACTGGAAATCCTCTGGTCTATCCACAGAAGGTTACCTTTGGTGACTATCTTGCCATCAGATTGCACTAATGCCGTTTTACTTTGCATATTACTATCGGTTCAGATGCATGATTGACACTTTTTAACCTTGATAAAATCTTTTGGCATTCTCATCACTGAATTTGCTGTGGCATATTTTGTTAGAATTTAGCAAATTGAGAAACTACATTGTCAAAATAACCCAGAATAATTTTCAAACTTTTGCTTAGGACTTCTGTTCTTTTTGGCAAAATTGAAATTCATAGCAAGGGTCAAGAATGGAGAAAAATCATGTGCTATTATTCTTTAATGCAGTCTTTGTTTTTCCTTCTTCTCAAAGTGGTATCGGAAATCAAATTAGTCTATATTAACATTGTGTTGGTTCTGGAGTAGGCATTCGGAGGCAACAAGATATTAATACTGCTGTTGTGTGCAACATACTTGATGCCAATGGGGAATTGGCTGCTGCTGTTGCAAGTGTTGAAGCAATTGTAAGTACAGTTTTGGTGGATTCAGTTTGCCATATAGGATCAGAGTTGGTTGCCAACTTAATAATTTCACAAGGACCTAAGTCTGAATATGATTTCTTTGACACAGGAGAAATTTCTCACACCTGAGTGGATTCATCCGTTCAAGTGCAATATATCTTCTGCTCCTGTATTAATGGTCGATGCAAATCTTAATCCTCCTGCTTTAGAAGCTTCTTGTCGAAGTAATTATGAGACATCACTTTAGATTTTCAATCCTTTCTTTCTGTTTACTGTAACTCACTGGCTGGTTTCTTTACTCTTTGCTACTGCTAACAATTTTTTTTGCTTTGTTCACTTTTTTTTTTTTACTTTTGATTCAAGTATTTTTCTCCTTATTTCAGTGGCGGCAGAATCTAATGTTCCAGTGTGGTTTGAACCAGTATCAGTCACAAAATCCAGAAGAATTGCTTCGGTTGTCAAGTATGTGAGTGTTGTGATTTTTGCACATATATATAATTCACATAAAACCCTTATGGAGCAACATGTAAAAATATTGAAAATTTTGCTATTATCATCTGAGTCGAAAATCAGTCACTTAATTGGTTTTAGCATAACTGTGTTTCTGATCAGTGACAATGAATCAGACTTGATGCTTAGGCATTGTTCTTTTAACTTTACTAATTGGTTATTATATTTTTATGTCTCTTCTTTATGCGGGGCACGTTCAAGATTTTCCTTTCAATAAAGTTTTGAGATGTAGACATTTTGTCTCAACTTTAATTTATTTCATACCACCTTTGGACTAGCAACTGTTTCTTGAGCGTTATTTCTTGCAGCCATATTCTTTTGTTATATAAATTTGATAAGATTTGACTGAATAAAATATTTGAGTCTTTTAACTTATTGATTTATTTACTGTCTTTACCTAATGATGAGAATTTCTACAGATAACTGTTGCTTCACCTAATGAAGATGAACTAGTAGCCATGGCAAATGCTTTGTCCGGTGAAAACACATTTCATCCAATTAGTAGAGAAAAGTATTCAATGGAAACTTTGTTCCAAATGCTAAAACCAGCAATCTGGGTTTTGTTAGAAAAGGGTGTCAAAATAGTTGTCATCACCCTTGGTCCAGATGGAGTGTTCTTATGCTCTAAAGGACGATCAACATCCATGAGGATTGGTCCGGAGAGAACCAAAACATATGGATTCAGTAGAATGCTATATGATATCGTGACATCAAGCTGTCCATCAAGTTCATATTCTGGTGCTACACAGCCTGAGGGAGGCTCTCAGTTTTTTGCCATGCATTTTCCTGCACTACCTGCATCAGTTGTGAGGCTCACTGGAGCTGGTGATTGCTTGGTCGGCGGGACACTTGCTTCTATATGCGCAGGTTTAGATCTCATGCAGAGTGTGGCGGTAGGTATTGCAGCCTCCAAAGCTGCTGTTGAGGCTGAGACCAACGTGCCTTCGGAATTTAGTTTGACAACCCTTGCAGGTATGGTTGCATTTAGTTAGCAGTTTGTTTAGCATAACGGCATTGAAACATTGCATTCATCCGTACATTACCAGAATCAGTAAATTCTGCATATACATAATGGCATGGAAACATTGCATTCATCGTTTGGCAGTGACTTCCATTACATGATCCGAAATTCTGTATAACGCCGGATTAATGTGACTTTCTTTTCCTGCAGATGAGGCGAAGACGGTATACGTTGCTGCCAAAGTTTTGTTCCATCAATCAATGCTGTAAAAGTCATGGGGAAGACAAGAATGACTTGTCATAAGGATGACTTGATTCTCTATATAATTATGTAGTTGGGGATAAGAATGATGGTGAATTTATTTGGAAATAATTGAAAGCTATTTCAATCAAACACAACAAAATAGTTATGAACGCTTGCTAGTCTATTAAGTTTATCGAAAAAAAATTGTCAAAAATGACGTAGCAAATGATTTGTAATAATCACATTATTCGCCGTTCATCCCAGGATTTGTATAACAATAACAAATTACTTTTCTTATAATTTGGAACGAGTTTATCGATACTTTGATCGAAATATTCCTGATATTTTTCATATTTTGAGATGAATACTTAAAAAAATATCCTTAAATATCTCGATATTTTAATGATATTGGTTATATTTTGTATATGAGGGCTATTGTGTACTACCGGGGTCGTGACACCGCTGTGGTCCCATAGTAGAAAAACAAGTGAAAACACTTGGGACCCGCATAATTAATATGTGGGACCCCCGTACTGTGACCCTGGTGGTACAAAGTGTTTCTCTTCCTATATATAACCGAAACCAAAACCGATATTATGACAATAAATTTAGGTCGTCTAATTATTAGAGTCAATTCTCAACTCCCAGGGTATATATTATACAGTATACCATTTAAACGCACCGTTTTTAAGTTGCATGTTGATATTATTTTCACAAATCACCAAAATAAATATCATGAACTCTCTGAGTCTTCTTATATTTTTGATTTTTTGCTAATCACAATAAAATGAGGTCCTTGAAAGATGGTTTTATATACCACGTCCAGTCCATAAAGGCCGGATTCAGGTCGCCGATTCACGCCGTCAACCAACTCATACATCTGTACTCGAAGCACCACCTTTTACGCGAATCTCAGAAGCTGTTCGACGAAATGCCTGAACGAAACGTCTTCACTTGGAACACTATAATCTCAGCTTATATAAAATCCCAAAACTTGACACAAGCGCGCGCATTGTTTGACTCCGCTCCTGACAAAGATGTGGTCACTTATAATTCAATGCTTTCCGGGTACATAGGCTCCGATGGGTTTGAGACTCCCGCTTTTGAATTATTTAGAGGGATGCAAAATGCCGGTGAAGGTGTGAAGTTTGATGAGTTTACTGTCACTAGAATGCTTAACTTGTGCGCCAAGTTATCGAATTTGGTTTATGGGAGGCAGTTACATGCTTTTATGGCTAAAACGGGCAATGATGTTAGTAGGTTTGCTGTCAGTTCTCTTATTGATATGTATTCGAAATGTTCGTGTTTCGGAGATGTTTGTATGGTTTTTGATGGTAATGGTGAAGGGGTGGACTTGGTTTCGAAGAATGCGTTGGTGGCGGCGTGCTGTAGAGAAGGAGAAATGGATATGGCTTTGAAGATATTTTGGAGGGAGCCTGAGTTGAATGATGTGGTTTCTTGGAATACTTTGATTTCGGGGTACGTACAAAATGGTCAAATGGAGGAGGGGTTGAAGTTGTTTGTTTGTATGGTGGAGAATGGAGTTAGATGGAATGAGCATACATTTGGAAGTGTTTTGAGTGCCTGTTCTGGCTTGAGAAGTTTGAAACACGGGAAGGAAGTTCACGCGTGGGTTTTGAAGAACGGAATGAGTTCAAATTCATTCATTAGTAGTGGCATTGTTGATGTGTACTGCAAGTGTGAGAATATGAAGTATGCAGAAAGGATGCATTTGGTCAGTGGAAGTGGGAATTCCTTTTTGGTAACTTCAATGATTGTCGGATATTCATACCAAGGCAAAATGGTAGAAGCTAGGAAGCTTTTCGATTCATTAGCTGAAAAGAATAGAGTGGTGTGGACAGCTTTGTTTTCCGGGTATGTCAAAGCACAGCAATGTGAGGTTGTGTTAGAACTTTTAAGTGAGTTTCGAGCCAAGGAAGGACTAGTTCCTGATGCTGTGATGCTTATCAGTGTGCTTGGTGCCTGTGCACTACAAGCTGCCCTGAATCCTGGAAAAGAGATACATGCTTACATGTTGAGGATCGGCGTTGAGATGGATGAGAAGTTGATAAGCACAATGGTTGATATGTATTCAAAATGTGGGAATATGACAAATGCAGAAAAAATATTTCAACATGTTTTTGACAGGGATTCAATCCTTTACAATGTGATGATAGCTGGTTATGCTCACCATGGGCATGGAACCAAAGCTATCCGGTTGTTTGAGGAAATGGTGGAAAAAGGATTCAAGCCTGACGCTGTTACCTTCATAGCGCTTTTATCAGCTTGCCGTCACTGTGGTTCAGTTGAAATGGGTGAAAAATACTTTAAGTCCATGACTGAAGATTATAGCATATTGCCCGAGAGAGATCACTACGGATGTATGATTGATCTATATGGAAGAGCTAATCAACTAGAGAAGGCGGTAGAATTCATGAGAAGGATTCCGATAGAACTTGATGCAGTGATATTGGGGGCATTTTTGAATGCTTGTAGGCTAAATAGAAATGCAAAACTTGCAAAAGAGGCAGAGGAGAAACTTCTAAGACTTGAAGGAGATAACGGGGCACGTTATGTGCAGTTGGCTAATGTCTATGCGGCTGAAGGGAACTGGGATGAGACGAGGAGGATAAGGAACCAAATGAGAGGGAATGTGAAGAAGTTTGCTGGTTGCAGTTGGTTGTATTTGAAAAGCGGAATTCATACATTTATCTCCAGCGATACATCCCATTCCAAAACAAAGGCGATATATTTAACGTTAGACACCTTGACTACAGAACTATACGAAATTGCTAGAGCATTCGATTAAGAGCATACATATTCTGATTGTAAATATCGACAAGAGACACAAATGATGCTTCGGAAAGAGAGTGTAGTTTCAAAGGCAGTGAAGAACTAAGCCACCATACATTCCATGAAACAAGGAAACCTCATCGAGACTGCAAAATTTGTCGATAATGTAACGTTTTATTTCCGGTAGATATTTGCAGTTCTTTGCAGTTCCAGAATTTTGATATGAGAAAGTTCTGATGAAGGCAAGCAGACTACTACTGAGCAAAAAGATCTGAACAGGAGATTGATTTTGCTGTTAGGGATACCTGCACCATTCAAATATGTTTTTTCAGGACGGTTCTGAATTTTTTTTTTTCTAGGACCGTCATTTTGTAACGTTGTTCAGAATCGGCTCTGTAATGTTACTATTTACTAAGCTTAAACTATTTTTTTGGTTTAACTTTGTACCTTTACAAACATAGTTTGAACATAATCTTAAACGTGAGAACTCCTAAATCGGAAGGAAATTTAAATTTATGTAAAATAATTGAGTGGTATTAATTAGATATGATAAAAAAGACAAAAAATTTCTATTAAAATATTTTTAAAAATTTCATGACATTAATTTGATATAAATTTTTTATATTCATCCCTCCTATACAACTATACAATTATACGAGTCCAGTAAAGTTATTTAAATAATTAATATATATTTAATTAATATTTTTTAAAATGAAAATATAAATTGGCGGGCTACCTTCAATAAAAATTCCAATTAATAATATACGACATCATAAAATTTAAATTATCAAATATCAATACTGAAATTGATTATTTATGTAAAATTTGATAATAACTAATTTTGTTAACAATGCTATAACCCGAACCGTTGGCCCAAGAGCACGGGGAAAACCTCGGGTCGGATCTCTCAGATATAACCCGGCTCGGAAGTTGCTGTCTTTGGCTCTTTGCAGTTGTTTTGTTACAGTGTAGAGGAAGCTTCTCTAACAAATTTCAACAAACACCTCTCTCTCTCTCTCCCTCCCTCCTCAGTCTTCTCTGTGATTCGAAGATTTCATGTCTCTCTCAAGCGAGGTTTGCGATTCCTTTTCGTTGATGATATCTTTCTGTCTTGAATTAGGGTTTTACTTTCATTTCATCACTGTTAATCCTCTCTCTCTCTCTCTCTAAATATTATTAAATTTTTTGTCGCAGTCGTGATAATATCTGTAAATAATCATAAAATGTAGAAATAAGTGTAGTTATTTACTTGAATTATGTATTTATACTTGATAAGTGTATATATATATATATATATTTTATACATCTAGTTTATAATATTATTGTTTTCGATCAAAGCAGGTAGGTTTGCGGCTGCTCCTTTGTCCTCTTGGCTCCAACGTTGTTATCCGTACAGCATGGTGAGTCTGCAAATTTATGAATTGTGCGTGCGTGTGTGTTTGTATATATAGAGTTTTCGAATGTTAGTTGTGTTTGTTAAAAGTACCAATCTGAGTTGTATCTCCTTTTTGTTGTTGAAATTTGTTGCTTGATGAAATGGAGGTGAAATTAGGGACTTGGGTTTAGAATGCATTTGCTGATATGTGGTGTTTTTGTGCAGTTGTTCTGTGGGGACCATTTTACCTGTTTACTTGACGTTTAAAGCTATTGAGAGCAAAGATCGAAATGCGCAGCAAAAGTGGCTTATCTATTGGGCAGGTTTAGCATTGATCTTGTCACTTTAGTTATTAGAAACTTCTGTTGTGTTCGTGTGGTCATTATGTATGCTCTAGTTAGTCGGGGTTCTTGAACTTCACCTATTTGTATCTGACCCTGAATCTTGTCGCTACTTGCAGTTTATGGATCTTTTGGAATTGCGGAAGTATTTGCAGACAAAATTCTCTCTTGGTATGTTATTTTTATTTGGTTATTGTTATTTAGGAAAAGTAATGGCATCAACGATTTGGTGAAGTGAAAAAACCTACTGCTCCTCTGTGGTGATCCCCTTTTAAATGATCAAAGAAATAGCTTGCATCTCAAGCATTAGCAAGTTAGAGAAATTAGCCCTAGATATAGTATGTTTTACTAGGTCTTTAAGAAACGATTATTCGAGATGTGAAGTTATAGTAGTTGGTTTTATACTTCTTCGTAAGACATTGTTAAAGATCTGCTTTAAATTGTCATTTTAATTTTCTTCAATTTTTTCTTTTTTGCATTTGGATTCAACCTGCCTGCTAAAGTTAGTTTGGTCTTTCTTCCAGTCTATTCTAGATTTTACAGATATACTCCTTTAGTGAGGTATTGCAATCTAATGGAAGCTCCTTGTTTCAACAGGTTCCCACTCTACTACCATGTGAAGTTTGCATTTCTAGTTTGGCTTCAACTACCATCTACCGACGTAAGCTTGGATTTTGCTTCTACTTTGTAGTGGTTTTTTGCTTGTAACAATGTCTTGCATGCTTCTCAAGGATTATGAGTTAGCTAGTACTACTAGCATTTGACTTTTTTTTTTTTTTCCTAAAATATTCAAATGACTGAATACTAGTATCCTTTCCTCAAATGGTCTAAAGTAATTAATTAATTAATGTAAGCTGCTTTATAACATGAATAAGAATAACTGCTTGATGAAGTGCTTGTTGACTAACAGGGAGCAAGGCATTTGTATATGAGCAGACTGCGCCCATTTTTATTGAGACATCAAGCTAAACTTGATCAGATTGTGGAATCTTTGTATTGTGAAATGGTAAGAACTTGGATAATTTCATTTTATGATGCGTGTGTGTGTGAGTGTGTGTTGGTTTATGCTGCTACTCTATATATGCCATTTCTATTCAGATTCCAAATAATAATAAATAAATAAATGTTCTAGCAATGTCAAAATTTCTGATAGATTTACTGGATTTGCAGGGTAAAGTCATCAGTTCACATCAAGCCGAAATCCAGTTTGTGAGGACACTTTTTATGAAAGTCATGGCTTCAGGTAAGAATTCAGACATACCCCAGTTTGCTCCAGATTGAATACTGAAGTTACTTATTTCACATTAAACCTTCTAGTACAATTCTACATCTGTAAGATATTTATAACTTTCATATACAACAATTCTACAGTTGCTATATATCTGCATAACTCTGTTCAATCAACATGTCACGAGAGAGTAACTATTTCGATTTTGGAATGGGAATTGTAGAAGACTGTTGTACAGTATATGTAGCTGATAATTGTAAAACAGCTGAGCTCAATCTCAATTGCATTAACCCTTTTTTTTTGGGGGTGTGTGTGTGCGCATCCCGATATGCTTTTAAGTTCAGATTTTATTTTTTGTCACTTAACATCATTGTTATTTGTCTCATTCGTTTTTCATTCCTGATCAGTGAACCAATCAGTTAGACATTTCATCCATCCATCGCCAAGGCAGGCAAATCGCGCCATTGCAGGCCCAAGAGAACGAGTTTCAGACACACAATCAGACAATGAAGAATGATGCTTTCTTCCTACCAAGCATGTTAACGTTCTCTCTTTGATCGAAACTTTTTTCTTTTGTGTGTGTATTTTTGCCATAGATTAGGTGATAGTTAACATCTTTTCTGAGCTCAAAAGGCATAATCACATATAGACAACAATTTCTATTTTAAATATGTACTTGTTGTAGAAGTTTTGGATAATCAATTCTAGTGAAATTTTGTTTGTTAATCAAGTCAAATTTCCATTTCCTCTTTTATATAATCTTGTTAATTACAGTCTAATACAATTTTATAGGTAAATTACTGTTCTCCAGTTTCCAAGTGACCAAACTAAACGTCTTAAAATGTCTCTCTTTTCATGGCTCCTATATGTAACCAACTGAAGAGTTTCACAGAACATGATAATACAAACTTGTAAGTTGTAACAGTCGAACCTCAATTTCCTCAAAACACTTTCTGCACAATCCAAAGAAAAATCCCAGAAAATGACTGGACGCAGAGGAAGACAATCAAAGTCACTTCACAGATCAAGAATTCCAGTTGCTATAGCTGTCGGGATCTTCTTAGGTTGCTTCTTCGCTTTCTTTTTCCCTTATAGCTTTCTCTCTCCGACCACACCTCCCCGGACCACCCCCTGCAGGTGCCAAATATCTTCACATTCAATCTTCTTCAATAATTCTGCCTCTGGGTTCTGTTTTCTGATATGAAATGTGTTTGTTTTTATTTCTATTTATTTTTTTACTGTAATTCTGTTTAATATCAAGTGGTCAAATTGTAGATGTTTACTGTAATTCTGTAATGTGTTTTTAGGCTTGTGATTGGTACAACTAGCCAATTTTTTTAGTTGTATTGTGTGTGCTAGGTTGTGTCAACCATATGTGTATCATCAGAACAATTGAACCAGTTGAAATCACAGTTAGTGACAGCTATGGAGAAGAATGTAGAGTTGAAAATACAAGCTAGCGAGCTAACCGAAAAGCTCAGGTTAGCTGAGCAAGGAAAAGATCATGCAAGGAAACAAGTCTTGGTGTTGGGTGCACAGCAAAAGGTTGGACCTTTTGGTACTGTTAAGGGTTCAAGAACCAATCCTATGGTCGTCCCAGACGAATCCGTGAACCCGAGATTAGCTAAGGTACTTGAGAGAGTTGCTGTTGGGAGAGAGGTTATAGTTGCTCTTGCGAATTCGAACGTTAAGGACACCTTGGAGATTTGGTTCAATAGTATCAAAAGAGTGGGGATACATAACTATTTAGTTGTTGCTTTGGATGAGGAGATTTTCAAGTTTTGTGTATCGAATGATGTTCCAGTGTATAAGAGAGACCCTGATGAAGTAATTGATTCCATTGCGAGGACCGGAGGTAACCATGCTGTTTCGGGATTGAAATTTCGTATCTTGAGGGAGTTCTTGCAATTGGGTTACAATGTTCTTCTCTCTGATGTTGATATCGTGTATTTTCAGAACCCTTTCGATCATCTGTATCGAGATTCTGATGTCGAGGCCATGACTGATGGTCATGATAACATGACTGCCTATGGATTTGATGATGTTTTTGATGAACCTGCTATGGGATGGGCAAGACATGCTCATACGATAAGAGTATGGGTTTACAACTCCGGTTTCTTCTATATACGACCAACGCTCCCTTCAATCGAGCTTCTGGATCGTGTGGCTGGTCGACTCTCTCGAGAACCAACCTCTTGGGATCAAGCGGTTTTCAATGAGGAGCTCTTTTTCCCTTCGCATCCTGGTTATGGTGGGCTCCTTGCATCCAGGAGAACTATGGATTTCTATCTCTTCATGAACAGCAAGGTATTCTTCAAGACTGTCAGGAAAAATACTAGTCTGAGCAAGTTCAAGCCAGTGATTATTCATGTAAATTACCACCCTGATAAGCTTCCTCGGATGCTAGCAATAATAGAGTTCTATGTTAATGGCAAACAAGACGCGCTGAAATCCTTCCCAAATGGATCCGATTTCTGAGTTTTCCGATTACTGGATAACAAGTTTACGAATTAAGATAGCTCCCCCTTTTCACTGGGGAAAAGATACATAGTTGTAAATGTATATCAAAGCACAACTGGGTATAGAATCACCATTCCCATATCGAAGGCTATCGATAATACAAGACCACAAAAGATCATGAACTCGGAGAGCTCGCAGCACACATGACTAAGAATTGGCTTTGTATTATTATTCTGTCAACTGGGTATCAAAATTCAGTCATTCCAGTTCATACAGTCCTAACTAAAATCTGCAAAAAAAATATCAAATATTTCTTATTTAACGCCTTTTATTTTTCCCTTTCGATTATGTATTGAGAATTAACATGGACCTGTGGTCTGAGGTAATTTCAAATTTCAAAATAGAAGGTAATAGACTAAACCTATACTCTAAATCAGAAGTTGAATGTTGTATGGTTGTAATTGTTTCTTCACTTCGGTAGCTTTCGCCATTCACTTAGCCTTGAGGGAGGAAATTGCATCTGTGTCTTCCCTATATATCTGTTTTAGCTCTTCCTGTTCCATCAGTAAATAAACTCTTAGTTGCAGCTTTCAAAATAGATTTTGAAGAAAGTAAAAAGGTAAGAAATTTTGAAAACAAGAAAGCTATTCGGAAAAATCATAGAATGTTTAGATGGTGAACCACTAAAGAGTCATTTTCATCCTTGAGTTTGCCACATTTGTCGCACAGACTCAGTAGGTCGTTCTTGAGCATGGAACTCTCAGCTTTCAGCTTCTTCACTATTGCACGTAGATGCTTAACTTCGTCCTAGGAGATGAGAAATTCAAAACAAAAATCACAATTAACAAAAATCACCTCTAAGAAATGTCATCAATTTAAATGATACTCCAAAGTTCATGATCCGAGATGAGAAAAAAGTATCATGAAAGTTTGAAGTAATTTCCCATTTTTATTCGTTTTAATCGCATTATAAAATATGGTATCAGAGCGAAACCAGAATGGGACAGGTTGCTCAAACTTCCAGATGGGATGTTTTTGTAAGCTTTGTCTAAAAATTTAAATTCAACGGCAGAAAGTAAAATTAGTATGCAATCAATTATCTGTTTTACATAAATTTTCATGCTCTAATAGTTCCATTTTTCTAACAAATGCTCTAGTTTTCGTTCCTGCAATCCTATATACGAAATGTTATCAGGAGACGATAGAGAATACATAGACCTCTAAAGGGACTTGCATTTGGTCTCACCTTTATAAGTGCAGCCCCGGTACGAGAAACAGATGCAGTAGGAAACAAGCCCATATGTTCTGAAGAATCCAGCAACACCAAATCCGAGTTTCTTCCAATATGCTGGACAGTACAATTGTTCTGTCCAATGACCCCTGTAGAAATATTACAATCAATCAAAGTAACTAAGTTACACAGAGAAAGCAAAACCTATAAAATTCATAACATACCATATGCAAGCATTCGGTTAGTTCTCTGCTTCTTGGTTGTCGAAAAATCCTGAAGAAAATAAAGGCATGGCCAACATGAGAAAAACCACCACAATTCAAATAATAATAAAGTAGGCCTAGTTGAATCAGTCGCTAACTATCTTCTCGGAAAAGTTTCTTTAGTCTGCATTTCTAGCCATTACCATCAACATAACAGGCATACAACTTGTTTGGAAACTTATTCAACCAATATTAATTAGTCACATACTTCATCTATGACATCGCTTTCGCCTGTTGATCCCTCGTTTTGTGAAGCATTATCAGCATCAGTTTGGAAATATGAAGCTGCATTTACAATTTTGCCTGACTCTGATGCATTAACGAACGACATACTCCTCCGAGTTTCCTCTTGCAATATCTCACTAATGGAAGAATTACTTTTCTTCGGAAACCTAACAATCTATATAAAATTATACAATTACTATAAATCAATCAATGATGCAAATAAAGATTAAAAACCCCTATTACTATCAGACCTCAAATCAATCAAACTAAACAAAAAAAAACTATTAATTTAGTAATAAAGAACAAAAAAGATGAATTCTTTTTAGTCCGCAAGTGAAGTTCTCAACAACATTGAACTCTTCCAGATTAAAAAATGACCGCATTGAAATTTCAAAGCACAAAACAATCAAAACTCACGCTACATTGCATGTATCAACTATAATTAACAAATGACATACTCTTCCGAGTTTCCTCTTGCAATTTCTCACTAATGGAAGTTCTTTTCTTCGGAAACCTAACAAAAAACAATCTGTATAAAATTATACAAGTATCATAAACCAATCAATGAAGCAAATAAAGATTAAAACTTGTTTACCCCCTATTACTATCAAACCTCAAATCAATCAAAAAAAAAAAAATCATTAATTTAGTTATAAAGAACAAAAAAGATGAATTCTTTTTAGTCCGCAAGTGAAGTTATCAACAACACTGAACTCTTCCACATTCAAAGATGACCACATTGAAATTTCAAAGCACGAAACAATCAAAACTCATGCTACATTACATGCATTTACAATTTTACATACATTTACAATTTCCCTTGACCCTAATGCATTAAAGAACGACATACTCTTACGAGTTTCCTCTTGCAATTTCTCACTATTGGAAGAAGTCCTTTTCTTTGGAAACCTAACAATCTGTATAAAATTATACAATTACTATAAATCAATCAATGATGCAAATAAAGATTAAAATTTGTTTACCCCCTATTACTAATCAGACCTCAAATCAATCAAACTAAACGAAAAAAAAAAAAAACCATTGATTTAGTTACAAAGAACAAAAAAGATAAAAACTTTTTAGTCCACAAGTGAAGTTCTCAACAACACTGAACTCTTCCACATTCAAAGATGACCACATTGAAATTTCAAAGTACAAAAACAATGAAAACTCATGCTACATTACATGTATCAACTGATTTTTACATACCCACCAACACTATCACTAAATCTAACATATCACAAAATTCCCACAAATTATTTGGAACCAAATAACCACCAAAACCTAGTTCATACATTTTCACAACAAATCACCCATTAATAATAATAAAAAAAAAATGGTGCCTTTGATTGAGATCGATTTCATTACATTTTTATGTGATAAAACAAGAAAAACCCAACAAAGTTTTGTCAATATGTGTAGAGCTTTCCTTGAATTTAATCAAACATTACAAAATAAGAAAAAAAAAAAAAAAGTTCAGAGAGAAGAACCTGAGAGCGCGAAAGTGAGTCCAATGATAAGCAGAATAAAATGAATTAAAAAAACGGTTGATATAATATATACAGTGACTTGGGTTTCGGTTTAACCCGAGGTAACCGAACCCGGAATTGGTGGTTCCAGGTGGTTCGGTTTGTATCCGAGACCCGTCTTTAAAACGCACCGTATTAGTTACTCACCCTCTTACCTAGGGATTGCAATGGGGCGGGTCAAGGCCGCCCCAAACCCGAAACCCGGTTTTCAATGGTTGCCCCAAACCCGACCCGTGACCCGAACGGGTTTTCAATTTCCGCCCCAAACCCGATCAGTTTGGGTCAAGGGTGCCCCAAACCCGACCCGAATGACCCAATTCATTTACGTAAATTTAAATTTAATATATCACGATAATTAAGTTTAATGAATATTAAATTCATCCGTAAAGTACAAAATACAAATCCCAAAATGACTTGAACAAAAATACAAAATACATACAACATTTTCGGTATCAATAAAATTTATTCAAAATCTTCACTAAAATAGTTTAAACTTAAAAATTTCAATAACAAAATCCATCCAATATCTTCACCATCGCTTTGTCTTCTTGAAAACAAACATATATTTAAAATATATATATATATATATCTCGAGTTTATATCTATATATATATATATATTGTCTTCTTGGGTTTAAACTCGAAATATATATATCACTTTATTTCTTTCAAATTGTTTTCTTTTCGACTAATATAGGGTTTCCTTCTTTCTTTTCCTTTTATATTTAAATATATATATATATTTTTAAATATATATATATATATTCCGGGTCAAACGGGGCGGGTCGGGTCAAAAGGGACCGCCCCATACCCGACCCGGTAACCCGGCCGGGTCAAGAAATGTGCCCCAAACCCGCCCCGTTACCCGTTTTTACTGCCCCAAACCCGACCCAAACGGACCGGGGCCCCGCGGGTTTGGGGCGGGTCGGGGATTTTTGCCGTCCCTACTCTTACCTATGCTCTTTTCATTAGACTGCCATTGAAGTGCTAAAAAATTAATAAAATAATTACTTATTGCCTTTTGGCATTATATATATTATATATATTATTATTTTGAAAAAATTGTAAATTATGGTTTTAAAATCATAAAATAAACATTATAACAAAAATATAAATTATTAATAAAAAAAATATTATCGTTCCAGCAAGAATTTAACGGTACATCCATTATATTGATTGTCGATATACACTACTAGTCTACCAATTCCACGTTTTTACTACGCATGTTTACTAATAGATGAGTGTTACGTGCACTCTCCGAGTGTATAGTCACCTCTTCTCGAGTGATATTCTTATAGTTAAATGGAAAAAAGAATGTTATTATTGATGACAATTTCGTAATAAAATTAAGAATAACAGACACATGTCATGTATTCAAACCAACGAGTGTTCATTCACGAATGAGTTTAGTATTTCCCTTACTAATATGAGTAGAGAGATTTCTTTTCATTGTCGTGAAACTAGATATCTTTCAGTGTAAAAGAGTAGATATCCGGCCTATGTACAATTACACAACGTTTGATATCGGTAAACCTTAAACCTGATGAATGTCAAATATAAAAATAAAATTATAATGGATAACTATGCTTAGTTGGCAAGTGGTGATTGGGCACCGTGGACATGTTGAGAAGAGGAATGAAATCATGAATGATAATAAAATGATCACTCTTCAGATTCGATGAATTATTTAAAAGAGAGAAAACAAGGAGAGAGGATTCTTTTTGTAATAATTTGCATATACTGACAAATTTTACACTCATAATTCATAAATTAACATTTCTTTTGAAACTGCCAACACAAAATTCTACTTGCAATCCAACCCATCATAAATTCATTATTATTAGATTAATCTAAATCCACCAATAAATTAAAATTTTATATATATATATATATATTTTTAATATATATAATGTGACGACTCGAGTTAGAGATATTATTAGGTTGAATAAATGTTTTTTCTTTAACACCAAGCCGGGGAGGCCGCTTAATAATAATTTCTCTTACATACTTTACTTTTTTTAAAGAGGTTTTTTTTTTTTTTTTTTTTTTTTTTTTTTTTTTTTTTTTTTTTTTTTTTTTTTTAAACCATAATAATAATTTATGAATGTAAAGGACATGATTTGAAAATGAAATATGGACTTTTACATTTGAAAAAGGCTATGTAATCTTGCTCATGAAAGATAAAAATGATTGCTTCAAAAGAAAAGAGAAGAAAATAAAAATGAAAAACAATAATAAAATTACAAACTTAATTAATGTTTCTTTTATTTTTACTCATTAAAAAATGGATAATGCTTGGGTACTGACCAGTCAGTACCCAAGATGCTGACCACACCACTCATTGCTTGCCACGTAACCCAAAACAAGGAGAAACATAGAAAAAGCAAAAGAGTTTTGTTACGTGGCAACATCTCATTGGGTGGTTTGGTGTGGTTAGTATGGCTTGGGTACTGACCAGTCAGTACCTAAGCAATTTCCTTAAAAAATTGCAAATCATTGATAAAGGTTCAAGTCTTCACATTTATTTATAACATCGTAAAATACCAAAACGACTTTTTCATTTTACTTTAGAGGAAATTACTTTTACGCTGTGTTTATCTTTTCTTGCTGTATTTATAGCCGTAAACGCCAATAACTTTTTACACGGTATTTTTCTTTTCGCAACGTATTTATAACGGTAAATACTATCGTTATTTTTCACGTTGTATTTACATTTTCACACCATATTTATAGCGGTTAACATCCTGAAAACCCTTGAACTAACATTTTATAATGGTTATTCTTGACAAACTCTTGACATGTCCGGTGCAAAAAAAAATAAAAAAAAAATACTCATATTATATATATACTGTATATATATATATATTGGAAACTATTAATAATTTTTTTTTAACTAAAATAGGAAGGAAAAAAAACACTAAATAAGTAAATAGCATAATAATAATGGAGCTATCTGGTTTAAGTAAAAAGCAATCAGTGACAGTCAGTCCACTGCTTTTTTACCTTTTTAGAGAGCTTTTGGTCATTTGGTGGTATGGAAATTTTGATATTTATTTTATAAATTTATCTTCTTCCTTTTTCTCCTTTATTTATTCAATAAAGAACACCAGTCTCTCTCTCCTCCTTACAGCTTTCATTTTTTTTTTTTTTTTGTTTTTGTTAGCAGCAGCATACCAAAAGCAAACAAACAAAAAACCAATTAAACAAACAAAAGCTAAAGCAAATGTGTGGGTTTCAGTTTCAGTCTCAGTGTAGAAAGCACGCTTCTTGATCAGTTTCAGGTGGTGGGTGGTGGTGATGGTGGTGTGTGGTGGTACTCTCTCTGCATATCTCTAAATGTCCCTCCTTGTGTTCTTGTGGTGATGAAATTGACAATGTGCATTCTCCTTTAACCAAGGCAAGTGGGTGTGTCTTTCGATTCTCATTTTATCCATTCTTTGGTGGTTTTGCTTTGTTTTTTGGTTTCTGGGTCTTTTTGATTCTCATTTTTCTGTGTTGGGTTTGTTTTATTTTTAAAAATGTATCTTTGATTTGCAGCTTTTCCTTGATGGGTTTAGCTTCTTTTCTTGTTCTAGATTTCTTGATTTGCTTTGCATGGTCATTGACTTCATTGTAGCTTTGTTATTGTAAGTGTTTCTTCTTATTGTTTGGGTTGATTTAGTGGATTAATTTATATAAATCCAGATCATGAATGCTTAGAAATCCATACACTACACTAGCTAAATTTTGCTGTTCTAGTAAATGCAATTCTAAACTTAATTTATGAAAGGAAAAAAAAAAATAATCAATTTTACTTGGGATCTGGAGCTTAATCTGGAGGATTATAAGATTCAATTAGAAATTGTTTTCATTTTTTCCTTTTGATCTCAAATTGTGAAATATGTAGTCAGTTTTGCTAAGTCAGTTTCCTGAATTTCTTTGTCAATGTGTTTGTCTGTATAAAATATATGGTAAACTTAAAAATATTGTTATGTTACTAGTTTATGTAGTATATAAAGGGGGAAGAACATAGGCGTTTCATGGAAATTTGCATCATATTTAAGTGTTTATCACTGTCTTTTAAGTTTCTGCTTTTTTATCGGTTTGTTCATCTAATCATTCAATTCTTATTGATAAGGACACTTACACAATGTGCTGATTACTCAAAAAGTGCAAAGAACAGCAACCTGATGTAGTAATGATTGATGCATTAGGAAAGAAAACAAAAGGTGGTTATAATAGGTTGAGATGACTGGTGGTTTGTCTCTCCAGTAAATAATTACTTGGTTAAATATAAGTTATATGAAGTTTTTGATTTTATAAGGAACGTGGAGGCAACAAATCTGTGGTTGAGGTTTTGAAAAGGCCTAAATTATGGTTGAACAGGAGATGCAAAGTGACAGAACGGAATGAATAGTTGGGCTCCTAAAGGATAGTACAAGAAATCTTTTGTGGTATGTCAACTTGAAATGTTTGCATTATATTTGAACTTTCAAATCGTTTAAGAGAAGGTGGCTCCCACTTACTACTAGATAGTTGTTGTATTGCCTAATGTCAAAGATGAGGAAAATTATGTGAGGTTGACATGCTCTCTAATAATGTATATTACATTATTAATTAGGCACATAATTGTAGTAGCTGTGTGTTGTTTATGCTAAAAGCTGAATGGTGTAGCATCCTATTCATATTTGTCTGTTCGCTTCATAGAAAGTTGTTTCAGATGAATAGAACCATAATCAGCAAATATTTGTTTGAGTGTAGCTAGCTATTTTAGTACTGAGCTGGATTTGATGACTGAAATTACTCAGATATTTCAGTTTGATCCCTTCTTCTAGGTAACTGCTCAAGCTGAAAAAAAACTTTAGCAGGGGGAAACTCAACTGAACGATAGGTAGATTAAAAAGTAATGTCCCTGAACCATTAAGAAGCCTTTTTTTTTACAAAGTAGGAAGCATGCACAATCCATGGAATGTGGTTAAACAAATAAACGACAAATGGAAGAGCAAACTTAGAAAAAATGGAGAAACTAAGAGACAGAAGATCCACCTAAGAATCGATTCACCTGATCTAGGAATTCAGTAAAATCAACTTACCATTTAAGGTATTGATGCCTCTCTGCTAATCTGATGTGGTTTTGGCACTTTTTTTACTAGCCTGATGCAGACATCAGGAATCCGTTAAATGGAAAAAAACAATCTACACTTGTCCTCGTGCCTTATCCTACACTGTGAAGGTGTGGATTGGATTTTGCTTGGACCTTAGTCCGTGTCTTCACCAAGGAATGATTGTTATGCTCATAACCATTTTAAAAAGCTTATAATCCCATTCACCGAAGTTATCAACCGTCTCTACCCAATTGGCCAGGTCTCTGTGTCATACATAATAATTATTATTTGGAGAGATTTTTGAGAGGAGTCATCCATCAACTGATCGCTCTGAAAAAGAAAGTAGACAAATATGCTGTATCTTAATGTTTAAAATGTTCTATTGCATTTAAATGTGGCAGAAATACCAAATGCGTTGTAAGGCATGCTATATTTGAATATTACTGTAAAACCCCATTTAAGTATCTTTTGGATAATATTACATGTGTGTGTGTAGCATTTTATAGTATGCAAACATATTTTGAGGTTAGCTACATCAAGAATTTGGCATAATAAAGGAAGTTTCTTTTGTTTCAATCATGAGTAATCATCTTCTGTTCATAAATGAACTCCTTTGTTATTATAAATGCAAAAAGGAATAATGAATTGAAAACAAGAGCGGTTTTTACTAAAGATTTCCTACTTTGGAGTTGATTCAGTTACTGCTCATCGTCATGGTTCTTCTACATGCAATTTTTTGATATTTGTTTGTTTGTTTGTTTTTTTTTTTTTTTTTTTTTTTTTTTTTTTTGCAGGCTGGAACTAGGTATTAACTGATTCCTGGTTTCACTCTTAAAATATGAAGCTGAAACCAAAGAATGGCTGGAACTCTGTTGTGCAGCTTGTGCCTCTTCGTTTAAGAGACAGTACAGCCACCCGATTTTGCATGTTCCCCAAAGTGAAAGCAGCAGGCTTTGGTCCAGGCAACAATCCTGTCTACCTGAATGTGTATGACTTGACACCGGTTAATGGCTATGTGTATTGGGCAGGCGTTGGTATTTTTCACACTGGAGTAGAAGGTTAGCTTACACTCTTTACGCTTTTTATTTTCACTCAGAAATTTGCACAGTTTATAGGAAGAAAAGGGACTTTACACCTGGTCTCTACATTGATGACACTTACAATATCATTAAAGAAGCAAAGATCTCTCAACTTAACTCAAATCAACAAAACCAAGCTTTCATAAGACTATCTAAACAGAATAGGATAGGTTTTTGCTGGTTGTCTTGAGGGTGGGTGGAGGGGGTGGCATTGTGCAAATTTACATTGTAACACATACTAGTATCAGTCATTATTGGTCAGCATCGAGAGTTGTAACTTCATCAGATGTTTGCAGAAACAAATAAAATCATATTTTTTGAATTATTGTAGATTTTGTAGGTTTACTTCAATCCTGTTAATCAAACAAACTCTAGAAAACTCAACTTCATTGTCAAATACATATACTTTACATTGGGATATGTCTCTTGTCCTTCCATCAACACACATCAGTTGACACGTTATATCTGAACCATGTCACTCCACAGTTCTGATGTTGGCCAGACCATTATAAGAGGAAGTTTGTAAATCCTATTTATTCCTTTGCATGCTAGATGTCATAATTTTTTTTGGATATATTTCACTAAAAACTTCATTAGAGATAGCATGCTCACTTTTATCTCCCTCTTCGATATGGATGTTTTCCATCCCTGATGATAAATTCTTTGCTTGCCTGCGTGTGTGCATGTACACACATATTCACATCTAGACTTATGTTCTTCTCAACAAGCTATGGAATCTGAATTAATCTTTGTTGCCATATAAAGTTAAACAATTTAAACATCTTTGATATATATATATATATATTCTGATGTCTCTATTTCTTCCTAAGTCATGTAATAATTTTATCGCAAATGGAATCTACTTGTTTTTATCATGCTTACAGTTTATGGCATAGAGTATGCCTTTGGAGCTCATGACTACTCAACAAGTGGAGTTTTTGAGGTTGAACCTCGACAGTGTCCTGGCTTCAGGTTTAGGAAGTCAATATTCATGGGAACAACATCCTTGGATCCTCTCGAGGTTAGAGATTTCATGGAGCGCCAATCTGCAAACTACATTGGTGATACATATCATTTGATTGTTAAGAACTGCAACCATTTCTGTGAGGATATATGTCTCAAGCTAACAGGGAACCCGATTCCCAAATGGGTAAATCGGCTTGCAAGAATAGGTATTTGACATCGTATCTTTCTCTATCGTACACCGTATTTTCAGCATGCATTTATAGGATCAAGCATCTTAGACATTTTAGGTCAATGCTTCTTACATCAGGACTTCATAACAAATGGTGAAACAAGTGATTTTGGTTCACTGTACCCAACCTTGTCATTGCTTCATGCTACCCTAATAATTATGAAAACAAATGACGGAAATTTGCAATTTATTGCTCCCACTGCTTGCGCTCAAGGGCTTGAGGCAAGTGAGTCTTGCGTGAAGGGTAGTTTATAGAGAATTGAGTCTCATGAATCATGAGGCCTTCAAAAATACTGATGACTAAAGTAAATATTAATCATCATAGTCACTCATGCTTTCGTCTTTAAATTATGATCAAACTATACTACTCTTATAATCAGTATCTTACATATCATCATCTGTTCAATAAAAGTTATTTTCCGGCATGTCTTCTATCATCCATGTAGGTTCACTGTGCAATTGCATACTTCCTGAGGCCCTTAAAACCTCAACCGTTGGGCATGACCCTAATGACAGTGAAAAGAAGAGACTGAGAACTGCCTTCACTTGCTTTTCATCAATCTCAATGCCTCAAAAGGAAGTCTCGTTGTCTTCTTTGTTTCTTCACTCTCACTATAAAGGCTGCCTACCACCATGGGAGTTGAAGAGATCGAAAAATCGCTCGTTAAAAGAAGCATGAGAAGACTTGTATTTCTACACGACTCGGTCGTTAAATTCAGAGTCATTGGAGAATGTCACACAACCTTTTGTCTTTCTTCTTGAAATGTCAAAATCTGTTCAAGTTTGTGGGTTTGATTAGAGGCATTGGAGAATATGACCATCTTCTTTGGTCTTGTTGATTTGTAAAATCTGTTCAAGCTTTGTCAATTTGAACATCAAAACAGATAGGCTTTTTTTATAGGCTTGTGTTTTTTGTTTTTATTCCTGTATTTGCTTAGCCTGTGTTGTGGAGTTTGCTAGGTTTGTCCTTGTAATGTATGACAAACAAACAGAGCCATTTACTCGTTGTAATCTTGTAATGTATCAAAATATTTTTCTCTGGAATTTCTTCATGAAATGCACCACCTTCCAGGCTATTTTTCCATTTACATTACCGTTTGTTTGACAATGTGCTCTATCTCTACACTTTTGGATATATCATGAGTAGTGGTGTGACTCGAACTTGAGACATTGTTAGGTTGAATGAGCGCTCTGTACCTTCAAGCCATATTAAAAAGACTAAAATACTCATTGTAAGGGACGAAATTGGTACAACTTCCGATAATTTTTTATCAACTGAGGAACGAAATTGACACAACTTAAGAAGTTAAAAGAATCAATCTAATCACTTTTATAAAAGTTTGTCATCCGGTTTGAATGTTTTAAAAAAGTTCGGGACTTATTTGGTAATTGACATATTTTATCAAGTAGCAACAAGGCAATGATATAGATGGCGCCTTGGAAGTTTAAAGCAAAACGGTGCGTTTATTCGGATTAGATTTTACGAGTAAAAGAACATGACACGACGACGTTTTACTTGAACTCAATAATCTTAAACAGGATCTGCCAGCCATTTCGGCCCAACAACCAGCTCAAAACCAAAGTCAACCCAATTCAACACAACTCAAAACTTCAAATTTCCATTTTACATTCTGCTTTTCTTCTTCTTCTGTTTTTGTTGTTGTTTTGAGCATAAAATATTCATCATACTGTAACACAAAACAAAATTTCACAATTTTTGATTAGCTTTTTATCCATTTTTTTTAGTGTTCTTCAATTAGCAACTCTGAAAGTCTAGATTTTTTTTACTCAAGTTTGATACTTTTTTTGAGATTTCAAGACAAGCTCTGATTTTTGTTTCATGGGGAAAGGTGGTGGGTGTGTGCCAAGCAAGAAAAGGTCTCCAATTGATATCTCAGATCAGGATCAGGATCATCCAAACCCAGATAGCGATGGTCCTAATCTTGTACAAAACCAGTTTTCAACAACAAACTCCACAACCCTAGTTCAGAATAACAACAACATACAAGCAGAAGCAGTCAAGAAGCTAAGAATTTTCATAATTTTCTACTCAATGTACAGCCATGTAGAGTTGCTAGCAAGAAAGATGAAGAAAGGAGTGGATTCCATTGATGGGGTTGAAGGGGTTTTGTATAGAGTCCCCGAGACGTTGCCAATGGAGGCTTTGGAGCAGATGAGAGTCCCTTTGAAGGATGGAGGAGTGCCTGTTGTATCTGTTGATGAGTTAACTACGGCTGATGGGTTTTTGTTCGGATTTCCAACAAGGTTTGGATCCATGGCTGCTCAAATGAAGGCCTTTTTCGACTCTACGGGGAACTTGTGGAAGGGGCAAAGGCTTGCAGGCGTGCCTGCCGGGTTCTTTGTGAGTACAGGGACACAGGGCGGTGGACAAGAGACCACGGCGTGAGTATACGTTGTGTTTGTTTCATGTGATCTTTGTGTTTATGTTTAGAATTGAATTCATTTTGTTAATTAGATTATTTGGCTGATGTTTAATTATGCTCATCTTTACTTGATAGGTTTGATTTGTGTTGGTAGAATTAGTGAATTGGAAGTTGATACATCATAGAAATAGTTCAGAGATTGTATCTGTAATTCGTAGGTTGCAAGGTGATGATCTCATCTCATCCTTGGATTGCTTTTGTTGTGTCTTTAGATATTGACGAATGTGACTGATTTCAAACGAGCTTTTAGGAGTGACGATTAGCACACTATACATCATAGAATAGTTCAGAGATTTTATCTGTAATTTGTAGGTTGCAAGGTGATGGTCTCATCTCAATCATGGATTGCTTTTGTTTTGTCATTAGATATTGACGAATTTGACTGATTTCAAACGAGCATTTAGGAGTGACGATTAGCAAACTAGACACTAGACAGACTGTCACGTATTAGCGCAAGAAAAAATCGCTTTGTTTAAGAATTTTCCCTACTAATGGTAGATAAATCTTTCAATTGTTAGTATGTGAACTGCAAATATATGAGAAGGGAACAGAGAAATAAAGAGTGAACTAAGAGAGGTTTTAACCTTGTCTTCAGACCATTAAGGTTGTAAGTAGTTCGAGTATGCAACTTGATCAAATATTCGTGTCTAATTTCGAAATAAAATTTTTGTAGATTTCATGAAGCTGTAAAAGGTTGTATTTATCTGCTCGCAACATAGTAGATATGTGCATAGAATGTGAACTTAAATCTCTCCTACAAAGTGTTCCGGAGTGTTGTAGACTTAATAGTTTGTGAAACTTTCAGACGAACTTAATGATGTATCCCCAACATAGTTTGTTTAAACGGAATATACCAACGAAAAAAACTACAATTGCCGATTTAAGGGCCTTTGTTCCCTTCTTTTTGCACGAACTGTTTTGACATTCTCAGTCCAAATAATTTGTTACATTGATATTGCAGGTGGACAGCGATCACTCAGTTAGTCCATCATGGAATGATTTATGTTCCCATTGGTTACACCTTCGGTGCTAGAATGTTCGAAATGGACTCCATAAGAGGAGGTTCTCCGTATGGTGCAGGAGTCTTTGCCGGTGATGGCGCGAGGGAACCAAGTGAAACAGAGTTGGCTCTTGCCGAGCATCAGGGAAAATATATGGCTTTGATAGTCAAGAGGTTTTCCCTGCCTCTTGACGACCTTAACTAGCCCTCCTACTAAACCGATAAATAATCATGTCCTGTCTCTCCATTGGATTTCTTTGTTGATAGCAGCATTAGCATATGTGCATTCACTTTGTTCTATAATGGTCTTCAGATTATCATGTGTGAATATATTTTAGATAGCTGAGGAGGAGCCAATCATTTTTTTTCAGCTTAATAGATGCCTTCTTCTGTACTCTTCCCATTTGTTCAAAGTGTTGTATTTGTATTTGTAGCTTATTACATTCTTACATTATTTATTAATAAAAAGTGTGGGTTGTGTGTTGTGCTCTTTGATCTTTGCTTTTTACCTGTGGTTCCAACTTCCAAGTTTTATCTCTACAACTAATTTCTTAAGTTTCTCTCACATTAGTGTTTACTTGACGGTGTTCATGTAGTTCATAGCCATAACTGATCAGAATTCATCCTTTGTCAAAAAGAAAACCAAAATCGAAAGTGAACGAAATGAAAATGAAAGAAAATCGAGTTTCATTTGAAAGGAAATTTTAGTTCCTCAGGTGATAAGGGGGGATTATGTTAATTTTCCCGTCTCAATTAATAAACACGTCCATCCAAATATCATCGAAGATCTTCCCACTAGATAAATTTGACTGTAACTAGATCATCAAATCCATCCCTGCTGAGCCCCCCCAAGATCAAAAATGAGAGTCTCAGAATGCTGGAATCAATACTTGCCATGCTTTTTTTGTTCAAAGGGGAGAAAAATAAGACCAGTTTTTCTTATCATCCCTACTTGAATGGAACTATTTTTGATAAAACCAGAAAACGAAAATCGCAAAAAGAAAAGAAAAAAGGGCATCAAGAAGATAAGAGAAATACAAGTACAATGACTAAATTTTCCAAGTTCAGCATCTTCCAATTGATTCACATAAAAATAAAAGAAAAAAAATCTTAACCAACAACCCCACCGGCCAATATCACAAACAACATCACAAAGTTATACAGCAACATACAAACAAACACACACCCTTTTGTGTGCCTTTGTATGAAGAACTGATAATCTGTCTCAACATTAGCACTAGAAACAGACTTGCGACCAAATATACAGCCTTGTATTTTAAAGCAAATCAAATCTGGCATTCTCCGAGCAGCAGTTTTACATGCACCGAGTGAAGAAGGTCTGCCCCACATATCCGCCAGCCATTGCCCTTCTAACGTTGGATTCGAACAGCTTCGGGTTGTCCCTTAAAACGGCAGCTGCTTCATGATTGAGTGGATCCTCATAGTTGGGTTGCTGCACACAAGTACAAACAGTCAATGGAAAGAAAAAAAGAGGTAACTTGGTTGCAAGACTAGTAGTGAAGTAAAGATCAATACCGTGAACAGATGAAACAGTCCATAAATTATAGTATTTATATTCAGAACAGGTTTCCAGTCTTCTCTTAGAATGTTGAGGCAGACATTTCCTTCCAAGTCGATATTGGGGTGGTAAACCTGCAAAATCAATCCAAAGTTAGAACTGCAAAACTGACTTACAACGGGGTAACATAAAACCATGCCACACCTTTGTAAAGAAAGAAATGCAGATGAGTAACGATGTGAAAATAAGATTTGGTTATTTACCTTTGTCTTGCACTTGACCTTTGGTGCCTCATGAGGGTAGATAGGAGACACGCTGAAAGTGAACACAAAATTACCCCCCCTGCAACAAAAAATATAACTAGGTAAGCACTTAAACCTTGGATGAACAAAAGATAACACAATATAATATGATGAGACCGTGAGAAAGACACTTTTTTTCTAGTATATAAGATCGCACTTTTCCTAGTAGATAAGTTCTGGCTTATTATAGAGGAGGAGAAATCTAGTATTTTAAGCCCCTGAATGCATTTTTCAGCACCATGATTCTGACTGATGAGACATGAACAGATGACCGTGGTGATTTTTTTAGTAATTGTCCCCCAACCATTCAATGTTGAGAATTGTCTAAAAGTTCTAACATCAACACTTGAGGTGTGTTTGTTTTTTTTTTTCTTTCAGCATTTCACTCAAGTCTAAATTAAGTTAAAAACATCTTAAATTAAAAAAGTTAATTTTTTTTCTGTTTTTTATTTTTCACTTGCTCATTAAGTCTCAATTAATAAATTAAGACTAATATCCTAAAATAACCTCATGAAATTAAATTATTACCAAAAATACCCTTTTCCATAAAAAAAAATAAATAATCCCAAAACACCCTAAACCTATCACTAACCCTAACCCTAACTCTGAATTGAAGGAGGAGGCGACGGCAGCAAGGGTGCCGCTGGCCTGGTTTATGTTGGGAGAAGGTCGGCTGGCCTCTTCCCTGCGTCTGATGGGAGGAGGCTGGCTGGCCTCATCTCAATTGATGGAGGAGGTTGTGGCCTCCTCCATCCGAGACGAGAGGCTGCCGGCCTCATCGTCGCCGTCAGAGGAGGCCAGGCAGCCTCCTCTGTACAAATCAACGACAAAGGTTGAACGATCATATATATTAAGAGCTATTAAGTATTTAATTAAATTAAGGACTATTAAGATATAAGACAAAAAAAAATGCTATCTTAGATCTCTAAGGTCAAAGAGTATCCAATAAGTCCTAATTAACTAAAATCCTACTCAAAGATCATACTCTCAAGGTACAAAGTTGACAGGGGTCTCGATCTAGATATAAAATTTCAGTTCAATCTAAACATAAAAATAAAAAGACAAGAAATGCAGTGATATTTGAACAGATAATAAATAAAATAAGATTGCATCAGGATTTACTTACAGATAATACCCTTCATCAGGCCTAATGGTAACCTCAAAGTTCATCAAGTCATCTTTGCCATTGGGAAACGCTATGTTACAAGTTTTGGGAAGATTAAGTTCACCGATATCTACAAGGTAGAAAGAACTAAAAATTAAATTAAACACAAAGATAAATATACTTGTTGAGTGAAGAGTAATTAAGTAAAATCTAACATAAATAGATGAATTTGCATTAATCGAGCAATGCTTTGGAATGAGGCGCATAACAATTCATACACATCCAGCCTAAGAAAACTAGAGACCAATAATTCTATTTGTTGAACAAAAACCTTACATAGTATGAAGAAAAAAAAAAAAAAAAAAAAAAACTCATCTAAATCCCATTAGTAAGGCACCATATCAAACTAGACACCGTCATACAGCCATACAGGCTAAAGATCTTGTTCTCATCGCCAGTCCACAATATAGTTTGTAATTAATGTGGAAAGTAGTCATAATTTCAGACAGCAACTAATTAAAGATTTTAATTAAGGTTGATCCCAATATATGTATCTGTCTAAATTAGCAACAATCTCATGATGTGTCAACCTAACAATCTTGTACACGTGCAAATTTACACCAAATAGAATTGAGATAAATATAACGGTACCTTTATGAAGACGCAATTCTCCTGGACTTTGCTTCTTGACAGGTGGCTTCCCGTTGGCATTTTCTGCAAGCTCCCTTTGCTTTTCCTTGACTTTAAAGAGCCTAATCATTTTTTCCTGTAAAAATCATCAAAATCAGTGAGTATCTTTGAAACGTGTATAATATACATGACATAAACACGAGAATGCACAGAGCTTTTCAACATTCACCTACACGCTTTTTTTTTTTTACAGCAAACGCCAAACACATATTGAAGAAGTAGACACGTACTATTTAACTAAATATATGCGAATACAAATGTACAAAAAAATAATCTAGGCGCAATATCTACAATTTTCAAATTCCATTGCCATAGAGGTCATTGAGTTTGACTAGATATCTATCGCAGTATACTACACGGAAAGAATAACTAAACTATCATCCATGATCCACTAAATCTACCTAATATATCAAACAAATCCTTTTCCCCAACATCATTCTAGAGCAAAACACCAAGTAATAACCCAATGAAGGGGATTCAAACATAAAATCTCTTACATAAACTGTATGAGACCTTAGCAGTTAGAACCAAAATAATTCGCAAGTAAAATTGCAAAGAAAATTTCTACAATCAATGACAAACCAAACTGAAAACACTCATAATTTCAAGAATTTCACCAACCAATAAAACAAATCAAAGCGATGTTAACATATCAAACACCAAAACACAATAGAATCTTCTCAGGTCCTCGTGAAAGAAACCCAAGTCGCTGAGATCACACAAAAACTCCTAAAAGATAATAACTCATTCCTTTTTAAAGATACAAACAAATCAAACACAACCACTCTAAAAAACAACACCAAGAAAACAAAAACCCACCCTTTATCTATCAAAACGGGGCAAAACCCAGCAACAGAATTCAATATTAAACAAAACCCAGATCAACCCACACAAAACCCAGAATCCACAAACGAAAAACGAATCAAAAACAAACACAAGTTGATAATAAAATAAAATAAATAAATAAAAAGTGGATCGGATTAGCTCGATACAGCATGCGAATTGAAAGATATATTCAAAAACAAAAACAAAAGCAAGCAAAACCCGAAGATCGGAGAAGAACGTGAAGACTCTTTACCTGAGTTGAGACAAAAGCTCTCTGTTCTCTGTACTTGGTCGAGATAAACCCAAAACCGAGAGCGAGAGAGAGACAGAGAGAGAGCGTTAGCGTACAATCTGTAAGCGTATTAGTTGTCTATGCGTACATATATAAAAAAAATATATATAAAATTAAATTAAATTAAGAAGAAAAAAAAAAGTGTTTTTGTTTTTTTTACTTTCTCTGTGTTTTCTCTTCCTGGCTCTGATTAGGATTTAGGAGTCAATTATCGTCATCCACTCGAAAACAATTTGAACGCGCAAACTCTCGTTTTTGTCCCTGATTCGCTTGCGTTTGTGTTTTTGAGTTTTGTTTCGAATAGGAACGCGACACGTGGAAATTGAGTTGATATTTTTTTTGTATTCTGTGGTTCGGAGGAGGCTGATTGGTTGGGTAGAGGGAAGTAAATGTGGAGTATAATTATGGGATTGGACACCCAAGTGCCGTGGTGAATTTCTGATGTGACTGTATTAGGAAAACTTCAATTTAGTCCTTGATGTTTTAGGAAACATCATCTAAGGGAGGTTTAGTGGAGACGATCCTAACCCACATCAATGAAGTAGTATTGGTGGAGATCGTCTCCTTTAATGAAAATCTCTGGAATCTCTATTAATTGATATCAAGGATCGATGATTGCTATTTAAATCATATCGACGATGGAATATTTATTATTTCGAACCCACATCAATGAAGTAGTATTGGTGGAGATCTTTGATACCTACGATTTCCTTTAATGGAAATCTCTAGAATCTCCATTAATGGAGAACGAGGATCAATGATCGGTATTTAGTCATATTGACGATCGCATATTGACGATCGATGAGTAGATCTACATCAACGAAGTCATATTGGTGGAAATCGTCGATATATATAATCTCCTTTAAAAGAAATCCCTAAAATCTCCATTATTAAAGATAATGATTGACGGTTGGTATTTTATCATATCAACGATGAAAGATTTATTTTTCGGACCCACATCAATAAAGCCTTATTGGTGCTTGAATTTTGTGACTATCATCAATTTACTATTTTTTTTTAAAAAAAAAAAAATTGTACCTAAAGTGGACTTTTGACACAAATACCCTTATTTCTCTCATGAACTATCGTAAATTGGAAACTAAAAAAAAAAAGGAGGAAAAGTAAATATTAAGAAAAAAGGCAAATATAAAAATCCCAGAGTCTAGGCCAAGACATTATTTTCATTCATTTTAACAAATAAGTCTCCATAATAATGTTAAAAAAAAAAAGTTACAACATTTTCAGTTTTTAATCCATAGATAAAAAAAAAATCAAGTTGAAGAAGTGATGTGCAAAAAATGTTGATTTTATTGTGGTGTTACAAATGCAAATGCAAAAAATGATTATTCAAGTCTTCAACAATGAGAGTGTTCTACTAACCAAGTAGTATTTTTAATGCCCAATCCAAATTTATCTTTTTGAAATTTAGAATACACGAGAAGGAGTCAGCTAAAATGGTGAGAGATAAAAACAAAATAGGCAAGTAAGAAGATGAGGAAGGTGAGCCGAAACCAAATATTTAGTTATTGAATGATATATATATTTTTAATTTACTTCAGTGTCAAATAAACTTAAGTTATTAAGTTAGAGAAAATCACAAAAATACAAGTTCATTTGGTGTAATTTTGGAAGCCCCCTCTCATGACTTTAAAAGTTGTAGATCTTAGAGGAGATTTATAACTAGAATCAAATTTGAGTTAAAATGGAAGGCTCGCAATTTGCAGAGGCATGTGGTTGTTGTGGATAGGAACTTCTCGTATTAATCTTCACCTATTTCTCTCTTTCTCTTTTTCTTTCATCTTTTAGTGGTGGACAAGTGGACAACTCTCCATTTATAATGATTAATTTGTGGTGGCGCTTTGATTTGAGTTAGTTTGGGGTTTGATGTTTTAGGTGAGTGGAGGCCAACAACGAAGGTAACAAGATGGCATCTAGCTTGCGAGTTGCGAGTCTCTCCTAGCTATGGTGGATGGACGTCTCCATCCATTATGGAGACGTCCATCCACCATAGCTAGGGAAGACTTGTAAGCCGGATGCCATCTTGTTGCCTTTATTTATTTTTTACCTTTTTTAAAAAATAATAATAAATTTTTATAATTATATTATTAAAAAAAAAATGGAAAGTGTATTTTGTTAACCCTGCCCAAAAGTGTCATCAAGAAATTTGGAATCTTAGAGGGGTACCATTGTGCGATAAACACATTATGACCATTTGAATGCAATATTTGCATTGTTGAAGGGTCTCAGAGTACTTTACCCTAATCATTCGTAACCCAAATTTGGAGCCAACTCAAAACCCGATAACCCAGAACCAGACCCACACCCGTTTACCAGTTACCACCACCACTACAACAAACAGCAGGCCAGCAACAAACAACAAAACCAGATCAAATTCCACACCCTAAAACCCTAAAATTTTAAAAATGGCGAAATTCTTGTTGTACATAACCCTAACAATTTCACTGCTTCCATTTATCGCCGTTTCGTTCTCTCCGGAGAGCCCGACCGATCGACGAGTCCTTGTCCTCCTCGACGACTTCGCCGTCAAGTCCTCACACTCGCTCTTCTTCGACTCGCTGAAATCTCGCGGCTTCGAGCTCGAATTCAAGCTAGCCGACGACCCCAACATTGGCCTCCAACGTTACGGCCAGTACTTGTACGATGCACTGGTCCTCTTCTGCCCCTCCGTTGAACGTACGTTGATTCCATTTGCATTCGACAATTGATAAGAAATTTTAGGTTTTTAGATAAGTGAAGTATGTGAAAATAGTTATGGTGCATGAATCTGTGAGAGAGAAGAGATTTTTGTTTCAAAATTCGGTTGTTGGAAATTTAAATGAGTTATCAGTTTAGCAGAAAGAAGCTGAATTGTATCTTTATTGAGCTAGATTTTATCGTTTGTTTTATGTGTTTATGTATCTACTTAACGGTTTTGTTTAGGTTTCGGAGGGTCAATCAATGTGGCTTCAATTGCGGATTTCGTTGATTCGGGCCACGATTTGATTATTGCGGCTGATACTAATGCATCTGATTTGATTCGGGAAATTTCCACCGAGAGTGGTGTTGATTTTGATGAGGTGGGTTGATGTTAATAAGCTTGATTGTTAATTTTGTATTGGTTTATATGTTATTGCTATCATGTTTTCATTTTCACTTTTTAAAAAGCTTGATTTTTGAGTTATTATATTTATGTTGCTTAGTAATGGATACAGAATGCTGCTGCTATGGTTATTGATCACACCGGCTATGCAGTTTCAAACACTGATGGAGATCATACATTGATTGCTAGTGATGATCTTATTAAGTCTGATGTTATTTTGGGAAGCAAGAACATCGAGGCAAGTGAAAGAATTGTCAATTTTAGTTTTCCATTTTAATTCTACACAACCGTGCATGCTGGTATTGGTGCTTGCATTACAACACTATTGCCAACAGCCAATCATTTCTAATTCTGTTGACCCTAACTTCGTAATATCTGTAACATATTATGTATTTTAAGGTAATTTCAGTCACTTTAAATTGGTATTGGAAATTTGGGTAAGTTTACCATTTAATTTTTTTGACTCATGGGCTTTCTGATTCTAGAATGGTCTTTACACATGTTTTGCAAACATATGAAACTGTTGTCTGACCCAAAGTTTATGTAATTATCATAATTATAATAATTTCAGCCTTTTGATCTGATAAGTGTCTTGTTGAACTGCCACAGGCTCCTGTGCTTTTCCAGGGGATCGGACATTCTGTAAATCCTGCCAATAGCTTGGTAAGTTGACTGCATTTTCTTGGCAGAAAATAGAGGCATCTTCCATCCCTTATATGCTTAATTCAACTTCACAGTCACTAAATATCTGCTGTACTTTTCTGCTTCTATTGGTTAAATATTTGAACCTTTTATAGGTGTTACAAGTTCTCGCAGCTTCTCCTTCAGCTTATTCTGCAAACCCACAGTCCACGTTGTCAAATCCTCCATCACTCACCGGATCTGCTATCTCTTTAGTTTCTGTGATACAGGTAAGTTGATGCCCAACTGTATGTCTGGTGCTTTTTTATTCATTTTCGGTTGTATTGAAGGCTTTTATGCTGATGGTTTTTGTTTGTATGTTGCCTTCATTGATGTTAACACAATTTACAAACATTGAGATGTTTGACTAAGTTGTCTATTTAGGCATTACTTTATAGGCAGTTAAAAATATAGCACTCTGCCTTCACACTTGATCCAGCTATCCACACTTGGACTCAGATTTTTGAATTTTTGTGTCATGAAACTGCTTCCCCATCCTGGTGGTGAAATGAAATTTCCCAAAAAATCAGATGTGTTTAAAGTATTTTGTTCCAAATTGTTAAAGATTACATTAATTGTTGGAGTTTAACTGTCTGCTAAATATAATAATAGGATCATATCAATCTTGTTCAAAACTTTTGGTGGGAAATGATTAAGTGTAACTCTCATTCCCTGGGATATATTTTTGTCATTATATGAAATCAATTAGTCTATATGATACTCATATTTTATTACATGTAAAAACTTTGGATGTTTGTTCATTGTGTTCTGTCAGATGACCATTTATGGCACTGACAATATATGTTGCATGTATTTAGTTCATTAATGTGAATCTTGTATTTGGCAAAATGTAAACATGATAAAAACGTGTCCTTTTGTTACAGGCTAGAAATAATGCTCGGATTGTGGTCGCTGGCTCGTTAAGCATGTTCAGCAATCGGTATGGGGTAGTTGGTAGTTGACTTATGGTTTCTATTAATTTATGCTGATTTATTGATGGACTTTGTGTCTGTTTTCAGATTCTTCAGATCTGGGGTACAGAAGGCTGGCAGCTCAACTAAGTGAGTGAAACTTTGTCATACATTTACAATTTTGTGTCAATAATGTAATAACAGCACCACCTATACTGTGTTTTGAACTACTTATAGCTTTCCAGTGCCTTACTGTGGTTGACAATTATAACCTCTTTCACTTAAAAAGTCAAGTCCACAAGGGTTGGGTTTTGATTCCCTTCATGGCTACCTATTGGCAAAATGCCACAAGTTTAGTTCCCTCAAGATGCTAAAGACAGTTGTAATGCTAGCTAGCAACTTAAGAGTGACGTTTTTTTTTTTTTTTTGGTGCTAGCAGATATCAGAAATCAGGTAATGAGGAGTTTTTGACTGAGCTTAGCAAATGGGTTTTCCATGAAAGAGGTCATCTTAAGGTGAGACAACTTTTTTTGCTATCTTGTATGTGCATGTATATATATTTTCTTTTCAACACTGATGTAGTTTAGAGAATTAAATATCACAGTACCATTGGTTGCTGACAATTGCTTAATGCTTTCATCTAAACCATTACCTACACCAACTCAAGTGATCTAGTTTTATGGAGCCATTTATTAACACATATTATGTCAACAGGCTGTGAATGTGAGACACCACAAAGTTGGGGAATCAGATGAACCTGCAATGTACAGGATCAATGATGACTCGGTAATATGTCGTATTTTTCCTCGTCTTTTAGTTTTGTTGTAATGCAGAAAATCAAGCATATGCTAGATTTTGGCTTCCACTTACAGCTTGACTTTGGTTGCAGGATTACTCGGTCGAGATATATGAGTGGTCAGGAACAAGCTGGGAACCATATGTTGCAAATGATATTCAATTGCAGTTTTACATGATGAGTCCCTATGTTTTGAAAACCCTATCAACTGACAAGAAGGTATCTTATTTGATCATCGACTTCATATGTGCATTCGATGTTATTGTAACCTTTTCATGAAACCATTTATTTATAACCATGTGTTCCTGCAGGGCCTCTATTTTACATCATTTAAGGTTCCAGATGTTTATGGAGTCTTCCAATTCAAGGTTGAGTACCAACGACTGGGATACACTAGTTTATCCCTATCAAAACAGGTATTTAGTTTGTTGCTCACACCGAATAAAAATTTCATTCTTATTAACTATTTCTGATCAATCTACATACTGACTTGGATCTTGGATCATCATCAACTCACTGAATATGTATTTATTCTGTTGTATCAAGGATTCCCAAAACAACGAATTGGCAATTACCGTTTTCTCACCTATGCATATGTCTAATAAAGCAACTAAAAGGAACAGTTTTTGTGCAGTATATCTTATACTTTTTCCAACATGCTTTTGCACTATTTTATGAAAGCTGCCCCTAAGAAAGTAGTCGTAGATGTAATATATCTTGCTTGGCGGTTAGCACACTCCCCATTCGTAATATATCTTCCTTAGCACACTCCATCCGAATGGGATTGGAAGGTTTCTTCTATCTGTATGCTCCATTCTGCTTCTATTCCTGTTCCTGGAAAACACGTTACTGTGCCAAGGTTTTATTTTAATTTCTGTTTGCATGAGTTTTTGAGGTCTTGTTAAATTAGAAGACTGAACAACTTGCTCTATGCCTTGTAAATTATTTTATTAATTTGTTGCATCAAGCTAGAAGCTACTTGGTGAAGTTGTAAAGAAAAGTATTTTTTGAACTTCCTACGGAAAAGAAAAGCTAAATTGCCTTTTGAAATTACTGATTGCAGATTCCAGTGAGGCCCTTTAGACACAATGAATATGAGAGATTCTTACCAGCAGCTTACCCCTATTATGGAGCATCATTCTCTATGGTAAGGCTCTCAACTCTCTGTCTCTCTGCAATCTCATCTACTTAATAATTTCCGAGCATTTCATGTACTTGGGCTTTCTCTCGAGTTGTAGCAATAAGTATTCATTTCAAAGAATTGCAGTCGTCAACTCATCATAGATAGTATAGATTTCTGTTGAAAAGAAATGTCGATCCATTATATGATCTATTAGATTTCTATTAGGTTGTGAGATCCTTCATGCCATTTCTGATTCACTCAATATGTTTTCTGATACAGATGGCTGGTTTCTTCATCTTCACAGTTGTCCACCTTTACAGCAAGTAGCTTTGATGAACTTTTATCTCCGAGAGAAAAAAGATACTGGTTGACAAAGTGGGGTTAGATATTTTTATTTTAGCAACGAGACAGATATTTACGATGTTATTAGTACCTTGTCGATGAGTTTTCCCAGAAAATTCTTCTACTTGGATCATTTTTGTTTTACGATAACTCACCATTATCATCACTAAGCTTACTCGTTAAGTAGTTTGGTAATCTCTGAAAACCTTACCACCACATTATCCCCACATATGAAAGCATGAGATTTCTCGTTTCTCCTAGCTGAGACACAGAATCGTCTTATTGAAAACTTGCAACTGAATAACAGATGCACATTGAACTGGGTTTTTGCAACCAGAGATCGAAAATTGTCTAAATTTCAGTTTAAACACTCAAGAGTGTAAAAGTTGTCATCAAAATGGTGTATCTTATGATTTATACCAAACAAAGTTGAGCTTTGATCCATTCTAGCGATTACTGTTTAAACAAATTCAATGTTTATAATTTTTGGTTTTTTTCCTATAATCAATTAATTTTTTTTACAAAAGAGTTGATAAAAGCAGTTTATCTCTCCCAGTAATATCAAATTTTGTATCTTAAAATATCCAGAAGGTGTGTAGAGATTGGATTTAATGTCAAATTTAACATGAAAAATAAGAAAATGTTATATTTGATACATCATTTTAATATTATACTTTAAATGTATAATTTTATTTATAATGCTATTTTAAATTTTTTTATTATTTAAAATTATAAAAACCAATAAATACAATTAAATAATAATATCCAAATAAATTGTATTTGTTGACTTTTATAATTTTAAATTAAAAAAAAAAAATTAAAACAGCAATTTTAAATAGATAGAATTAAAATGAGGTAATAAATATAACATTTTATTATTTTTTATATTAAATTAGGTTCGGAGATAGCCTTAAATTAATAGGGTTTTGGTTCTGTATGGCCTTTAAAATGGCCTTTTTCCGATCAAGAAGATGTTCGAGTTTTATAATTAACCGAGTCGACATATAACTCGTGACGTGTTTGGACATATCACAAGTCTACTTAGGCATGAATTATATTGTCCGCCTGTCCGGACATAATGTACCGTGTGGACTCATGACGTGCTCATGTATCACAACGTACTGAGTACTGAGTCAACTCGTGACTGGACCAGACACGTCACGAGTTAAGTCGGGGACTGAAACCGCCCAAACTCAGTATGAATCGATGATCCAAGTTTAAGGTGTAAAAAGAGGCACGATCAAATCTAACCCACCAATTTTTTTTAATTAAAGTTAATGAAAAATGTTTAATCGATTCTTGATACAGAATTCATTGATCGGATTTGAAATCAAACACAACACTTTTTGGAAAAAAAAAAGTGTCAAAAACAAATGTTGGTATCAGAGCTTTCAGCTAAAAATTTAAAAATCCATTCCTTTTAATAGACAAGATACTGAAACTGGAATGGAAATCATAACAGTTTCTTTCTCAATCAATACCCACCACAAAAATCTCAATAAAATTGAAAAAAGAGAGAGAGCAAAACTCTGTCTTTTCCATGCCACCATGGATAAAAAAACAGATCTTGAACAACCCATTTAAATAAAAAAAAAGGATTTTTTTTTTTTTTTTTGTTTTGTTGTAGAAGTGTATGGAGAGTTACTAATGAACACCTTCATGAAAGTAGAATGAAAAGGCATTACCAGCGAAACTTCCATTGTTGTGTTTGTTCTTGGCCTCCCATGAATCAAATAAGCACTTTTGTAAAGCTTATTTGGGATTATGAAGGCCTCTCTAACAAATAACAAAACAAGACAACAAACTCAAACAAATACAGAGAACAAAACTGAGAACCTGAAGAAGAAGAAGAAGAAGAAGTAGTAGAAAACCCCAACTAGGGTTTTTCAAGTGTTCCAACTACTAGGTATGTTTTCGGCCACATGTGAGTCATGTCTTATATATATACAGTTCTGAGACATGAGAGAGCTGTGTGTATATTTGCGCAACCCAACGGCCCAGCAGGCCCAAATAACTTCAAATTTCTTTTTTGAAATATTAACACTACATGCTATACAGCTTTGTCGAAAATAGTCAGGCACGATTAGAAGCTTTTAGTTACATAATGTTGTGTAATTGGTTGTACAATATTATATAAATTCAGTAATGACATTGTTATGTCCGAGGGTTTGCATGTGAGAAGGCTTTCAGCTTTGTTGGGTCAACTTCAACTTCAACTTCAACTTTGTCAAACAAATAGAACACATTTGGGTTGAGAAGTGAAGATTTGGTTAAAGTTTTTTAGAGACACAAACACATATGAATCTAATCAAATTGGTTCAACTAAAACAGAAGAACGATTCTCTTTTATATAACCAAAGCATTTACAGAAATGTTAAAAATTATATTACAAGAGAAACTTTCTACATATGTAATGGAGTGTTAGCGCGAAAAATCTTCGGTCGCAGAATCAAACGCCCTTGTTTACGTTCCAATACAGGAGTGAGTTCTCACAAGAAATCATCATCGACATTCCATAATTCGTGCAAAGCAGAAGTGTTTTTTTTTTTTTTTTTTGCTGCAAGTTTCCATCAACCAAGCAACTGAGATTGCCACACTTGTTGTGCCTTGCGGAACAGTCGAAATCGTGCTCATTTGAAAGAGTTTACTTCTAAACTTGCAATGTAAATCAAGCAACCGTTAGAATTCCAAGAAACTGATTACAAGTTTTTCACAGTATGTTATAGTTTTCAATCAGAGTAATGATTCACAGCTATAGAAATATGACAAATACATGCTGTCGTAAACATTTTTAAAGTCTACAACCCGAAATTTTCGTTGAACAAAATTACTTTAATGGATTGTTTTAGCACAGAATCATGAATTAAAGAGGAGAAGCAACTTACCAGTCTTCATGTTTTGAGGCAAGTTAACTTGTGAACGAAGAAGACCTCGTGTCCAAGGACTAAACGTTAATCGTTGATTCATCACGTAGTTGATTTGATTAATCCCTGAATGCATGTCTCGCTTTCAGTACTTCTGTTTAGACTGAGACCGCAATCATCAAACTCTTCCTCAGATGAATCACAAACTTCCTCAAAATTATCATCTACATTCCCATCCTCAAAACTTTCTAATATCGGAGTATCCCAGTCTCCATCTCTTGTACCTCTGTTATCTTCATTACCAAATAAATTGCTGCTCTGCTCCTTGATTCCATCATGTTGTTGCAATTGTCTAGTGCTTCGACGCCCTAGCAAGACAAGGTTCAACATTTCCCTTCTAACGGAATAAATCGGATTGGGCTCAATCAAACACCCTTTACTATATGCGTCTCTAAGAAAAACCGTTTGAGTACTCCCCTTCGTAGATATATAGAAGATCCCGGGATGCTTAAGGAGCAACTCCCGCACATTAACTTCCATACCTAAATCCTTCCTGAAATGTGCCAATCTCTCAACCTCAACCATCTTTTCCACCATCAAGCTCAACAATTCGTGAATAATAGCAACCACCCGTTTCTCAAACCTCTCAACCCCTCCACAAGTACGAACTCTAACGACATTCTCTTTCTTTCGCTCATAAGGCTTGATATAAGGAAGCCTTTGCCAATTCTTTAACTTCTCCCTAAACCCTCTCTCGATCCTAAACCCAGTTGGGAAATTAACCGGGAATGCAAACTTAGTCTCGAATTCGCTCAACCATTTCTCTCTATATTCCTTCTCCCTCCATGTCTCAATCGTGGCATCACCTAAGCTCTCGTTTTCTTCTCTACTAACCAACTCCACAACTTCCAAATCAACCAATCTAAAATCACTTCCATATTTCCCTAAAATGGAGTCCCTAAAATCATCAGGTAGGCCCAATTCTCTCCTAATCAATCTCAAAGCATAAACATGAAGTGTTCCGTTTTTCGACATCATCAACAGCTTCTTGATCCTACATACACAATCCAATTCACACTCTCTAGTGACAGTCTCTTCCAAACTCAAGAGGCTTTCGAATTTGGGGGTCAATCTACAACAAATATTTCGATTCAACGGGTGTGTAAACACGTTGAAAACGTGAGGGTACTTATGAAGAAACTTACCCACATTGATGTTGAGTCCGAGGATGTTCCTCCAGCGTGACATCAGCTGTACGGACACAAAAGGACCTCGCTTTCTTGTGGACATGAGCTTGTGGACGCCGAGGATTGTTTCGAGGGTCCTGAGGTTGTCGGCGAGCTTGTCGAGTTTGGAGTCTCTTGTTCTTCTGATCTCCAGCCGAGTTTGCGCAGAATTCACCGGCTTTTTCCATCTCCTCTGCTGACAAAATAGGGTTTTCTGGTACAGAGTGTAGTCTCTTCTAAGTGTTTTCAAGACAATCATCGTTGTCTCTCAAGCTCTAAAAAAAATGGCAGAAAAATCCCAATTCATGAGCACCTGAAAATCCCCATTTTTTTTTTAATATTAAAAATAAAACCTAAAAGTCACATTTTTCATATGCAATCAGAGGAATGCTATTTCAGAAATTGAAATGAATCTATTGTAGGAATCTAATCTAATTCAATGCCCAAAATAAATCCTTTAATTTGAAAGATAAATTGTGAAGTAAAGCAGATTAATATTCCAAATAAAACCCTAAAATTAAAAAGCAGAACAAGAAGAAGAAAACTTACAGAGTTGAGACACGAGCATTGCACGTGTTTTCCTGACGTGTTATAGCACGTCAGCATTTTTCGCTGACTGTATGGGCACGTCACGCCGAATGGCTGATGTATCGAGACACATAAGCATGGATTGGCTGATGTGTTCAGTTACGTGACATGATTGGACATGTCACCAGACTTACTGATATGTTTATCCACGTCATCAACTGTAACGCTGATATGGTAGATCTCGTCAACCATTTTCGATGATGTGCCCACGTATGTCACTATAATAAGCTGATGTGTCTTTCCACATCATCAAACTATTGACTCCAGCAACTCAACGCTGACGTGCGTTGACATGTCATCCATTATTGATGACGTGCCCACGAACGTTAGAAATTTTTATTTTCCTAAAAACAAATAAAAATTTTCTTATTCTTAACTCTGTAAGTTTTCTTCTTCTTTTTAATTTTAGGGTTTTATTTGAAATATTAATCTGCATTAGTTTACTACATTGTTGAGGATAGTTAACCTGAAGACGGAGATTATGAATAAAAATGTCTTGCTATGATTTCAACGGCTGTTTCTTTAAAAGGGTTTAATGGCTGAAAACAGTCTCCTGAATAACTACATGGTAGAGTTTATTATTATTATTTTTTTTTATGAACCTGAGTTTCAAATGTCTGAATTTCTTATCCGTGTAAGCAAGTATAGGGTTTTTAACAAAGAATTTTAATAAAAATTGTATTTTGATTTGAAAAAGGAAGTATTTTGACCAATATTTTAACTTTTTAGGTTATGCTATGAATTGAATTTTGAAGATTGAAGATGGGTTTAATCTGTAGTTGTAGTTTCGATGCTGCTGCTACAATGGGTTAGGGTTTCATTTTTTTGTTCAATTTGGAAACCATGTAAAGTGATACTGACCAAAATTTCAATTCAATTATCCAGTTTGTATTGCAGCTCAAGTGGGCATATAAGGAGTTTGTTGCAGCAGCAGCTAATGTACTTGGAGCCAAGGAATTTTCAGGCAGTCAGAAAACTGCAGTTACAGATGCCGTCTTAGAGAACTTTAAGCAGAGGTGGGGAATGTTCAGGGTGGCTTGTGATCAAGCTGAGGAGTTTGTGGAGTCTGTCAAGCAACGAATAGGATCCAAGTGTCTTATGGATGAAGCAACTGGCTCTGTGGCCGTGAAGTCAGGCGCTGCTACAACTGCTCTTCCCCCAATAAGTGCAGTTCGGTTGGAGCAGATGAGTAAAGCTGTTCGGTGGCTTGTGATTGAGCTGCAGCACGGTGGAACTGCTGGTAATTCAGTGCTAACTGAAGATACTGCTCAATAGGTATATGTTTCTTTCTGGAACAAGTCAGCATTTTGTTTTTGGTAGCGTTTGAAATTATACATCTGTGGTACTACATTGTTGAGGATAGTTAACCTGAAGACGGAAATTATGAATAAAAATGTCTTGCTATGATTTCAACGGCTGCTTCTTTAAAAGGGTTTAATGGCTGAAAACAGTCTCCTGAATAACTACATGGTAGAGTTTATTATTATTATTTTTTTTTTATGAACCTGAGTTTCAAATGTCTGAATTTCTTATCCGTGTATGCAAGTATAGGGTTTCCGTGGAATGAATAAAATAGGTTTTCAGTGAAAATGCTGCACATTTGTTAGGCATCTGATTGCTAAGTGGTCTAGTGGACAGGGCATTGTTAGTATGTCTGATATGTGGAAAATTCGTCTAATCGTGGTCAAACCAATTGCCTGTGAAGATTTTGTATTCAAAGTCCATTTGCTTGATTGTGTTTTCTTGATCCTCTTTTTGTCGGAGGTTCTTTCTTTGATTCTTTTCTTTTTTATCAACTTGAATTCCCATAGCAATATTGATGAAATAACCATCCTTTAATAATTTCAGTTTAATCCTCCGTTACTTCCAATCAAATTTTCACTTTTTGTTGGCGAAGTGGACTTTTTTTTATTTTTTATTTCTCTTCTTTTCAAATAAAAGTTTTTGGTGAAAATGGTCAGAAAAGATCCCATATGCATATGATCAAATGAGCAGTTTAGCACTTAATAAATGTTGTAGCTGAGCCGTAACTTAGAATTTTTGCGGGCTATCTATGTTTTATTATCCATCTGATCCTAAATTCCACGGTAGAAAAGTTCAACCACATGGAATACACAGAGACAAACTTTTTACCACTCATTAGCAAGACCTCACAGAAACTTGAGCAGATCACACATACTTGTGTCTGTACGTGTTTTCGTTTGGCAACTTGTGTCCTTTGTTTTGGTGGTCGTATTATTTATCTTTTATTCAATCATCAGTTCGTTTTCGTTCTTGAATTCAGGATTGTGTAGAGGAAAGTTATTAAGCTAAGGAAAGCATACAATCTGATATTTGCTTGTGGGTGGCTGACATGCATGAAGATGTTGAGCAATGAACATGCAAGGCCATAGCTCACATTTTACTTGCTTTCCATTACAGTTGATGATTCTTTCTATGAAGGGTGTGCCCGTTCTTCTGAGATATCGTTTAGTTTAAACTTTTTTCTTTCTCTTTTAATAGGTTAGAGACTGTATATACTGGAGAACTTCAAACCCTGATATGTAAATGAATGTTATTGTAATGTCATTTTGTAGTATGAGTGCTAATCAAAGACTATATTTTGCTTGTTTATCATGAAAGTGCTAATCAAATACATGTTCTTGCAAACTAATGCATATTTGTTTTCATCCAACAAGAGGAAACAAGCATATGATGGTGATCATCAAGCATCGGAGTTTTCAACTTGTCTCAGTTATTTCCAAGGTATACTGTAATGTTTCACCTCGATGGTTTTTAGCATTCAGTCCAGCAATTCAATGACAAATTGCACAATGATGCTCCTCTGTGGTGTTACTCTTTTAGAAGAACAGACTTAATAGTTTTTTTTTGAACAGTCGATTATAATAAAAAAAGCCACAGAAGGGGCAGCAAAACAACAGGGGCACAAAGCCAAAGGAACCTGGACAACACACCAGGCACACAAACAACACAACAGCAAAGCAAAAGAAAGGAACACAACAACACAGCAGCAAAACAACTAGGAAAGGGACCCAAAACACAAAAAAGCACCATAGGAACAGCCCAGAAAAACAGCGAAACAAGACACTGAAGGAACAAAAAGAACAGAACCTCAACTGATATCACTCCATTCCACAAAATCCCCACTCATTCTCGCACCCCTTTTCGCAAGACTATCAACAAAGCCATTAGATGCTCAGGCTCGATGAGAGATGCAGCAACACCCAGTATTTTCCAAAAAGCTCCAAATGTTGTAGATTTCATTAACATGGCTCAGGTTGCCAACACCCCTGTTATGAATCCAAGAGACCGCAGTTTTCGAGTCACTAATAATCTCCACATGACGGCCAATCAGCAAAGGATTAGAGAAGACAAGATCACAGGCTTTATGGATAGCTAGAATCTCTGTAGCATTAGACTCATTCAGGCCAATACTCAGCGAAAATAAGCAGAGGACTTTACCATTCGAATCCCTTCCACATTAAATAGCAGCCTCGAACTGTTGGAGGTAACCACTCTTTCTCCTTCCGAGGCTTAGCCGAAATTGGCTCTACACATAGATCCTTAACATTCAAAAGGATCATAGTTAGAGGTTCATTTGATCCCTTACCGTGGTGTTTGAACCACAAAGTCAGTCTAAACCTCACCATGTCAGTGGCTTGAGAAATGCTGACCTCTTTATCCCCAAAGACCGCTTGGTTCCAAGCTTCCCACGTAGTCCAAGCCACCGCAAAAACCACTAATTCCTACGCGTGCCAGGGGTGTGTATTTTCGGTTTGGTTTAAGTTGAAGCTTAAAGTCAAACCAAACCGATATGTATCGGTTTGACTATGTTTCAACCCAAACCAAACCAATGTGATTTGCCAAACCGATTCAAACCAAACCAAAAAAGTTTGGTTGGTTGGTTTGGATAGATTTATTGGTTTAGGTTTGAACCCAAAAATTATTTTTTGTATTATTATAAAAAATATATTTAAATATAAAAATATTAAATATAGGTGTTATTTAATTATTTTAAAATATTAAAAATATTATATAATTAACAAATTAACAATAACATGTATCATAACAGAAAAATAAAAAATAAAACATAATAAAACTCATAATCTAAAGTGTATCGGAAGAGAGGAGTAATTATATTTTATTTATTGATAAAATTTAATATATAAAAGAAAGATGATTGGTATAATACCAAATGGTTGATGACAATGAATGAGAAGAAAAAAATTATTTATATGAGAACCAAATAAGTATAAATAAAAGTTACAAAACCCCGAGAAATGTGGCTTTGACTTTTATTAAATATATGGGTTGGTTTGAGTTATATGAATTTTATTTTTAGCAACCTAAACTGAACCAATCTTTGATCGGTTTAACAAACCAATTAATAATTTTTTTATATGTGAAACCGAACCAACCCATAAAGTTTGGGTTGAGTTAGGCAAGTCGGCCGGTTTGGCGGTTTTTTACACACCCCTACCTGGCACTCTTGGGCAAAGGAACAAAAACCTCCCAGTTGTCCCACCAATCCTTTATAGAATCCGGTGAGCAACATTGGACTCCCTACCAACTCATACAACTTACCCAAATCTTCCATGTCCAAGGACAAAGCAAAAACACATGGTTCAAAGTCTCCTAGAACAGACTTAATAGTTAATAGAACACATGAACCCAGAAAAATGCAGGAGGATCTTGCTCAAAGCAATCGAAAATTACTATTATATCAGCTGATCAGCTCTCAAACAATAACAACTAGAGGCCAATGTAAAACCTTTTATTGGACAATAACTTCCCACAGTATCTCAGTTTAAAACACTTTTGTAGCTCAATCTTTATATTCGATACTTGTGAAATTTGCAGAGGGAGTGGCATGAAAGCTCCATGGAAATCGTATGGGACTCTGCTTGGCAATGTGATTTCGGCAACTGGATCACTTGTAAACTTCTTGGTGTCTATTATATAAACCTGCAATGAAAAATTAATAGAATACTTTGTAAATCAATTCGCAGCAGGATTTTCCATTGGAGAAGAATTTGACTCACTTGAGATGTGTCAGTATCTTCATTGTGAACGAATGTGACAATCCAACCATCGTCTTCTTCGTAAATGTCTTCCTTTAGAGACAAAGGCAAATCCTGTGCAGAAAACATTATCTTCAAACTTGTGGTATTCAACTTTGATCAGTTCCTCCATATCTGCTGGCTCATCTAAGTGTAACTTGGCTAGTCCTCCAAATTTCGGCATGCCTGAAACAATCAAATTGAAAACAAAAAACCATGTTATCTTGAATGATTTAGACTTTTATATGAAAAGGGTTCACAGGAAAATACATGAAGCAGAACTTGTAGTGGAATCAGCAACCTGAGTGTAGCCATATTTGTTTTTGATGCCTATATAGTCTGCATTGATCATAGGAAAATCCGTGGAAAACTTTGTTCCAGTAAGATTTCTCTCTTTAACGTCTCCGGTTTTCATATTCAGTCTCCATTCGTATAAATGAGTGAATAATAATCTATCGTCTATACTTGTTTCAACAGATTCTATATGCCTTAATTTTCAAGAAAACCACTCAAATTTATTCAAACCCAGATCAGGTCCTGGTATGATTGATTCAAGAGCTCTACACCCCCACACTACAACCTGTAGTGTTCATGAACATCAATCAACAAAGATGATAGTAAAAAAAAAAATGGTGATGAATGAGGCTAAAAGCTTGCCTCATCACCATTCTCGAAACTATTGAGAATGTGAAAGGTACAATTTGATTCAACGTTGAACCACTTGATCGAATCAGCATCACCACATCGTGGCATTATACCAATCCTTGCACATCCTTCGTGTTTATACTTTATCAAACTGCATATTGAAATTGGTTTGTGAAGTAAATTCAAAACTCTTTTCAGACTTTTTATCTATTTTTTTTTAGAACTTCATCAAAATATTGAAAAATGTGCACTCACGGGCCTCCAAGAACAACTATGTGTATTATAAACAGAGAGAGATTTGGTATAGAATTTCCACACCCTTTTCCATTGATAACGGTATGAATATATAATACAATATGATGAATCCTGAGTATCTGAGACTCCTAAGAATATTGAACAAACCTAAGATAACTATACAATTGAAATTCAAATATATAATGTAAAGACTATTAACAGAAGTGTGTTGTAACTGAAACACTCTGCCTCCAATATGTATGTCTATAGATAGTGGAAAATCCATGATCACATTGTACCTGAAAACCGAAAAAGTTGTGAGAATTAATGGAAGTTTACAATTTCAAGTCACATGGAAGAAGAAGAAGAAAAGATTATTGAATACCCCTGTGTAACCCCCATTTCATGAAAAAGAGTGCACCTATTGAGTTTGAGATCCATTTTGCGAAGCAATCGATTTCCATCAGCTGTGAATATAAAGATATATCAATAAGAAAAATGAGGAATGTTGCATGCCTCGCATTGCAAGATATCTTTTTAAATTTGTTCTTTAAACGAAGAGCATCATATCGGAAATCATTCCCACTTCAATGAAAGGTTCAGTAGAGCGTACCCCCATTATGACCCACTCTCATGTACCTGAAGCTTTCTATTACATTGATTGAACATCAATGAATGAACTTAAAAGAAAACCATATGAATTACACTAGAACAAAATGTGAGATAGATTCAGTATAGGAAAGGGCCCATTGACGGCTTGGCATGTGGACCAAGCCCAAATAGAGATATAGATTGTAGTCAAATCAGACTTTGATACTACGTTAGTAATTATAAGACCCAAAAGCACTCTAATAGATACAGAGAAAAAGAATGACCTTGGGGTGGCTTGCAAAAGGTCGATTCCAAGTTGTGTCGACATCCTAATTGCCTAAAGTTTCAAGTGTAGAGATGTTGATCGTTTGAGGCTTGTGATTTTCTACAATTGAGTAGAATTTCCCCGAATGCTCGAAAACATTAGTGTTTTTGCCAAATCTCAACTGAGAAAAAAAAATGATATACACAACAAATATTAGATAACTGGAATTGTATTTGAAAGAACATTAATTCTAGCTAGAATGCATACCAAATTCAGCAGAGCTGTTGACAAAATAGCCGGTGAATCGCCTTCTACTGATAGATGAAAACACGAATTATATCATCGTTTCTCTAGCATGAATGTTTTTGTCTCGACATGTCTGTTGTTATACACAACAATCTAGGTCCCCTCCTCGGTGCTTCTATCGAAATATAAAGCATGAAGCATCCCTTCTCCATCTACTCATATGTGACTTGACCTCCCAAACATAGATTTTGTTGACTTTAGTCCTCCGAAAAGAGGGTTTGATCCTGCATTGAAGTAACATCCACCAATTAAAAGCACCGGGTCAGAAATAAAGTACTAGAAAATCAGATAAACGAGAGACAAGGAAAACATTACAAGTACTGACCATTCACTACAACAAAAAGAGTCTTTCACAACATTCATTGCATGTTGTAAAAACTCTCAACAACATACTGTGCAAGTTGTCTATTAAGGGGTTGTTACAAGTATTAAATGCTTTTACAACTTAGGTTGCGTTTGATTTTTCATCTGAAGACTGAACAGTGCTGAATTGTACTGAAGATTGAATAGTGACTGAAAACTGAAACTGAAAAACATGTTTTTTTTTTCACTGAAAACTGAATATAAGTGATAAATTGTTTGTTTTTTTAAGTTACAAATATCTTAAAATAAATAATTTTACATTTATACCCTTTCAACTATTATTTGTTATATATTTATATTTTAATATATTAAAGACAACTAAAGAGTAATTTAATAATATAATAACATATAAAATATAAAATATAAAGTATAAAGTAATTTGTAAAAAAAAAAAAAAAAATGCCATATAAAATATAACCCTTAGAATATAAATGAACAAGTTAATTGAAATTTAGTTTAAGAAATAACAACAGATTAGAGTTAGCCACTAATAATCTGTACAATATTTATAATATATATATGTGGAATAATAATATAATAACAAATTTATAATACAATTTATATCTCTATTAAGTTTTTTTTTTTTTTTAAAGTGGCTGCTAAAGTTTTTTAAATAGTAAGAAGGAAAAAAAATAAATTAATATAGTTAAGTGGTGTGAGGGAAGAGAAAACTGGAAATAAATAAGATTTGTAAGGATAAATTTGGAAGTAATAAATTGATATATATTTTAGTTATTTTTCATTAAGTGAAAAGTGAAAAAAATTCAATTTTTATGAAAAGTCATTTTAGGAGTTCATTAAGTGGTTTTATAACTTAAAAAATCAAACAAAACAACTTAATGACACACATTAAGTGTCATTAAATGTTTAGTGGAAAAATCAAACAGACCCTTAGAGTGCATGTTGTTAAAAACATAAAATTCTACAACTAAGAGTGCTTGTTGTTAAAAATGTAAAGTTTTACAACTAACGGTGCTTGTTGTTAAAAGTTTATAACAATTTGCAATGAAAGTTGTACAAGAATAGACTTTCGTAAATTCATTATATTTCATTATATATCATCAAAAGATAAAAAATCCTAAAATCAATATTTTCTAAAATAACCAACCAAATTGCAATACAACATTTTTAAATTAAGACAAAATCACAAGCTATAAACCACACTTTCGAATTTACGATATTATAATATATTTTAACATTCAAACTCCATTTCTATATCATATCCAAACTTATGCTAACTACAATAACCTAATGCAACTTTTAGGACGTGCAATTGTACTTCCAAAAACCCCACCAAGTGTGCAAGCTTCTTCGGTTGGTCAAACTAAAATGAATTTTGAATTAAACACCAAATCCACCCACACTCTCTAGAAATCTCATCCAAGCAGTACATGATGCACTTTGGTGTTGGGATCCGTCGATGCCACACTCCCTTCAGCAACCACCTCTTCAACATTATCTCCATAGCTAGGTGGAAGGTTGGGGTGGGTTATGCCCGTCTTTCAAGTAGGAGATGGCTTGGTGTTCTATGTTTTCTGCCATAGTGTGGACTATTTGGGAGAGTAGAAATCTCGTTGTCTTTAAAGGGGAGGAGACGGGTGTGGGTCAAGCAGCTGATTTAGTTAAATATCGCATTGTTTGGTGGTTTAAACATTCCAACTCCGTTTCTATATCATATCCAAACTTATGCTAACTACAATAACCTAATGCAACTTTTAGGACGTGCAATTGTACTTCCTACAACCCCACCAAATGTGCAAGCTTCTTTGGTTGGTCAAACTAAAATGACTTCTGAATTAAACGCCAAATCCACCCACACTCTCCAGAAATCTCGTCCAAGCAGTACATGATGCACTTTGGTGTTGGGATCTATCGAGGCCACACTCCTTTCAGCAACCACCTCTTCAACATTATCTCTATACCTGGGTAAAAGGTTGGGGTGGGTTATGTCCGTCTTTCAAGCAGGAGAGGGCTTGATGTTCTATGTTTTCTGCCATAGTGTGGACTATTTGGGAGAGTAGAAATCTCGCTGTCTTTAAAGGGGAGGAGCCGGGTGTGGGTCAAGCAGCTGATTTAGTTAAATTTCGCATTGTTTGGTGGTTTAAACACCTTGGAAAAGGCTCGAATGAGTCTGTGGATTCCTTGTTGCGTAATATTAAAGATCTTTGTATGGACCACAAAAAGCCTAAGAAATCTAAAGTGGTTGACTGGATTCCTCCGGAAGATGATACTTTGAAATTTAATGTGGATGGTTATGCGTTTGGTAAGCCTGGGCCGTCTGGTATTGGAGGGGTTCTGAGGGACTCGTCCGGAAAGGTGCTTTGTTTGTTTTCCTATCATATGGGGACCTTGGATTCTAACACCGCTGAACTTTGGGCTATTAAAAGGGCTTTGGAATTGATTTTCTCTAATCCTATTCTTCTCGGACGGGATATTTTGGTTGTGAGTGATTCGAAGGTGGCCGTGTCGTGGGTTAATCAAGGGGATTTCGGGAACGTTGCTCAAGTCCAGACTATATATGAGATTCGTGATATGCTAATTCTACTGGGTGCATTAAGGTTGTCTTCGACTTTAGAATTTTCAATTCCTTCATTGATAGCTTGGCAAAGATGGGGGCCAATAGGGCAGGGGACTTCGTGGAGTGGGGGGATTGTTGAGTCTGGCTTGTAGGGTGTTATGTTTTGTTGGTTTTGGCGTGGTTTGGTGGCTCTGTTTCTCTTTTGTTTTTGTTGCCTTTGTGGTCTGTTTCTGGGCTGTTTGTGCCTGGTTGTTTTTGTCCTGCGTTCTGTTCCTTGCTTGTGCTGTTGTTCTTGGCTTGTGCTTTTTTTTTTTATAAAAAAATTGCCTTTTCAAAAAAAAAAAAAAAAAACATTATCTCCATACCAATGTAGTAGCTGGCATTTACTATGTTCATGTTTGTCATTGACTTGTGCAGTTCTACTACCTTGTTGTGATTACAATTCGTCAAAATAAATTACCAAAAAATATTTACATTTAGTTAACTTATTCACTACAATTCATGATAAAGTTTGATCAAATTATTCTAAAGTCTTTTACATGAAAATTTATAATTACCTTGACTGAGTGAATTCCTACATAACAGCAGCAGTTTCCCTTACAAGTTGCGTAACCGAGATTGGCTCCTGAAAAAAACATCAACATAACATCTAATTTATTATCAAGTGATCAGCAAAAACAACAAAATTAAAACAAAATACAAACATTCAAAAGAACTATCAGCTAGGTAACAGAATATAACTCTTATGACTTCAGACCATACAGAGCCCCAATTCAGACAGTTAATTGAGAAGCTTATTCCTAAATTTGTAAAACTACAGACAGTATGGATTTATGATGATCCTAAAGGAACGTAAGGTCCTAAGTATTCAAATCCAATTCATGTTTTGCAAATTGATTAGGAACTATTTGCACCAAAATTAGAAGTACACTCATATTTTAAAAGAGAAAGAAATATGATCAAGGTCTCCCAACTGCCTCCTAGATTATATTGAATTTTTGAGTAAATATTTTGTTAAATATTCAACAGAGAACTTTGACACACAAATAATATTGAAGACACAACATAAATAAACTACAACGCATAAAAGCGATGGTGGATGAGAAAACAGAAAAAGAGTCCAAAAAATTAAAACAAGCAAAGGAACAATGGATAAATGTGTTTAAACAATGGATAAAGGAAGTTGATGTTAGCGAACAAAAGTCACTATACATGCGAAAGCGTTCTTGGATAGAACACAAACAAACACAATGTTGACGGTGATTTTTGGATTGACTCACTCAACAATAATATCTTAATCAAAACAAATAAATAAAGAGATAAATCAATGCATGCAAGACAAATTTTACGTGGAAAAACCCTTAAATGGGAAAAAACCATGGCGCCCCTTGAGGGCAGAAGAATAATACTATGGATTATTTACAGTTTACACACTCAGATCTCTCATAAAATTGCCTTACTCTCTCTATGATCTCGAACCCCTCTTCATGGGATTTATGGTCCTATATATATTAATTCCGCTAGGGTTTCCCTTGCCTATATCGTATTAATAGGAGAGTTCCTAATTTAACTTGTACAAGGAATCTGATGTTCGTAGATGGTTTTAGGGTTTGTTTCCTGTTTGGACTATTCTTTTTTAACAACGGTTATATCCTATCTGGATTAAGACTTGATCCTTATGCCTTGTATCTGGTCGAATCCTTGTTGTAACAGGTATATCAGAATAAGGTTATTTCCCTGACCGTATAATTCTAGGTGAACACTTTAGGTTGGCGAACACAAGTTTGCCTTCTTATTGGTCGACCTATTGTGGCGAGCACACTTCTGATTTGGACTGATGAGGGCGCCAGCTGGCACACCTTTTGACTGATATTTCCCTTCGTTGACTGGTCCATGAGTGACGTGACTATTCTTTCACCCGCCTTTTCTGCACATTTCGCTGACGTGTCTTTTGGCCGAATATGTACATACAACAATACCCCCATAAATACTTCGAGCTGATCCAACATAAGTTAATCCTTTTGGCTTCTTTGGTTCTGCGAGCAGTATTTATATGTTTTACTTGTGCTTTTTGGTTTCGTCATTTCTAATTTTTCATGGACGTTTTCCCTCTCCTTTTTATTTCGGCCATGTGTCATTATCAATGTTGAATCTTCCACGACAAGCTTTTACTTTCAGCCACAGAATTTCAAACGTTTGGTAATGACGTGAGGCGGTGCAATGATTTTGTGCCTGTTGAGAATCCCCGTGGTGCCACATGCTTGTCGTTTGGTGGATGCTTCCCGTCACAGCCTTTATTCACAGACGATTTACTTTATTAGTGCCGTCTTTAATTATTACTTTTCTTGAATTTTGAATTTTCCCCTTTTTAAGGATGGGACTATTATACCGCCCCTTACTTCCCTCTATTTCGCTTTGTTTCTCTTTCCCTTCTACAGAAAAACCTTTTGAAAACCCTTCAAGCTTCCATTTCAGAGTTTTCGGTTTCCGGTGGTCCTTCTTGTCCTGTTGCAGTTTTCTGGGTTTACTTGAAGTGTGATTCCGATGTCAACCTCCCTTTTCTCCATTTTTTGGGAATATTTCTGGTGAGTTTTATGGATCCTTCCCAACGTTCTTTTCTTTTTAACCAAATGATGCAAGCTCTTAAGCTTGGCAACAAAGAGGTTGCAGATAAAATTGAGTCATATTTGCGTAATTTTGACCCAACTTCTCCTGTACCAATTTCTCTTTATATCCATTCTGATTTTGAAGCCAGTGCTCATGATTTTGTTTTTCCTTCGTCTACTAATAGCGATTCTTCAGATATGGCAAGGACCCCAAGAACCAGTGGTGGTAGGCGACAGGGACCTAGAATCCCTAGGGAATCCCTGTTAGGTGCTCAGACGGTGATCGATTCAGATGTCGAGGATCATCGGTGGGATAATCTATGTTTTGCTGCTGATCGCCCGAGTGCCTTTGACACTGAGGTAAACGTGGTTGGCAACCGAGAACTTGGTCGATATAGGAGGAGGTATGACATTCCTGATTCTGTTCTCCTTATACCTTCTGGCGAGCGAGCGAGCGAGCTGCATGGAATCCGCCCGAGTAATGCGGTCGCCATTTACGGGTCGATGTTGGGCTGCGGGGTCACTCTTCCCCTTCAGCCCTTTATAGCCAGATTTCTGGCTGATGCCAAGCTTACTCATGCTTAGCTTTCGTCGAATAGCTACAGGATTTTGATGTGCTTATGTTTGATGTGGACGTCGATGGGTCGAAGGTCGTTGACACCTCGTGAGATCTGTCACTTCTATGTTTTGAGGCAGTCTGGCCATGGTACTTATTATCTCCAATATACCACCGTGGAGAATTGGATTCCCGAAGGTGTGTCCAGCCTTGGTCAGGTGGAGATTTTCGACGATGAGAAAAAGAAGGGTTTCATCTAGGGTTTCCCTACTTCGAACAAGAGATGGAAGAACATCTGGTTCTTTGTTGGCGGAGAATGGGGAAGAAACACCCTTGCTGATGCTCACCGTAACCTTCTGGCGAGGAAAGTTTCGAGGCATTTCACGTCTCCTGACTCTTGGTTGAAAACTCCTCCTGCCTTGTCTTCACACGAAATAAAAAATGTAGCGGAGGCCGCGGTGATCGAGTTGGCTAAAAGAGGTCAAGAGTTTCTTCTTGACGAGGCTAAGATGATTGCTTATGGTGTTTTTCTGCGTTTTTCCGCTAGGCGACGCCGCTGTAAGTCTTCCTCCCAGTTCTTTTACTTTAAACCCTTATATCGATTTGTCTTAAGTAACGCTGTTTTTTATTTTTCAGTGAGCGAATTTGATGTCGTCTACGACGAACAGGCTCGAGCAGTAAAGAATTCTGAAGCTGCTAGTCAAAGATATGCTATGGGCTTGTCTAAGGAAGGAGTCGCACAGCCCAAGGGCGAAGATTCTCAGGGTAGCGAAGGGGCAGGTGGAGTTTCTACTCATGTTGTAGAGGAAGTTACTCAGCATTGTGGGGGTGACATGGTTGCTCAAGTGCCTGCCCCCAATCGCAAGGGAAAAGAGAAAATTGGCGACCCTGGGGTGAGTGAAGAGGTTCCAATCTTCGATGCCAATGTGTCGGAGTCCCCTGAGGATCCTTCTAGTGACCTTAACCCAAGGAATGGTCGGGGAAAGTGCCCTGTTGAGAGTACCCCTGAGTGTGCTTCTCGACTTGTGAAACAGGCGTCGAGGGTGGTCCAATATGTGCTCTCATCCGATAAGGAAGGCAATGGTGAGCCTGTACGCTCTGCGGTTCCTACTGTTGATGGGGTTGACTCAGGAGTTCCCCTTGAATCCGATCAGGCTGTGGATCCGACCCCTCGATCGGAAGAAGTTAGTGATACAAGGGCTACGTCTTCTTCTGCTGCTCATTTTGCTTCGTCGAGCACTGATGCACAAGGCCCTGTCCCTGACAAATCTGGGCCCTCAGTTTTTTTGGCTGATGTTGGAGCGCAGGGTGCCGCTGCACAGAAGGATATCCCTGGGCCTTCATCCCCCCCAATGCTGGCAATAAGGGTGCTGCTGCCCCTGCTGACATCTCTGGACCGTCATCTACCCTCGCTGCGGGTCTGGGAGATTCCCGTGAAGGGCCATCTGTAGCTTCGACCGATCGAGGCGAGGGATCCAGGGTTGTTTCATTGTCCGATTTTTCCCCTATCGAGCTCCTGAATCATTTTATAAATAACGACATTTATTTTGGTGAGGGTTGGGAGCACGTGAAGGAAAAATCGTGCAATAGGAAGATGGAATTCTTTTTTAACTGCCATTCTTTGGTAAGTTCTTCAACCTCTTCCTCTATATTCTCTTCTTCTTCCCCCCATTTTCTCTTATGTTGTCATCCTTTAACTCTGTTTTATGTATAGATGATGTCAGAGATGGCAATTAGTTACCGGCGTGGGAATGCAGCATTGAAGGAAAATAAGCGTTTGCAAGATCAAGTCTCCCGTTCGACGGCCGATAGGCTTTCAGCTGAAGAATCTCACGCCTAACAACTTATTCAGCTGAGGGAGTTTACCGACGGGTTCTTGGCCGCCCAGCTTGCTACTGAAGAAAAGTTGCTCGCGGCTGAAGAGGAGATCAAGTTACTGAAGGAGCAACTTTCTGGGAGTCAAAATGCGCTTGCTGCTCGCATGGAGGCAGAAGGGTTGGCGGAAGAAGCCAGAGAGAAAGCTGAGCGTGAGTCTGAAGACTTGCGGAACCAACAGGCTTCACAAGATGTTATTCTGAATGACCTGAAGGCCGTTTTAGAGGTTGAAGCTGTTGACCATTTTAAAAGGTCTCCTGCTTATGATGTGCTTCTCCTTCGTGAATTCGAGCGGGGCATGCGGCAAGCCAAGAGGTTCTTCACCATGAAGGACCATTCTAATGAGAAGGCCCTGAGGCGTTTTGACAAATCTCTCAAGCGACACATGGATGGCGCTGTGAGCTCGGTTAAAGGGCAACTGAAATGGTGGAAGGCCTATTGTCGCTATACACGAACAGAACCTCATCCCATGCATCTTGAAATTCCTACCAAGCGTGCTTTTAATACTTATTATTCTGGTCAGAAAGAGAGTTTCACTGGATCTGGCAATGAGCCTGACTTGAGTCCTATTTCTGGCCGAGATTACACGTCTTTCATGCCTGAAGGGGATGAAGAGGTTGTTTGGCCATCGGAGGATGAGGTGAGCGATAAAGAAGCCGATGGGAATGATCAACCAATGAGTGCTTGACTTCTTTACTGAAGTATTTGCTTTATTATATTTGATACTGTAAATATACTTGGATATTTATTTATCAGTTCTCTCCTTTTTTTTAGGTGTGTTCAACCCCTTCTTGTTCGCTGTATTATTTTCACGTGTTTTTATTCAGCTGTCATTGCTGAGTTTCTGGCCCAGGCTTGAAGCCTTTTATCACTTAACTTATAATTACTTAGTTTTTATTTTACCTAGTGTTTGTCAGGACGTGTCCGACCATACACCAGGTTTTATGTAAGCATACTGTTGGGACGTCTCCCTCTTTTGCTTACTGATTTAATGCTAGTTTGTTTTACCTTAGCACTTACTTTTTTAGGGTGCGTTCCCTACATGCTGTTTGTTGAATGCCTTTTAAATTTTGGGGTATCATGCCTTGATAATGATGGCGACTGCCGTCTTTATGACATCTTTCCCTAGCTCAGGCTGCTTTTATGGCATACTTGCTCTTAGCCTGCTATGATGTGGGGTATTTCCCCCTTTTTTTTTTATTCCTTTTTCTAGTGTTCACTGAGTTTAAGTAACTCGCTTCACGTGTACAGGTGAACTGTTCATTATGGCTGACTTGTGGTTTCAGCGATGATAGGAATTTTAGTAATAAATTACTCTTTATTGATTATCTCCTGCAATTTTAATATCAAAAAATGAAAACTTCTAAAAAGATAAAATGGAAAAAGAAATAACAAAAGGACTTCTCGGATTGAAGTATCAAGGGTAGTAGATATTCAGATATTTAGCATTGCACGGTCGGGGTAGTTTGCCGGCTCCTCTTCGGGCAATATGATATGCCCCATGGCCTGCTATGCCCGTGATGTGATATGGCCCTTCCCATTTATCTGCGAGCGATCCTGCATATTTGTTTTTGGTTCCCGGTGTTACCCTTTTTAGTACTAAGTCCCCGAGTGCAAATCTTCTAACCCTTACATGTGAATTGTAGTATCACGCTGCTCTCTGCTGATAGGCAGCGTTCCTTATCTGAGTGCATTCCTTTCTTTCTTCTAGTTCATCCAGGCCATATTTTAGCATATCAATGTTGAGTTCAGGCTGGAAGAGTTGTGTTCTTGGTGAGGAGAACGCTGTTTTTACTGGAATGATTGCCTCAGTCCCGAATGCCATGGAATAGGGTGTTTCTCCTGTTGAGTTCCTTTCTGTTGTTTGGTACGCCCATAACACCTATGGTAGTTTTTCTGCCCAGCTTCCTTTCTTGACAGTGAGTTTGGCTTTTAAGTTATGTTTGATGATTTTGTTTACCGCCTCGGTCTGCCCATTTGTCTGTGGGTGGGCTGGAGAGGCGTAGTAATTATTAATCCCGTATTTCTTGCATAAATCTCTGAATTTTCTGCTGTCGAACTGTGTTCCGTTGTTAGTGATGATGGTGTTTGGTATTCCGAACCTGTACAGGATATTATTCTTCACAAAGCTAGTTGTATTTGCTTTTGTTATGTGCAACAACGGCTCGGCTTCTACCCACTTTGTGAAATAATCCACCGCCACGATGGCGTGTTTTGCTCCTCCAGGCGCTGTGGGCATCGGGTCGATCAAATCAATTCCCCACATGGATAACGGCCATGGGTAGGTGATACATTGTAAGCGCTCGGGTGGCTGGCGAATGTTTTTTACGATCTTTTGGCATGCTTTGCACCTGGTTTCTATTCTCTTTGCATCGGCGAACATGGTTGGCCAGTAGAATCCCTGCCTTAGTGCTTTGTGGGCTAAGCTGATACTTCCAGCGTGGTTCCTATAGCTTCCGCTATGTATGCCTTTCAAGATTCCTTCTGTTTCTTCGGGTCCAACACACCTTTGTAGTACTCTTGAATACCCTTTTCTGTACAGCTCGCCGCTGATGACCGAATATCTTGTTGCTATGTATCTCAACCGCTTGGCTTCTAGTGAGTCACTTGGGAGGATGTCATTGATCAAGTATTCTTTTATTGGGGTCATCCAGTTGTTTGATTCATTCATGATTACCCCAACTTCGGCTTGTTCAGCTATGCTTGGTTGGAGTAGATGTGCCATGAGAATTGTTCATGGCCAGATGCTGATCGTAGCTGATGCCAATTTGGCCAGAACGTCTGCCTATTCGTTTTCTTCTCTTGGGATCTGAACGATCTTGTATTCTTTGAATCGCCTCAATAATTCTTTTGCTAGCTTCAGGTAGGTGATCATATTTTCGTCTCTTGCTTGGTATTCATCAAGTACCTGGTTGACGATGACTTGAGAATCGCTGAAAACTTCTACCTCATCGGCTCCTAAGGCTGTACATACCTTTAATCCTGTTATTAACGCCTTATACTTAGCTTGGTTATTGCTTTAAAATCAAATCGTAGGGCACATTCTACTGAGTCCCTTTCTGGGGTCGTGACTACTATCCCTGCCCCGCTGCCGTGCGTGTTTGATGAACCATTGACACGAAGCTTCTAGCGAAAGTTCTTCTTTGTTCATTCAATAATCATTTTTGCTACATCGGTGTCCGGTTCAATGAATTCCGCCATAAAATCTGCTACTGCCTGGCCTTTAATCGATGTTCTTGGGATGAATTCTACGTCGAACTCACTCAGCTCAATGACCCATTTCGTAAGTCTGCCCAACACTTCTAGTTTCTATAGAATCATTTTTAGGGGGCAGTTGGTGTACAAACCAATTTTGTGTGCCTGAAAATATGGCCTCAATTTTCTTGTTGTTGTTATCAGGGCGAGCGCCATCTTTTCAGCCTGTGAGTATCTTGTTTCGGCTGGTAATAGTGCTTTGCTTGTGCAGTACACTGGTTTCTGTACCCCATCTTTCTGTCTTATTAGTACGGAGCTGGTGGCCGCATCTGTGACAGACAGGTACAGGTATAACATTTCTCCTGTGATTGGTTTTGACAGCGGCGGTGCTCGGCCGAGGTATTCTTTGAGGGCAAGAAAAGCTTGTTCACAATCTTTATTCCATTCAATTCCTTTCTCTTTCTTGAACGCTTTAAAAAATGGCAAGCATCGATCTGTTGATTTTGCTATAAACCTGTTCAGCGATGCCAAACATTCTGTGAGCTTCTGGACATCTTTCAGGTTTTTTGGGGAAACCATGTCGGCCAGTGCTTTGATCTTGTCAGGGTTCACTTCTATCCCTCTTTGATGTACCTGGTACACGAGAAACTTACCGGATGGGATACCGAACACACACTTTGAAGGGTTCAACTTCATTCCGAACTAGGTTAATACGCCGAAGGTTTCTCGTAGGTCATCTACATGTCTGTCGGCCGTGATGCTCTTGGTTAACATGTCATTAACGTACACTTCCATATTTCTCCCTATTTGGCTAGCGAACATTCTTTTAACTAGCCGCTGGTATGTTGCTCCAGCATTCTTCAAGCCGAATGGCATAACGGTATAACAGTACAATCCTTGGTTTGTGGTGAACGTTGTTTTATCTTTGTCCGGTTTGTGCATTTTGATCTGGTTGTACCCTGAGTATGCGTCCATAAAGCTCAGTAGCTCGTGTCCGGCTGTTGCATCGACCAGTTGGTCGATTCTTGGTAATGGGAAGCTGTCTTTGAGGCAGGCTTTGTTCAAGTCAGTGAAGTCTACACACATCCTCTATTGATTGTTCTTCTTTTTTACGAGCACAACATTCGCCACCCATTCAGAATACTTGACTTCTCTGATCGATCTTGCTGCGAGCAGCTTGGATATTTCTTCCCTTATGGCTGTACTTCTTTCAGGGTTGAAGCTTCTCCTTTTCTGTATCACCGGTTTGCACTCTTCGCTTAATGCCAGATGGTGTGTGGTTACATTTGCATTAATTCCTGGCATAACTTCATGGCTCCAAGTAAAAATCTCCTTATACTCCTTTAGCAGATTCACCACGCCTGTTTTGATCTGTTCTGTCAATTTTGCCCCAACCTTGACAGTTTTGTTGAGTTCTTTTTCATCCAAAATGACTGTCTTAGTGGGTTCTTCTTTTTCTCTGTCGGTATTATCCCTTGGGTCTAGTTCAAATGCGTCGGGGTTTTCCTTCCGTGTCTCTTGACCGAGTTGAAATATGCTCAGGGTTTCCATTCCCGCTTTGTCTTTGAAGATTGACAGGTTGGCGCAGAGAGCCATTTCTTATGACCCATTGAGTTCCCCAATTCCGAATTCCATTGAGAATTTTACTTTTAATGCATGAGTGGATGTAACTGCTCGAGCTTTGTTTATGAATGGTCGGCCGAGTAGGGCATTATATGGTCAGTTGTAAATATCAACAACCACGAAATCCAGCAGGATAGTCCTCCGACAAGGCGTCGTTCCAAACCTTACAGGTAATTTCACAGTTCCCAAGAATCTTACTTCTGCACCTCCGAACCCTTTCAGAGGCACATGGAATGGTTCCAAATCTTTTCTGTCCAATTGAAGTTCATCATACACCCTGGTGCTCAAAATGTCAGCGGAGCTTCCATTGTCTATCATCACCCGGAGGACATCCCTGTGGGGTATTTGTACCCCCACAACTATTGCGTCATTAGGCTTGGCATCAATTCCATCTGAATCCTCGGCTGTGAAGATTATCGGGTCGTGCCTCTCTTTTGCTCTCTTGTGGTTTTTCTGCACATAGTTTACTTCCAAGTCCCTGTTTTAGTACATCACTTCCCGGATTTCTGACATCCTCTCTCTATTGCTTCTGCCAGTGTGAGGTTCGCCAAAAATGGTATTTATTGCAGTATTGAGACTGCTTTTCCTTGGACTCCTTCTTTCTTGTCCGTTTCCTCGGTGGCTGTCTTGGCGACCGGTGTTTTTGTCTCCCTTCAGGGTAAAATCCTTAAGGTGCCCCTATCTGATTAGGCTTTCGATATGATCACCCAACTGGAAGCATTTTGAAGTGTCATGCCCGAGATCCTTGTGGAATCGGTAGTGTTTTGTTGTATCTCTCTGAGCATTGACTGACTGTTGTCGCAGATATTTGGCGAGTCCCTTGTCTTCTACTACAGACAATATGTCTTCTTGTTCGCCAGTTAAAGGAGTGTAATTACTATACCTGCCTCGGAACCTACTGGTTCTGTTGCTACATTGACTCTCTCTAGGCTGATTCTTTTGGCTCTTCTCTTCTCTTCTCTTTGGCGATCACGTGACTGGCCCTTTGCCCTGTCTTCCTTAGATTCGGGTTTTGTGTTTGGTTTGTGACCGTGGACGTAACTACCCTCTTGCGCCACTTCTTCCTCTTTTGCTAATGCATAGTCTCCAGCTATATCCATCATCTCCTCATACGTTTTTGGCCGGTCCCTCCGTAAGTCAAAAGACAGACGACCACTTTGCAGCTCGTTGGTGAAGGCCGCTATGACAACTACGTCACTCGCATCTTCTATTTGGGCGACTTTCTTCCCGAATCTGGCCAGGTATTTTTTAAGTGACTCATTGCTTTCTTGTTTCAAGTTTGACAGGTGAGCTAGTGACTTTCTTCTCTGCACACTTCCCATGAATTGCCTTATGAACGCCTTGCTGAAACTAGAAAAATTGTTAATACTTCTGGCTGGTAGGCATCCAAACCATCTGGAAGCGAGGTCGCCGAAGGTTTACGGGAATGTTAGGCATAAGAGACCATCATTGGATGCATACTAGGCTATGACATTACGAAATCTGCGGACATGCTCTTTCGGATCCCTGTTCTCCTTGTATTGCTCGATTGTTGGCATTCTGAACCTTTCCGGGAATTGGGTGCTGGCGATATGGTCGAGGAATGGATTATCTGGCTCGTCATCCGAAGAAACATTGTGCCCATATCGCCAAGCCATTGCTGAAACCTTTTTTTGATAGTTGTTAGAGGTTGACGCTTCGGTGACCAGTTGGTTCCCCTTCTGGGTTGAGCATGCTTTTGATTGTCATCCTCCGATAATCACCTTCTCTACTGTTAATACTCTCGCAGGTTCCTAGATCATCTGTACTTTTGGATCTCCTTTACCGCGCCCTTTTTGATTTTAATTCTCTTCTCGGCTGAGGACTCCTGTCTCATGATAAGATAGATTATCGTCTCTGACGGTTTCTGTTAGACCCATTATTGGCGACTTCCCTATGCGCTCGCCCACGGCTCCGCTTCTCTAGGAAATCCTCGTCCAGCAAACCTTTTCCCCTCTTTTGCCTTCTTTCTTCTAGGACCTCTGGTGGGTTTTGGGGTGCTTCCCCCATAGATGGTTTCGCCTGGACGCTGGGAGTTGTAATATAGACTTATGATAGCAAACTTCCTGGCGGATGGTTCCCGGACGTACTGGTTGTCAGTTCATAGGGAGATGAGTCTCCTAACCCTATAGGAAGTGAAAGTCCAATTTTGTTGGCTTCGTTGACCAAATTCACCAGTGCAGTGTGAAAGTGTTATAGAGTCTCCGGGTTGGCTACTCTAGTTCCTGGAGTCGCTGCTAACTGTTCCTCTGTTGCCAACGTTTCCTCCCCTGGTACCACAGCCGCCTCGGGGACCTAATCGTTGCTGGGGATTTCGTCTCTATCACTGTCGTTGCTCATGCTGTGACTGTTTGTAAGGATTCCTAGAAGTTTTTTATTCTGAAACCCCCCTCCTTCTAGCGCCAATTGTTGACGGTGATTTTTGGATTGACTCACTCAACAATAATATCTTAATCAAAACAAATAAATAAAGAGATAAATAAATGCATGGAAGACAAATTTTACGTGGAAAAACCCTTGAATGGGAAAAAACCACGGCGCCCCTTAAGGGTAGAAGAATAATACTATGGATTATTTACAGTTTACACACTCATATCTCTCATACAATTGCCTTACTCTCTATATGATCTCGAACCCCTCTTCATGGGATTTATGGTCCTATATATATATATATTAATTCCGCTAGGGTTTCCCTTGCCTATATCGTATTAATATGAGAGTTCCTAATTTAACTTATATAAGGAATCTGATGTTCGTAGATGGTTTTAGGGTTTGTTTCCTGTTTGGACTCTTCTTTTTTAACAACGGTTATATCCTATCTAGAATAAGACTTGATCCTTATGCCTTGTATCTGGTCGAATCCTTGTTGTAACAGGTATACCAGAATAAGGTTATTTCCCTGACCACATAATTCTGGGCGAACACTTTAGGTTGGCGAACACAAGTTTGCCTTCTTATTGGTCGACCCACTGTGGCAAGCACACTTCTGATTTGGACTGATGAGGGCGCCAGCTGGCACGCCTTTTGACTGATATTTCCCTTCGTTGACTGGTCCATGAGTGACGTGGCTATTCTTTCACCCGCCTTTTCTACACATTTCGCTGACGTGTCTTTTGGCTGAATATGTACATACAACACACAATAACAAAGAAAAGATAAGATGAAGAGAAGTAATTAAATCCAATCACAGATAACACAAGAAGTGGTCGGTGATACTGGATCTAATCTGGTCACTGGAAACCACTTAAAAGGGGGCTCGGGCCTTTTTGGGCCATCCCATCGCTATCCACTCTATCGGACCTAGTAGCGGAGGACGACAGCGATGTACGGAATGTCCGGTCTGGAATTGCAGGGTACGCCGGTTCGCCCCTTGTTTGGGTTGAGTATACTCGGGAGCAGATCCTTGATATTTCTGAATGCTCTAGGCAGGTGCAGGTAGTCCGCATCTTCACAGACATGTCTATTTCACCGAGCCTCTCTCAATTTATGTGGAAACCCAAATCAAGGAAAAAACCACGGCCGTCGAGACGACAAGAGAAAGTTCCAATATGTAGTAAATTGTTACAACCACACACTCGTGATCTCTCTCTAAATAATACCCAAACCCAGTTACACCCAATGCTCACTTTGAGATCTCTCTAGTATATGCTATTTTGCTCCACCCCCTAACCTAGTTATTATAGTCTATTTATATGAATTATAGGGAATTTAAACTAACAAGGAAATCTATCTCATAGTCATACAAGATTTACTTGTTTCACATAAGCTCTATTTTCTCTTTATGATAAGTCTTCTTGCAAAGGAGAAATCCTTTTCCTATTAGAACTCTAGAAACAACATATTTCCTCTTCTATGAATATTTTCTAATTTAACGCATGCTTGTGATTAACTACGATTCAAGCTGCTGTTGGCCACCCGCTTCCTAAACCGTGTTGAACTTAATTACTCAGAAAACCGTGATCCATGCGTCTCATCACCGTTGACCGCTGCGTGTACCGGCCCCTGTGCCTTTGCCTTCGCCTTCGCCACGATCTAAGCCGCATAAAACCTGCTCAGGTTTACCGCCCCCTATGTCGCGGCTGGTGCAACTGTCTGCCTGGCGGTCCAGGCCGCGGTAATCCACATAAAATGTTCCTCCAGTTCTTCTTTGACTTCAAGCCTCCCTCAAACATAACCTCATACTCTCAAACGCTCTCATGCCTCTAGGAAGTCTCCGCAGTGGTAAATTGTGTTTGGTAATCATTGGTAATTCAAGCCATATCCAATAGTTGAGTGATACTTTGTATAATCATTGATATTTCTCTGCTTGCTTCCTACTTTTTTGAAATATTTCTTATATAAACACCTTCTGGAAAATCATCCAGAATTCACTTTCAATGTTGGTGATCAATGCAGCTTCTCCCAACTCATCAACTTGAGCAAAGTTACTCTGCAGGCACTTGAAATACTACAATTAGTATAATGTAGGACACACTTTCGAGAGGCATTTGGAGGGGCAAACAACGTCTGTTTTGATCCCATAATAGATAGTTGGAATCGTATCGTCGAGCCCTTACAAAACTTACTAGAGGTTTACCCTATAATGCGTCATTGTTTCCCCCAAAAAGGTCGTTTTGACCTCTGTTTATCAGCTTTTTTGTTTTCTGACTTTTTTAGCAATTTCCTTTTTTTTTTTTTTTCATCAAGTTTTGTTTCTTTGGGTTTGTTTTTAGCAATTACTCAACTTTACCTTTTCTTGGTAAGTTTAATTTGAGCTTTTTCCTTTTCAGTCAATTTAGGAATCCTGAATCCCAGAGGAGCTGAGTTTGTTTTTCTATGAATAGTTGTTTTTCACTCTTTCTTTGATATTAATAAAATCATTATTTGAAAACAAAAATTCTCTCGTGAATTCTAGAATCTACTGCTTCGTCATAGTATATATATATATGATCAAACACAATATATGTTGTATAGCCATATATGCTGTATAGCATACATTCATGTACATGTGATCGTAGCAAGGGCTGATCAGTGATTTAGAACACACGATCCACGAATACATCAAGTAACCTCCCATATGCATCCTTGATGATCTTGGAAACATTGCTTATGATCATGGAAAGTTGATGATGCAACTCTCTCTGGAATGGCTGAAAATGTTGAACAAGCACTACAAAAAAAATGGTCTTTTATGACGGCTAAATGCCGTCAGAAAAGACCAATTCCTTTCTAAAATACGCTTTTTCGACTGGAAAAAGCCGTCAGAGGCTGTCACAAATACACTTGTCAGAAATAATCATTCACCGATGAGCCATCACAAATACTACCATTTCCAACGGCCATAGCCATCGGAAAAGATACAACTGTCGTCAGTAATAGTAATTCAAGGTGGTCAAAATTACTACCATTTTCGACAGCTTACTGCTATTTCCGACGGCTTAATTGACGTCGAAAATAGTCGATTTTTTTTTAAAAAAAATGGCGCAATTCGACTTGACAGGCGCCACCTCACACAACAACTTTAACTCCATGAAACTCATGTTGTTCTAACCCTTGACTTGGATGACAGTAAGGGTTACCCTTACCATTTTGCTATAACTTTATATCTTTTAAGTTCCTCATATTTTGATTGGCTTATTTCGTTGACAAACCACATTGAGGATGATCTTGTAATGGGTAGCTTAGGTTTTCAATAGCAAGTTTCCAAGTATCTCCGTGACTTCAAGAGCGAAAAGTATACTCACTTGACTTTGTCTCTTGAAGAATTTAGGTGCACACACACACACACACACACACACACACACACACCACATGCATGCTTTGTTCATCTTGCATTTACCTTCTAATTGCTTATATATGTGCACTCATTACACATTTCACACTTGCACTTCATTGTTAGTTCTAAGTGTGGTGTAATTCATTTCCGTTTGTGTGATCGGAAATGTCCATGCTTGCACGATGATATGCATTTCTTAGTACGATGGTTGACCATTTGAGAATGTCCCATTTTTCTCTCAGATAAGTGTTAGATTTGGTTTGGTTGTTTGGAGTAAAGTGTCTAGTTTTAAAAGATTGGATTTCAATGATTTAAATGTTTTTCAAAACTGACCTTTGTATGGTCGTATGACCATAATGTTTTATACAAAGCTTCAAAATGAGTTTTGAAATTTTTTATACAAACTAGACACCCATACCTTTTCAACGGTATATTATTCGTAATATTCCATAACCGTTTGTATTGATTTTGAAGTCTCCGAAGTGACCACTAAAACTGGGCAACTCTGTTGCTGTACAGTTTTGACCTTTGGTCACTCAAATGAAAATAAATATATATATATATCGAAAACTCATTTTTTAATAAGGATTAGAAAGTAGACATCCATATCTTTCCAACGGTATATCATATGAAAGGTTTCGATGTCGTTTGGTCATGTTTTGAGGTGCTCGAAACTGGAGCTGATGCGCTGTTGCATGCCATTCCAGCCCAAACTGCTGTACACTCGCCCTAGTATAGCTGGTGAACAACGGTTTTGGTCTAGTATGTCTCCACTGGTAAGTCGCCTACGAGGCGCCTTTCGTACAACCGTTTCTGGAAATTTCCAGGTGACCCATTATACAGCTGCACTACATATAATGGGTGTACAACGGCCAAGGTAATATTTTTGTCATATTTTCCAAAGCATCATAGTTTCATTTGGGGCTTATATATATATGTTGTCTTCTCTTCTCTTCGTTTCCAAGAGCTTAAAAATTGATTTTTAGAGTAAGAAAGATTTCCCTAAGAGAGAGAAGCTTCAAGAGTTGTTCTTTAACTCTCTAAACCCAAAACCCATCATCTTCATGCATCATTGAGCATTCTTAGGCATGGGTCATCATCATTAAGTTGACTTGGTAAGTTGAATAAAAACCCCATCTTTGTTATTTGTTCATACCTCCTAAGATTGTGTTTTTATTGCATTTATTAGTTGATTAAATGCTAGGACTCTCTTTATTGCATATCTTTATGAGTTTCCTTATATGATTGAGTTTGTATTGTGATAGCTTGTATTAATGACATTTATGCCCTTTAGCTAAGTCTCTATACTTTGCATTTAGACATTGTTGATTAGGAATCATTGATTGCATTTATTGTCCTTGCCATGTTTAATGATAACATGTATTGATTGACTTTTGTTTGATGAATGGATTTTAGATTCTCATATCTTTATCTAGTTAGGTCTTTATGAGCATTCATATAGATTTTGATATCTAGTATTGCTTTTATTGCCATCATATATTCCTAGATAAGCATTTAGTGTAGCCTAGCATTAATTGCATTTAGAATATTTTCATATATTCACTTAGGTTGTTTAAACTCTTCATTGAGAATCAAGTCTTGTGACTATGGTGGTGTAGTGCACAAGCATTGGTCTAGAATCACTATAAAAGTCCCGCATGGTAGTAGTGGTGGGTTAGTGACCGAGAATGATGTGACCAGGGGTCAACCCAGGTTATAAACATTATTACATATAGTGAATTTAAGGACCGTGTCTTGCTAGAAGGATAGCCCGTGAGTTTTTTCTAGTTGTGAGTTTCTCACATAAATCAATCAACGTGTTATTTGTTGTTTTTCACACTTTAACTACGTTGATTGTATTTGTTTGTTTTTGGTTATTTTTTGAACATTTACTAATCAAGAAAAATTGGTAATTAACTTGATTAAAACCTATTCCCCCCCAGGTTAATTTAGACACATAATATATATTTTCATATCTGATATGTTTTGCATACTATTGATATATAAGCTATTGATATGTTTGTATAATATCTAATAAATTTTTTTTTTGTATACTATTTAAATATAACTATTGAGATATTGTTTTTAAAAAAAATAATATTTTATTAAAATTATTAGAGTTTGTTTAAAAAAATCTGATATAGTAGTGTCACTAAACATAATTAAAAATAACCAAATGTTCTTGTGATTACTAATAATTTTGCTATATTTTATTTTTAGTTAATTTAGTAAGATGTGTCCATAAAGTAATTCGAATTAAATTTTAGCATTTTTGATGACATTTTTTATGTCGTCAGAAAAGTTGGTAATATTGACGGCTTATCGGTACTTTTTTTTTTAATTTTTAATTTTTTATTTCCAATGGCACAAAAAGTCCCACAAGTCATCGGCATAACTCAGTAAATTGACAGAACCTGAATCAATCTTGCATATGTCATGTACGAGGGTGTCGTAATGTTCCTTGACATCCCTACGTGAGTTTCCCGGCAGTTGACTGGTGATATTTTGCGATCGGGCAATTTCTCAAGATAAAAATGCTTATAATAAGAGGGAGTTCCTAAAGAATGGTGTCAATATCTCACAAATCCCTTCATCATCCCGACAAATGTTTTGTGAATTTCAGTTGCATCAAATTGTTCACTCTTGATTTTCACACATATATGTCATTGTATGGATAGCAATTTAGGGAAATCAGGTGTATTAAAATGCTTACTATGAAATAGAGTTTATATAATTATTTTATCTAACTTTATATTTTTCAAGAAAAAATAAATCATGAAATTATTTGAAGAAACTTTATATACAAATACGTTTTTGACACTGTAATAAAAAAATGGTCTTTTTTGACAGCATTTAGCCTTCAGAGAAGACCATTTCCTGTTGAAAATGTGTACTATTTTCGACGACAATTAGGCCGTCAGAAATATTGGATTACTTTTTTCTCATTTCCAACGGAATAAAGACTATCTCCGACTGTCCAATGGCTGTCAGAAATGTGGTATTATATTTGTACTCATTTTCGACGATACTTTTTGTGTGTCGTAAATGGGAACAACATTGACAACACAAAGAATATTTCCAACGGTCATTTGGCCGTCAGAAATTTGGTATAAGATTTTTACTCATTTTTGACGGCACTAATATGGTCGTCGAAAAAGGTACCATTACCAACGACAATTAGTGCCGTCGGAAATAGTTCGTCACTGAAAGACATTTTTTTTTTTTTTTTTGTAGTGAAGTTATGAGAAGTAGCTAGCAACTAAAATGTTTCAAATTTTACAGTGTGAATATGTTAGATTTTGGCTCGTATTCTCAAGTGAACCCAATGTAAACCAAACGAGACTCAACTGATGTGAAACTTCATGGAGATGTGAGATACATTTGGAAGACTGAAGATGGTGTTTGTGGGAGGCTTGAAGACCAAGAAGAACTGAAGAAAACTAGAAATGGGAATAGCGCTGTGGGTACCGCTGTGCATGGAGAGCGATTGTCACAACGGTTGAAGACTAGTAAGGTAGCATTGTGGATACTGCTATGCAAGGGAGAGTGGTTCACACAATGGTTCGATTCCAGTAGTTTGTGCTATCTAAACCGCTGTGGGTTGGTCAGCAGTAGGGACATCAGTAGACAGCGTTATGGACAACGGTATGCTAAAACACGGTGTATTCCAAGTGAATTGTAACAGTGTAGGGTACGAGTGGCCAACCGTGACTGGAACCGTAGTCAATCATAAGCATGCGTGGAACAGTAAATCTTCAGCGGAAAAGGAAAGTAATTCTTTTAGAAGTTCTTGTGCTTAAAGGAAAAGGATTTCTCTTTACCAGTAGACTTGTGCATAAAATGAAATAGTATTTATGTAAAACAAGAAAGTCTTGTACGTGTAGGAGATGGATTTCCTTGTTGGTCTAAGCTCCCTATAACTAGTATAAATAGAACTTTGTAACTAGGTTGTTTGTGTGGAGCAAAAGAACATCTATAACGTCAGAGAGTGGTGAGATATCTAACATGAGGAGTTGCACCACAATTTTAGCAAATTATTTCGATATGGTGTCGAAACAACGAACAAAAAAAATAAAATAAAATAAAATAATCTTAGGATGGTTCATTCTTAAGTGGTTGTAGCTTGTGGTGGGGTATGGTGATTCTTGGTATAGAGAGTCGTGGCTGTGGATAAAGGTCTTCATAATTCAAGCCAAATGGGAGAATTGTTAGGTTTTGGCTTGCATTCTCTAGTGAACCCAATGTGAACCAAACGAGATTCAAATGATGTAAAACTTACTGGAGACGTGGGATACGTTTGGAAGATTGAAGATGGTGTTTGAGGGAGGTTTGAAGACCAAGAAAAACTGAAAAAGAAGGTGAAGAAAACTGGAAACGGGAATAGTGCTGTGGGTACCGTTGTGCATGGAGAGCGGTTGTCACAACGGTTGAAGACCAATAGGGTAGCACTATGAAAGGGAGAGCGGTTCAATTCCAGTAATCTGCACTGTCCAAACCGCTATGGGTTGGTCAGTGGTAGGGACAGCGGTGGACAACGTTATGGAAAATAATCTGCTAAAATGTGGTGCATTCCAGGTGACTTGTAACGGTTCGGGGTGTGGGTGGCCAACCGTGACTGGAACCGTAATCAATCATAAGCATGCGTCAACGGAAAATCTTCAGCGAAAAAAGAAAGTAATTCTTTTGGAAGTTCTTGTGCTTGAAAGAAAATGATTTCTCTTTACAAGAAGACTTGTGCATAAAAAGAAATAGTATTTATGTAAAACAAGAAAGTCTTGTACGTGTAGGAGATGGATTTCATTATTGGTCTAGGCTCCCTGTAACTAATATAAATAGAACCTTATAACTAGGTTGTTTGTGTGGAGCAAAAGAACACCTGTAACAACAGAGAGTGGTGAGATCCAAGCGAGAGATCCGGGGAATATCAATGGATCAAATTAGAGATCTATGGGTGATATTTAGGGGAGACCTAGGGGATATTTGGCGGTTCTTTGTGAGGATTTTGGTGAGCGTTGTGAGCTGAGAGTCATGATGTAAAGCTTAGTTGTGAGCTCGGGGACTTGGTAAGGCTCAGCGGTTTGGGGTTTGAGTTAAAGAGAGAATCCTGGAGTATATGGTTTTAATAATTTATCATATAGTGGAATTTTCTTTGTCATCCTGACGGCTTGTGGTTTTTTCCCTAATTTAGGGTTTTCCACGTATATCTTGTGTTGTGTGATTTCTTATTTTCCCTTATCTTATTTTTCTACTGTAAATGTTAATTGATATGAATTATGAGCGAATATTAGGCATGTCGCTTCCGTGTTCATCAGTTCAAATTCCCAACAGAATAGAGATCAAATCGAAGGTTACCTTGAAAGCATGAGAATCTTGAAGTGATCAGAGTTGTGTGAGAATGAGGATTTCCACATACAACAGTTCACTTGAAATGTCAAATATTGTGAAGATGCCATGGTCTCTCTCTTTCACAAAGTTACACAATTTCAAGTTTTCATTACAATGCAATACATATATATATATATATAACCGATCAGGTGCAGGATTCCATCAATTTTTTTTTTTGGGTACAGAATCTTAATTAGCACTGGTGTAACATCTCACAGGAAAAATGCATGTGCATGATTCTCGTATATGATAATTTTCGTATATAAATATACACTGCTAATAACCATATATTAAATTTGGATGTCTTAAAGAAAATTATCAAGCCACGGAAATAAATGCTTGTATTGATAGCTTTAAAATTCTTACTGGATACTTGGGACTTTGAGACAAGAGTGTCCAACTGAATCCGTGAAACAGCCGAATAATATTTGACTTGGGAAATTATTATAGTTGAATTATTATTTTTTTATTAATAAAAAAAAGGACGGAAAAAAAAATTGCAAAGCAAAGGGGTACGCATGTCCTAAAACATAAATCTAAAAAGGTACACATACCTCAATAGAAAGCAAAGAAACATGAACCTAATTAAATCAGACTCGGAATCATTTTATTCTGCCTCAACCTTTGTGGCCCAATTAGCGACAAGACTTAGTTTTGCTTGTGCTACTGAAGCCGCAGAATCATGGCGAATCTTAATCTTAGCAATAAAGAGATACTTAGAACTTCTCTTACTCATTTGAGACTTGAAATTAGATAAAAACTTAAAAGTTGGCTTCACTTTTCTTTTTGATTTGGTCACCACGAGAATCCAATTATTGTCAAACACGGGATTTACTAGACCATGATTAGAATTTGAAGCATGAATATCTTGGTCTTTTGATATTTTCTCCAAATTAATCTTTCATCTTTTATCTCTTGAAATCCCATCCAAATCTTGATATAGTTGAATTATTATTGTTGTTATTTAATAATGGTGTTGTATTTATTATTATGAGGCTCACACTATGAGAAAATTGATTCAATCTTGTTATAGGCATCAAAATGTCAATGACTTCAAATTATACCGACATACAGTCCAAAGAAAAAAAAAATGAAACACTTCTTTTATGAAATACTTTTTTTTTTTTTTTTTGAAACGGCACAATTTATTAGAAATAAGCCACTAAGGGCATGGTAAGAAGCCAAAACATACAACACAACACAACACAACACACCAGGCGGACCACCACAATCTGAAAGCAAACAGAGTGACACAAAATACTCTGTTTAGAACAGACTTTGAAGAACTAATACAACACAACACACCAGGCGGACCACCACAATCTGAAAGCAAACAGAGTGACACAAAAAACTCTGTCTAGAGCAGACTTTGAAGAACTAAACACTGAAAAAGCAAAAAACAAGGGAAGCCAATAATGATATGGACCACAAAAGCAGCAACGCAAGCCAACTCAACCACCACAATATACTAGATCAAAAAACTCCCCATTCCAATCTATCCCCATTTCTCCTCAAGCCAGCCTTAGCCAATCCATCTACTAGTGAATTCGAATCTCTGGGAGAGTATTTGATGTCCATACCAACCCAAGTTTGCAAACTCTGTCTGATATCATATAACAGGTTCGTTAGATTTAAATTTCCGAAATCCTCCCCTTTAATCCAACTAACCGTCAATTGTGAATCGCTTATAATTGTAATCTTCCTTCCAGCCAAAGAAGTATTTGAAGAAATAAGTTGACAAGCTCGATGGACTGCCAGGACTTCAGCCGAATTCGAATCCATGATACCAACAAAAAACAAAAATAAACACAAAATCTTACCACTTGAATCTCTGAGGACCCCTCCAATACCAGCTTCGCCCGAACTGATACTTACTGAACCGTCAACGTTGAAAAAGAGATCATTATCCAACGGGGGAGACCACACATTGTTACTTTTCTTTTTAGACGGGACATTGTCAATGCATCTCTCCTTTATATCTAGCATGAGCAAAGTTAAATCGATGTTCGACCCACAACCATGGTTCTTGAACCATAATGCCGTTCGAAATTTAATTGTATCCAAAGCCACATTAAAATCAGCTTGTTTACTTCGAAATACCAACTCATTGCGGACCTCCCAAATTGTCCAAATAATAGCAAAAATAATAGCAAAAAAGATAGTATTCCATACTCTTTTTCTAGACACCAATGGGCACATACCAACCCAACGATCCAGCCAATCCTGGATCGAAGAGTTTGCACAAACGGAAATATCCCACCATCCCATACAGACCCTCCACAATTTATTGGACCAATCACAAATGAGAAACAAGTGATCAATGGATTCTGCTGCTAAATCACAGAGTGGACAGTTGAACGAGCCCAGCTGATTTGCACCAAACTTGCACAAAACTTCTCTACATAGAACTCTACCTTTCATCAATTGCCAATTAAAAACCTCAATTTTAGGGGGACAAATCGCCTGCCAAATAAACGATAAGTGAGAAGTGTTCACAGTAGAAAAACCTTCCAAACAACATCGAAATGAGCTGACAGAAAGCAGCCCATTAGGACAAAAAGACCAAGCTAAAGCATCATTAACATTCCTTCGAATCACAATACTATCCAAAGCTAATAAAAAACAGTTCCATTGCTCAACCTCCCAATTGAATAAGGGTCTCCTCAAATTTACCTCCCACACCCAATTAGAACCTTCCCATCTACCATAATCTTTCACCAGCCCCTCCTTGTTTAATGCTAATGCAAAAATTCTTAGAAAGGCAGCCCTTAACGAATAAGAATCCCATATAAAATCCTGCCACAATCAAAATCTATCCCCTCTACCAATGACTGCCTGAAAACCTGACTTAACTATGTTATAAGCTCTGTGATTCTGCTCAAAAAATCTACCGATCGACTTAACGAAAGGAGACGCTGATTTAACACCATTTTGAGCCCACATAATCGGATTGATGCCCAAATTATACTTAGCACAAATCACACTTTTCCACAACGAAAACTCCTCTCTTCCGAACCTCCAAATCCATTTAGCCATAAAACTCAAACTCTTGTCTTTTATCCTTCCCACACCTAAACCACCATTCCTTTTACTGCGACAAATAGATTCCCAATCAACGGAGTGAATTTTTTTGGACACCAGACCATCGTTCCAAAAGAAATTTCTCTGCAGCTTTTCTATGCTTTTCGCCACCTTTACAAGAATCGGAAAAACAGTCATAAAATAGGAGGGTAAGCTAGAGAGAACTGCTTTGATAAGAACAAGCCGGCCCGCTTTTGAAATGAACGCCCTTTTCCAAGGGGCAAGCCTCTGCTCAATTTTTTTGATGATCGGTTTCCAGAACACTTCCCTACTAGGATTCCCACCCAACGGAAGACCAATATAGGTAACCGGAAAAGTGGAGGCAGTACACCGAAAAAATGAAGCCCAATCCATCTCATTTGGAAATTTCTTTCCAATTCTAACTAAACAAGACTTATTAATTCTTAACCCAGATATTAATTCAAAGCATCTCAATATTCTCTTGGCGTTGAGAAGATATTCCAACCTAGGTTGAAGAAAGAGTACAGTATCATCTGCAAATTGTAAATGTGAAATGTGGATGCTATCCTCCCCAAACCCAACTCCTCTAATCAAATTCAATTCTTTAGCCTTTATTAACATTCCACTCAAAACTTCTACAACCATATTAAAAAGAAACGAGGACAACGGGTCACCTTGTCGGAGTCCCCTTTCGATCGGGTATTGATAAGTGGGGCTACCATTAACAAGAATTGACATTGAAGGTGAAGACACACACCACCTCATCCAATCAATCCATTTCGGACCAAAACCCATCCTTTCCAAAACCTCCAACAAGAAACCATGGTCCACACTATCGTATGCCTTTTCAAAATCCAATTTCAATATTATACCACCATGACCCGATTTTTTCCAGAGATGAATCACTTCTTCAGCTATAACAAAGTTGTCAACAATTTGACGATAGATGAGGTTGTTTGTGTACTCAACAAAATAATATAGTTTTTAGTTGATTCTTGAAAACTCTTTTAAGCCACTTAATTATTTTAAAATGTGATTTGATAGCAAAATAGTGAGCAAGTTCGTTCCACAGGGAATGGAGTGTTAATTAGATAAATTGACTAATCTTTGAACAATAAAATAAATCATAGTGTTTGATAGATGTGTGATTTCTAAAACCACCAATGCTAACTACTAAAATGAAAATACACAAAAATGTTATGAAAAATAGAATACTCAACACCTTGATAAGAATAGTGATAAAATCAATTAATAAGATAGCTAAGGAATAGATCGATTAACAATTGAATGTGGGTAAGCTAACTAGCTACTTTAATGTGCCAATCTCATTATGTTAACCACTTAGAGGCTTAGATTAGTGGGGTTGATATACCCACCACTAATCTATCCTATCCAATGGGTTCTCAATCACATAAGGAGTGTCAAACCTCATATGAATATATAACAAATTACTCCACTCAAGATTGCAATTAACAAGTGATATACAAGTCAATTATAATGAATGTAATCTAATTAATTTGAATGAATAGAACACATAAGAGATTCATTACAAGCTAAGCTAAACCCACAACCAATTGATCCTCAAATCTATCCCCTAGATTAGGGGTTTAGTTACACATATTTGCAATAAATGAAAAGAAGTAAATAGTAAGAAAATAACCCTTGGGTCACCTTTTTTAAGCTTGATCATTCTTCTCCTCTATGCCCCTAGATGCAAGGAATGGAAAGAGAGGATATGTCTTGGAATGTGGGTGTTTTGGTGGAAAGTGACTAAGGATTTTGGTGGAGAAATGGTGAGATGAGGAATGATGTAGGGAAGGAATCAAGGCTTTGTGTTGAGGTTTGGATGGATTAGATGAGTTCAAGGAGAGAAATGGAGGATGAGGAATGGTGTGCTATGGATGAAAAGCTAGATCTCAAAGATGTTTCTCTGCTCTGTTTCTCAGAAATCAGATTCTTTTGAAGATGAATGGCTGTTCTATTTATACACACTCTTGGACTTGTACCGATAACTGCTTGATTCGCTGATGTGGCGCCTAGTTCACAGTTTCGTCGCTATGGTGACCCTGGGTGAGTAAAACGGTTAGATGCTAAGGTCGCTATGAGAACCATCTTTTTCGCCATCTAGCAAGTGGCGACCAAGTGCAATTTGTGTAGAGGTCGCCACTTGCATCTCGAGGTCGCCATGGCGACCATAAGTGGCGACCTTGCCTTGTTTGAAAGAGGTCGCCACTTGCAAGGGTGGTCGCCATGGCGACCCTAAGTGGCGACCCACCTGATTCTTTTGGAGTCCTTCTGTCGCCATGGCGACCAAGTGGCGCCCAAATGGCGATCTTCTGATGGCTTGGAGAATCCTCTGTCGTCATGGCACCCATGTAGCGACCTCCTCATGTCTAAGTGACAAAAATACTCTGTTTCTTCCCATTTGTGAGGCATTTTTCACACAAGTCCTCCACTTCATCTCAATTGCTCTCGAAACCTGATAAAACCTGAAACACTCATTTTAACAATATTAAACACAGGGAAATACCCGAGAATCAAACGAAAAGAATCAGAAATGAGGGTCAAAATCATACCAATTTTGGCTTGATCAATGACCCTTTACAAAAGGGTCATTGATCAAGCCAATTGTTATATGCTCTGATACCAATTGAAACAAATTATGGTGTGTTCAATATTAATCTAGAGGGGGGGTGAATAGATTTTATCCAATTTTACCAAATTTTCGTTAATGGTCAAGATTACGAAAAATACCCTCTACTAGTCAATATACAATAGCAAGTGTAATATGGTGCGGAAATTAAAAGACACTTGATATTTACGTGGAAACCCTCACGGGAAAAACCACGGGCTATGTAAGTGAGCCACACTTGAACCTCGAATCCACTAAATGTGTAAAACGATTACAACCTAATCCCGGAAGTAATCACACACCTACCTACTCCCGGTATAAGTGAACCTAGTCCCAATGCTTGTGATTTATGCAACCTAATCCCGGAAGCAACACAAGACTTAGTTCTCAATGAAGAGAAAACAACCTAAGTGAATATATGAAATACTCAAAATGCAACAAGAGCAAGGCAACTCTATATGCTTACCTAGAATGATGATATATCAATGAAATCAATCCTAGATATCAAAAGCTAAATGACATATCATAAAGCCTTAGCTAGATGTTATCAATCACAAAACAATCCTAGCTATCAAACAATGTCAACATGTCCAAACATGTGAACTCAATTAGTTGTAGAGAATTTCTAACAACATAATTGTCAATTAAATCCACAAGAACATTCAATTAAGCTTGACTAGATAAATAAACATTAATCTATCAACCTAATCATCAACCAATTGTACAAGAATGTTCTAGGGTTAGCTATTTAGGGAAAATCATCCTAATCATGTAAGCTATCAACAATCAACTCATCTCAACCAAAATCAAAGACTCAAACATGTTATAAACAACATTAAGTAAAGAGTCATGCATTTAATTAATAACTAAATGCTAATCCTAGGCAAACATGTCATAAATATGAAACAAAGAGATGTAGAACATGTAGAGATTACCTAGTCAAAGAATTCAAGACAACCCATGCTTGGATGATGTTAGGAAGAAGCTAGATGCACATGGGAAGTGGTTTGGTTGAGTAAAGGTGAGTTCTTGAAGCTTTCTCTCTCAAGAACAATGGAGACTCTCTCTCTCTAGGGTTTGATTTCGTGGCTCTCTTCAGAATGATGAGAAAGATATGTATTTATAGTGTAGAGATAATAGCCCTATCAAATACAAGAATTTGGCTTCAAAAATGAGTCAAATCGGACTCCAAACGAGTGAGATATGGCCAAATTACGAAACAGGGTCGGAACCAGGTTTGCCGCGGTCTAGGCTGTCGCGGTCACCCAACCGCGGCACTATAACCGCGGCACAACAGAATTATTTCTGTCGCTAGCATGCCGCTGTCACCCAACCGCGGCGCTTGAACCGCGGCGAAGCGTCACAGCACAAAGCTTGATTTTCAAGCGACTCAAAACATGACCAAATGACATCGAAACCTTTCGTATAATATATCGTTGGAAAGGTATGGAAGTCTACTTTCTACTCCAATTTATGAAATGACATTTCAATGTCTGTAGAAAAAGTTATGGTCAATGGAGTGACCAAAGGTCAGAAACGGACAACAACAGAGTTGCCCTGTTTTGGTGGTCACTTTGGAGATTTCAAAACCAATCCAAACGGTCATGAAATATTACGAATAATATATCGTTGGAAAGGTATGAGTGTCTAGTTTGTCCAGAATTTTACAAAACTCAATTTAAAACTTTGTGTAAAAAGTTATGGTCACAAGACCATACAAAGGTCAGTTTTGAAAAACATTTAAATCATTGAAATCCAATATTTTGAACCTAGACACTTTACTCCAATCAACCAAACCAAATCTAACACTTATCCAAGAGAAGAATGAGTCCTTCTCAAGTGGTCAACCATCGCGCTAAGACATGCACACCATCGTGCAAGCGCGGACGTTACCGATCACACAAAAGGAAACGAATTACACCACACTTAAGACTAACATGAAGTGCAAGTGTGGTTGTGAACATATAACATGCATGGGAAAGGATAACATCATGAAAAATCACATATGCACAAATCAATGAAACACATATGCATGATAACAAATGCAAGATAGATAAAGATGCATGCAAGTGTGTGTGTGCACCTAATCTCTTCAAGAACCAAGTCAAGTGATATACCTTTTGAAGCTCTTGATCTTGAAGTCACCGGGATGCTTGGAAGCTTGCCTTGATAATCATCAAGATGACCTAAGCTACCCACAACACAATCATCCCCAATGTGGTATGTCATGAAATAAGCCAATCACAAAATAGAGGTCCTTACAATCTCCCCCTTTGGCTATTTCATGACAAAATACCACTCACAAAAAAATCCTCACAAAACACACAATAAAGCTATTGGTCAACAAAAGTATATTCTACGTTACAAAGAGAGAAACCTAAGAATCTAAGTCTTCAAGGTCTTCAATCTCTTCGTAGATCATCATACCTACACACAATAGCAAGAAAGCACTTTTCCAAGAACAAGTGCATGTGAGGTGAACAAACATAAAAAGCATTTGCACTTAAGGACAATATAAAACAATGCTGTGCAATGCTCTCCCCCTAAAAGGTTACTCTCTCTCAAACTTCTCCCCAAAGCATACACAATGCTCCCCCTATATCTCTCAAGACTTCTCCCCCTTTTTGTCATGAGATAGGCAAAGGAGCTCCCCCTATCGGGTTGCTTTAGCAAAGAGAGCTATTTGTACAAAAGGCATTTGCATAATCATATAAACCAACTTTATGCAACTCAAGAATTGAGAGAGATTCAAGGAGATTTTATTCACAGAAAAAGTGTGTGTGTGAAAAAGTTGCTTAGCATGTAATACAAGCACTATTGAGCTCATGCATAAGAATCAATCAAAGCAACAATCAACGGGTTTTCCAAATGAAGTCAAACCAATTAGAGCCCTGTTGTTATGACAAGAAGATATATATCCAAGCATTTGTGTGCAGAGTGTACTAATCACATCAAAAAATATATCATCTTTTCTACATTGCAAGACACATCATCAATCAACAATTTTGAGGGCTTTATTAAGCAATGCATCACACACATCATCAAACACATTTCAACTTTTCTGTTTTTCTCCTTTATCCTAGCAAGCATGTATTTCTGTTTATCATGCTAATGTAACTCTCTTGAAGGCTTTCACTCGGTTTCAAATGAGTAGCCATTTCCTACATTGGGCGGCTGCACGTTATATTGCCAGTAGCCCTTTTTCAAGAGAGAGCTTAAGAATGCATATCAAAGAATCATGAACATGGAGAATAATTTGAGGTCAATCACATGTACTAACAAGTAGAACATTCCTCAAATGGATAAGCACACTCAAGCAAAAATAGAAATCATGCAGTACATGCTAGGCAACCGTGCAAGGTGTTATTAAAAACATTATTGAAGCATTAATCAATGTTATTCACCAAGCATTCTCAAACAATCATAAAAGAGCATAAAAGAAGTTAACTTTTTGCATATGACAATTCATGCAAGTTTGCTCTCTTTGCTTGAGCTCCCCTTATTGGGGTCAATACCACCCTTCAACAATGAAGGTCATGAGGTCCTATGGACCTACCAAGTCCATTGGACTCGGTTGAACCTATGTGAGACATGTTTGTCTCGTAGCAAGCGGGTTCATCTTTTCTTATCCACCTAGGTGATACATTTTTCTTCCTAGGGGTCAAAGGTTCTAGAGTTCTAGAAGTCATAGGATCATGTAAATGGTTCTCATTTTTCCTATGAGCATGCATTCTAGCTCTAGCCTTCTTTTTCTCAATCATGCTTCTAATTCTACACATTCTAATGTAGTGAAAGCAATTTGGTCTAATATGACCATCAATACCACAATGATGACATGTAGGGATAAAGTTAGGAATCATACCATGTCCTTGTGCATGCATAGGAGCCTTCCCATGTCTTTGTGGTTGTCTTGGTAGTTGGATAGGATTTCTCCTTCTTTGTTGTTGACCAAGACTTGATTGCTTCCTCGGTTGATTTTGCATGATTGGTCTCTTCCCTTGATGAATTTGAGCTTGAGGGAAGTTATTAAGAGAAACTTTTTGAGCTTGAGGTTGTCTTCTTGAAGCTACCTTCACTTGAGCATTATGAGAGCATTGTCCTAGATCAATCTTCTTCCTAGGAGTTTGCACGTGTGAAGTCTCTTTGTTACCTAAGCTCTTGACAAATACGGTCTTGTTGGGAGTGGAGGACTCCTCACTATCTTCAAATCCAAGACCTCTTTTGTCATAAGGGCTCTTTCCAACACCAAGCATGTTGTCAAGTTTCTTGGTGCTTGTGGCCATCCTAGTCAATGACTCTTTGGCTTCATCAAGCTCCCTCTTCAACCCCTCTTCATTCCTCTTAGACAAAGCTAGCTCATCTCTTAGCTTGTCTTCAATCTTCTTGGATCTTTCCACTTGTTCATATAAGTGGTCATTATGAGCTAAAAGGTCTAGATTCTCTTCTCTCAATCTTTGAGTCTTTTCCTTGGTCTTCTTTTCTATGTTCTTAAACTCAATGAGAAATTCTTCTAGAACCTTTTTCTCCACATATCCATATGTGGAGTTAGATGAAGAGTTATCTTCACTAGAGTCAAAAGCTTCTTGACTCTCATTCTCTTCTTCATTGTAGAAGATCGGAAAGGCAAAATAATTATTCTCACAATCATTCAAGCTCGTGGGACTTTCTTCAACAATTTTCACTTTGTTGTCCCGCTTGTGAGAGCTAGCAAGAGCCAAATGTTTAGCCACAACCTCTTCATCACTTGAGGAGTCATTTGAAGTGGCATCCATTTCCTTTCCATCTCTTCCATCCCTCAAGTTAGCACAATCGAGGGAGATATGCCCGAATCCTCCACATTCGTAGCATTGAATCTTCTCTCTTGAAGATATCTCATGGTTTGGCTTGACATTCTTGATAGTGATCTTCTTCTTCTTGAAGTTATCCCTTTTTGAGCCATAACCACTCTTTTGTAGATTCAAGAACTTCTTGAATCCCTTGACAATGAGTGCCATATCTTCATTAGAGTCATCCTCCTCCTTTTCCACCTTAGAAGTTTCCAAGGCTAGATTCTTTTTCTTCTTAGGAGGTGAAGTGATAGCCTTTCTTGATTCATAGGCTAGAAGTCTTCCAATGACTTCACTCGGCTTCATATCCTTATAGGAATCATTTTCTTCTAAAGCCGTCACTTTAGGTTCAAACCTTTCGGGTAGAGATCTCATAATCTTCTGCTTGATTCTCCTATCCGAATACGGGTCTCCAAGTTGATGGCTTTGATTTACAATGTCCATTAGCCTAACTTGGAAGTCATTGAAGTGCTCGTGCTCTTCCATCCGAATGGTCTCAAAAAGAATTTGTAGGACTTGTAACTTTGAGTCCTTGACCACTTCGGTTCCTTCATGAGCAACTTCTAGGATATCCCATGCCTCTTTGGCAATCCTAGTAATTTGAATCAACTTATATTGATTCTCATCGACTGCGCAACGGATAGCATGTATGGCTTTGTTGTTCCACATGGAATCAACAAATTCTTGCGCGTCCCATAGTGCCTTAGGCTTAAGCACTTCTTCTCCTCCTCCGGTAGGAGTCATCTTTGGTGGAGCATAACCATCTTCAACCGCCATCCATGCCCTATCATGGATTTGGCACAAGTATGCTTCCATCTTCCCCTTCCACGAGGAGTAATTATCGCCGGTGAGCAACGGTGGCCTCACACTCGACGCTCCCTCTTTGCTCATCCCGAAACCACTCATAGTGTTTGGATGAATGCAAATGAGATGAATGCAAAATGTATGAAGAAATCAAACAATCACACACAATGCAAAAACACACCAAAAGTGAGCAAGGATCACCTAAGTATATCTAGGAACCCGCTCTGATACCAATTGAAACAAATTATGGTGTGTTCAATATTAATCTAGAGGGGGGGTGAATAGATTTTATCCAATTTTACCAAATTTTCGTTAATGGTCAAGATTACGAAAAATACCCTCTACTAGTCAATATACAATAGCAAGTGTAATATGGTGCGGAAATTAAAAGACACTTGATATTTACGTGGAAACCCTCACGGGAAAAACCACGGGCTATGTAAGTGAGCCACACTTGAACCTCGAATCCACTAAATGTGTAAAACGATTACAACCTAATCCCGGAAGTAATCACACACCTACCTACTCCCGGTATAAGTGAACCTAGTCCCAATGCTTGTGATTTATGCAACCTAATCCCGGAAGCAACACAAGACTTAGTTCTCAATGAAGAGAAAACAACCTAAGTGAATATATGAAATACTCAAAATGCAACAAGAGCAAGGCAACTCTATATGCTTACCTAGAATGATGATATATCAATGAAATCAATCCTAGATATCAAAAGCTAAATGACATATCATAAAGCCTTAGCTAGATGTTATCAATCACAAAACAATCCTAGCTATCAAACAATGTCAACATGTCCAAACATGTGAACTCAATTAGTTGTAGAGAATTTCTAACAACATAATTGTCAATTAAATCCACAAGAACATTCAATTAAGCTTGACTAGATAAATAAACATTAATCTATCAACCTAATCATCAACCAATTGTACAAGAATGTTCTAGGGTTAGCTATTTAGGGAAAATCATCCTAATCATGTAAGCTATCAACAATCAACTCATCTCAACCAAAATCAAAGACTCAAACATGTTATAAACAACATTAAGTAAAGAGTCATGCATTTAATTAATAACTAAATGCTAATCCTAGGCAAACATGTCATAAATATGAAACAAAGAGATGTAGAACATGTAGAGATTACCTAGTCAAAGAATTCAAGACAACCCATGCTTGGATGATGTTAGGAAGAAGCTAGATGCACATGGGAAGTGGTTTGGTTGAGTAAAGGTGAGTTCTTGAAGCTTTCTCTCTCAAGAACAATGGAGACTCTCTCTCTCTAGGGTTTGATTTCGTGGCTCTCTTCAGAATGATGAGAAAGATATGTATTTATAGTGTAGAGATAATAGCCCTATCAAATACAAGAATTTGGCTTCAAAAATGAGTCAAATCGGACTCCAAACGAGTGAGATATGGCCAAATTACGAAACAGGGTCGGAACCAGGTTTGCCGCGGTCTAGGCTGTCGCGGTCACCCAACCGCGGCACTATAACCGCGGCACAACAGAATTATTTCTGTCGCTAGCATGCCGCTGTCACCCAACCGCGGCGCTTGAACCGCGGCGAAGCGTCACAGCACAAAGCTTGATTTTCAAGCGACTCAAAACATGACCAAATGACATCGAAACCTTTCGTATAATATATCGTTGGAAAGGTATGGAAGTCTACTTTCTACTCCAATTTATGAAATGACATTTCAATGTCTGTAGAAAAAGTTATGGTCAATGGAGTGACCAAAGGTCAGAAACGGACAACAACAGAGTTGCCCTGTTTTGGTGGTCACTTTGGAGATTTCAAAACCAATCCAAACGGTCATGAAATATTACGAATAATATATCGTTGGAAAGGTATGAGTGTCTAGTTTGTCCAGAATTTTACAAAACTCAATTTAAAACTTTGTGTAAAAAGTTATGGTCACAAGACCATACAAAGGTCAGTTTTGAAAAACATTTAAATCATTGAAATCCAATATTTTGAACCTAGACACTTTACTCCAATCAACCAAACCAAATCTAACACTTATCCAAGAGAAGAATGAGTCCTTCTCAAGTGGTCAACCATCGCGCTAAGACATGCACACCATCGTGCAAGCGCGGACGTTACCGATCACACAAAAGGAAACGAATTACACCACACTTAAGACTAACATGAAGTGCAAGTGTGGTTGTGAACATATAACATGCATGGGAAAGGATAACATCATGAAAAATCACATATGCACAAATCAATGAAACACATATGCATGATAACAAATGCAAGATAGATAAAGATGCATGCAAGTGTGTGTGTGCACCTAATCTCTTCAAGAACCAAGTCAAGTGATATACCTTTTGAAGCTCTTGATCTTGAAGTCACCGGGATGCTTGGAAGCTTGCCTTGATAATCATCAAGATGACCTAAGCTACCCACAACACAATCATCCCCAATGTGGTATGTCATGAAATAAGCCAATCACAAAATAGAGGTCCTTACAAAAGCCATCTGAGAATGACCAATGATAGAGCTCATAACCTTTTTCAATCTATTGGCTAAGACCTTAGCAAGAACTTTATACAAAGAACTCACCAAACTAGTGGGTCTGAAATCTTTTATTGAAGCCGGTAGACTAGACTTTGGAATGAGTGCTATGAATGTACAATTCAACTCTTTAACCACCGACCCATCCTTGTGGAATTCCACTAAAAACTTCATAAAATCATCCTTTATCACATCCCAATTAGCCTTTATAAAGCTCAAATTCAGCCCATCAGGACCCGGCGCTTTGTTCCCGTCACAGTCACATAGAGCTGACCACACTTCCTCCTTTGAGAACTCTTCTTCAAGTTCCCTACTCTCCATGGCCGAGATTTTATTAATCCTAACTCCCAGCATGCTTGGTCTACTCCATTCCCTTTTTCTGAAATGATTTTTATAGTATGAGAATATCCCCTCCCTCACTTGTACTGAACCTTTACACCGTCTTCCATCTATGAGCATTTCATCAAAACAATTGAATTTCTTCCTCATGTTTGACATAACATGAAAAAATCTTGAGTTCCTATCTCCATCTCTTAACCATCTCACCTTCGAAATTTGTTTCCATTTCTGTTCTTCTATTCGAATACTCCTCCACAAACTAGCCATGCATGATAATCGCTCTTGTCTCAAAATGGGTGTCCACCCTTGGATCACTGCTCTACCTTCTATTTCTACCAAATTTCCTTCCAGTAATTTCACCTAGTCCCCGCCGTGATTTCTATTCTTCAAACCAATCTTTAAGTGATGCTTAGTTGCCTTTAATTTGAAAGCAATTTTCGAACCCGGAGAAACACCTTTCTTGCAATTCAACCAACTATTCCTCGGCCCCTCCATTAAAGTCTTATCTTCTAGCCATCCATTGAAAAATCGAAACGGCCTAGGGTCCCAATCTTCCATTCGTTCACCAATGATCACAGGGTGGTGATCCGATAAGCTTCTATTGATGCCCTTTTGAGACAAATTAGGATACGAAGATAAAAATAAAGGAGCACAAAGGAAACGATCTAATCTGGCCTAAGATTCAGATTCTCTGTTATTTGACCATGTAAACTTCATACCTTGTAGCGGAATATCCACCACTCCCGCCTGTTCAATGAATTTGTTGAAATTCCGCATAGATTTATCATTACCAATGCCACCCTTCCTCTCACTATGGTCTAGTACTGTGTTGAAGTCACCCCCTATGACCCAAGGACCAGGCACTGAATCCTGTGCGTTCAAAATAAACCTCCAAAGATCCATCCTCTCATCCTTCACATTGGCTGCATACAAGTTACAAAACACCACCTCTTTCTTGACTTTCAATAATTCACTTGCCACTATGATACATCTATCATTATGGATGCATGATTTTGCCTCAAAGAATTCTTCATTCCACAAAGAAATGACACCACCCGTTGAATCATTTGCTTCCACACCTATACCCTTTGACAAGAGCGAACCCCCCCAAAACTTTGATTACCCTTGAATCAAAATGATTCAATTTCGATTCCTGTATGAACAAAAATATAGGCCTATTGTCAAGGACTAACTTTTTTACCACCCTCCTCTTTTCCACTCTACCCAATCCCTTGATATTCCATGAAAGAGCAATCATTAAAAAACACAATCCCACCTACACCACAAACACACACCCAACAAATTAGTTAGTAGCTTTAAATCTGTCCTCGTCCTCCAATTCTCTCCTTGCAATTTCCTTTGAGACTAAAGCTTCTTTTCCTTTGAAATCAACTCCCAAGGCTATCCCTGTCTCAATTACTTTTGCCACTTCAGCACTTAAGAACCACGAACCTGATTTGTTTGGGTCTGTACTTTCTGAAGTTTCCCCCTTCTTATTTTCAGAGTTTCAGTAATTAAATAATCCTACAGCCACACCTTTTTCAATAACCTTTGTAATCTCTTCATTCAAATTCCAACGCCTTTTTTCTGATGGCTCCCCCTTGATACCTTTCCCAATGTCTTCTATCACTTGAGGTAGCAAGCTATTATCTTTTCGAGTTTTCATACCATGACATTTCGTCGAACTTCTGAAGCTCACAGTTTTTTTAGAAGAATTTTTCTTAGCTTGTCTTGCCACATGAGAATTTCCTCTGCTATTTGCTCTTTCCTCTAAGGAACAAAGCTTCCCATTTGGGACCTGTTGAGAAAATGGGGTTTCAGAAATGTGAGAAAAAGACATTCTCGGAGAAGAGACGCTTTCTTCCTCAGTTGCCTCTTTTGCTCTACCATTCTTATCAATCACCAACACATCTTTCACAGAGACATTCTTTGAGTATTGACTTTTGTTTGCCCATTGAACCTGAGGTTTGTTTATTAGATCTGTCTCCGCCTGCTTCACTTCTATCCCCACATGGGTTGATTGACTAGAATACATAGCTTGGTTTATACTATTCAAGTGAGGATTACCAATAAGGCCCCTCACATCCCCCAAATCTTAGATATATTGCTGCCCTTCATACGATCCAACCCAACACCAGAGGTCTCCCCAATACTTTTTGGTATGACCCACCCCCCTCCCCCCGGCCCATTTCACTATCATCATATGGTGAATAATCGCTTTCATCACTGGCCCATGAACTATCTTCATTAGGCACACTCTTCTCTTTTATTATCAGTTTTCCATTATGGGCCAAAGAATTATGTTTGCGGCCCAAATTTTTAAGTTGGATCCCTTTCCCTTTCAAATTAATTCTTTTTGTAGCTCCAGCATCTTCCTACTGTTTTCCAAAAGATTTCTCAGTTACCGCACCTATATCTTCATTGGCCGTCTCACAACCCTTTATTAAAGCATCCTTATATTGTAAATTATTACTAACAAAATACACCCTGTCAGCAGCATTTTGATTGGGTTCAGTACTGTTGGCCACCTTTATATTCTATTTGTATCCTGCAACATTCAAAGCTTTGTCCCTACAGCCGCCATCTTGAGCCTGTAAACCATTATGACATTCTGATGCAGAAAACAAAGCTTCCTCTCCAATTCCTAGCCACATTGATATCCATTCAGAAGCCACCAGTGTAGGATCTTCCTTAACGGCGACTGGAAAAGTTGAACTCCTTGTCGAAACCTTGATGCCCCAGGGACATATCTGTCCATAAGGTCTTAATACCAAAACTCGACCACAATCCAGCTTCTTTCTACTCACCGTCGCTTTATCGATTAATAGTGGTTCACCCACTGCCCAACCCAATCTTTTGAAGAACTCATTACACCAACAATGAAGAAGACTTCCTCTAAACTCAACCCATTGGAGTCTAGACTGGGGAGTTATTGATGGAGACCAAGCTCCCACAAACGAGAAATATTCCTCCCATAACCTTTTATTTTTTATAAAATTATCCCTGTCAGAAATCGACCGGAAAAACCAGATTATGTTTTTGTCTCCCAGATAAGAGGACGAAACATGTATCTTTTTAATCCTTAAACCCTCTATCACCATCTTGATGTTAGAAAATGACCTTAAAACTCCCACTGCACATAATTTCAACCAACTAACATCCATACCAGAGTCATCCCATTTCATCTCCTCCTCCTCCATCATCTTAATCTTAGTCTCAGAACCATTAAAAGTAAAAATTGAGCTCTTTCCCTTAACTGCCTCCACATATGATGTCTCATACGATGTTCCTTTATTTCTGCTACCATACCCACCCTTATCAATCCTTCTATCTATCTCGCCAATCTGTCTCCTCTACTGTTAATTTCCTTTTAGTCCAATCTAATGATGCTAATTTCGAGCTGATAGGCCATCCATACACATGCATTCCATTAGTAAGACTAACAACTCTGACCGCTTCTTCCTTTGTGGCAAACCGAACGAAAGCAAAACAACATCTTTTGTTCCTATTTCTTGGAGACAAATAAATATCTCTAACTAGTCCAAAAGGTTTAAAGATTCCCCATAAAGCTTTTTGATCAACAACTGGATTAATATTGTTAATGAAGATAGATACTAGATTTGCTCTGAAATCTCTATTGCTCTCATACCTTCCAAGCTTAAATTCACCGAACCCTCCAGACCCTCTCTCTCTTACTTTCTCTCTCATCTCTCTATTTCAGCAAAAAACATTTTTTAGCTTCCTGGAGACGTGGGATACATTTTTTTATGAAATACTTTTAAGCAGTGATTCACCCATATGTTTCCGGTCTGGTTCCAGTTCCGGTTTGGCAGTACTTAACCCTTTTTTTTTTTTTTTTTTTTTTACATTACAAAATATTACATTTTATTTATAAAAAAAAAAAATGTTAGAAAAGATATTATATTGGCCCATAACCATTATCCAAGTAATTATGTTTTCCCTTCCCTTCTCCTCCTTTTATATAGGTTAAGCATCTCATTCACTTCTTTTATTTATTCGATATGGGATGTGGGATCTCTTAGTCTCAATTTCCAGTTCTAGTTATACTTGAAGAATTCAAAGGGGATCTAGTTCAAATCCAAGATTTTGTTTAAAGTAATTTTGAATTGCTAGCATAGATGATTTTAATTAAACAAAAATGGATCGGCAACAAATGCAGAAGCCGATTCATGCTAATAATTATTTAACATATAGCATTCATGCTAATAATTATTAAGTAACTAACTAAGCTAATATTTAGATCATATCCAAGCCATCCTTCATCATCAATAGCTGATTCAAGAAATGAAGAAGCTAATATCAAGAAATAAGTCAAACGTGGTGTGTGTATGTGTATATATATATATATATATATAAGAAGATTTAGATTTAGATAAATGAACATCAGATAAATAAGAGCAATGAAGACATGCCTAACCTATATAAAAAGGAGGAGAATGGAAGGGAAAACATAATTATTTGGACAAGGGTTATGAGCCATGTCCCAATACTCTATAATGTCATTTCTCTTTTAAACATTTTATTTTTATAAACAAAGTGTTAATCTTTTTATTAATTAAAAAAAAAAAGACAGGAACCACAGGTTCCAATTCGGTTCGAACCAAACGATTCCTTGACAAATGGGAAACCGCCCTGGTCCCGGTTCCGGTTCCGAAACCGAAACCATAAAAATTAGTTTCGATCTCGGTTTGGCTTGTTTGGTTCTAGTTCGATTCATCGGTTCGAACTGAACCAACGGCATGTCTAGTAGTAACAAGACTTAATATATGTGTGAAAATTACTGGATGATTGGATGAGATATGGACTGTACGTGGTATAGTGTTTTAGAAGTCGATCGCCTAGGCCGATTAATAGGTCCAATACTGTTAGGCGGTTGAAAACTGAAGCGAAATAGGCAAAATCAGACTAATTACGTGGTGGCTGACTAATCGGCTTGGCGGGTCAAATCCATTGACCGACTAATCGAAAAGTCACCGACTAATCAGAAAAAACGGCATCGTTTTATAAAATTTCACTTCTTCACTTCATTCATTTCTTCTCTTCTTCGACCAAACAAAGTCGCTGAGACAATTCAGTCGCCGAAAGTTGCCGTCTTTCATCGCCACTGTCACATGTTCGCAACCGTCGACAATTCGCCGGTCCTCCTCCTGTCTCCACGACTCCAAAGTCCATCTAGGTTTGTGGTTGTTGTTGTTTTTGTTTTTTGGGTTGCTTGTTTGTATTGCTCTGTATGTCTTTATTTTCAGGGTGGATGGAGAGTTGGGTTTTGCTTAAGGGGTGGATTGAAATGGAGTCTTTCTTTTGGGTTGCTGGTTTCTATTGAAATGATGAGTAAAAACTAAGAAAAGCAAAGGTGTTTAATAAGGACCACTAGGTGTTTGATGAAAGTCTTTTAAGAGAAAATGATAAGTAGTGGCATGGACTTTCACTTAGCTGATCAGGTCTCATTGCCTCTTCCTTTGAGCATATATGAGATTTCTGTGAATCATTGGGTTGCTGGTTTGTGCGTGATCTTAGTTGTTATTGCTGGAATTTGTGAACTCGTGAGTTGTGATGCATTAGTATTGTATGAAATTTTTTGATGATTTTGTTCTTCTGATTTGAAACATCAAGTTTCAGCTGTTGATTTATCATGTGTGTGATTTCAATAATTCGAATTATTTCAATTTTGTTTAGTGGAGTTGACATTAGTAAGATACAAGTAGGAGGTTTTTGTCTGCTGCGGTTTGTTTGTGTTTTTTGTTTCAATGTATGCTTGGTCTTCTCTCCTTGTGGTTGTTTTTTCTGCGTTGTTTTGGGGCTGTGTTATGTTTCCTCTATTTTTCTAGCCTTCTTTTGTTGCCTAGGTTTTTGCTTGGTGGTGGTGTGTTTGATGTCGTGTGGCTTCCTATTGTTTTTGTTTGGTTAGGCTCTTTCCGAGTCCCCTGAATAAAGTTATCGTTTAAAAAAAAAAAGTTGGAGTTGTTTATGTTTGGATTTGGATTGGTTTGTGATTGCATTTGGATGGGTGTTTAGAGATTTGGATTGGTTTAAGATTGGATTTTGATTGGTAATTTACTAATTTGACATTTGTGGATTTGGAAAGAATTTTCTTTGGATTTGATAATTGGAATTTGTTTGTAATTTTGTTTTCTGATTAATCCCCATTTAATCGTCGATTAATCAGCCTAGACACTAGGCGTTGGGTCTCCGCCCGACTAGCGCCTAGCGCTTACTAGAACACTAGTGGTAACTCACATCAATCAAACAACATTAATTTTCTAGGTTCAAGTTAACATCACCCAATACCAAAATACCAAAATTATAATAATTATATATATATATATATATGGTCGGTCTATTGAACTAGTGTACCATATACTTTTTAAAAATTTATATGTAATCACGAATTTTTATTTTTTATTTTTTTTTATTTTTTATTTTTTTATTTTTTTTGTAATCACATAAATTCATATGTGATCACATACAACTCATACAACTCATATACGACTACATTAAATTTAAGTTTTGTTTTTTCATGATCACATGTAACTTATAAGCATAACTTATAAGCAATAACATTATATACATGTGATCATATGTAATAAAATTTTGGTGCACCATACATCGGTGTTAGGGGCGTACCCATGATTTTTTTGTTAGGGTGGGCTAAAATAAAACTATATATATATATATATAACCTTCGACAATACTAAAAAATTTCATTAATTGAAAAACAAAAATTCACCTAGATAAAGGGATATAATGAGTCTTATGGTTAAAAGTACATAAACTTAAACAAAATGCTTTATTTTTCACTAATGAATATTCAAGTCAAGAAAATCGTTGTAACCAAGAATGTTGAAATTGCCGAGTTTGTTTACCATCCATTATGATATGGGCGGATATTTATCCATTATAGATTGATATGGACCCATTTTGATATAAGCTTTTTGAACATAATTACGTTTGTTAGCAAGATAAACTTCTATTGGGAGGCGTAATACATGATCACGTTTATTATAGGGAGTATTAATATCCGATGGAGTGTAAACATTCTCAATTTCAATTCTTTGAGATGAAGAAGGCAAATTTGAACCTCCATCCCCAACATTACATGGAGAACTTGATCCACTCTCACCCAATAAATGATTATCAATTTTTTTTTTTAAAGTATGAAAGCATAGTTTTTATTGGCTTTGATGTATGGTTGTTTGACATTATAACCTAAAATTATCAAAAAAATTGGTTAAAGTGATACTTTATAAATTATAATATAACCCTAGAAATAATAAATTGTAGTCAGAAAATAAATTTATAAGAAAAAATAACAAGACACTAACTTAAAATTATAAATAACAAACTAAAAATAAATAGAAACTAAAAAAAATACCTGAATCGAAAAACTAAATATAAATATTTTTATAATTGAAAATTTTGAGAGAAGAGGATAATTATTAATTGGGAAGAGAAAAAATTAGGATTTAGGACTTAAGACTTGAGAGAGAGGAAATTAGTATTCGTGAGAGAGAGACCGAGAGAGGTTCCACCTTTCGGATTCGAAATTGAGTATTTGCTTGCGATAGAAATAGAGGATATTTAGATGCTGCAACGTAATGATTTATAAATAAATAATAATAATTTATTGATAAGTCAGTTTGACTTGATCTTAAAGGAAAATGAATGATGTATTGATATTGGATTGTTGCGTCACTTGTGTGTGGGAGTCTGTAGAGCTATTTTAACTAAAAGAATTAAATATTAAACAATTTTTATTTTTTTAAAATGCTGCCTGGGCTTCAGCCCCCTTGAACGTTCGCCCCAGGCCCGTGTTATATATATATATATATATGCTTTTAACGAGGTTTTAGTCATTAAAAAAAGAAAATGAGGAAAAAAAAAAACTGTTTTCGTTTACTAATTTAAGCTCAAATTTTGACAAGCTCTTTTTGAGGATTTTTTTTTTCATAGAATTTTAAAATGTCAAATGATCAACTACCTTTTTTTTCAAAGCCTTTTCTCGTAGAAACTCTTCTTCTAAAAGCTCGGGTCAAACCTAACCTAATACATATTTGCTCACCCCCAAAATTTATTTTTAAAAAAGATAAAAAAGATGAGCTAACAACTTTCTTTGTGGAGTGACGATAATAATCATTGAACAAAATTCTATGAAGTAATTATATTCATGTGTATTACCATTAAAAAAAATAAAAATTAGTGATCTAAAACCCAATTGTATAGTGTCAAAACTGCGTTGTTTAGTCAAATAATAATAATAATAATAACAATATGGTGTTGAGGTGGCTGTTTAGTTCCCTCAAAAAAAAAAAAAAAAAAAAAATTAAAAGGTTTATTATTCTGTTAAGGGTTAAAATCATTTTTCGTCCTTCTAGTTTAACCTATTAGCCATTCTGGTACCTCTAGTTCTAAAATTCCTATGTTAGGTCCTTATATTAACATTTCCATTAAAAATTGGATGTCTGACATGAACTAAAGGCAAAATGACCGTACTTTCAAGATCTTTTTTTTTTTTTTTTCATATAAAAAAAATCTTCACTTTTATCTTCTTCTTCTCTTTCAAGAACTAACAATGGAGCCAAAACTTGGGAACTCTCCAAATGGGTCGAAAGCTTCTAATGAGGAGTACAACAACCTTCAACACTTAACCCTCCATCTTTATCATCATCAACAACCTTCAACCCCCAAAAAGTTAAAACAAAATATATATTTAAAAAAATGCATCATCCTCATCTTCTCCACCACCACCACCACCACCATCTTCATCAGCCTTCAAGCTTAAATCCTCCATCATCATCAACAACCTTCAACCTAACAAAAAATAAAAATTGTAGGAGTTAGACTGTTCATCTTCGATGGATTCGATTTCATCCAAATCTTATTTTTGTATAATTCTAGATCTAAACCTTCAACCCTCAACTTCTAATATTTCCCTATTTGAACCTTCAACGCCGTTGATTAGGTCAACAAGAAAATTGTACATGTTGATGTGGCTTTTAATATTTTTAATCACTTCTTGGGTGCCAAAGCGAGACAACTTAGCTTTATGCTGAAGGGTTTGCATCATCTTCATACAAGTATCAAACAAACTTGTTTTATTTTTTTGAAGAGATTTGGAAAATTTTCAAATCTCTTCAAAAGTTAAGATCGATTTACTTTTTAATTTTTTTTAAATAATGATTTTTTTAATTAAAATCGATTTTCGATCTCCTCCAAATACCCAACCACCCCATTTTCAATCACCATGACCACGACCACCACATCACCCAGACCCCGCCATCATCTCCACCAGACCTAGACCTAGAACCCGAAAACTACAAAACCTAGACCTAGAACCAAAACACCACCCCATTGTCAACCACCACAACCATGACCACTACATCACCTAAACCTAGAACTGAACCGCCATCATCTCCACAAGACCTAGACCTAGAACCCGAAAACTACAAAACCTAGACCTAGAACCAAAATACCACACCAATGAGCCACCGACAGTGAGTAAAGCGCCGATCTCCTCGATCGACCCTGTGGGTGGCAATTGGGTGTCGGGTTTTTGTTGTTAGTTTGGGTTTAGGTTTGGGTGGTTGGATTTGAGGGTTAGGGTTTGGTGATTGGAGATGGTGGTGGTGTGGTTGTAGGCTGCTGATAAAGATGATGATGGTGATGGTCTATGATGATGAAGATAGAATGGGCTGTTAGGGTTTTGGTTGAATGTGGAATTGTGGATAATGAAAAACATTTTAATTTTTTAAAAACGTTTTGTATAATAAATTTCTCTATAACATATTAATTTAATTTAATTGTTTTAATTGTTTTATTATTATAATTTCATTGTATTACATTTATTAATTTTACTTAATTTACCATTTTACCCTCGCGCCTGACGGAAATTTTGAAAACCCTAATGGAATTGGACGGCAGAGACAAAAATAACGATTATTAGTAAATGTTTGGACCTAACGGAAGAATTCTTGGACTAGAGGGATCAGAACAACTAATAAGTTAAACTAGAGGGACAAAAATGATTTTAACCCTTCTTATTAATTTGTGAATAGAATTTTGTGTCTCAATCAATCTTCATCTGAGTTTGAATCTTTTTTATGCACTTTGCCATTGGTAGTATGATAGTGCCCATTTAGACAGTCGGTGTAGCCCCCATTTCTTATTGATTGTAATCATTTTCGATCTTATTTGTATATTTAATGTGTTTGGTGAGCTTTGTGTAGATTATTTGCCATAAATAAGGTTTTTGAGCTTAATTGATGAGTTTTGGAAGTTAAAAGGGCTGAAATAGGAAAGACTCGTGCAGTACACCTAAATTTCCGGGGCCATATCTCCCATCTCAGATTGAACTAAGTTTCGCGCTACCTATTTTCAGAAAGCCCCGGCTGTCTACTTTCCAACGGTTTTTACGGATCGCGATTCCAATACTTATGGAGGAAGTTATGCCCGTTTCCGTAATGGTGCGGGATGCTAGAAACCAATGAAAAACAAGAAGCGCTGTACAAGGGGCTGTTCATACAGCAACAGTACAGTGCCCAACAGCTGCCCAAGCCCCAAAAACCATTCTAGAGAATCGGCGATGTACGGTCGTTGTACAAAAGAGCTATATGTACAGCGCCCCTCACCTCCACATCAAGATTTTTAGGATTTCGTGCCCTAATTCCCACACCCTATATATATTCCACTTCCTCTCTTTTCCACGACCTCTTGCTCAACCTTTGACATTCCAAACACTCCAAGAACACATTTTTACCTTCCAAATCCACAAAATCAAATCACCACATCCAACCTCAAATCCATCATCCAAACTCCAAATCCACTTCACTAAACAACAATATCCAACTTTCCCACAATTTCCCACCATCAAAACCCAACATTGGAGCATAAAGGGAAGCATCAAGAGAGGAAGCAAGCCAATCACATCAAGTCACCAAGGAGGAGTTCTTCACTATAGTTTTCTATACACTCTCCTCGATTAATTTATTCTCTTGTATTTGAGATGGCTTGCATAATATTCTTATCTTTTGTAGCCATATTTTGTAAATGAACTAAAACCATCTTGGCTAAGGTCAAGATGAAACCTTTTCCATGAATCATCAATAAAAGCCATCACTTTATCACTTTTGCTTGTGTTATGTATGTGTATTTCTAATGCTTTATGCTTCTAGGTGCCTAGCTAACACTTAGATGATTCTTTGATTGTTTATAGAACTGAATTTCATAATTTTGAGATATGAAAGAATGCATTTTCTTCTTTCTCCTCTCTACATTTCTCTGCTTCTTTTAGCATAATATGGTATACGAGCTGAGTTGATCAGATTCAGGTTGAGCTCACTTAATTGAGTAAATCGAGCTTCATAGCTAAAAGAAGCAGAGAAATGTAGAGATGAGAAAGAAGAAAATGCATTCTTTCATATCTCAAAATTATGAAATCCAGTTTTGTACAAAGCTATAAATACTAACTCAGGCAACAAACTAACCAACCACAACTAATTCTAGTGAGCACTAACTATGGTTAACAAATTAACTATTAATAGATAAAACTAACATACTACTGTATAAACTCTAATAATTGTTGTGTGAAGTACCGAGAGGAGAAGCACACAATGTGCTCGATGAAATGCATGATATAAGTCTAGTAAGATAGAGATATGTGATGCTAGCTTGTAGGATTCAATTTGTATGCCACTTTGCTACATGAATTTATGTGTAGTTCGGATAACCATTGAGAAATAGGTTGTTGGTGCACATGAATATTGTTTTTATCACTTGAGAGAGGTTACAGACTAATTAAGGGCATACGAATCTACATACACACTTGCATACTTTATTTCAATGATGTGCCTAAAATCGGTGAGAATTGGATAGTTGGATTCAAGGTTTTAGCCTCTTTCACATATATTTACATCCAAGTGCTTGAGTTTTCGCTGGTTTAATTTCACTAATTGCAGTTTAGTTGTAAGTTTAAGTTAGTTAAATTTGAGTAGTGTCACTACAAAAAAAAAAAAAAAATCTATTAGTGACGAACTATTTCCGACAGCGCTAATTGCCATCGGAAAAGGTACCATTTTCAACGGCCATTTCAGTGCTGTCGGAAATAGTCTTTGGGGAAAAAATAATACATTATTTTCGACGGCCTAAATGCCATCGGAAATAGTCTTTGTTCCATTGGAAATGAGAAAAAAGTAATACATTATTTCTGACAGCCTAAATGCCGTCGGAAATAGTCTTTGTTCCATTGGAAATGAGAAAATAGTAATACATTTTTTCCGATGGCCTAAATACCGTCAGAAATAATCTTTGTTCCTTTGGAAATGAGGAAAAAGTAATCTAACATTTCCGACGGCCTAATTGCCATTGGAAATAGTCCACATTTCCGACAGTAAATGTTCTTTTTCGATGGCATTTAGCCGTCAGAAAAGACCAATTTTTTATTGTAGTGTCAAAGCCGTATTTTTATATAAAGTTTCTTCAAATAATTTGTACAAATAAAAATTTAATGATTTATTTTTTCTTGAAAAATAAAAAGTTAGATAAAATATTTATATAAACTCTATTTCGTAGTAAGCTTTTAATAAACCTGATTTTCCCTAAATTGCTATACAGACAATGACATATATATATATATATATATACAAAAATCAAGAATGAACACTTTGATACAACAATAATACACAACATTTGTCAGAATTATGATGAAGGGATTTATGAGATATTGATGTCATTCTTTAGGAACTCCCTTTTATTATAGGCATTTTTATCTTGAGAAACTGCCCGATGGCAAAATATCTCTAGTCAATTGCCAGGAAAGTCATGTAGGGATGTCAAGGAACATTACAATGCCCTCGTACATGACATCTGCAAGATTGATTCGGGTTGTGTCAAATTGCCGAGTTATGCTGATGACTTGTGGAACTTTTTGTGCCGTTGGAAATTAAAAAAAAAAAGAAAAACAATACCGCATTTCCGACAGTTTTTGGGCCATCCGAAGATAGTCAAATAAGCCGTCAATATTACCCACTTTTCTAACAACATAAAAAAGTGTCATCGGAAATGCTAAAATTTAATTCGAATTACTTTATGGACTCATCTTACTAAATTAACTAAATATAAAATATAGCAAAATTATTAGTAATCACAAGAACATTTAGTAATTTTTAATTATATTTAGTGACACTATTACTACATCAGATTTCTTTAAACAAACTCTAATAGTTTTAATAAAATATTATTTTAAAAAACAATATCTCAATAGTTATATTTAAATACAGTAGTATACAAAAAATATATATATATATATAATTAGATATTATACAAACATATCAATAGCTTATATATAAATAGTATGTAAAACGTATCAGATATAAAGATATAGCAAAATGGTAAGGGTGGTTTGAACCACATGAATTTCATGGAATTAAAATTGCTCTGTTACGTGGCGTGTGTCGGGTGATGTGGCGACTATCAAGTTCAATACATGATGGAATAAAATTAACAATTCTACTTTGTCCAAATCTGGTGTCCAAATGATGTGACATCACTATAGTCCATCTATTTAAATTGATAATACCAAATCTGGTATCCAAATCCATAGTGATAATTTGGTGACCAAATCTGGTATCTAAATGAGGTGGCATCAATTTAATCCATTAATTTAAATTGTATTAGATTTGCCACATCATTTGAATAGATATTCAGTTTAACTAAGAATCAAAATATGTGGTTTAAAATATACAAAAACGATTGAAGTTTCTCCATATGATCAAATTTCCATGTACTCTTTTTTTTTTTAAAAAAAAAAAAAAAACCTTCCATATTTTGTTAAATTAAGTTCACTTAAATTGAACATAGATTTTCCTCCCTCAACATCATTTTTACTTTCACTGAGAAATTACTGCAATCTATCAAAGAACGATAGCTATTGATCATTTTATTTTTCAAGCATTAATATCCAATTTTTTTTTTCTTTTACAAATTTTCGCAGTGTGTACCCAGAAAGTTACCACCGACGAGGTACGTATGGTTCACTTTAACCTATTAGATCTCACGATTTTATCTTTAAAAAGGCTATCATGAGGTTAAGATTAGCCTTTGACCTCAACCAATGTGGTAGGAATTAAACCACTCCCAAACAATAATTTGCATGCTCTATAATAATCTCCATAACATTTCTTCTACCTTACAATACCTTATAATTAATTTTCAAGGTGGGATGATGATCTAGTATACTCCTGGAAGCTTCTAATAATATTTCTCTATTGTTTAATTTATCCATTTTCAAAAACACAAACACATATCTTATTCACTTGGGTTTTTGTTTTTGTTTTTGTTTTTCTCTGAATAAAACTACAAAAAAAAAAAATCATTATTTTTAATTTTAAGTTTTCAACCATTTGAGGACTCTTCCCAACATTCTTAGATATATATAATAGGGTATGGATATTGGTACCCATAAAACTTATTAGTACACCTATTTTTATAAATACACCCATGTCTAAAATTTAAAAAATAAATATTAGTATAAGCATTCATCTTAATGCCAATAGTACCCTCATTGAAATAAATATATTCATTTTAATACATATTATTTATAAACACTCTTAAATTATTATCACACCCAATTTATATATAAAAAAAAAAATCAAATCCTCTTTTAATGATGGTCCAATTTACTTTGGAAATATCTCGAATGTAGGAGTCTTATAAAAGGGAATATGTAGAACCGTATATGGGGTTAAGAAATTTTCAATATGGAATTATCTTATTTTTACAGCTATCTTATAAATAAAAATAAATAAATAAATAAAAACTTATTGATATCTACATCTATCTTTAAGAAAAAAAAAATGTTGATATCTATAGATTTCGTTCAAAAAAATATATTTTGTTTATTGATAGGTTTATAACTATACATAAAAGAAAGCAAAAAATAATATGATAATTACGTGATAATGAACTCGAAGGACTTTGGGAATGTTGATCATGTCGATACCATTTATGATATTCGGAGCTCCCTAAAGGAGTCTACTGGCATAAATGTTGTTTTCGATTCCAGAGTTTTCAACTCGTTTGCGGATAGTTTGGCTAAGATGGGGTCGAATTGTAGGGGAGATTTTGTGGAATGGAGTGTTAATTAAGTGTCTCTTGTTCTTTTGCGCTTTGTTTTCTTGTTGTGTTGCCGTTTGGGGGGTTTGTGGTGTTTGTCTTCTGTTTTTGCTTGGGTGTTTTTTGTTTTTCTGTTGCTGCGTTTGTTGTGTGCAGCCTTGCTGCTTTGTGGTTTTGCGGCCTTTGGCATGTTTTAATAAAGTCTGCTTTTTCAAAAAAAAAAAATACATGATATTGAGAAAGTTTGAAACTTGAAATAAAATTACAGTTTAATTAGGGTTTATCATAAGTTTTTTTTTTTTTTTTTTTTTTTTTTTTTTTTTTTTTTTTTTTAATAAATAAATATAGTTTAAGATATGGGTGTAATTAATGAGTGTATATAGTATTTAGTTTATTTTTAATTAAAGTAATTTGTTCTTATTAGTAAATTTCTATTAGGATATTTTTATAATTAATTTTTTTAATAAAATATGGGTGTACTAATAAGTTTAATAGGTGTCAATATCGGCACCTTATATAATAACCCTTAATTTACCAAATCTTTTCATCCAAGTTCCCAACCACACAACCAGTAAACTATATATGTCTATACATATTATGACCATTATCGATATCTGTACTTATATAATTTGTGAATCTTCCTCTAGTTCTTGAGATCAACCAATTGTCTCTCATTTTTTTTTTTTTTGGGTGATTAAAATTTTAAATAAAGCTATGGTGGTTTTTTTTCTTTTCTTTTTCTGTGGTTGTGCAGTCACCAATATGAACTCTTACAGTGTTATTGCATCTCGAAACCCTAACAACAACAAGAAAAAAGTTGTGTTCATTATGGGAGCTACCGGCACGGGGAAAACAAAACTGTCCATCGATATTGCCACCCAATTCTCCGGTGAGATTGTTAATTCCGACAAGATTCAGGTCTACAAGGGACTTGATATCGCCACCAACAAGGCCACAGAGGCCGAGCGTCGCGGGGTTCCTCACTACTTGCTAGGGTTTTTGGAGGACCCTGAAGAGGACTTCACTATCCAAGATTTTTGCCACCATGCATTGATGGCAATCAATCAGATTATAGCGAACGGACACATCCCCATTGTCGTCGGAGGATCCATCTCATATGTCGAGGCGCTAGTCGAGGACCTGAGGATCAAATTTAGGGCAAACTTTGATTGTTGTTTCATATGGATGGATGTGTCATTGCCTGTTTTGTACAAACACGTGGGGAAGAGAATTGATAAGATGGTGGATGAGGGTCTAGTGGAGGAACTTAGAGGGATGTTCGTGCTGGAGAAGGAGGCCGTCGACTACACTAGTGGCATCCGACGGGCTATTGGGGCTCCAGAAATGGACTTGTATTTCCGGGTTGAGGACAAAATAGAAGATGAAGGTATCAAGAAGCTGCTTTTGAATGCTGCCATTCAGGATATGAAGGATAATACATGCAAGTTGGTGAATTCACAGTTGGGGAAGATCCAACGGCTGAGAAATCAACTAGGGTGGAAAATGCACCGGATCGACGCCACGTGTGTTTTTGAAGAAAGATATGATAAATTAGAGGTTGAAGATGCATGGAAGAAGAAGGTCTTGAAGCCAAGTTTGGGAATTGTTAGTGGTTTTTTGAAGAAAAACAAGGAGCAGGAAATTACCCAGTTTTCTACTACAAAAATTCATCGATTTCTATTTTATTTTTGTTTTTTGTACCTGTTCTGGTCACTGGCCTGGTCAGTGATCCCTTGTTCATCAAAATAGGTTGTAAGTGAAAATGCTAGCTTTACATTCGTTAAGTGTTTGATAGCTAAGTGGTCAAGTGGACAGGGCAACTTGATCGTGTCCTTTGTTTTGGTGGTCGTATTATCTATCTTTTATTCAATCTTATCAGTTTATTTTCATTCTTGAATTCAAGATTGTTTAGAGGAAATTTTATTGAATTATGTACTGTGGAAAGCATGTGTAAAGAACTTTGTTAGCTCATCAGTTTCAATCCCAATGATAGGAGTAGTTAAAGCTAGAAGAGGCCCAATTGCCAAATGCTTCCTATCTGGCCCAAAGCCAAAACGTAGTGTTTACTTACCTTATCTGATCACTTAAAATGCTGAGTCAGGATTGCTGGTTGAGTTGTCATGCTGGGATTGGTTCAGCTTGGCTGATGTGTACCTTATCTCTTAAGACCTATATAAATGAAGAGATGTAGAGAGAGAATCATTATTCTGATTTTAGGGTTTTCTTCTCTTTTCACAGATTCTGTTTTCTCTCAAGTGTTCTTCATGTTCTTGGTATTCATCTTGAATATCTGGGTTCTCTGCTTTGAATTTGTGAGAGAGTTAAAAGAGAAAAAGAAAGATCTGTGTGTTGTGATTCTTCTGATATAACTTTTGTGTATTTCTCGGTTGATATCAGAAGTGAGTTTGAGAGGTTAGGGTTTGTATAGGTTGAGCGTTTGTTCATTTGGGTTTCTGGGCTCCTTTTGAGGGTAGATCTTGAATAGATTTGTGTAGTTCAAGGCTGTAAAGACATCACATAGTGATAGAGTCTCTTTTGAGTGGCTCAAAGTGGATGTAGGCCTATTCTTGGCCGAACCACTATATATCTTGTGTCATTTACAATACTGCATGTTTTATACTGCTTTATATTCTTAGATCTTGCATGTATAGGTGATATATCCTCTGTAGTTCTTTAGATATGCATGAATAACTTAGATCTGAAAGTAAATGCCTAAATCTGAATGTTTATAGGCTTAGTTTTAATCTGTAGTTAACTCTTTGCATATCTGGTAATATAAAGAACTGAGTTAGGTTGCTAGATAATCTTTAATTGTATCTCTGTTGTAAGTGAGTCTTACTGAACTTGTTTAGAGATATAAATATTTGTTAAATAGGATTTATACTTGCTATAAATTCCCAACAGCATGCAATCTGATATTTGCTTGTGGGTGGCTGACATATATGAAGATGTATTAAGCAATGAACATGCAAGGCCATAGCTTTAATTTCCATTACAATTGATGATTTTTTTTCTATTAAGGATGCATTGGTTCTTCTGAGATATCGTTTGGTTTAAACTTTTTCCTTTTTTAATAGGTTGGCGACTGCATGTATATACTGGAGAGAACTTCAAATCCGGCCTGATATGTAAATGAATGTTATTGTAATGTCATTTTATAGTATGAGTGCTAATCAAAGACTATTTTTGCTTGTTTATCGTATGTGCCAACCAATGCATATTTATCTGTTTAGTTTTCATCTAACAAGAGGAAACAAGCATATGATGATGAAAGCTCCATGGAAACAGTATGGGACTTTGCTTGGCAATGTGATTTTGGCAACCGGCTCATTTGTAAACTTCTTGGTGTCTATTATATAAATCTACTGGATGTAAATTTTTGGAAGGTCTAAACACACTCAAGAAGACTTCTTTCAGCAACTGTTAGGTAGAGAGAAGAATATTAACAAGATAAAATGGTGAAAACAAAGACAATATTTGGGTGAATTCACTTGACATTTCATTCAACATAAACAAGCCTTTATATAGGCAATTACAGGAAAATAATGACCAACAAATAATGACCCATGACTACCACTAACTTGAACATGACCCATTAACAATTACTTGCCCACATATTAATCACACCACTAACTAGAAAATAGTACCATAATCTAACATCCCACTACACCAACAAACTAGTAAGTGATGATAACTTATTTGACTCAATTTAAAGATTCATGTGATCCTAAACTCTAACACCACTTACATATAATCTCTGCATTAATTTTAACACTCCCCCTTAATGCAGAAATTTACAACACCAAGCATGTCTTTGAAATACACAAATTTTTCATAACCTAAAGGCTTTTGTAAATATGTCTGCAAGCTGCTCGTCAGCCAAACAGCTTGGCATGCTACTGAAGTTGCTCCCATATACTCAGCTTCTGAAGATGACAATGCAGTTGATGGTTGCTATTTAGAACACCAAGCGATAGCACCTGAACCAAGGTTAAAAATGTAACATGTAATGCTTCTACAATCATCAACTGAACCTGCCTAGTCACTATCAGAATAACCACATGTTATGTAATTTTTCGATCCTGGAAAATGCATAAAGAGAATTTAGGATAGAGGTAGTATTTCAGGCTTGAAATACATAAGAAATTCAAAGGAAGAGCAGATAGTGAAGCTAAAAAGGAGAAGACTTTTGTTTATAATTCATCATATCTTTATTGAATTCCAACTTAGTCATTATATAGTCCACAGATTGCAACTAAACCATACAACTTCCTATCTAGAATTCAGATACATGCCTGCATAATTAAAGAAGAAAATGGCACCCATTTCATGCACACCTCATGCATTACTTAACGACAATTGAGGCACCATTATTAATAACAACCTAAGCATAATAAGCAGCAAAGCAACAGGTTTCTTTGACCAAGTATTTTCCCCACTAGTGGGCGTATCTTGTTTGCACCCAAACATGGTGAAGGGTAGTGGGTAGTTTGAACATATCATTCCATCCCCCTAAAAAGTTCCTTGTCCTCAAGGTCGAAATTTGGATACATCTTAAAGAAATGCCACCCAAATTGCAACCTAATGCTCCTACTTCTTCAATCGATCCATTTCCTCCCAGATTGAACACCGGCAATGGAAGTACCATTAGTTGACTCTCGGAGCTCGATCGGAGTCAATCTACTCTAGGAATCAGCATGGGTAGTGTGGCGGCTATTCATGTGTTGAGGTGGACGGCGATGACAGGCTTGTCGGCAACAGATGCGGTGGCACATGAGGGAGTAGTTAGGTTCCGGTGTTGTAACCAATCTAAGTCACGGATGGCTACCTGTAAGACTTGAAGTTGAACAGTTTTTTTAACAATTTTTTGATCATTAATTGTGTGGTGTGGAGTGATATGGGTGGTGGTCGAAATTTGAATTGGAGGAGGAATGGTGAACAGTTTCTACCGGGATAAATGGGTTGAGCTCCTCTTTGATGGTGTTAACATTGCGGTTAACCCGTAGGGTTCAAAGTTCATTCAGAACGGTTTGAAAGGTGCTATGGATTTGGTAGAGGTTGTTGTTGATGAGGTTAAATTTGGACTCATAACGAGCCAAAGTTTCATAAACCATGTTACAAAACTAGGCATCCAAAGAACCAAACGGCTCTGATACCATTGTTATGTATTTTTCTAATCCTGGAAAATACATAAATAGAATTTAGGATAGAGGTAGTGTTTCAAGTTAGAAATACATAAGAAATGCAGAGGAAGAATAGATAGAAAAGCTAAGAAGGAGAAGACTTTTGTGTATAATTCATCACATCTTTATTTTTTGAACAGATCACATCTTTATTGAATTCCAACTTGGTCATTATATAGACCACAGATTACAACTAAACCATACAACTTCCTATCTAGAATTCAGATACATGCTACAGAATTAAAGGAGAAAATGGCACCCATTTCATGCACACATCATGCATTACTTAACGATAATTGAGGCACCATTATTAATAACTACCTAAGCACAATAAGCAACAAAGCAACAAGTTTCTTTGACCAAGTCATTTCCCCACTAGTGGGCATATCTCGTTTGCACCCAAACATGGTGAAGGGTAGTGGGTAGTCTAAACATATCGCCACACAACTGAAAATTATCAATATTATTAGTGTACCAAATACCATAAGAACTTGTCCCCTTCAAATATCTCAGCACCTTTTTGGCAGTTCTATAATGAAGTTTACTTGGATTTTTCATGAACCTTGACAATAAACTTGTTGCAAACATAATATCAGGACAGCTATTTGTCAGATATAACATACTTGCAATTAAAGTTCTATATAAATGACCATCAATTCTTTCCTCCCCGTCATTTAAGCTGAATTTTTGATTGGTATTCATAGGAAATTTTACAGGATTACAATCTTTCATTTAAAATTTCTCAAGAAGGTCGTTGACATATTTTTCTTGAGAAATAAAAATTCATGTATCACTCTGCTTCACCTCCAATCCAAGAAAATAATTCATCAAACCAAGATCAGTCATCTCAAATTCACCAATCATAAAATTCTTAAATTAAGCAATTAAAGTAGCTAATTGTTAGTCGTGATGTTGTTTTTGATGAAAAAAATGCTTGGAAGTGGGATGGGCAACAATATTCTCCGGTTGTAATTTTCGAAGATGACAGCATAACAAAGCAGGGAGTTCAAAATGGTGATGATTCAAGTTTTTCCACACCAAGACTTGATCTATTTACCTCTACAGGCGTTACCTCTTCTTCCTCACCACTAAGAAAAAAGATGAAGTCCCTTGCAGAAATTTATGAACAATCTAAAAGATGTCAGTTTACTCAAGTCATAGAGCCAAACATTTTTCAAGATGCTGTGAAGTACAAGGAATGGTGTGATGCTATGGATGAAGAAATCAAGGCCTTGGAAAAACATAAAACATGGGAGCTTGCTGATTTACCAGACAACAAAGAAGTTGTTTGGCTGAAGTGGGTCTATAAGACTAAATATAGATCCGACAATTCAATTCAGAAATATGAGGCCAAGTTAGTGGCAAAGGGTATATGCAGCGTGGAGGTATTGATTTTGAAGAAACTTTCGCTCCTGTTTCAAGATTTGATACTATTAGAACTGTTTTAGCTTTAGCTGCACATAACAAATGGTATGTTTATCAGTTTGCTGTCAAATCTGCTTTTTTGATGGTGTTTTAGATGAGGAAGTTTATGTCCAGTAGCCCAAAGGTTATGAAATTGCAAGTGAAGAAAATAAGGTATACAAATTAAAGAAAGCTCTTTATGGCTTGAAGTAGGCACCAAGAGCCTAGTATGATCATATTAATGATGTAAATTTTTGGAAGGGCTAAACACACTCAAAATAGCATCATAACCTAACACTGGCTCTATTATATAACTTGGCTAGTCCTCCGAATTTTGGCATGCCTAAAACAATCAAATCGAAAACAAAAAAAACCATGTTTTCTAGAATGATTTAGACTTTTATATGAAAAGGGATCACAAGAAAATACATGAAGCCGAACATGCAGTGGAATCAGCAACCAGAGTGTAGCCATATTTGCTTTTGATGCCTGTATAATCTACATTGATCATAGAAAAATCCATGGAAAACTTTGTTCCAATTAGATTTCTCTCTTTAACGTCTTTGGTTTTCTTATCCAATCTCCGTTCGTATAAACAAGTGAATAATAATATATCGTCTATACTTGTTTCAACAAATTCTATATGCCTTAATTTTTAAGAAAACCACTCAAATTTATTCAAACCCAGATCATATCCTGGTATGATTGATTCAAGAGCTCTACACCCCTACACTACAATTTGTAGTGTTCGTGAACATCAATCAACAAAGATGATAGTAAAAAAAATTGGAGATGAATGAGGCTAAACGCTTACCTCATTACCATTCTCGAAAGAATTGAGAATGTGAAAGGTACAATTCGATTCAAAGTTGAACCACTTGATCGAATCAGCATCACCACGTCATGGCATTATACCAATCCTTGCACATTTTTCATGTTCATACTTTATCAAATTGCATATTGAAATTGGTTTGTGAAGCAAAGTTGAAACTCTTTTTGAACTTTATCTAATTAAGTCAGAACTTCATCAAAATATTGAAAAAAGGTGCACTCACGGGCCTCCAAGAACAACTCTTTGTATGTCTATAGACAACAGAAAATCCATGATCACATTGTACGTGAAAACCGAAAAATTTATGAGAATTAATGGAAGTTTACAATTTCAAGTCACATGGAAGAAGAAGAGGGAAAGATTATTTAATACCTCTGTGTAACCCACATTTCATGGAAAAGTGTGCACTTGTTGATCGTTTGAGATCCATTTTGTGAAGCAATTGATTTCCATCCACTGTGAATATAAAGATATATCAATAAGAAAAATGAGAATGTTGTATGCCTTGCATTGCAAGATATCTTTTTAAATCTGTTCTTCAAACGAAGAGCATCATACCAGAAATTATTCCCACTTCAATGAAAGGTTCATTTGCACGTATCCACATTATGACCAGCTCTCCTATACCTAGAGCTAACTGTTACATAGATAGATTGAACATAAATGAATCAACTTAGAAGAAAATCATATGAATTACACTAGAACGAAATATGTGACAGCTTTTGTATTGGAAGGGCCACTGATGGGCTTGGCACGTGGACTAAGCCCAAATAAAGATACGGATTGCAATCAAATCAGACTCTGATATCACGTTAGTAATTATAAGACTCAAAAACACTTTTATAGATACAGATAAGAAGAATGACCTTGGGATGGCTTGTAAAAGGTCGATTCCAAGTTGTGTCGACATCCAATTGCCTAAAGTTTCAAGTGTATAGATGTTGATCTCTTGAGGCTTGTGATCTTCTGAAATTGAGTAGAATTTCCTCGAATGCTCGAAAACATTGATGTTACTTATGTGTTGGTCTTTTTGCCAAATCTCAACTTAGAAAAATATATATATACACAACATACATTAGATAACTCGTATTGTATTTGAAAGAACATTAATTCTAGCTAGAATGCACACCAAATTTAGCAGAGTTATTGACAAAACATCTGGTGAATCGCCTTCTAATACTAGAAGAAAAGATATCTTGTTTCTTCGTTTCTCTAGCAGGAATGTTTGTCTCAACATGTCTGTTATTATAAACAACAATCTAGGTCTCCTCCTCGGTACCTTTATCGAAATATAAAGCATGAAGCATCATTTCTCCTCCTACTCACATGTGACTTTTTTTTGAAAAGCAAATATTATTGAAAGCTCAACATGGAGCCAAGGAGAACACAAACAACAGCACCAAACCGAAAGGAAAACTACAACAAAACAGAACAAAAACAGACACCGGCCAAATCAAGAAACAGGGCACGACCCAAAAACTAACAGAAACCCCAAAACCAAAGCCTAATCAAAAATCACTCTAAGTTTGAACATCTTCTCCATTCTCTGAGCCTTTTTTAGCTAGAAATTCTGCAAAAGAATTGGATGCCTTTGAACTATACACAACACTAACATGTCCAAGACTTTTGAGGTGACTTCGAATGTCGTAAATGGTTTGCACATGCTTGATGCTACCAATACCGTCACAATTAACCCACGAAACAGCTACCTTAAAATCACTCACAAACACAATATGGTTTCCAGTCAGCTTCGGTCTAAACACACATAGATCATAAACTCTAGCGATTGCCTAAATTTCAACTGTTATAGCCTCCTGAATCTCGATGTGAGCTGAAAAAAAAAAAAAAAACTTACCTCTATGGTCTTTTAACACCCTTCCTATACCTGCCGGGCCGGGAGCACCCCTTGCCAATCCATCAACATTAAATTTCATGGTTTTAACAGGCGTAGGGATCCACTCCTCCATCTTTTGAATCTTCAATTTCCAAACATCTGTGTAGCACTATTTTAAATTCAAAAGAATGTGCGTAACAGGTTCTAGAGAGCCATCACCTAAATTTTTAAACCACCAAGCCACTATGAATCTCACCATTTCAACTGCTTGAATCAAAATCACTTTGCCCCCTTTGAAAACCTTGTCGTTCCTAGCTTCCCAAATGGTCTAGAACACAACAGAATTCTTCTTGGGGCAAAGGCAATCTAACCTTTCCACCAGTCTAATAGAGTAAAAGAGGAGCAACAATTTGTCCCCCACCAATTCATATAGCTAAGCCAAAGTCTCTAGGACCATTTGCAAAGTAAGAAAAAATGGTCGATGGTTTCCACACTTTCATGGCAGCGAAGACACTCCAAATTTGAAGCCATAAGCAAGCCAAACCTATCAAGGACATCTCTAACCAGAACTCTTCCGTGGAGGAGCTGCCACACGAAAACCTCTTTCTTCGGAGGGCAAATTCCTTGCCAAATATCTTTGTGATCCAAGAAAACCCCAGTTTGCCCACTTTCCAAACAATTTCTAAAAGATTTAACTGTAAACAACCCTTTAGAGTAGTGAGTCTACCCAACAGTATCCGGAATCGAATCTCGAAATTGATATTCTCCTAACATCCCCTGAAACACTTCCATTGCTCAACCTCCCAATTAAATACATGTCTCCTTAAAGGTATCTCTCATTCCCAATATATTCCTTCCCGATTCCCAAACTCTCTAACACAGCCCTTTTTGTTGGTAGCTAAACAAAAAATCCTAGGAAAAGCCTTCATCAAAGAGGTTCCTTCCACCATAACATCTATCCTTTAGTTTTAGGTTATTTCCAATTCCATTCTCTCACACACAACTGTAATATGCTTACACTTCATAGACACCATTCTCACCATTTCCATGTTCTAATTATATTGCTTTCAATACACTATAAAACTTGAAATGGTTGACGGATGACACCTCCTTACAGAATGATACCCTTACTTGTTGCTATACTTGTCTTTTGACTTGTGCACTTGTGGTGTAGCGGAAGCTCTACGAGAAAAACCTGCAAGAAACAATTAGTTCAACCTACTAATAATCTGTTGATCCGCACACGGATGCCAGAATATCAGGCTTCAAATACGACAATCTTCGCGCATGAAGGATGTATAATTGGATAGTTGGAGAATCAATTCTCTGAAATTTTATTAAATCAAAAACTGAAAAATAATGATGGCTTACAGGTCTATTTAAAGGAAACAAACCCTAACCCTAATCCGAATCCTTGATGAGCAAGGAACGGCCTAAAAACCCTAAATAACGAAAATTACCAAAAATGAAAATTTTGAGTTAAATGAAAAAACGAATAAAGCTAACAATCCTAAGCAAGTTGGAATTGACAGAAGTTGATTCGGACTTGGAAAACAAAAGTTATTGCAAAAACGAAACCTTCCTAAAACGGCAAAAACGGCCTTTTCGGGGCCTAAACGACGGAATTCGGCTAAAAACGGGTATGCCTCACAACCTAAAGCTCTTGCTGATTCGCTTCAACAGTAAAAGTTTCACGTCAATCCGACTCCATCGCCCGGACTAGTAGGATTGAAATGACCTATTTCCTTGGTCTTTTTCCTATCCAACCCCTCCATGTAATCCAATGCCAAGGCTGCTGCATCAAACTTGCGAGGTAGAAAAATACAAGAACAATCTTTTGACATCAAAAACAATGTTGCTAAGAGTTTATGGGCTATGACTTTGAAGCTGATGAAGCAAAAACTAGGAGCCCATTTGAAAGTGCTGAAAGTGGAAGCCAAATTTACATTCGAAGTTAGGTTCCAACTAGTTGACATCAACTTTAAACTTAGTTTCATTTTCGATTGAGTGGGCGGGACAACCATGTAGATTATGAAATGTTTTATCATAAACCATAAGTTATTTCACCAAAGAAAAGTAATAATTATAAAATACCTCCAAATAAATCAATCTCCAACGAAAATATATCTCCAAATAAAACCAACAATAAGGTCCGAATCAATCTAAAGGAAATTAAAACAATTCCGAGAATCCTAAATTCAAATTCTAAGTAACAAAATCAAAGAGAGTCGTTATATAAAATCTCAATCACTTCCAACTCCAAGTCTATCACCCTAAGCTCTTAAGAATCTGTCTACAAAATATTAAATGACAATGGGTGAGCTGTCAACTCAATAAGCATTGCATAATACACAATCGAAAACATTTATAACAAATACCAAAAGCTTTTAAAGAGTACATAAAAGAAAACATCAAATATTCATATACAAGTAAACTTGTAAAATTAAAGTAACATTTTCATTGTACGATGACGATTAATAATATTTCATAAAAATAAGCTCAAGTCAAGTAGTGTCACCAATACCCACCGAATTAAAATAATTACATATCACTAAAATTGATGAAATTTTATATCCTGGTTCAATTATGTCTCTACAACCATAGCACCAAAAATCAAACCTAAATACATCCCCAATATCAATTTAAAATTACTCTAATACAACAAGGTCAGTTTGACGATTAAGAAAATATGCATATGAAACCGATTTAGAATTAAAATATTCCTAAGATAATCACCATCAAAAATTCCAAAAATTATAATACAAGTTGATACATAAGTCTGCTATTCTTATACTAAAATTTACCATCAACTGCAACCTACAAATATAATTAAAATAATCAACACTAAGGGGTCGTTTGTTTTTTTTACTGAAGACTGAATAGTCCTGAATTTTACTGAAGACTGAATAGTGACTGAAACCTGAATCTGAATGACATGTTTGTTTGTTTTTTTCCTCAAATCTGAATGTACTGTCAACATGTTTGTTTTTTACAAATAAAATTTTCTTAAAAGAAGTAATTTTACATCTATACCAATGTTAAACAATTATACATATAATATAGAATAAAAATAATCCAAAAATAATAATTATGTATGAACACATATGATCATGATTTTCTTTTTCGATTACAAACAAACTTTATTTTTATAAAAAAAGAAAAGATTTTTTTAAAAAATAAAAAATAAAAGGGGGAGTAGGAAAACTCACACAAAACACTCTAAAAATAATAATATATAAATACATCACCCTAATATCATAATAAAGTATTGATATTAAATACCAATATGAGAAGTGATTAGGGTTTTTTATTTATTTTTAAAGCTATTTAAAATAAGTAATATATTAAAATAAAGATTTTAATACAATATATAATTATGATGAAATTGGAAATATGTTATATATGGAGAATAGTATCGGAAGAAAAGATTTTAGATTGCATTTAATGCAATTCAGTGATTTACAATTAAGTGAAAAATCATGATTTTTTACTTTTTATTTTAAGTTGTTTTTTGGTATTTTTAAGTTGTTTGACCACTTAAAAAAAACAAACAAAACAACTTAATAATTATGATTCAGACCCATTAAGTCTTAAGTGGAAAAAACAAACGACCCCTAAGTTGCTTCACCAATATTAAAATAAATCAAAATTGCAACCTACACTAACACTCAATTTAACTCTTTAATGAACTCCAAAATCCATGCATTAAACATCTCCATCAATTGTTTGATTCCAGTGAGTATTCTCCAAACTTTTTACAGAGGAGTAATGGTAGGAATTCTTGTCTCGCAGTTAAGGGTCACGGTATGAAGACTAGGAGTTCCAAGTCTAATTTTAAGTTGTCTTGGAACTTAGAGGATGGAATTTATAAGGTCATAGAGACCGGTATGGCATTGGGGTTTGATTTCGACAGTAAGGAAATGGGGATGCTTGAAATTCTAGCAGCAGCGAAAAGGAAACTGAACATGGGGAGAGTGAAGATAGTAAAAGATAAGGTGATGATGGCTTGAACGTGGCTATTTTAGGTGCCTGTTTTCCAGTTTTAACATCTTTGATGGAGGTTGTTTCGTTTTGCTGTTGTTCCAAAGGGTGAGTTGTTAGTGGGATTAGGGATGGAAAATTATCCACGGATATGGATATCCATGAGAATCTGCTCCATTTAAAATGGGGATGGATACTATTATTTCAGGGATAGAGCAAGGATAGATGTCATCCTAATATCCATTTTATTTTCGATGATGGATCCATTATGGATTTTAATATTTTAAAAATATAAAAATTTATTATGTAATTATTAATTCTAATTATATAAGTTATTATTAATTTTTATATTTGAATCTTATTGGATGTATTTGTTTCTCTTTAAATAGGATAAAATGTATTGTTACATATGTTAGTTATATTTTTCTCTTGCAAACTATAAAAATTTAAAGTTTTTTCATCGGGATACGAATATAAACTGGGGCAGGGATGGGTACCTTTATCTTAATTATCAGATTATCCGAATCTGCCCCCCTAACTTAGAAATGGGGATGGATGCGGGGATAGAGATATATATATATATATACGGGGATGGATATTGGGGTATCCATACCCAATCCGATCTATTGCCATACCTAGGTGCAGTGGCGGACCCAGAAATTTTAATCAGGTAGGGCTAGAGGTGACCCCGGTTCGGTTTGGTTCCGGTTTCGGTTCCAAACCGCCGGTTTCGGTTTGGGAGGCACCCAAAACCGAAACCGAAACCGGAAAAACCGGTTCGAAACCGGTTTGAAACCGCTGGTTTGGCGGTTCCGGTTTCAAAACCGCCGGTTAAACCGCCCAAAACTGCCGGTTTTGGTACGGTTTGGGCGGTTTTTCCAAAAAAAAAAAAAAAAATTATTTTTTTTTTTTTTTATAAACCGCCGGTTTTGGGCGGTTTAACCGTCGGTTTTGGACGGTTTGGAGGAATCCCAAACCGAAACCGGAACCGGAACCACCGGTTTCCAAACCGGCGGTTTCGGTTCCGGTTTTCTGTTCCGGTTTGGCCAATCCAGTTCCGGTTAAACCGCGGACAAAACCGACGGTTTAACCAAACCGTGGTCAGCTCTAGGTAGGGCACTTAAATAAATTAAAATCATAGTTATTTGAAAAAATACTGAAAAATTAAGATCATAGTAAAATAGTTTTTTTAGATAAAATAAAATAAATAGAATACTTACTCAGATGAATTAAATAATTTTACATTCAAAAAAAATAAAAACAAGAAAAAACATTAAAAAATAATAATAATAACAAGAAAAACAACATAAATAATGAAAAAAAAAAAAAAGAGAATAAATTACCATCTAATTTTATAATAAGAAATTTTGTTTTGCATTTATAATGAATTCAATTTAAATTTATTCAAAAATAATTTCTTAATAACTATTACTAGACATGTTTTTAAATTTTTTTTATTCTTCAAATTATTGGTAAATTATTGATTTATTGATTCTAAATAAATTAAAACTATAAAATAAAATAAAAATACTAAGGATGAAATAAAATGAATCATTGTAATAGATTGACTATTTTAATCCAATCAAGTAAAATATGAGATTTTATGGTTTATTGATTGGACGTGTTAGGTATGTCAAATTAAAACTATTAGAAATAATAAAAATACAAAATAATAATATAAAATTAAATTAAATTAAGCAAACACAATTTAATGGTGACAACTGACAATAATGGAATAGAGAAAATGAATTGAAAATGATGGTAAAATAAATAAGATATAAAAAATTAGAAGAAAAAATTGAATTAAAAAAGGCACATAAAAATTTAGAAGAAAAAATTGAATTAAAAGAATTACCTATTTGATTGAGATGGGACTTGAACAATGCACCTATGTCTAAAATTACTTAACCACAACCAGCTATACTAACAATAATATACTGTCATTGATTCTTAACAAATATATATATATATATAATATATACTGAATCATTTTTTTTTTTTTTTTAAATGAGGTAGGGCACGGGCCCTACCTGGTCCACACGTGGGTCCGCCCCTGCCTAGGTGGGACGGCGTGTTTTTTGGGCCGTCAGAGGCTCTGTGGTTTCTGTGTTATTTTCTGTGTTATTTTTTTAGTTCTGTTTGTTTTGGTTTTGCCTTTGGGCTTTTTGTAGCTTTTCGCTTGTGCCATTGTAGGCCTTTCAATAAAGCTTGCCATTCAAAAAAAAAAAATTAACTTATTTTTCTCTATTGTCGCTTTAGTTTTCTTCTCAACCATCGTTGATGTCCATCGTTTTTCTCACATTGACATTATTATAACCTACCTGCTGCTAGTTGTGGAGGTTTATGCATTCATCATACTCTTTTCCTCAGACTGCACAAAGCTTTGATTGATCAAGAACTCTGATAAATCATTTATGGAAGTTTGGCAGCTATCTACATTCTCTTTTGACAAATCGCAAGAGGTTGTCAGGGTCTATGGGACAATACAATATGTTAAGCGCTTACATCAAAGATGATCGAAAGCTACTGATATGGGATGTGTTCAAAAGATTCCTTACATCAGCAAACTGTTAGAGTATAGGCATGTGACATGTGACAATGTGAATATTGATTTGCAAAAAATGATATTCGATTATCTAAAAGATAAAGGTGACGATCTATTGGCTTCTAGAGACATTTATTCCTTTGAAGCATTTATTGCTATTGGTTATCGATTAAGGTGGAGCTTACATGATTTTGGATTCGGTGAAAGTCTTGTTATATGGCACATTGCTACTGATATCTGTTACCATGTTGATCTTGAAGTTAATTTGGAAGATGCTAATAAGCTTGATCCAAAATACAAAGTTAGCAAATGCTTGTCAGATTGCATGTTGTATCTTTTAGCATTTTATCCATCCATTCTGCCCAAAGGGAGTGAGTTGTGGTATATACATACCTTTGATAAGGCCAGTAAATTTTTCAAGGATGAAACTGGGAAACAAACAACCGAAAGGCCTTCACTGTTTGAAGATTATATACCTCCAGTTAGTATTGGACCACCAACGTCAGTGCTAAAGGATGGATGTTGGCTTGTCAAGAGATTGAAATAGGCAAAACAAAATGAGCATAACTTCAACATATGGGTGACAATAAGCCAAGTTTGGATGAAAATGTTGACCTTTGCTGCATGTGAGTGTGGATGGAAAGAGCATTGTCAATAGCTTAGGAAAGGTGGAGAGCTACTCACTCATATCTACCTTCTTATGGCACATTTTGGCTAAAAAAAAAACAATATATCGATAATATTGCTGGCATTAGCAAACAATATATTAATTTTTTTTTGAAACAATAGAACTTTAATAAACAATATATTAATGATATGTAAGTAAGAGCAAGTGAAAACTTAAAATTAGAATTCTAATTTGCTTGTAAGACCATCTCCAACCTGCAACTTTAAAATGCAGCAACTTTGTTTCAAAATATAGCAACTTTCACACTTCCATCTCCAACCAGCAACTCTAAAAAAATATTCCCTAAATATTCCCTTTTTTATTATTTCTCAGCAATTAACATTTCAACCCTTAATTAAGATAATATTATGATAAGTTAATAAATTAACATAATATTATGATAAGTTAAGAAATGAATAAATGAATAAATTTAATTCATTAATAAATTAAATGAAATTAACTAAAATATTACATTTATTAATATTTCAATGATCTTGGAGGATCCACAAATGATCTCCCGGATTACTAAATTGTTATTGAAATTTCTATTGTATTTTTCCTTCTTGTTTTAATGTTTTTATTATTGTAGTGTGTTGCTTCAATTGTTTTTTTTTTTTTTTTTTTTGAAAATCCAATTTAGTGTTTATAAATATCATTTAGTAATTTTTGTATTATATACTTAATTTTAGTTTATTATAAATATTAATATAAATAATAATTAAATTAAAACAAATATAATTTAACCAAAAGAATTAGATAATTAAAAGGATACAATTGGAATACATTTGAAATAGGGGTAAAACTGTGATTAAACAAAACTTTTAAAAAGGGATACAAGTGAAAAATCAGAAAATCAGCAAACAAAATTGTCATTACATGAAAATGAAGGGACTGAAAAATAAAAAAGCCAAGAACAGCTGCAAAGTAGTGCTGAACATAAAAGGAGCGCCAGATCTGGCGACCAAAACAGAAGGCCTCTACTTTGGTGATGGTTATGCAGTCCGGTTGGAGAAGATAGCAGCTGCAAAATGGAGATTTGGAGTTGGGTTGGAGATGCTCTAAAGCATTTACTATATGTATTGACTATTATATATATAATGGCTTAGTTATTGGAATTATAGCTCCATTTTATTTGTTTGGCATTGAAATGATTTTTATATCCTTAACATATTTGAAAATTGTTATTTCCTTTTCAATTTGTTATAATTCAGAAAGACAATTTTATCCCTAATAAATATTAAATTGATAAAAAGGTCTTTTTCATTACTGAATTAGGGGTTGTTTTGAAATATGACATGTAATTTACCATTCCACTTTGAGTGGTGCTATTGGCACAACCCCTACCGGTCTATTTATGCCCCACTTTTTAAAATTTTGTATTAATTAAATAAAATTAAATGTTTTTGTTAATGTTTTTGATTAATTTCCAAAACTACCCTTTTTACTTAATTTTCAAACTTAAAACACTTCATCTTTGATATCTCTTCTTAGGATTCATGACTCTCAGGATCTCAGTACTCTCAGGACTCAAGACTCTTAGATAAACGTTACCTCTTGAGTTATGTATTTTACTTGTAAATACTCTTCTCTAAGATAGACATTGTTAGTTGTTATCCTAGATAAGACTAGATAGAATTTCATTCATAGTAGAAGTACAGTTAAGTTACAACTCTGTGTATATATATATATACATATATATATATATATATATTTGTATGATTCATGAATAAACGATATACAAAAATATAGAACAATTGTTCTACAACTGTTCTTCTCATTCAATATTAATATGGTATCAGAGCAACTCTGCTTCTGATTTTTTTTCCTAATCCCCGTTTTTGCTTCAGTCTCATTTCCTTTCGCAAATTTCAAACATGACTGGCCCAAAGGATTCCAGTTCAACGAATCCAACTTCTGATTCTCAAGGATCCAATGATCCTCTCTCCGCTCAGGGACCCAATGATTCTTTCTTCGTTTATCACTCAGACAATACAGTCGTTCTAGTCTCTCCAATGCTATCAGGGGACAACTACAACACTTAGTTACGATCTATATCAAGGGCACTTCGAGCAAAAAATAAACTCGATTTCGTGGATGGAACCATCCAGCCACCAACTGAATTCTACTCATGATATTTGGAAAAATTTAAGTGACCGTTTCTCGCAGACGAATGCGCCCAAGATTTATCAGCTTAAGCAATCAATCTCTCTTCGCTCAAACAAGACAACGCCACAATATCAGCTTATTATTCTTTGCTTAAATCTTGATGGGATGAATTAACTTCATTATCAACTATTATTGCTTGCATTTGTGATCATGGACATGCTGCAGCTGCTTGGATTCAGGAAGATCGGGCAATGGAATTTTTGCAAGGTCTTCATGATCTCAAAGTCAGATTTTACTAATGGATCCTTTTCCAAGTGTTGCAAAAATTTATTCCATTGTCGGGCAAGAAGAAAAGTGACAAGAGATTCATGGTATTGTCCAATCTTGTTCCAAAGGCTGCTGCCTTGAATTTTCAGAGGACCAATTTTCGCCATTCTCAACCTTATACCAATGGCAAAATCAGCAAAGAACAGGTGCCAAATTAGTTCTCCAACCACGTCCCAAATCAGTTCTCCAACAGTAAACCACATGGTTCGACTCATCACAATGGTAAACCACGTCCGTATTGTGATCATTGCAAAACCGTTGGTCATTACAAAGAGACATGCTACAAGATACATAGGTATCCTCCCAAAAACTTTCATGCTAATTCAATATCAGCAGGCCCTACTCCTAATTCTGCTGCTCCTCTCACATTTACTATGGGCCAATATAGTAAACTTTTGAGTATGATTGATTCAAATAGTATTGCACACAAGCAAATCTGACAGGTATTCCCTCTCATGTTTCTATAAATTTGTATGGATCATTGACTCAGGAGAAACAAATCATGTGAGCTCATCTTTGAATTTGTTATCTAGTTATTCTACTTGCTCTAAACATTCCACACTTAAACTTCCAGATGGAATGGACCATTTAATAACTCATATAGGAACTGTCACTCTTTCACTGATATTATGTCTTAAAAATGTATTATTTGTTCCCAATTTTCAATTCAATTTAATTTCCATCAGTGAACTTGTCAAAACCCGAAAAATTTGTCTCCATTTCTAATGATGAATGTGTGTTTCATGACCTGTTATCGAAGAAGAAGATTGGATTGGGACGCCTACATGAGGGACTCTACCATCTCAACCTCGTAACTATCTGGTATTGTCGATTAGGACATGCTTCACCTAGTTGTTTACAAGTCTTAGCTAAGCAATTCTCTTTTATTTATTCTTCAATTAATGTTGATTGCATCATATGCCCTCAAGCAAAGCAAACTCGTTTTTTTTTTCGAATAGTTCAATAAAAACTAGTAGACCATTTCAAATGATTCACTGTGATATTTGGGGTCCGTTTTCATTACCATCACATTCAAATGGTAGATTTTTTTTTAACTATTGTTGACAATTTTAGTTGTGCCACATGGATATATCTAATGGCTGTTAAATCTGAAACATCTCACATTTTACAATCATTTTTTGACATGGTTCATACTCAATTTAATTCTCAAATCAAATCTATTATTTCTGGGGTTGGACATAAATGAACATTTTAAAATCCAAGTTGTTCGAACCGACAATGGCTCTGAATTTTTGTCAAAAACCATGCAGCATTTTTTTTCATCTAATGGTGTTGTCACTGTTGTTCATCAACGTAGCTGTGTCGCTACACCACAACAAAATTGTGTAGTCGAATGCAAACACCGTCACATTCTAAATGTTGCCCGAGCTTTACGTTTTCAAGCTCATCTTCCATTGTCTTTTTGGGGAGAGTGTGTCCTCACTGCTGCATATATCATAAATAAGCTACCAACTCCTTTATTAAAAGGCAAGTCTCCTCAAGAGATGTTATTTGAAAAACCATCGATTTTTACTGACATTCAAGTTTTTGGTTGCTTATGTTTTGGTCGAAATCCTCATGTCATAAATAAATTTGATCAGAGAGGTAAACCAGGTGTTTTTGTTGGATATCCTTACAGCCAAAAAGGATACCATGTATTCGATTTTCAGTCTAAAAAGATTTTTACATCTCGTGATATCATATTTCATGAAAATGTTTTTCTTTGTAAAAAAAAATTTACCCACTCCTTCAAACATGCTGGTTCATCCATTACCAATACATGATGATGGCACTTTTAATTTTTTTCCATTCTCTTCATCCATTCCCCATGAGACCGAACCTCATGAGGATTTGATTTCATTAGATGTTTCTCTTGAAAATGAGATATCACCTTATGCTCCTCTAGTTTTGGTTCCTTCCCCAGTATCAACTAGTACACCACCCGATCTTCCTCTTCGATCGGTTCGGTCAAGACATCCACCATCATATTTGAATAACTATAACTGTCCTACCCTCCCTCATGTGGCGGATCTGGTCCAATCAGACTCTAAGGTAACTAAAGTTTCCACTTTTTATCCAATGGCTTTATATGTTTCTGATAATAATTTCTCTTTATCACATAAAGTTTTTGTATCTAAGGTTTGTTCTACAGTTGAACCTAAGTCCTTTTCCCAAGCCATCAAATACCCACATTGGAGAGCGGCAATGGCCACTGAAATTGAGGCATTAGAGAAAAATAACAAGTGGGATCTTGTTTCATTACTATCATCTCATAAACCTATTGGGTATAATTGGGTTTTCAAGGTTAAGTATCACTCTAATGATTTGATTGAACGCTACAAAGCTCGCTTAGTTGTGAAAGGCTACAATCAAGTTGAAGGTCTTGATTATCATGATACGTTCGCACCTGTGGCAAAGTTAGTCAATGTTCGACTATTGTTTTCTATTGCCACTATCAAAGGTTGGGACATTCAACAATTAGATGTCCATAATGCCTTTCTACAAGGGGATCTGAATGAGACAATGTACATGACTCTACCACCTGGGTTTTCAAAACAGGGGGAGCAATGAGTGTGCAAACTTAATAAATCGTTATATGGTTTGAAACAGGCTTTAAGGCAATGGTTTGCCATGTTCTCCACCACCTTGACCACATCCGATTCACTTAGTCTAAATCTGATTATTCATTGTTTACTAACACATGTGGTGGTTCTATTTGTGTTTGTTCTTGTTTATGTTGATGACATTATTGTCACGGGAAATGACCTCATTCGAATTCAACAACTGAAAGTTTTTTGGAACAAAAGTTCTACATTAAGGCCTTGGGAAGATTAAAATATTTCCTTGGCATTGAGGTGGCTAGATCACAACATGGGCCATTCCTTTCCCAACGAAAATACACTATGGATATTTTAGAGGATGTTGGTGTTACAGGTGGTCGAGTTTCAGAGTTCCCCATGGAACAAAACATCAACCTTGCGGCTGACAATGGTGTTTTATTACCGGAACCGACCATATACCATCGGTTAGTTGGTCACCTGCTCTACCTCACTGTCACACGACCGACATCAACTTCGCTGTCAACTATCTCAGCCAATTCATGCAGTCCCCCCATTCCCCTCATTTGGATGCTGCTCATCGGGTTCTTCGTTACTTAAAAAGATCTATCAACAAGAGCATTTTGTTATCAGCCTCCAGTTCTCTTTATATCTAAGGTTTTTGTGACTATGATTGGGCCGGTTGCCCCATTACTCATTGTTCTACTAGTGGTTATTGTACTTTCCTTGGCTCAAGTCTGATCTCTTGGAAGACAAAGAAGCAATCTACAGTCTCTCAATTTTTCGCTGAAGCTGAATATAGATCGATGGCATCTCTCATATGTGAGCTACAATGGTTAAAGTATCTTTTAGTAGACTTGGGTATTTCCCATCCTTCTCCATTGACAATGTTTTGTGACAATCAAGCAGCCATTCACATATTTCAAAATCTAATGTTCCACGAACGCACAAAACATATTGAGTTAGATTGCCATTTCGTTCGTGAAAGAATTTAGAATATATTATTGATCCCTTGCTACATCCCTTCTTCATCCCAAATTGCTGACATCTTCACAAAACTGATTGGCAAGGATCTGTTCTCTTATCTGATACGTGATTAGTCCATAAACACACAGTGTGACTTTCGCAAGTGTATGAGGTCGGAGTGTAATATAATGGCCGAGTAGGGATCATTCCCACAAGGACTAAGGATTGACTACCGGTTTTTATCAGTTTATATACTATTTGGACAGTTGTAATTGAAAGTTTCTAGATTTTTAACACTAAGATGATTGATTCTAGAGCAAGTAAAATACCAACCACAACAAGAACGAATGTGATAATACGAATGAAAGTGTGCTAGAACTCAAATCCACCTCACCCTTCTAATTAACTCTTGACTCACTTAATCTCTCATTTGTGCAAGTATAGATTATAGGTTCGTATTCCCTTAAATCAATCTCTAATCTCTCTCGATGTCTTAGAGATTGTATTCATTGCATACAAAATATGAATGAACTCATTAAGATTAGTGGAATACACACATGAACCCTATATGCTAGTCTAGTATATCTCTTACTTTCTAGTCATATATAGTGAATATTGTTATAATATATGTGGCTTTTACCACATGTATAATATCACACAAATATCACTCAAATATCCTACAAATATCCTACAAATATCTTCCTTACTACACACTAAATTTCCCCACCCAACCTTATTAATCCCACCGCCACTCTCTTTTTACCTGATCTCACCCACTTGCTTTTCTCTCTTTTATAGTTGCCTATATATATGTTCATCAATATCACTTGTAATGGTTCCTGGATAATTATCAAAGATCAATAAAAGTAATGCCCTCCCTCTCTCTCTCTCTCTCTCTCTCTCTCTCTCTCTCTCTCTCTCTCTCTCGTTTAATTCTTCATCATCTATTACTCTTTTATTTTATAACACGTTATCAGCACGATTGCATGTAAATAAAAAGGATCCCTGATGGGTGATTTAATTACATCTCAATATTCTGGATTTATATATATTTCGTATATAAGATGGCTTTGCCGTCAACGAAACATATATATATAGTCCTGAATTTATTCTTTTTACATCTCAATATTCTGGATCTATATATATTTCGTATATAAGATGGCTTTGCCGTCAACGGAACATTTATATAGTTCTGGATTTATTCATTTATTCTCCCTGAATCTCAATATTTTGGATCTATATATATTTCGTATATAAGATGGTTTTACCGTCAACGGAACATATATATATAGTCCTGAATTTATTCTCTTTAAATCTCAATATTCTGGATCTATTTATAGTTCGTATACAATATGGCTTATGCCGTCAATAGATCATCTATACATAGTTCTAGATTTATTTTCTTATACAGATGGCATGTGAGCTTAGCCTCCTGGAATTGTTTTTACAGGACATATATACCGTTCTGGAACTATTTATTTACAGGACATATATACCGTCCTGAAACCGTTATTTACAATACATATATACCGTCTTGGAACTGTTTATTTATAGGACATATATAGCGTTCTGGAACTGTTTATTTACAAGACATATATACCGTTCTGGAACTATTCATTTTTCACAATATATGAGATTGGTTAAACCGACGAACTAGAACTTAAAGTTTATGGAATTATGATATTTAAGTCAGTACGGTTTTGAAAACTGATGAAAAACTGGAATTCTGGATCCAGTGTTATATTCATGAATGTCATACGGCACAGTATTGAAAACCGATGGGAACCTGAAATTCTGGATCCAATGTTATATTCATGAATGACATAATTCATTATTTGGAACCTGGGGTTTCAAATCCACTCAGAATATGAAGTTTTATAGATTATAATTATATTTGAGCTTACAGTTCATGGTCGAATCGGAAGTTCGAAAAATCATTATGATCCATGATTTTATTTTATCTCATATATATAAAGTGATATGTTTATATATCATTCATTTGAGAAAAATGATTTACACATCTAACAGGATGTTGTGAGTATCGTAAAAAAGATTTAAGATCCTAAACGTATAATGAAATTGGAAATAATATTTTATCCATTTCATTCACATCCAACAGGATGCTGTTATTTTGGACCATTTTGTAATTTTGATAAAATTTTGGATCAATTTATAATTACAAAAACTTATTGGTCCAGCTTGTAATTTTCAAAGAGTTTTAGGGCTGATTTATAATTAATAAAAAAATTTGAGGGGCCCTTTCCGTAAATTTACAAAATCAAGGGCAATTTTGTAATTTCTCTTTAAACAAAAGAAATATATTAAAAAAATAAATAAATAATAAATAAAATAAATAAAAAAGAGGGAGGGGTGACTATTATCATTTCACATGAGATATAAAATGACATTACAAATAATATCTATAAAATTTATAGAAGGAAAAATATGTCTTGCCGAGAGTGCAACGACTTATATAATTCTGCAAAGTCAGAAATATTTTATGAATTCGACTTTCCTGAGAGAAAATGTTATTAATGTATTAGGTCCAACGGATCTGATAGAAAGTTCTGGAAGAGCCATGATATTGTTATCAAACAATATTAAATTATGTATCAGGTCCAACGGATCTGATAGAAAGCTCTAGAAGAGCCATGATGTTGTTATCAAACAATTCTCAATTATGTTTCAATGATACTTGATATTATTCAACGAACAACATAAAGAAATATGCTTAGTTCAAGGGCATTTAAAGTTAATACCAGATAAAATCTGGCAGATATGATGGATCTGATTAAAGGCTCTAGAAAAGCCACAATCTTATTACCAGATGGTATTCAATTGTGTATCAATGATACTTTATATCATTCAAGCAGAACATAAAGAAATTTGTTTAGATCAAAGACATATAACTTTATTAATGTCATATTGAGATCATTAATAATAAGAATAGTGAATATCTGTGCGTGATTCAAGCCAGAAGCTGATTATAGAAAAACTGCATTCTTTATCATCCGGATTATATTGTTGATCAAAAAAGGGATGTATGTGGATATATTCATCCATCAAATAAAACGATATCATTCTAAAGTTGGTTTTGAATCCCTATCATTCAAAGGGATATATGTGGACATATTCATCCACCAAAAAAACTCTTTCATTATTTTATGGTTCTAGTTGATGCATCTACGAGATGATCACATGTTTATGAATTATCAAACGTCTCCAGTTGATATTGATGTTCAAACATCTAGTTTCCACATGTACTTATAATCAGAATGGATTAGCGGAATCACTTATCAAATGTTTCCAGGTAATTACGATAACTTTATTATTTCAATTCAATTACCTATTTCTATATGGGACGTTCTATTACATGCTGATACATTCATCTATGATCACTACTTATTATCATTATTTATCATTACAACTTATAATTGGTCATTGACTTGCTCATGTTTTTAAGATATTTGATTGTGTAATTTATCTTTTTATTTCATCTCTGGCATGATCTAAGATAAGAATTTTATATCATTATGAGATTAATATTGATTTTAATTAATCTTTTATTAGATCATTTAAACTTCTGAAAGTTTATATTTTTACACACAATCTGTATATTATTATATTGATTAATTTTCAAATGGAAAGTTTCTCCAGAAAATGTAAATGAAAAGTTACTCTTATATAAAATAGAGATACCAGTTCAGTTCTCTATAAATAAATGTGTCTCATCATTTCAATCTTTGTATCACTCAAATACGAAAGATAATTGATCATCAGATAATTATTAATTTGTTACTTGATATATTAAAGGTAACAAGATTTATAAGTTGCCATCTCATAAACCCCGGTCGGGTGATTGTTCCTAAAGAATGATCTGAGTAAAAAAGCAACAAATAAATCATCTGATATATATTATAATTCATAAGCTTATGAACCTTTTTGAAAGGTATTGTTATCAGGATCCTAATGTAAGCAAAACTCGAGTTATAAATAAATTCACTTTCTCTAAATCAACTCTGTAAGAGTCTGACATATTTAATGAGACACAAGTCTATAAAAAGACTAAATTCACTGTAATGGAAGAAATCTCAACAGAGATATAAGTATATTGAAATCGAGAAAATTTCTATACAAGTCTATGAAATAACTATATCCATTGAAATAGAATAAATCTCAACAGAGATACAAGCTAGTATATTGAAATTGAGAAAATTTCTATACAAGTCTATGAAATGACTAAATCCATTGAATTGGAAAGAAATCTCAACAGAGATACAACTATATTGAAATTAAGAAAATTTCTATAAAATCCATATAGTGACTAAATCCATTGAAGTGGAAGAAATCTCAACAGAGATTCAAATATATTGAAATTGAGAAAATTTCTATAAATCATATAAGAGAAATGTGGAATCATAAAGAAACAATCATTGATGATGTATTTTTATCACAGTAGCGCTACTGAAATTATAAACGATAATTATGATATTCATAATATCAATGATTGTATACAAAAGGCATAATTAGCCTAAGTGAAAAGAAGCAATTCAAGAAGAATTGACTTCATATGCCAAACATATAGTATTTAGACCAATAGTACTCCAGACACTTGGAGATGTCAAACTAGTTGGATATTAATGGGTCTTTATACGAAAAATGTAATGAGAAAAACGAGATTATGAGATATGAGGCACGACTCGTAGTACAAGGTTTTTCACAGAATCTTGGTATTCAATAGTGATGAATACAATTACGTTTCGAATTTTGATAAATTTGGCTGCCTTTACAAGGCTTGAAATACGTCATATAGACTTAGTAATCATTTATCTATATAATTCACTCAATACAAATATTTATAATCCCGAAAGGATTTAAAATGCTAGAAGCATGTAAATCGAGATCTCGTAATCTGTATTTGATGAACATACAAAAATCCTTATATGGATTAAGAACAATCTAGATGGATGTGGTATAATCGTCTCAGTGAATATCTGATAAAATAAGGGTATAATAATTATATTATATACCCAAGTGTCTTCGCAAAGAAATCAGAATCCGAATTTACTATATTCACAACATATGTTGATGGTATGAATTTAATTGGAGCTCCTGGAGAGCTCTTGAAAACTCTTGAATTTTTGGTAAATGAGTTTAAAAATGAAAGACATGGGAAATGAAATATTGTCTTGACCTGAAGGTCGAGCATAGATCAAATGGAATGTTTGTCCACTAATCAAAATATGTTGAAAAGATTATGAAAAGATTTCATATATATATTACTCCATAAAGCAAGTCTTTGCTTGTACTCCCTCCAATCATTTATGATGTTATTTCATTTCATGAAATAAACATCTGTATACCCCAGTTTAACAATCTAGAAGATTGTTTTAAAAAAACTTTTATCAAGGGGAGCGTCCCATCAGGGGGAGCAGATCAAATGAAGTATATTAATTATATTAATTATATTGGGGCATATGTGCATTGTACTCTTTTCCTAACAATTAGGTTTTTAATGCGGCAATTCTCTAACCACACCAAAAAATCATTCGATCCACAAAATCATCATAAATATTACATTGGTTCAATATATCATCGTATATATGTTATCTTGATCAAAAATATCATTGTAATATTACTTTGATCTTGCAAATCATCGTATATATATTACCTTGATCCAAAAGATCATTATAAATATTACTTTGATCCGACAGATCAATGGATATATTTGACAAGAACAAGGGGCTTTAAAAAGTAAGAAGAATGGGGGGCTTGGTATTGGAAGAGTGCTTGACAAGAACAAGGGGCTTTTGGCTAAATGGGTGTGGAGGTTTGGAAAAGAAGAGACGACTCTTTGGAAAAGAGTTATTTGCGCTAAGTATAATGTCCCTGCTAGTGCTATTAGATGGAATTGGAATGATGGCTTATCTTGCTCTTTTTTTGTGAAATCGGTGAGTAGTCTCTACGATATTGGTTCGAATATTGCTAAGGTTATGACGGAGGGGTTGCAAGCTATTGTGGGTAGGGGTGATAGGGTTCGCCTTTGGGATGATATTGAGGTTGAAGGGGTGTGCTTAAAGGTTGCTTACCCGAGGATTTTTGCTCTTGCTTCTAACAAAGAGGGGTGTGTTAAGGAGTATGGTAGTAGGAGGGATAGTAGTTAGGTTTGGAACATTAAGTTGAGGAGACCTTGCTTCAATTGGGAGATGGATCAATGGGCCTCCTTTAGGAGGTGCCTTGATAGTATTGTTATTCGCGACTCAATCCCGGATTCGGTTGGGTGGTCTCTCTGCTCTTCGGGGATGTTTTCAGTGAAGTCGGTGTGGCAAAATCATGAGCGGAGGGAGGCGGGGGAGTCAGATTTTTTTGTTAGGATTTGGAGAAGTGTTTGCCCTCCCAAGTTACGATTTTCTTGTGGCAGCTGCTTCAGGGTAGAGTTCTTGTTAGAGGGGTTCTGAATAGGTTTGGGTTGTTGTCGGATGGTAATATGGAGTGTCCTTTGTGTGGGGTGGCGGAAGAGACTGTTGATCATCTCTTTCTCCATTGCAATTGGGCGTGGAGCTTGTGGGGCTGCTGTATGAAGTGGTGGAATGTGAGTAGTGTTATGTCGGGTTCTGTTGGGGGTTGGTGGTGGAGTTGGCCTAGTATGTGTCCTTCCATGGCTGCCGGTAGGGCTTGGAGCTCCTTGTTTTGTGCCGTGTCCTGGACTATTTGGGAGGCTAGAAATGATAAAGTGTTTAAGGATGCCCGGATGCCTATGGAGCAGGCCATGGATATGGTTAAATTTCGTGTTGGGTGGTGGTTCAAGTATATTGGGAAGGGTTCTTCGGACCCAATTACATTGATTCTGTTAGACATTGCGGGAAGGTGTACTGAGGTGAAGAGGTTTAGGGTGCCTAGTTCTAAGGCGTGGAGGCCGCCGGAGTTGGACTCTCTAAAATTTAATGTGGACGGGTCTGCTAGGGGTTCGCCGGGTCACGCTGGTATTGGTGGGGTGTTACGCGATAGTGGTGGTAATGTTTTGTGTGTTTTCTCTGCTTTTGTGGGGTCTCAAATCAGTGTGGCTGCTGAACTGTTGGCGATTGCTAGAGCTTGTAGTTTAGTTGCCTCTAGGAGGGAGTTGTTTGTTAAAAAAGTTATGGTTGTTAGTGATTGTAAGGAGGCGGTGGCGTGGGTCAACAGCGGTGGTGTGGGTGATTGGAAGTATGCTCAGCTGATTTTGGAGATCAGGAATTTTCTGGGTAGTCTTGATCTCTTGTCTGTTGAGTTTGAGTCGAGGGATTCTAATTCTGTGGCGGATGAGTTGGCTAAAAAAGGCGCTGGTGGGGGTGGAGAGGTGCTGGAATGGAGCCTGTTATGAGGCTGGGGTGTTGTGTTTCTGTGTTGTGGAGTGGTGGTGGGGTGTTGTGGGTGTTTTCTGGTGGTGGGGTGTGCGTGTGTGGGGGGTGTGTTGCTGCGTCTGGGCTGGTCTGTGGCTGCAGCTGGCGTGGCTGGGGCTTTGGCTGCAGTTTCTTGCCTCCTGCTGTGCGTTTTGTGTTGTTCTGTTGCTGGGTTCTGGTGTTTGTTGGCTCTGCTGCGGGTAGCTGCTGTTTTTCTGTTGTTTTGGGTGCCTTCTGCTGTGCTTTTCCTTTGTTGTTTTTGCTGCTGTTTCTGGTGTTCTTGGCCTTCTGCTGTTGGCCTTGTTGCTTGCGTTTTTTTGTGTTTGTTTTCTTTCTTTTGTTGCTGCTGCTGTGCAGCTTTGGGGTGTTGGCTCCCCTGTTCGTGTGGGGTTTTTTTCCTCTTGAATATAGCTTGCTTTTCAAAAAAAATATATTTGCTCAGGTTTTTATCCCACTGGGTTTTTCCTAGCAAAGTATAAATATGAGAAATGTTTTGAAGAAAACATTAACTATTAACATATTTGCATTATACTATTTTTCCCTTCGATCAGGTTTTGTCCCACTGGGTTTTCCTGACGAGCTTTTTAACGAGACAATCAAGAGGAGCAAAGTTTTGAGCGGACATATGTGCACTATACTCTTTTTCCCTTCGATCAGGTTTTATACCACTGGGTTTTCCTGACAAGGTTTTTAATGAGATAGTTTGTAATGTCCAACCCGATTAAATCCAAGAGATCATTGTATATATTTTACTTAAGTTTTAACCCATTGAGTTTTTCTCTGGAAGATTAATACATGTGGTATAAATCCAAGGGGAAGTGTTATAATATATGTGGCTTTTACCACATGTATAATATCACACAAATATCACTCAAATATCATACAAATATCCAACAAATATCTTCCTTACTACACACTAGATTTCCCCACCCAACCTCATTAATCCCACCGCCACTCTCTCTTTACCTGATCTCACCCACTTGCTTTTCTCTCCTTTATAGTTGCCTATATATATGTTCATCAATATCACTTGTAATGGTTACTGGATAATTATCAAAGATCAATAAAAGTAATGCCCTCTCTCTCTCTCTCTCTCTCTCTCTCTCTCTCTCTCTCTCCTTCATCATCTATTACTCTTTTATTTTATAACAAATATTTTGTTTATCTAGTGATCATATATTCAACAAGATGGCCAACCAAGACAAAAGCACTAAGCATACAAAACATTCATATAACTACACAAACACTTGTAGAGAAATTAAGGAGTCATTAGCAATAGATCAAGGGTTTGGTTTCATCTTGTTCTAGCACAAAAATATTTAGCTCATATTACACAAATAAACCATACAAGATTTCCAATAAGTATAAACCATAACAAATACAAGAAGAGAAAAGATAGAGTTTATAGAGATAAACTAGGATGATGATCTTCTTCTTGCAAAGCTTGGTCTCCAATGGTTTCCTTCTCCTAGAATCAACTCCTTAAAGCTCTAAGGTTGATGATGCACCACCAAAATTAGAGAGAAAGAAGAGTTTTCTGTTGGGAGAAAGGGTGTGGTCGGTTGTGGTGTTTCAAGTGTGAATGAGAGAGAGACAAAAAAATCTTCCTAATCAAACTCTAAAGACAAGCATCATCATGCTCATTAAATGAAGTAAGGACCACCAAGATCTCCAATAATCACCTCCCCTCTCTTGTTCGGCACAAAATTTGATTAGCACAAAATTTTGAGGGCCCAAGGATTCAAAAATGACAACTGAAGTTGACAGCATTGGGTGAGTTCTGCTCCCTTGTTCGGCGCCCTGTTCTGCGGCCATAGGGCGCATAATTGAGAATTTCTAATCTTCTGCCAACAAAAATGCGCCCTTATTCTGCAGCCCCTAACAGCAAAATCAAGGTGCAGAAACGGTGGTAAAAAAAGATGGCTTTCTGTCCTGATTTATGTGGCCCCTTAACTCAGAACCACAATGGCGCATAAATACTTTCTAAAATTATGCTTTTGCCCCAGAATTTCCATAATTATGCAAATAAGCCATTTTGCTGGAAGAAATCCTGAAATGCTTATTTAAGTCGTTAAAAACACAGTTTTACCCAGGAATTGAGCATAAAAGATAAAAATAAGGGAGTTACACTTCGTGTAGAAATAAGAGTTATCAATACGTAAATTGGGCATTCTTGACATTCACTCTACAACTTGAAGGGGAGTACTAGGATACAGGACTCTCAAGACCCAGGACTCTCAGATAAACATTACCTCTTGAGTTATATATTTTACTTGTAAATACTCTTCTCTAAGATAGACATTAATGTTAGTTGTTATCCTAGATAAAGACTAGATATAATTTCATTCATAGTAGAAGTACAATTAAGTTACAACTCTATGTGTATATATATCTATATCTATATTTTTTTGTATGATTCATGAATAAATGATATACAAAAATATAGAACAATTGTTCTACAACTGTTCTTCTCATTCAATATTAATCTCTCTGTCTCCAATATATGTATATGTCTCCCTCTCATCTCCATTGAACAATTTAGTTTTATCTCTTTTTTTTTTTCTTTTTTTCTAGTTTTTTTCTTCTTCTTCTTATTTCATGATGGAAAAGAAAAAAGAAAAAAGCACAGGGTTGCTTCAACACAACGATAGCTTGATATTATTCTCAGACAATTCTTACAGATGCTTGATATCACTGTTAGATAATTCTTATAGATGCTTCATGTCATTCTCAAACATTCTTTCAGATGTTTGATATCATTCTCATACTCTTCCATAATATTTTGTATGTGTGTAAGAAGTAAATTTTAGGGTTTAAGAGTTGAGAATTTTTTTTTCAAGAAACGGATTACAAGAATGTGTTTTTTTTTTTTTTTTGAAAAGGAAATTGGGGTTTTATTAGATTTACTTTGTAGAAGATTTTTTTTTCCCTAAATTCTATGTCCCTTAAAGTAATTTTGATAAGAGTAATGCTATACAATCCAAATAATTAACCCAAATATCAACCCAAATGATATGGTAAGTGAGTTGTCATCACCACACACAACATGGGATGATGTGGTTAATGAAAAAACTACTTACTACATCATTTGGATTGAAATTTGGACTTAATTTTCGGGTTGTCTAGTATTAGTGTTTTAATAAAGGGAAAAGTAATAAATAGAGGGGTAGTGGGCGTACCAATATCACTGCTCTTTATTTGAGGTATTCTATTTAACTAAAAGAAAAATATGTGGTTAAAATATACAAAATGTTCGGAGTTTCTCCATATGATCAACCTTCCATATTTTGGTAAATTAATTTCACTTCTTTACACGCATTAATGGTTTGTTTTTTTTGGTCAATATACATCGAATTTGTTCTGTTTTTAAAAAAATTCAAAAAATAAAAATAAAAAGAAAAGGAAAGGAAAGTTGATTTTGAGGCCTATAAATTGAACATAGATTTCCTCCTGATCAGACGATTTATATACCTATTTGAGATCCTCATTTCCTATCGTTTGTTCTCATTTTTTAGCATAATTTTGTATATAATGTGTTTGTTGAGTCTTGTGTAGGTACATATTTCCTACAATAAAGTTTTGAGTTTAAAGTCAAGTTTGGGAAGCCAAAATGAGCAAAAAGAAGTCAAGAATGGAAGCCATGCAAAGTTGTCGCGGTCTCGCCATTGACCCAAACCGCGGCAAGCAAAACCATTGTTCTGTGGTGGATCCACCGTTGAGCCTGAATGCAACACTGAGACCATGGCACTGGCCAACTCTGTTTTCCAAAGGTTAACGGGCTTACATTGCAAATGCCCATGCAGAACATACAAATTTTAGGGGCCATATCTCCCTTCTCATATCAAACTGGGTTTTGTACCATATATTTTTGGAAAGCCCCGGAAGTCTAATTTCCAACAGTTTTTACATATCATGATTCCGGGTTTTCTAGAGGGAGTTATTCTTCTTTCCGTAACGGTGCGCGAGGCTGGAAACATGACTATGACAGAGACTTTATCAAGAATAGCCAACTTTCGGGGAGCATATCGACCTCCTCTGATCGAACCAAGTTGAGTTCCACACATATTTGGAAAGCCCCAAACGTCTAGTTTCTAGAACATTTTACGGATTACGATTTCGAACTTTCTAGATGGAGTTATGCCCATTTCTGTAACTGTGCGAGAGGCTGAAAAATTCTAGTGATGTTCGCTGTCATGGTGGTCGCCCCCTCCAACATCGAATGTGACAGCGACCTTTAACACACATCAAAAGAACAGTGAAGTTCACTGTCATGGTGGTTGCCCTTTCCAACAGCGAACTTGGCAGCGACCTTCCGTTGCCAGCTTAGCGAATGGTCGGTTTTCAAGCCATTTCAGAAGGGCATTTGGTCTTTTCATGCCCAGATTGTGCCCTAACTTCCCCAGCCTATTGATACACCATTTTGAGCCCTCTCTTGATATACACAAACCAGCCACCAACACAAGAACCCACATAGCAGCTCCATCTTCATCTTCTCACCAAATCAAGAGAAAGAGATAGACTTTCAAAGCTCTCATGGAGGTTCTCTTCCATGGGAAGCTCACCACCACCACTTTCTATACATCCTCCACCATATTCAGAGTAGATTGCAAGGAGGAAGAGTTCTTGTACCAAATTCGAGCTAGCAAGCATGAAGCTCTTGGAGAAGGCCACATCTTCAAGGGTTGTCTCTTTTAAACTCTACTCTTTGTATTTCTTGTTTTCTAAATGTGTAATCCCACTTGGGAAATATGTGTAAACCTATATTGTGATCATTTATGTGATGATTGTTTATAAATCCATTTGGGTTTTGATTTATTCTTGTTATTATTGTATAATCTCTTATCTTGATATGCATGTATGTGGAGATTGAAAATTGATGTGTTCATGGATGAGATTAGGAGTAGATTAACTTAAATGTAGTAATTTGTGTGTGTATGTTGATGGAAGGTCGAAATACCTTATTAGATAGGTTTGAGTGTATGTGAGTTAGGATTGTACCTCCATGGATGACCTTCCGGATATAGTCTTAATCACTTAGCTCTAAAAGAATGGATGAAACTTGTTTATGCATAGCCGTGCTAAAATAGGTTTTAGCTACATATTCATGAGCTTAATGGGTCTTTGGCCTTAAGACACACGCTCTTCCATGACCTTTAGGGAGTGAGAATAGATTTTGGTTTCCTTAATCAATGAATGATTCGTAATAATAGATTATTTGGTTTCGGAACTCCTTAATCTTGAGAACGAGCCCTTAACTTGAATTGTATGAACTTAATTGTCTAACAACCCAATATGTGTGCATTTATGTATGGTGAGCATAATTATCTTGTATGACCACAATCCTACATCTCTCCAAGCCACCCTTTTATTTAAACACCATTCTCACCCCTCCATATTCTCTTTGTTTTTATTTACATTCTTTTCTTTACATTTCCACACACACCATTCTTGCCACATTTGCATTCTATTTACATTGCTTTCAATAAACACTAGAACTCGAGACAGTTGACGAACACCACCTCCCTGCAGAACGATACGTTCGCTTACCGTTTTACTAGTCTTTTGCAAGTTATAGCACATTGCGTAGGAACTTTTAAATATAAATAATCTTTTGATAATCACAATTTGATAACGACACAAAAAGCGAGTTATCACCTCCCTCACACACCATTTTTACTAGGAGAAAGATAGCTAATATCCAATCTCTTTTTTTTTCTTTTACAAATTTTCGCATTTTGTACATAAAGAACTACTATCGACGAGGTACTTATTATCGATCTGTTTTAGCCCATTAGATCGATCTCATGATTTTATCTTTAAAAGGGTTCTCGTGGGGTTAAGATTATTCTTTAACTTCAACCAGCGTGATAGGAAACCAGCCCCAAACAACCATTTGCATGCCCTATAAGGCTATAATCTCCATAACATTTCTTCAACCTCCCAGTACTTTATAATTTGCATGGTGGGATGATGATCTGGTATACTCTTGGAAGCTTCTAATAATATTTTTCATTTCTTTAATTTATCCATTTTCAAAACCCAAACATATATAGTATTCACTTTGGTTTTTGTTTTTTACTATGAATAAAACTACAAAAAAAATTATTAGTTTTTTAATTCTAAGTTTTCAACCATTTGAGGACTCTTCCCAACATTGTTGGATAATACACTTTAATACAGATCATGAGATGTCTACATATATAATTTACCAAATCTTGCCATCCAAGTTCCCAACCACACAACTAATAAACTATATATATCATTAATTATATCCAATCCTCTCAAAAGATAACTTATATATATAATTTGTAAATTTCCATCTAGTTCTTGCGAACCAATTTGTCCCTCTCAAATTTTCAATTTTTTTTTTTTTTTGTTGGGTAATTAAAATTTTAAATAAAAAGCTATGGTGGTTTTTTTCTGTGGCAGTGCAGTCACCAATATGAACTCTTACAGTGTTATTGCATCTCGAAACCCTAACAACAACAACAACAACAAAGTTGTGTTCGTTATGGGAGCTACCGGCACGGGGAAAACCAAGCTTTCCATCGATCTTGCCATCCAATTCTCCGGTGAGATTGTCAATTCCGACAAGATTCAGGCTTACAAGGGCCTTAACATAGCCACCAACAAGGCCACGGAGGCAGAGCGTCGCGGGGTTCCTCACTACTTGCTAGGGTTTCTGGAGGACCTTGAGGAGGACTTCACTATCCAGGACTTTTGTGACCATGCATTGATGGCAATCAATCGGATTATAGTGAACGGACACGTCCCCATTGTCGTCGGGGGATCTAACACATATATCGAGGCACTAATCGAGGACCCAAGGATCAAATTTAGAGCAACCTTTGATTGTTATTTCATTTGGATGGATGTGTCATTGCCTGTTTTGTACAAATATGTTGGGAAGAGAGTTGATCAGATGGTGGATGAAGGTCTAGTGAAGGAACTTAGAGAGATGTTCGCGGCAGACGCAGCCGCCGACTACACTCGGGGCATCCGGCGGGCTATCGGGGCTCCAGAAATGGATCCGTATTTCCGGGTCGAGGACAAAATACAAGATGAAAGCATCAAGAAGTTACTCTTAAATGCTGCCATTCAAGAAATGAAGGAAAATACATGCAAGTTGGTGAATTCACAGTTAGGGAAGATCCGACGGCTGAGAAATCAACTAGGGTGGGAAATGCACAGGATCGACGCCACGTGTGTTTTCGACGAAAAATATGGTAAATTAGAGGTTGAAGATGCATGGAAAAAGAAGGTCTTGAATCCAAGTTTGGGAATTGTCAGTGATTTTTTGAAGAAAAACAAGGAGCAGGAAATTACCCAGTTTTCTACGACAAAAATTACTCAAATTCAAAAACAATTGTCGGTTGCAAATTAAAAAAAAAAAAAACACACACACAGTAGATATATTTAAAATTTTGATAATTACTGTGTTTATTTATTTTTTATTTTTATTTTTATTTTCACATGTTCTGGACACTGGTCAGTGATCTCTTGTTCATCATAATATTTGGAGATGGATAATTAATGTAAAATAAAATAAAATAACCTCGTTATATAACGGTTTGTTAGCAGTCATTAATTTATAAATATATATTTAAAGTATAATTGTCAATTAATTTCTTATTCATGTATACGTGCATGGCAAGAATTTGTGTGGTCAATAACAATCATTAACACAAGAGATACCATAATTTGTCTTCTAATGGTGTACTAATACAGAATTAATTAGTACTGTTTTTAATGTGTATTATTATTATTCAATATACAATATGTGGCAGGCGTAGGCCAGTGTAATGTACAATATTCCAAACATAATCAGACTAAAGATGTTGGTTCTTTTTTTTTTTTTAATCCGACACCGAATGGTCATGGATCTATCGAGAAACTACATGCACATTTCGGATATATCTACTCCCACAACATTGGAGAGAATACACCCCATGCATACTAATTTTGAAATGAGTATGATAGGATTTGAATCCCCAGTTCCCCACGGCTAATGTGGAATGTGAAAGAGATGTGTGCACCACTTGAGTTAAAAGAAGATATATGTACACTTTTTTAAGTATTAGAATTAGTAGAAATTTTTCAAAAGAATATTTTATATACAGTACAGATATTGACATCTATAAAATTTATTAGTACACTCATGTCTAAAATTTAAAAAATAAATATTACTATAAGCACCCATCCTAATACCAATAGTACCCTATTGAAATAAATATATTCATTTTAATATATATTTTTTATAAACACTCTTAAATTATTATCACACCCAATATTGATATCTATGGCTATCTTAAAAAATAAATAAATAAATAAATAAATTGTTGATATCTATGGCTATCATTAAACAAATATATAATTTGTTTATTGATAAAGTTCATAACTATATATAAAATAAAGACAAAAACAATATGATAATCATGTGATAATGAGAAAGTTTGATACTTGAAATAAAATTAGAGTTTAATAGGGTTTATAATAAAAATTAGAGTTTATCATATGTTAGGTTTATCATAAAAAAAAATTAAAGGTAAGTTTTTTTTAACAAAGAAATATAGTTGAAAATATGAGTGTATATAGTATTTGGTTTATTTTTAATAAAAGTCATTTGTCCTTATTAATAAATTTCTATTGAGATATTTTTGTAATTAATTTTTTTAATAAAATATGAGTATACTAATAAGTTTTATGGTTGTCAATATCGACACCCTTTATATTAATCAATGACAACTTTTTAAGAAGTTTTATAATAATCAGGTTTGAGGGTTTTTTATTATTATTATTATTTATTTTAAGACTTAATGTGCCTAAATATATAGCACACATGATGCTTGACAAAATATGAAACACATTTTTAAAAAAAAAACTTAAATTATTAAATTGATATTAATTACAAAACAAACACAAATAGATACTAAAACTTTATAGAAACCTTTTGAAAATGATAAAACGTCCCCAAAAAAAGATAAAATAACTCATTTGTGGATCGAACAACATGAAAAAAAAATGTTTGATGGTACGTGATAAAAAAGAAGATATAGACTTCCTCAGTAGTATACTAGTCACTAGTGTGTACTATATTAATGATAAATATGAACATGTTGTACTTATTAGAATTATTAGTGATAATTAGCATCTAGCTATCTTCATTTTCTTATTTGATTTTATTTATTTATTAATTTATATATGAGAAAGTAGTTGCTGACTGACATATATTGATAATTAACGAGGGATTTACCTTCTATACGCAACAATTATACGCAACAATTATATGAGAAGGAGATGGGAGAGACTGTTGTTGATTATAGAAGGAAGAAGAAGGGGCTGGCATAGGCGGTTTCAGGCGTTTTTGGGCTGTTTGTTTTGTTTTTGAAGGCTGTGTTTTTGCCCTTCTTGTGTTGTTTGCGGTTCTTTTTGTGGTCCGGGCGCCGTCTTGGTCAGCCGCGTTTGACAATGGTTTTCTTGTGTTTGTTTTTGGGGTCTTGCTTGTTAGATGGGCTGTTACTGCCCCTTGGTTGTTTTCTAATAAAAATTTCGCTGTTCAAAAAAAAAATTATATGCCACAGGTTTTTGGTTTTAATTGTAAATATACATATGCCACCAAATTGATTAATTATTAGTTATATATGTAGTGTTAGGTTTTGACTTGTATTCCTAAATGAACTAAACAAGACTCAACTGATGTGGAGCTTCCTGGACACGTGAGATACGTTTGGAAGTTGGAATGATGTTGTTTGAGGGAGGTTTGAAGACCAGAAGAACAAAAGAATGAAGATTGTTTCAACATACTAATTGCGGTTTTTTAAACGATGCAATTTAAGGTAACTTATAACGGTTTAGGAAGCGGGTGCGCAACCGTGACCCGAATCGTAATCAATCATAAGCATACGTGAAACGGGAAATCTTTAATGGAAAAGGAAAGTGTTCTTTTGGGAAGTTCTTGTGCTTGAATGAAAAGGAATACTCTTTACAAGAAGACTTATCATAAAAAGAAACAGTAGAGACAAGTAAATCTTGTACCTTTAGGAGTAGGATTTCCTTTTATCTTAAACTCCATGTAACTAGTATAAATAGTCATAATATTTATATTATTAGATTTAAGGTTCTGGAGAAAAAAAGAACATCATGTAACATCAGAGAGAGTGTGGTGAGATCCGAGAGAGACCCAAGGGAATATCCGGGGAGGGATCCAAGGGAATATCAGTGAATCAAGTTAGAGATCCATGGATGATATTTAGGGGAGACCTAGGGGATATTGTGGGGGTACTCGATGAGGATCTTGTGAGTGGGGTTTGGGGTTAGGTGTGTGAGAGAATTTTGAAGTATTTACTTATAATACCATATAGTGGAACTTTCTCTGTCATCATGACGGCTCATGGTTTTTTACTCGATTTGGATTTTCCACGTATATCTTGTGTTGTAATTGTTTATTCTCTCTTATCTATTTTTCTGCTTATTGACATTATTAATTGTTATGAGTTATGGGCATATATTAGGCATGACATTTCCGCATTCATCGGTTCGGAATTATCTTCAACATGTGGATCATTCTTGTCTCCATAAACAGTACTTCTTGTTGTCAATTAATTATTATATATTTATACATAATATATTCTGAAAGTGCAAACCTTTTTATATTTACATTATCCACTATCAATAAAATTTTTGTATAAATAACACCTAATCCAAAAAATTCTCAAATAATTTATTTATGTATTTCGTTTATTTTGACATGCAGTGAATAATAAGCATGGTTTCCATTAACGACAACAACAGGCTGCTGGTGGCATCAAAGTTTTCTTTGACTCGCGTATTTACACTTCCTTCGCGGATAGCTTGGCCAAAATGGGCACAAACCGATCAGGGATTGGTTTCATAGCTTTGGGTTTGAAGGCCTTCAGCATATGACTCACTAAGGTACCCTTTAAATACGGATTAAGAGGAGAACTGTAAAAGTGAATAAAAGAGAGAATTTGCTGGATACTTTTCATTCATGTCAGAGTGCAAATATATACAACTTGTTATCTTTCTCTACAAGTCTAACACTTCCTACAATTAAGCTATCATAGTTACAATACAGCAGAACTCTAAGGAAACCAATAACTCTAAGGAAACTAACTATAATTAAGGAATACAAACGGGAAACAAACACTTATTAATAATACAAAGGATATGACAGATTTAACTTTCCAACACTCCCCCTCAAGTTGGAGAGTGGATGTCTTGCAATCCCAACTTGCGAACCATGGGTATAAAAAACTCCTGTCCCAAGGCCTTGGTCAAAATGTCAGCTAGCTGATTCGCAGAACTCACAAATCTTGTTACCACAGAACCGTCTTGAATCTTGTCTCTTATAAAGTGACAATCCATCTCTATGTGCCTTGTACGTTCATGAAAAATAGGATTTGCTGCTATGTGTATTGCAGCCATATTGTCACAATACAGCAATGCAGACTCTTGATGCAAAACGCCCAAATCTCTAAGTAAATAACGAAGCCATGTCAATTCACAACAAGCTCCTGTCATCGCACGATACTCTGCTTCGGCTGAAGAAAGGGAGACTGTTTTCTGGCGCTTCGACCTCCATGAAATTAACGAGGGGCCTAGAAATACACAGTACCCTGTAGTCGATCTTCTCGTAAGTGGGCATCCTGCCCAATCTGAATCAGAATAAGCTCGCAGCCGAAGATCACTGGTTAAGGAGAAGAAGAGGCCTTGGCCAGGCGCAGATTTCAGATACCGCACAACCCGTAAAGCTGCTTCCCAATGATCCTTTCGAGGTTGATGCATAAACCTGCTCAATATGTGCACAGAATATGTAATATCTGGCCTTGAAACTGTGAGATATATTAATCTCCCAACTAATCGCCTATATCGTCCTGGATCTTTGAGTAGCTCACTCTTATCAGACAATTTTAAACCACGTTCCATGGGGGTATTGATAGGAGCTGCCCCTAATAAACCTGCATCTTTGATGATTTCCAATGCATACTTCCGTTGAGAAATAAAAATACCAGTCCTAGATGTAGAAATCTCAATACCAAGGAAATACTTCAATTCACCAAGGTCTTTAAGGTGAAATTTATTATGTAAGAATTTCTTGATATCAGTTATACTCATGGGATCATTACCGGTAATTAAAATGTCGTCAACATATATCAAAAGAGCAGTAAAGGACTTGCCTTGCTTTCTGATGAACAAAGAGTAATCAGCTTTCGATTGTTCATATCCAGCTGAACGGATGGCCTCAGAGAATTTAGCAAACCATTGACGAGATGCCTGTTTCAACCCATATAATGACTTGTGGAGACGACAAACCAAGTGTTCCTCCCACTGTCTCCGAAGCCCTGGCGGTGGAGACATGTAAATTTCTTCGTGGAGATCACCATGAAGAAAGGCATTATTAACGTCGAGTTGATGAAGGGACCAGCCACGGGCAGCAGCCAGAGCCAATAAACAACGAACAGAGATGATCTTGGCTGTCGGAGAGAAAGTGTCCTGATAATCAATCCCCTCCAATTGAGTGAAACCTTTCGCCACAAGGCGTGCTTTATACCGCTCAATCGATCCATCAGACTTAAGTTTGATCTTGAAAACCCAACGACAACCAATGGGAGCCTTACCAGCCGGAAGAGGAGTGAGAGACCAAGTGCCATTTGCTTTGAGGGCCTGTAATTCCGAATTCATTGCTGCTTGCCACTCAGGGTGAGCGACTGCCTCAGAATAAGACTTGGGCTCCGTGACAGTACCGATTTGAGCAACAAAGGAGCGATATGCAGGCTGATATCTATGATATGAAACAAAATTTGATAGTGGGTAGCGTGTACCTTTGGTCGGAGCTGGAACGAGGGAAGTCGATTGGTCGGAGTAAACGGTGGAGCAGACATAATCGTTGAGCTTGATTGGCGGAACTGTCTGGCGGCTGGAACGACGGAGGGGTTGGACTGGTGGAGGTTCGGGAGAGAGGAGGGACGGTTCGGGTGAGGAAAGAGAGTGGTCAGAGAGAGTAGGTGGGGTGGCCAGCGCCGGAGATGGTGGATCAGAGGGTGCCGGTTCGATGGAGGCCGTAGATGATGGGTCGGCGGCTGGTTGCGGTACAAGAGGTGAAGTGGGATTTGTTTGATTAAGAGGAGGCGGAGGAGTTGTGGTAGGAGGAAGGTCAAAAACTGAGTCAAAAGGATCATGGGTCAGTAAAGGAATTGGGCCAGAATTGTGGACCAACAAAGGTGCAGCAGAATTGGGCTTGACAGATGCATATGGGAAAATATTTTCATGAAATTTCACATCTCGACTAGTAAAAACATTTTTGCTTGATAAATCGAACAGTTTGTATGCTTTTTGACCGACGAGATAGCCAATGAAGATGGAGGGCAGGGTACGACGATCAAATTTGTGAGAAGTGTGAACGTTGGTGGCATAAGCAAGACAACCAAAAACTCTGAGATGAGAATAAGAGGGCGGTTTTAAAAAAAGAAGTTCAAAAGGAGTTTTGAAAGAGATAACCGGTGAAGGTAACCGATTGATGATGTGGACAGCGGTGAGAGCACATTCTCCCCAAAATTGTGAAGGGAGTTGAGCATGAAATTTTAAAGCACGAGCCACTTGTAGGATGTGACGATGTTTGCGTTCCACAACCCCATTTTGTTGAGGAGTGTAAACACAAGAATGTTGAAAAATGACACCATTATCTTTAAAAAAAGAACGAAGTGAGATAAATTCCCCACCATTGTCACTTCGAAAAGTTTTAATGCGAGTTTCAAATTGAGTGAAAACATAACTGAAAAAATGTTTTAAAATTGGTTGTGCTTCAGTTTTGTGACGCATTAAAAAAATCCATGTGAAACGTGTATAATCATCAACAATGGTAAGAAAATAATTAGCACCAGAAATAGAAGAATGTCGATAACGACCCCAAATATCACAATGTATAATATCAAATGGCTTTGTAGAGGAAATAGTACTAGTACCGAAAGGTAAACGACTCTGCTTAGCCAAAGGACATGTATGGCAAGCATTATTTGACTCAACAGAAAAATTTTAAAAATTCTTAGCAATGAAACTTAAGCGAGAGGGTGATACGTGGCCTAAGCGACTATGCCAGAGGTCGGTGGATGAAATGGTAAGGTTGCATGCAGGTCGGTTTGTAGATGAGGAAAGGTTGGTCAAAGATTTCTCTGTCGCTAGTGCCACCAAATAGTATAATCCGTTACGTTGTTTACCCAAACCAATCGTCCTCCTTGTATCCAGATCCTGCAAAATACACCAATAAGGGAAAAAAGTCACTGAACAGTTTAGACTTCTTGTCAAACGACTAACTGACATCAAATCAACTTTGAATGTAGGCACAGATAACACATCATGCAGATAATAGACGGAATTCAGAGGCAAAGACCCTTTTGCAATAATATTCGCTTTTTCTCCGCTAGGCAACAATACAGGTGGTAACAGGCAATTTTTATTTTTATACAACAGCTGAGATGAAGAAGTAATATGGTCCGTTGCCCCACTGTCAATAATCCAGTTGTGAGAGTTGATTTTAGACAAACCTGGCTTTGTTACCGCATTCGCTTTTGAACTAGAACTGTCGTCATGAGTGTTAAGAAGTGACAAAAGCTGCTGGAGTTGAGTTTCTGACAATGAAACCGTAGGCCTTACCTCATCGTTGCATGACACCTCAGATACCTGATTAGCAGCAGAAAATTCTGTATGTTGATTTGAAATTGGGCCTGAATTCATTCGTGGCTTGGGATGTCCTGATGGATACCCGTGTAATTGAAAGCATTTTTGAACCCAATGGCCCATTTCACCACAGTGAGTGCACTGAGGTCGTCCCCTTCCTGAACCAAAATGGCGCCGATCCTGGTCAAAGCGTCGGGCTCCTTGCGATCGAACATCCTGAGGCTGAGACGATCGGTTTGCTGGTGACTGATATGGGCGATCTGGTCCTGCAAAAAAATTTGATTTTCCTCCATTGTTGTGACGCACCGCCATAGCAGCGCTCCCACCAAGTTCAGTTGCGGTATGTGTGACACTGAGGAGTCGTTGTTTTTCTTCTTGAGAAACTGAAGAGTAGGCTTGGCGGATGGAAGGCAGAGGATTCATTAAGAGGATTTGACCTCGAATTGCAGAATAAGTCTCATTCAAACCCATTAGAAACTGCATCAACTTTTGTTGATCTGCCTGTGCTCCATGTGTTGTGTCTGAATATGAAGCCAATTCATCCCATAAACCCTTCAACTTAGTGTAGTAGGCAGAGACAGAAAGTTGTTCTTGCCGAAGATAAGCAATATCACGTTGGATCTCGAAAATGCGAGGTGCATTGCTTTGAGAGAATCGCTCACGGAGGTCTTCCCAAACTTCATGAGCGGTAGAGTAATACATCACACTGTCTGCAATTTCTGGACTTAGAGTATTGACGATCCAGGAATGAACCATGTCGTTACATCGCGACCAAGTCGCATAGGCTTCAGGATCAGCCTTTTCTGAAGGAGCTTCGATAGAGTGATTGACAAATCCGAGTTTGTTTTTGGAGTTCAAGGCCAGAGTCATAGCCCTTTTCCAACCAGAATAATTGTCTCCATTCAAAGATTTGGAGACTAGAACCAATCCTGGATGATCCGAGTGATGAGTGAAATAAGGATTCGAGACGTCAGATTTTGAGAAATTTGATGTAAACTCCGATTTAGATGAACCAGAGGAGGCAGCGGTCTTGCCGGAATTTGATGGAGGTGTTTGTGTAACGTCATCGTTAGCCATGATAGTTTAAAGAAACTGAGAAGATGCCTCTATGAGAGATTAGAGTGCAGAGATGAGTCGGGATCTCAACCTCAGCTCTGATACCATGTAAAAGTGAATAAAAGAGAGAATTTGCTGGATACTTTTCATTCATGTCAGAGTGCAAATATATACAACTTGTTATCTTTCTCTACAAGTCTAACACTTCCTACAATTAAGCTATCATAGTTACAATACAGCAGAACTCTAAGGAAACCAATAACTCTAAGGAAACTAACTATAATTAAGGAATACAAACGGGAAACAAACACTTATTAATAATACAAAGGATATGACAGATTTAACTTTCCAACAACCTCTTCCAAGCCAATATTCTAGAGGTAGTGAGTGTGACCCATGTAGTTTGGAAGTAACGATCTTTAACCGCTGCCACCGTTTTGACAAGTGGTGGTCCATTTTCGCCCGAACTTTATATCCCGCGCCTCCTAGTGCTCTAGCTAGTCAGGGGACTTTGTGGAGTGGGGTGATATTTGTGGTGGCTTCTTTTTGGTTTCCCTGATGCAGGGTTTGATGTAGGGTTTGTAGTGTCTGGGGTTGCTTTGTCGCTTTTGCCTTTGTGTTTTGTTTTGTTTGTTGGGTGTTTTTGTGGCGTCTGCTGCTTCTCTGTGTTTGGGCTGTTTGCTTTTGTTGTGCTTTGGCCTTCGTTGGCCTGCTTCTTCTAATAGTATATGCTTTTCAAAAAAAAAAAAAAAAAAAAAAAAAAAAAAGGTGGTTTTCATATTGGATGCAACTGGAACTGGCGAAACCAAGCTCTTGATCTATAGACCTTGCCATAATGGAGAAATCATCAACTCTGACAAAATCCAAGCTTACGATGGCCTTGACATTATATCACTTACTAGGGTTTATGCACCCTGATGCAGACTTAAGTATCCATCTCTTTTGTTACTATGTACTCAAAGCCATTCATCGTGTCATAGGAAATGGGAACGACCCAATCGCCGTGGGCAGGTTGAATTCGTACATAGAGGCCATGGTTGAGGATCCGAAGATTGATTTCCAGGTCAGGTATGATTGTTGCTTCTTGTGGATGCATGTATCAATATTGGTTGTGTTGTAGGATCATGTGGGGAAGAGGATTGATCAGATGATGGAAGAAGGTCTAGTTGATGAGATACGGGAAGTGTATGCTCTCGGAGCAGACTACACGAAAGGTATCAGGTGGGGTGGGCAATCGGGGCTCCGAAGATGGATAGGTATTTTAGATCTGAGAAGATCATCATGGATCAGGCTAGTAGCTAGAAACATGTTACTTGGTGATTGTATTAGAGAAATGAAGGAGAATACTTGTAATTAGAAGTTGGTGGATTGCCAATTGAAGAAGATCAAACGGCTGAGAAATGATCTTGGGTGAGAGATTCACCAGATTGATGCCACTTGTTTGTTTGGCATGGGAAATTGGACGGTGAAGATGCATTGAAAAAAGTGGTTTTGGAAACCAGCCTTGGCAATTAAGGATGGCAATCAAACCCGAACCCGCGAGACCCGCCCAAACCCGATCCTTCACAACCGGGTTTGGAGTTGCAAAATCCTAACCCGCAACGGGTTTAGGAGCTAAAATATAAACCGGGGCAGGTTTGAAAAAAAATTCCACACCCGAACTTGTGAACCCATTTAATTTTTTAATTAATAAATATTAATTAAATAAAATATTAAAAATTTAAACTTTAAATGTAACTTAAAAATATAATGGAGAATAAATCAATCAATTTCAAGTTTACTTTCAACAAATGTTCAATGCCAGTTATATACAAGCAAGCGTTGAACCCTTTAACAAGAGTAGAATCCCTACTTGCATATAAATGGTTTTTTTCCCAAATAAAATGTAAAATTGAAATGAGTAGATTATCTTTCACTCTAATTTTCTCAATTATTTTCAAGTTTTTTCAACCTTTAATATTTCAATATTTTTTAATTAAATAATATAATATACTATATATATAAATTAAATTTCATTGGTTCGTGGGGCGAGTTTGGGTGCTCTCAAGACCCGTGGATGAAACCCGAATCCGAACCTACTTAATTTCGTGGGCGGGTTTGGATGGCAAAATGTTAATGTGGGTTTGGCAAAACCAGCCCAAACCAAACTCGATCCATTGCTATCCCTATTGGCTATCGTTTGGAAAATATTGAATTTGTCAAGGAGGAATTTGAAATTGATAAAATTGGAAGTTCCATGTCCATGATATATTGGAAAATTATAGGTTTCTTTTTTGTTATTCTATTTTTCTGGATTGTAATTTATGGACTTGTACAATTTATGCTACTGCCAGTTATATGATTTTGTTAAATCGGATAGTTATTAATAATAATCATAATAATAAAACTTGTTTATTTTCGATTTAATTTCATTGTTTGTACTTTAATTTATTTAATTAACTATAGCATCACTAATAAAAAACAATTCTCATATCTGGATCTAGATCGAGAACTAGGACCATGGGAGTGGGTTGCGAACACCACCATCAATTCTCATCCCAGCTACACCACACAGCGCCGCCCCATCTTGTTCTCATCTAAACACCACCATCAATTCCATCCAAACAACACCCAACCAGATGAAAGAGAAATGAGAAGAACTGAGGAGTGAGGAGAGAGAGTAGATCTGACTTTTGTTAAGAAAAGTTATTATTTATTATTTTTTTCATTTCATTTAATACTCATTTACTATTTTACCCCCACTAACCTAACAGAAACTTCAAGATTTTTAACGGAAAAATCAAAATGTCTAACGGCATGGTGTATTTTATCTATTAATTGAAACTAGAGGGTGGTTTTTGAACAATATATCAAACTAGACGGTGGTTTTTAATAGTATCCCAAAAATAAAAGAAAAAATTGATTTCTAAAAAAAATATAAAATAAATTAATGTTATCCCTTTATTTACCAAAATGTCACTCACTGAAGAAATTGATTTCAAAAAAAATCTAAAATAAATTAATGTCATCCCCTTATTTACTAAAATGTCACTCATTAGATAGAATTGGATGAAATGGTCATTAGTGTCACACTTTTCGCCAAAATAACCATTTTGAAACCAATTCTTAATCTAGTGGTCATTTTGATAGTGTGTCATTAAATTGATGGTCACGGGGTAATTATCCCTTTTTTTTAATTTTTTTTTTATATATATATAATTGATCTTACAGGGTTTACCTACTATAAAAAAAATAAAAGATCAATTTGCATTAAAATAGTTAGTGGATAGTTATCAACAGTATAAAACTTTTTTTTTTTTCCAATTATTTAATTTTGTATGGATTAATGATCGAATTATATATATATATATATATTCTTTCTACTGTCAGTTCATCCTGATATAAAATATATCAGGACAAAGAATGTGGACCATATATTATAAAGAAGTTTTGACAAGTACATAATTCAACTTTGAATCAGTATGTAAATCTAATGGTCAATATTCTCTGTCCTGATATATTTTATATCAGGACGAACTGACAATAGAAAAATTATATATACAATTTTCTATTGTTGTCAATTTTAGCCACTGAAGTCATAATAACATCATTTGTTTTTTAAATAATTGTAAATTTATTAAGGACATTTTTATCCAAAAAGTTTAAAATTTGAAAAAAAAAAAAAAAAAACAATAAATATTTTGTAAATTGATAAATTTAAAATTCCATATATTTTTATGGTTAGTTATGAAAAAATGCCATTCCATCTTATATATTTATTGTCTTTTTTAAATGGTAGATTGGTAGGTCTATCTAATAACACGAGCATACAAAATATAAAAGAAAACTTATTATTACATCGAACATTTTACAACAAAATGAAACCAAACATAAAAAGTACGTAGATCCTTAAAACAAGTACTTGATCGAACAAAAAACACACAAAAAGCCAACGAAATCGAAACACAAACACAAAGAGAAAGGAAAATATCAAATCAACAAAACAATCAATGAACTCCGGATCATGAACAGGAAACACAATATATGACCATCATCATGAACAATGGAAAGAATCGACCATTTTGCATTTAGCAGGGAGCAGCATGGCTTGGTTGAAGTCAATCCCGTAGTAACTCAAGGCCTTGGAGTTCTTGAAGGCGCAAAAGCAGGGCAAGTCAGCCTTCGAAAGAGCCGAACAGCATGCCATGGAAGGAGGGGCGGGGTTTTCAGCCACGACGGACGGCTGGCAAACCTTGAGACCATCCTTGGTCATGCCACACAAGCCCTGGCCGTATGTCCCCGTCGGGATGGAGAAGATGGCTAACCCTAGCACCAATGCCACAATCACAAGTTTTGTGTATGCCTCCATATGTGTGTGTGTCTAGCTTATCTAGCTTGATATACGAGAGAGATGTGGAGTGGGGTTGTTTATATATAGAGAATGATATATATATATATATATATATATAAGCATTAATATATATAATTCTCTATTCAAGTCCATCGATTCTAAAGAAAAAAAATTCAGTACTTTTACTATATACTATATAATGTTAGTATGTTACATAGTCACATAAAATTTTTTGTTGATTTTCGTGCGACTAAATAACGCTATAGATCGAGCTAGTTATGTAACGTTATATATAGGGTCACGGTCCTAAAAAAAATTTCTAGACCGACTTGATTAGAGAATCTTATAATGCATATCATCAATTAGAGCATGCATGCATGTGCATGGTTGTGTGGAGAGTGTGTGAAGAGGCACAAGAAATTGTGGGTCTCGTGAGGGGAGAGTTGGCATTTCTATGGGCAATTAGTGTCACGGGTGAGAATTGGTTTTGGTTTGTTGTGACAACTTGATCTTGCTCACTTTACTTTGTATTGATTGTTTAAAGGAAATAATTAGTTGCATTTGATTGATTCTTCATATAATATAAAATTTAATTATAATCAATATAAGGATCTTGAAGAAAAAACATTTGAGTAGTACTAAAACCATATAGGAGTAATACAAAAACAAGAGTGGGGTAAAAAAAAACAATAATAATAATTGTTAGGTAGACGTAATTAATATTAACTTGGTACGTGAGAGGGTCTAAATAATTGCATTTAACTTGATCCGTGGTTTGAGCACTCTGACAAACCTCCTGATCTCACGCAAAACAGATGGTTTAAATTTGTCATATGGACAGACCATGCATATCTCAAAAAGTGGTTCAAAACATGGATTCGAATTTATTCCTAATCTTGAGTTTTATATGAACTTTTCTTAATCTAATAATAACTATATAAGCATAAATAATTATATAGTCAAGATTTGTTTTTTTTTGTTTTTTTTGTTTTTTTTTATTTATCTATAGTAAAAACAAGCATTCCATCTAAAGAGATGAGGTTGGTCCGATGGTATACCATCACATTTACACCACGAAATTGTGGATTCGAATCCCCCCTTCCCTAAAAAAAACCCGAATATATAATATTAAAATTAAAAAAAATAAAAATAAAAAAATAAAAAAAAATAAAAATAAAAAAAGCATTCCATATGAACTAACATATACCCTTAAAAAAAAAGCCAGGTAAGACTTAGATTAGGGTTGTATCTAGCTACTTCAGAAATTAAAATCAATCTTCTATGTATACTATGAGGATAATGTTTTTTCTTTTTTTGAAATCGAACACATAATGGGTTAGGGATTTTGCATGGCCCGACTATTTGATTACTCCCATAATTAGGAGATATCTACCATCATAATAACAGAGAGAAAATTTCACACGCATACTTATATAATACATATGGTAAAACTCAAACTCTCAACCACAAATGTAAAAAATAAAAATAAAAAATAAAAAATGCAGTGATGCACACCACTTAATAGTCCTACTATAAGGATAATGTTAAAAAAGAGAAAAATAATTAAAAAGAAAAACTAGGGGCAATAAAAGTATAGCCTTGCAACTATACAAGGTGTCAAAAAAAAAAAATCTGCATCTGCATGCATTATAGTGTTTAAATATATATATATATAATAAATAAATAATAATAAATAAAAATAAAAACATGAAGAGCAATTACTGTCAGAAAAGCAACTCGATCGATAAAGAAAGGTCTAGACTTAGATGAGTTTTCTCCATAAATATATATATGTACGTTTCTTCGTTTAAGACAGACAATGGGACAATAATATGGATAAAAATGTAATGACAATAGCAGCTGGAACAAAGATATGTGTGTGTGTATATATCTTCTAATTGGAAAAAAAGAGAGAGATATTAGAAAAATTATATTTTAAAATAAAATATGAAGGGTAAAACTATACGGGATTTGTATATATGCAAACAAAAAATGGGAATAAATTCTTTTACTGGAGTACTTGTATTTACTACAGATATAGTGGGGTGATTATCAAAAGAGATACTCAAAATGATTCAAAGCAATATATTCCTTTTATTTTATAATTATGATTGTGTTGATAGTGGAGTGATTATAAAAAGAGATACTAAATTGAATATTCAAGGCAATATTAAAATTTGACATCAAACAGGTCAAGGATTTACCGAGATCACTTGTTGAGCTTGAACAATATATATGAGCAAATATATATATGAAAGGGGAGGTACACTACAAACATGGAATGGGAGGTACTCAATATGAAAATATGGAAGAGAAATATACTTTACTAATGTAAATATTATTGATCACAAGACGTGAATATATACAGCAAGAATTCTAACAACTCCTATAAGTAAGGAACAAGTAACTACATTACAGGAAATCAAAACTAAAAGATAGGTAATACAATAGGAAAGTATATATACACTAAAAGACTATTACTTAAATACACATATTTCCTAACACTCCCCCTCAAGTTGGAGAGTGGATATCCTGCACTCCCAACTTGTGAATCATAGGAACGAAAATTTCCTTACCCAAAGGCTTAGTCAAGACGTCAGCTAGCTGGTGTGCAGAACCTACATGTCGTGTGACCACTGAACCATCTTGGATTTTGTCTCTGATGTAATGGCAGTCCATCTCAATGTGTCTAGTTCGCTCATGGAACACTGGATTAGCTGCAATGTGTAATGCAGCCTTGTTGTCGCAGTATAGCAAGGCTGATTCTTGCTGTGAAAGTCCTAAATCCCTCAATAGATATCGTAACCATGTCAGCTCACAACAAGCCCCTGTCATTGCACGGTATTCGGCCTCAGCTGAAGATAAAGAGACTGTTTTCTGACGTTTCGACCTCCAGGAAATCAGTGAAGGTCCAAGAAAGACGCAATAACCCGTAGTAGATCTCCTAGTAAGTGGACAACCTGCCCAATCTGAGTCACAATAAGCTCTCAGTTTGCAATCACTATTTGAAGAGAAGAAAAGGCCTTGTCCAGGCGCACCCTTTAGATATCGAACAACCCGTAGAGCTGCCTCCATATGAAATTTTCTGGGTTGGTGCATAAATCTACTCAAGACATGTACTGCATATGTTATATCTGGTCTTGAAACAGTCAAGTAGATTAATCTACCAACTAGTCTTCTATATTGTCCTGGTTCTCTGAGTAAGTCACCCTTGTCTGATAATTTCAGACCTCTTTCCATAGGAGTATCAATAGGAGCTGCGCCCAACAGCCCTGCATCTTTGATAATCTCAAGAGCATATTTACGTTGGGAGAAGAAAATCCCATTCTTGGAAGCGGATATTTCAATACCAAGAAAATATTTTAAACTACCAAGATCTTTAAGATGGAAATTACTATGCAGAAATTTCTTTGTCTCAGCAATACTAATAGGGTCATTTCCAGTAATTAAAATATCATCAACGTAAATCAGAAGAGCTGTAAAAGACTTGCCTCGTTTTCTAGTGAATAAAGAGTAATCGGCTCGCGATTGTTCATAACCAGCAGAGCAAATGGCTTCTGAAAACTTGGCGAACCACTGACGAGAGGCTTGTTTCAAACCGTACAACGATTTATGAAGACGACAGACCATGTTTTCCTCCCCCTGTCGCCGAAGCCCTGGCGGCGGAGACATATATATTTCTTCAGCCAAATCACTGTGAAGGAAGGCGTTGTTGACGTCCATTTGGTGAAGAGACCAGCCACGGGCCGCAGCCAATGCGAGTAAGCAGCGAACAGAGATGATCTTGGCAGTAGGAGAAAACGTTTCCTGATAATCCACACCCTCCAGCTGAGTGAAACCCTTGGCAACCAATCGGGCCTTGTACCGCTCAACAGAACCATCGGAACGGTGCTTGACTTTGTAGACCCATCGACAACCAATTGGGAGCTTGCCAGCCGGAAGTGTAGTAAGTGACCAAGTACCGTTGGCCCGGAGGGCCTCCAATTCAGAATTCATGGCGTCCCGCCACTCAGGAAAAGCGATAGCCTCCGAATAAGAACGAGGCTCCGGGATAGCACTGATATGAGCAAGAAATGATCTGTGTGCCGGCCGAAATCTGTGATAGGAAACAAAATTTGCCAATGGAAAACGCGTACCTCTGATCGGACCTGGCAGTAAGAGGGACGAATGATCGGAGCAAACATTGGAACAAACATAATCGGATAGTTTAGCCGGTGGGCCGGTTTGGCGGCTGGAGCGACGAAGTGGAGTGGGGTCCGGATCGGGGACAGGTGGAGAGGAATCGGGAATCAGATGTGGAGAGGGTGGGTCGCAGCGATCGGCCGAATCAGAAGTGGGCGGAGGAGGAACGACCGACGGAGGAGAGATGGCGAGAGGAGGAGAAGAAGATTCTGGCAGAGGAGGTGTGACAGATATGTGAAGGGGATTTGGAGAAGGAGATGGAGTTAGGGATTCGGGTGAGACCAAATGAATTGGGGATTTGGGTGATGCCAAACGGTCAGGTGGTGGGCTGGTGGTATTTGGAAATATGGTGGGTGTATTTGGACAAAATGGGTACGAGATGTCATGGGCTAAAAAAGGTGAGGGAATTGGGCCAGAAGTCTGATGTGAAGGGGATGTGGGCTGGACAGAATAAGGGAAAATATTTTCATGAAACCTAACATCACGACTAGTAAAAAAATTTTTGGTTGATAAATTGAACAATTTATACGCCTTTTGACCGATGGGATAGCCAATAAAAATTGAGGGTACGGAACGACAGTCAAATTTGTGAGAAGGATGAACGTTAGTAGCATACGTCAAACAACCAAAGACACGAAGATGAGAAAAAGAGGGCGGTTTTGAGTAGAGAAGTTCAAAAGGTGTTTTGAAAGAGAGAACCGGAGAAGGGAGGCGATTAATGATGTGAACAGCAGTAAGCGCACACTCTCCCCAAAATTGGTTAGGAAGTTGAGCCTGAAATTTCAAAGCTCGAGCAACTTGCAAAATGTGGCGATGCTTGCGTTCCACAACCCCATTTTGTTGAGGCGTGTAAACGCAAGAATGCTGAAAAAGGACACCTTTATTTTTGAAGAAAGAGCGAAGGGAGATAAATTCCCCACCATTGTCACTGCGTACAGTTTTGACGTGAGTGTTGAATTGGGTAAAAACATAACTGAAAAATTGTTTTAAAAGTGACTGAGTTTCATCTTTGTGACGCATTAAAAAAATCCATGTAAATCGTGTATAATCATCGACAACAGTAAGAAAGTAATGAGCACCGGAAAGAGAAGGGTGTCGATAACGACCCCAAATATCACAATGAATTAATTCAAATTGATAAGTAGACGATATTACACTAGGACTGAAAGGCAAACGACTTTGCTTTGCCAAGGGACATATATGGCAAGTTTTATTGGACTCAACGGAAAAATTTAAAATTTTTTTTGCAATGAAACCTAAACGTGAAGAAGATGCATGGCCTAAACGGTTATGCCAGAGATCTGTAGATGAGATGGCAAGGTTGCAGGTTGGTTGGTTTGTGGGTGAGGTAGCTTTGGTCATAGATTGCTTCGTCGCTAGTGCCACCAAATAATATAGTCCGTCACGCTGTTTACCCAAACCAATCATCCTCCTCGTAGCCAGATCCTGCAAAATACACCAATAAGGAAAAAACGTTATTGAACAATTCAAGCCTCTCGTTAAACGACTAACTGATAATAAATCAACTTTGAATGTGGGTACACATAGCACATCATGCAAATAGTAAACGGAATTCAAAGGTAGTGATCCTTTTGTAGTGATATCAGCCTTTTCTCCACTAGGCAGTAATACAGGAGGTAATGAACATTTTTTATCTCTGCGAAAAAATAATTTGGATGATGAAGCAATGTGATCCGTCGCTCCACTATCAATAATCCAACTGCGTGAGGCAATTTTAGACAAACCTGGCTTGGTTACAGCATTAGCTTGAGTACTAGATCCTTCATTCTTGTTGTCAAGTAGGGATAGTAGCTGCTGCAATTGGGCTTCTGAAATCCCAACCATGTGATTACCGTCCACTTTAGAGAGGGCCTCAGAGACATTATTGGCAGCAGGTGCAGCAGGTTTGTTGTTATTGTTGAAGTGTCTTGGGCCTGAATTAAAACTTGAATTGTGTTTTGCTTTTGGATGGCCTGCTGGGTACCCATGAAGTTCATAACAAGTCTGAATCCAGTGGCCCATTTCACCACAATGAGAGCAGCTTGGACGTCCCTTGCCTGAGCCAAAACGACGTCTGTCTTGGCGTCCTCCATTGTGATTTTCTGGCGATTTTTCTTGCAAACGAAAATCTGGAGATCCATATGAGCGATTGGATCGCTCAAACCTTGCTGAAGCGAATTTGCTGCCACTGTTATTGCTTCGAACGGCCATGGCTGCGGATTCTGTTGCAGCAGATGTCGAACTCAGAAGACGCTGTTTTTCTTCTTGGGAAACAGAGGAGTATGCCTGACGAACCGAAGGAAGAGGATTCATGAGAAGAATTTGTCCACGAACAGCACTGTAAGAATCATTTAATCCCATCAAAAATTGCATCAATTTTTGCTGTTCTTGTTGTGTTCCATGTACTGCATCATTATAGGAAGCAAGTTCATCCCACAAGCCTTTCAATTTCGTGTAATAACCAGAAATAGAGAGTTGTTCTTGTCGAAGATAGGCAATATCACGCTGAATCTCGAAGATGCGTGGCGCGTTACTTTGAGAAAATCGCTCACGAAGATCCTCCCAAACCTCATTAGCGGTAGTGTAATAGATGACACTATCTGAGATTTCCGGACTGAGAGTGTTAACGATCCAAGAATGGACCATATCGTTACACCGAGACCAAGCGGCATAGCCTTCAGGATCTGTTGTTTTTGAAGGAGCATTGATGGAGCCATTGACAAAACCCAGTTTGTTTTTGGAATTTAAAGCCAAAGACATAGCTCTTTTCCAGGTAGAATAATTGTCTCCATTCAGGGGTTTTGAAATCAAAGTCAAGCCTGGATGATCTGAATGGTGGGTGAAAAACGGGTTTGAGATGTTTGATCTTGAAGAATCTGCAGAGGTGTTAAAATCAGCAATCTCTTTGCCAGAGACAGGAGGCAACGGTGGTGGTATTTCATCGTTGGCCATGAAGGCTGATAAATAGAGATGCTACACGAGAGATTAGAGTGTGGCAACTGATTAGGATCTTAGTCCTGCTCTGATACCATGAAAATATGGAAGAGAAATATACTTTACTAATGTAAATATTATTGATCACAAGACGTGAATATATACAGCAAGAATTCTAACAACTCCTATAAGTAAGGAACAAGTAACTACATTACAGGAAATCAAAACTAAAAGATAGGTAATACAATAGGAAAGTATATATACACTAAAAGACTATTACTTAAATACACATATTTCCTAACACAATACACATCGGAAACAACCAACTCTGATATTATATTAAGTGATCACTAAACCTAAAGATTTAAGTTTATATATCAGTACTGGACAACAATATTAAAATGTTCTAACAATTGCATTCAATCTAGTTATTCAAAGAAACCATGAAATTTAAAAATGAAATAGAGAAGGGATATATGGTAAGATATCCTAAAAGATAACTATGTATATTAGAAGATTTCTTGTATACCTAATGATCTCTTTAAACCGTGTAGAAATTATTTTACTATTAATTAAGATACTATATATATGTTTCACTCAAAAGAGTTTTTAGATAACTTTGCTTTCTTTTAAAGACAGAATGGGACGAAAATTTGGATAAAAATGTGATGACATTATCACTGTATTCTTATAATTTACACGGTCAGTATTCTCTAAAAATAAAAATATTTTTAAAAAAAATTAGTGAAGATCCGATAATGACCTATCTAATTAATTAATTGTATTCATTTGATTGTGTCGTAGCTACCTCCATTAAAACAAACAAGGGTATAAATTAAAATGAAGAGAGAAATTAATTAGTGAAAATTAGTGGATAGAATTGATCCTAATTTGAGTTTGACCAAACTTAATTTTATAAATAAAAATACAAAATACAAAATTGACCCAACTTTGATTTTCACTGTTTATATATTCCTCATGAGATGTTTGAGATTCGGATATGATTTTCTAAATTTTAAACTTTGTTTCTCTTGAGACAATTAAAAAATTGTAGTTTTTGTTGTTTTTATTATTTCGTGTTTCAATGAAATTTGTAGTAAAATAATAAATTAAATAAAAAAAACTGTACGGATTACATATATATTGTCTTGTAATTTATAAATTAGAAAGGGCAAAATTTCATTGGAACCCAGAAGTTTGGCCTAATTAAGGTAAAACTATTTAATTAGAAAAATAAGTGATTAGTTCTCGACAAGAAAGGTTTTTTCTATTTTATGAAATTTCAAGAAAGGCTTTTAACGAATTTCAAAACTTCAAGACAGGCTCTAGACGAATTCTGAAATCTAAACGGGTTTCTCTACTAATAAAACAGTTTCAATATTTATAAATATAAGATTTTATACGTGAAATATAATATTGAGTGAAAAAAAAAAAATTGTATATCGAACAGGGACGTCCCTTACTCTCTTAACAGGGGCTAGGGTGGGCTTGCCACCCTAACTCTTGAAAAAATATATATATATATATTAAGAAAATACTCATCTGTAAATTTATATTGAATTATAATTTCAATTTTTCAATTTTGTGCCATAGGCCGGTCATCACAAACACAAACTAAATAATATAGACTTTTATACAAAATGTCTCTCAATCTCATTCCCAAATATGATTCAACCACTTTCGATCTCAATTTTAAAAAATTATGTCTTCAATCGGGGTATGTTTTTGGGAATTATGCTTAATTATTTTATTTTGTTTTAAAATTTAAAGTTGGTCTAATTTTAGTTTATGAATTTTATATTATTAGAATTGACTCAATCTCTTTGTGTTTCCACAACACTAGGTTTTTGAACAATGAAAATGATCAAGATATCATGGAAAATGAATTTCTTATCTAAATTGAAATAGAAATTGATGATACTATTGATCCATATATTATAATTGATAAAATTAGATCTTTTAAATAAAAAAAAAATAGGATACAACTTAATTAGTGTTTGTTTTAAATATTTTTGTTACATTTTTTTTTTTTTATCAATAATAACGTATTTTTACCCCGTTCAATGTGACTTAGTGATAAGAGCATTAATTTAGTCTATCAATGCCCTAAGTTCAAGTCTCCGCCATTGTAAGTGGTATATCAAAAAAAAAAAAAAAAATTATAACTTATTTTATAGAATACATATTTTACTTGGTATGCATGATTGACCCCCTACTAGGTGTATTTTCAATCAATAAAATTTCCTCGTATCGTTGGGGTTCATTTTATTTTATTCTAGTACGTCCATCCTAGTTTTGAATCCTAGTTATGTCTCGATATCGAATGAATGTACATGTATACACACATCCATATGATAGAATCGTTACAATTTACATGTGTATTAATAATAAATAGTATAACCTCCTGACATATAATCAATAAATTTATATTTATGGATTTATGGATTTATGAATGTGTATATTGAGAACATGACCAAGAATCTTCCCAGTGAGGAAGTTATTATGATACAACAACTTTGGAGCCTAACATATACATATATATATATATATAATCTTTCTACTATCAGCTCGTCCTGATATAAAATATATCAGGACGAAGAATGTTGACCACTAGATTTATATACTTTGACTAAAAGTGTATGCACTTATCAAAACTTCTCCATAATCTGTGGTCTACATTCTTCGACTTGATATATTTATTGTCAGAACGAACTGATAGTAAAAAGACTATATATATGGGGGGGAGGGGGGCGGGCAGGATCCATGACCCCATTTTTTTGACACAACTTCTTGGCCATTGGATCTTGCTTCTTTTAATGGATATGATTTATTCTTTTTTTCTTTCCTTATTTAATACAGATATTGTCTCTCACCTAATTAATATTTTATATCTCCAAAATATTATTATTTTATTTAATTCTCTCACCTTATTTAATTTTTTGTCTTCAATTTTTTTTCCTTATACACGTTTTTTTTTTTTTTTTCACTTTACTTGAAATCAGAATACATCAAACTTTCACTCTTCAATCTTTAAAATCTTTCATTTTTCTGTCTTTACTTTCTTTATCTTTCATTGGATTAGCTTCAACTGATTTATATCATATTCAAAAATGTCAAAAATTTTGGAATTGGAAGACTTAATTATCAACAGATGATCATGGTTTATCTATGGTATTTTTTTCTATTCTTCGAATTTTTACATTTATTTAATTATTTTTTTTATATCTTGTATCTTCTTGTTTTCTGGTTAATAATGATAAAAATAAAAAAAATAAAAAAGATTGAAGAACAAAATTTTTGGTTTTTTAGGAATTGTTTATATAAGGCTATTACAACCGTGTAACAATTTTCGTTGTAAGATTTGACATATTAGATTTCTTTTTAATTTTTTGCTTTCGAAAAAAATTGATTTAGTTTATTTTTCTTCTTTTCGAAATAGATGTGATGATATCTATTTTTGTAAATAGATTTTATGATAGTTAAATCTATATACAAAAACCAAAGTAATTTCTAAGAATTGTTTTTCATCTATTTGGATCAATTATTAACATCAAAAAAAAAAAAAAAAAAAAATCCAAATCCAAATCAGTAGTAAAAAAAAGTTTTTTTTTTTTTTTTTTCATTTAAATTATTGTATTACCATGAGTTATTTTATATGTTGAATTTTATTTAGGCCATTGACACAACTCAAGAAAATATTGGTGAAACAAGCTAGTAGAGCAAAAAAGAATACAAGAGACTTAAAAGCACCAGGTGTGATGTAGCGGAATCTATAACTAGAAAAACTCGTAAGACTAATTCAAAAAGCAACCTACTGGTAACATTTAACTTCGCATACCAAGGATTGTTATCAGGCTTCAAATATGTCAATCTTCGCAAAGAATGTTATACATGAATAGTTGAGAAATAATTCTCTGTAATTTTTATTAAATGAAAACTAAAAAACAAACAACTGATTGTAATCAATTTAAATAGGAAAACAAACTAAACCTAAAAGCTCAAAACCTTGAATCCTAAACGGATTCAGACTCTTCAAAACTAATCCTAAAAGCTTAAAACTTTGAATCCTAAAGGATTCAGACTTCTCAAATAATATAATTCTAAAAAGACTCCAAGACTCAATCCTAAACTAAAAAGGAAACTAACAATGAAACTAATAAGGACTCAACAACGTCCAGCTCTCATCTAGCTCAAATCTTAGCGCAACAAGATAGATGGCCGAATTTGGGCATGTTGTGATCTGTTACGGAGAACAAAGTCTTCATACCATCTGTAGGGCTTGTCTTGGGATTTTCAGAAATATATTATAATAGAAAATCCGACCTCATATGCCCTCTGTAACAGTCCACAAAGTTCCGCCCGAAACGTCCAACTCAAGTCTTCGTGCAACAAGATAGACAGCCGAATTTGGGCCCGTTGTGATATGTTACGGAGGACAGAGTCTTCATAACATCTATAAGGCTTGTCTTGGGCTTTCCGGAAACATATTATAATAGACGATCCGACTTCATATTCCCTCTATAGAGGTCCATAAATTTTATCCCGAATTTGGTTGGTCCACGCGACCCAAATACGAATTCGCCACCCGCTCTATGTATTCCATTGCCGTAGCTGCTACTGCACCATTCTCTTCAGGTTGGAGAAAATTTATCCTCAAATTTTGACAGCCTTCATCCCAGAAACCTGCATAAAAAAATTGTGCTAACAACCGAGATTGTATACGACGAACTCTAAATCCTTCGATTCTTGTCATGATAATGTCCATCCAATCGCTCCAATGGAATGAAACAAATTCATTAACCATCACTTTTGACAACAAAAGATAAACTGATGAATCTTTATGGTGAGAAACGTGTGATTCATAAAAATAATCCATAAATCCCAAATTACTCACAGACTCTTTTTCAAATATCTCTTCGACAAAGACCGGTGGGATCAAAATCAACACTTATGGACTCCTTATCAAATATCTCTTCATCAAAGACTGGTGATATATCAAGATCAGCAAAAGCTTCCTTTGATAAACATGTGTCATCATAGAACAACGAATGATCGGATTCCTCCTCGTCACATTCTTCAGACTTATTGTAACCACCTGAATTAGGGTTTAGACCCCGGAACGGGTTTTGGTTGGCCTATAACGTAGCAATCTGCTCCGCTAAGTGCGCAACCTGCTACTCCAATTGTGCCGAGCGGCAACGTTCTTTGGCTTCATCTACAGGGATCCAGTTTGGTGGACTTCTCATGTCGATGTCGTCCCGAGCAAACCTGGCTCTGATACCAAACTAATGTAGCGGAATAATGAGAAAAACTCGCAAGACTAATTTGAAAAGCAACCTACTGATAACATTCAACTTCGTGCACGAAGGATTATTATCAGGCTTCAAATATGCCAATCTTTAAAAAGAATGTTGTACATGGATAGTTGAGAAACAATTCTCTGTAATTTTTATTAAACGAAAACTAAAAAGCAAACAACTGATTGCAATGAATTTAAATAGGAAAACAAACTAAACTTAAAAGCTCAAAACCTTGAATTCTAAACGGATTCAGACTCTTCAAAACTAATCCTAAAAGCATAAAACCTTGAATCCTAAAGGATTCAGACTTCTCAAATAATATAATTCTAAAAAGACTCCAAGACTCAATCCTAAACTAAAAAGGAAACTAACAATGAAACTAACAAGGACTCAACAATGTCCAGCTCTCGTCCAGCTCAAGTCTTCACGCAACAAGATAGCTAGCTAGCCAAATTTAGGCCTGTTGTGATCTGTTACGGGGGACGGAGTCTTCACAACATCTATAGAGCTCGTCTTGGGCTTTCCGGAAACATATTATAATAGATGATCCAACCCCATATTCCCTCTATAGAGGTCCACGAAGTAAAACATTTTTTTTTTCATTTAAATTATTGTATTACCATGATTTATTGTATATGTTGAATTTTATTTAGGCTACTGACACAACTTAAGAAAATATTGGTGAAACAAGTAGTGCAAAAAAGAATACAAGAGACTTAAAAGCACCAGATGTGATTTAACGGAAGCTATAACGAGAAAAACTCATAAGACTAATTCGAAAAGCAACCTACTGGTAACATTCAACTTCACGCACGAAGGATTGTTATCAGGCTTCAAATACGTCAATCTTCGTAAAGAATGTTGTACATGAATAGTTAAGAAACGATTCTCTGTAATTTTTATTAAACGAAAACTAAAAAACAAACAACCGATTGCAATGAATTTAAATAGGAAAACAAACTAAACCTTGAATCCTAAACGAATTCAGACTTTTCAAAACTAATCCTAAAAGCTTAAAACCTTGAATCCTAAAGGATTCAGGCTTCTCAAATAACATAATTCTAAAAAGACTCCAAGACTCAATCCTAAACTAAAAAGGAAACTAACAATGAAACTAATAAGGACTCAACAACGTCCAACTCAAGTCTTCACGCAACAAGATAGATGGTCGAATTTGGGCCTATTGTGATATGTTACAGAGGATAAAGTCTTCAAAACATTTGTAGGGCTCATCTTGGGATTTCTAGAAATATATTATAATAAATTATCCGACCCCATATGCCCTCTGTAGAGGTTCACGAAGTTCAACCCGGAATGTCCAGCTCAAGTCTTCGCGCAACAAGATAGATAGCCGAATTTGGGCCTGTTGTGATCTATTACGGAGGACAAAGTCTTCATAACATCTATAGGGCTCGTCTTGAGCTTTTTGAAAGGATATTATAATAGATGATCCGACCATATATGCCCTCTGTAGAGGTCCATGAAGTTCAGCCCAGATTTGGTTAATCTAAACGACCCAAATACAAATTCGCCACCGGCTTCATGTATTCCATTGCCTTAGCTGCTACTGCATAATTCTCTTCAGGTTGGAGAAAATTCGTCCTCAAATTTTGACTACCTTCATCCCAGAAACTTGAATAAAAAAATTTTGTGCTAACAGCCGAGATCATATACGACGAATTCTAAATCCTTCGATTCTTGTCATGATGATGTCCATCCAATCACTCCAATGGGATGAAATAAATTCATTAATCATCACTTTTGACAACAAAAGATAAACTGATGAATCTTTATGGTGAGAAACGTGTGATTCACAAAAATAATCCATAAATCCCAAATTACTCACAGACTCTTTTTCAAATATCTCTTCGACAAAGACCGGTGGTAGATCAAAATCAGCACTCATGGACTCCTTGTCAAATATCTCTTCATCAAAGACTGGTGGTATATAAAGATCAGTAAAAGCTTCCTCTGATAGACATGTCTCATCGTAGAACAACGAAGGTTCGGATTCCTCCTCATCACTTTCTTCAGACTTACTATAACCACCCAATTAGGGTTTAGACCCCGGGATGGGTTTTGGTTAGCCCATAACGTAGCAATTTGCTCCATGATCGGAACGATTTATACACCTTTTGAGGTCCCCATTTCCTGTCGTTTGTTCTCGTTTTCTAGCGTTTTTATGAATATAATATTTTTTGTGAACCTTGTACAGGTTCATTTTGCTTTAGGGAAGTTATTGTGCGGCAATAGGGATTTTCCGGGCAAATACTGGACTTTCTGGTTAAAAGAGTTTTTTTTTCCAATTTTCGTTAAACCGTACCCCGTCAGGCAAAAAGTTGTATCACGTCAAACCACGAAAATCCAACATGGGTGGTTCTGCCAAGTCTTGCGGTTGGGGTCGTTGAAGTGTACCCCTTCAAGTCAATTTTCGAACCACAAAATTTTGGAAGACCTGATCAACTACCAACTTTCACGGTTCGATGTTAAAGCGTACTACGAGACGTACCATGAGATTCACCATAATTACGATTTTTAAAGCTTTTCAAGAGGGGTATTCATGTCTTTTCACTCCTATTCTTGTACGCTAACTCTCCCCACTATAAATATCCTCATTTATATTATTCTTTTAAAAGATCCCAACATCCCACACTCCATCTTTTTCTCTTCTCCTCTCTCATGCCCCAAACCTTTCTTTTCTTCATCTTCTTCCTCTTTCACCTTCTTCACCCAATAAAGGAGAGACCCAAGCTCCCATGGAGGTTCTTCCTCCATAGGAGCCCACAATACACCTCCACAACCCCTAAATACACTCCTCCATCTATCTTAAAGCAAACTGCAAGGAATTAGGAGCCAATTTTGAGCTAGGAAGGCTATGAGCATCTTTTGAGGACTTGTCTTCAAGGGTTTGCTCTTATGTACTCTTTTCTTTGTAATTTTCGTTTCTTTGATGTGTAACCCCAATTTGGGGGATATTGTAAACCTTCACATGTGCTATATATATGTATTTTGTTCATAAATTCATTTGGGTTTTGTTTTGCTCTTTGATTTATGTACGTTTAATCTCTTATTGTGAAATTCATGTTTGTGGAGATTAGAAATTGATATGTACGCATGATTGGGATTAAGAGTAGAGTAATTAGCTTCCCATGATTGTTTGTGTGTTAATGGATGAACAAAATATCATTTATTGAATGATTTGAGTGTTAGGGATTTTATCCCCAAAGAGTAGAAAATGCTAGTTTATACATTTAGTTGCTAAATTGGCTTTGGTTCATATCCTTTTACTTAATGGGTCTTTTTAAGATACATTTGCCCATCCTTGGCCGGAATGGGTAATGAATTGATTTAGGGAAAATTCCCAAGTCAAGAGGAGAACCCTTAATTCATTTGAATGCTCTTCATGTTTAACAATTTGCATTGATGCACATGAGTGTTAGGTAAACTTGTTTCCCATGTTTAGCCATCCTAAGGAGATAGATAAAACCGAATCCATATATAGAGTAAAGACAAACTGAATTTCTCTTGTGCTCGTGTAGTTGTAGGGGTATTTCATTACTTAATGCTTTCACTCGGTTAGCCACTTCGTGAATGATATTTATACTGTATGTTATATATCGCATTGTGTCGCATTGATATGCTCAACGTGATATCCTTTACATTTGACTAGAAAGATGAGAGATCACTAAGCTAGCATGTAGAGCTCGTGTGTGTGTCCCACGGTCCTTAATGAATCCAAGCATTTATGCATAAATGTAATCTCTATATCGCTTGAGAGAGGGTAGAGATTAATTAAGGGGACACAAGCATATAACATTCGTGTTATAGAGGTATCTCGTATTCTTAATACTTTCACTTGGTTGCCATTCCGTATTTGGTTAGCCTCGTGGATGAATTATTGGCTGTAGTATGGCCTACGCGGTTGTGCATTACATGCTCAACGAAATAACCAATGTATTTGACCATAAAGTTGAGAGATCACTAGGCTGGTATACATGGCTCTTATTTGTGTCCCACGGTACTTAATGAATCTATATATATGTATGGATGTGATTTCTAAGACTCGAGAAAGATTCGAGATCAGTAAACGGGACACGAGTCTATTATATGCTTGCACATTAAGGGACTAAGTGAGTCTATAGCTTAATTAGGATGATTGTTACGGTTGAGTCATTTCCCTAGTGTAACCACATTGCATGCCATCTCTCCATTCCATCCTATCCTTGTAAATATTATGTTATGTAATTTATATTTTATTTATATTATTATTTACACATTTTCGAACCCCGCAACACACTAGTTCTCTCGGCGTGTTGTAATAATAGCTAGAACCGGTATGGTCGACGAATTCCACCTCCCTACAGAACGATACCCTCACTTGCCGCTGTGCCAGTCTCCATGACTCACACACTAGCGAGGTCGAACTTAATTGTTCATCTTTTGACTGACACTACAACGACGTGTCGTCACTCCGCTAAGCTCACAACCTGCTGCTCCTATTGTGCCAAGCGATCACGTTCATTGGCTTCATCTACAGGGATCCAGTTTGGTGGACTTCTCAATTGCATCATGTCGATGTCGTCCCGAGTGAACTTGGCTCTGATACCAAACTGATGTAGCGGAAGCTATAACGAGAAAAACTCACAAAACTAATTCGAAAAGCAACCTACTGGTAACATTCAACTTCATGCACGAAGGATTGTTATCAGGCTTCAAATACGTCAATCTTCGCAAAGAATGTTGTACATGGTAGTTGAGAAACAATTCTCTGTAATTTTTATTAAACGAAAACTAAAAAACAAACAACTTATTGCAATGAATTCAAATAGGAAAACAAACTAAACCTAAAAGCTCAAAACCTTGAATCCTAAACGGATTCAGACTTTTCAAAACAAATCCTAAAAGCTTAAAACCTTGAATCCTAAAGGATCCAGACTTCTCAAATAACATATATCTAAAAAGACTCCAAGACTCAATCCTAAACTAAAAAGGAAACTAACAATGAAACTAACAAGGACTCAACACGTCCAGCTCAAGTCTTCACGCAACAAGATAGATAGACGAATTTGGGCATGTTGTGATCTGTTACAGAGGACGAAGTCTTCATAACATTTGTAAGACTCATCTTGGGCTTTCCGGAAATATATTATAATAGACAATCTGACCTCATATGCCCTCTATAGAGGTCCACGAAGTTCAGCCCGGAACAACCAACTCAAGTCTTCGCGCAACAAGATAGATGGCCGAATTTGGGCATATTTTGATCTATTATGAAGGACGGAGTCTTCATAACATCTGTAGGGCTCGTCTTAGGCTTTCCGAAAATATATTATAATAGACGATCCGACCCTATATTCCCTCTATAGAGGTTCACAAAGTTTAGCCCAGATTTGGTTGGTCCACGCGACCCAAATACAAATTCGCCACCCGCACCATGTATTCCATTGACTTAAAAAAAAAAAAAAAAACATTTTTTTTTCATTTAAATTATTATATTACCATGATTTATTTTATATGTTGAATTTTATTTAGGCGGTTGACACAACTCAGGAAAATATTGGTGAAACAAGTAGTGCAAAAAAGAATACAGGAGACTTAAAAGCACCAAATGTAGGGATGTTTTTTGAAACAATGGATGAAGCTATTGTACATAAATTTTATTTTACAAATATCAGGATAAATGAAGTCATGTATGATGTTTCTATTTAACTTTGTAAATATATTAACAAGACCAATACAATTGTACAACTTTGCAAAAGTAAAGCTCATAAGCTAATGAAATAAGAAATGATAAAAGAGGAAATGAAAAAAAAAATTAAAAATAAAGAAAATAAAAGAGGAGAGTGATTACATGTATAATTTTTTTGATTTTAGATGAAGTAAATTGATAAATAAGAATAGTAAAAAGAAAAAAGAAAAAATAATAAAAATAAAGGGATTTTAAAGACTGAAAGTGAGAGTGAAAGTCACACCGCTGATGTTCTAGTTTCAGGTAAAGTAAAAAAAGAAAAAGAAAAAAAATAACGTGTAAGGGAAAAAAGAAAAGAAAAGAAAAATAAATAAAAGACATAAAATTAATTAAGGTGAGAAAATTAAATAAAATAATAATAATTTGGAGAGATAAAGTATTAATTAGGTGAGAGACAATGTATGTATTAAATAAAGAAAGGAAAAAGTGAATAAATCTTATCCATTAAAAGAAGCAAGATCAAATGGTCAAGAAGTTGATTGTTATATATATATATATATATGTATATATATATATATTATATACATAATTACTTTGACTTAGTCTAAGTCTAAGTAGTTAAATCCAATGACTTACATTCAATATACTCATATAAAATCTATAAGTGCGCACTTATGTGAACACCTATACATATTTATAAAGACGCACTCGAATGAGAGATGAGATCCAACTAGACTTAAAGGGCTGTATTCAATTAGGATTCTTGATGATATTTAAAGACATTTTTTCAATGACAGATTTTCATGGATTTTTACATACTTTTATAAATCTATATGGACTTTCATTGATTTGTTTAAACATCTATCTCAAACTTTTATGAATTTGTTTATATTTATATCTCAGACTTTCATGGATTTGTTATCTGACTTTTATTATAAATTGATGAATTATACCAGTATATGACTCAATCAGTAAGCCGAAGAAAAGCTCCATTTCAAAACTCAATTTTCACAAAGATCTCAACTTTCTTGATAAACCAAAAAATAAAATAAATAACATATGAATACATAAACTTCACGTATGAATAAACGTTGCACACCCAAAAAAAACTAATGACAATAATTTCCACTCAATTGCTAAAATCAATCACAAATGAAAGAAAATGACATAGTTCATAACAATTTTGAGAGCAAAATTAAAAGGAAAATACTCAGCATTCATAACTCATCTTCACTAATTCTCATTTTTATTCAACTAATCATATAAACTAACAATAATCAACTAATCGAATAACCAAGCAAAGCTATACATAAATTATTGAAAAAAAGCATAACCCAAACCCAAACCTTGGCAAAACTGACCACCCTTTGATCCATGATTTTAATTTATTCTCTATAGCTCCAAATCTTGCGAAATTTAAATGAATAATCTAGACATATATGACATGCTACATTAAAATTATCAATTTAATCCATGATTATTTGTATATGAAAACATTCATTCCTTTCTTGTTTTCTAAATCTGTCTAGTAGAAATCAATATTAACCTTTGTCCATTCCACAATTTATAAAAAAATTTATAAACATTTATAAATCACGAAATTTTATAGAATAATAGTAGACATAACATTCTATATACATATAATTTTACATAATTTTCTAGATAGAATGACCCACCCAAATAAATTTATGATTCTGGCCATTTGTCAAAATAGAGAGGTTCCAGCCGGCTTTTGTATATTTTAAAAACACATAAAAACTAGCATCATGGTCTCTACTTTCATCAATTGAATAGGCTATATATAAATCATCATCGTGGTCTCTATTTTCATCAAGTTAAGCATATCAAGAATCATAACCTAGCATATTCTAGAAGTTTAATGATGAAAGAGATAAACAAAGAAAAATAGAAGCAACGAACCCTGGCAACAAGAGAAACTCAAAATCCTTGGAGAGAAGGCTAGGCTTGTTATGACCTTTGATATTTATACCTCTCACCATCAAATCCAACAAAATCCATGACCTAAGAAAATCCTTTAAAATCTAATCTTAATTGAATACACCTTGATTTTTAGAGACATTTTTAAAGTCTCAGTTTAATATGCCCGGATTTGGAAGGACTCTTTAAAAGTCTATAGAATTATGAATTGAATACCACCGGATTAATATAGACTCTTTTAAAGTCTTTAAATGTCCGAATTGAATACACCCATATTTATAAAGTCTTTAAATATCCCCAAGAATCCTAATTTAGAAATGTATTATCTTATAATTTAATTAATAAAAAAATTAATTTATCTTCTTGGTCAAAGTCATGATCGAAAAAATTTATTAAATAAAATAAATTATTAATTTATCGAGTATTAATTTTATAAATGTTGTACCGTATACGGTATGAATTTATTGGATGAATGTACAAAAGCCTTTCTCGAACAATAAACTTTCGATAAAAAAATAAAAAAAAAATGTCAAATTGTGATATCGAAGAATATGAGTGACAATGAGTTGGGCTAGACCCAGTAGTCAGCAATCATGGGCCCATCATTATCCAGAGAAGGCCCAAAATAAGAATTAAACGGGCCCATTCAAAGCCCAAGTGAAGTTTTATGAAGCACGTGCGAGAGAAGAAGAGATCATCTAGAGGCGTGACTTCTACTTGTAGGACACGTGTCGGCACAGGGCGGCCAAAGTGTGATCTTTCCTCCCAAGACATCAAACCAGAGCCAGTCGTTGTCTTGTAAAAAACAATGATGACGTCAGCAGTCACACCATTTTTTTTTTATTTTTTTATTTTTGGATTTGAAGTTACTACTAAAAAAGGCTAGCTTAAAGAATGAGTCATGAATATTGTGATTTTTGGAGAATTATTGAAATTGCCAATGTTTCTAATCAACAATATGAAAATATTTTGATCCATCTTAACACCGATTAGACTAGGATATATCAAATTCTACTGATATATAAAATAACATGTGCAGTTTGATATCGATCTACTTATATGATATTGGGAAGAAAACCCGATACCTTTTTTCTAATCAATGGTGAAAATATTTTGATCCATCTTAACACCGAACAGATTAGGGATATGTCAGATTTTGCCAATATATAAAACAACATGCACAATCCAATATCTACTTACATAATATTGAGAAGAAAATATTTCACATATACTTATCAAATGTGTATGATAAAGAGATATTTATGTAATTATTCGTTTTCCTTTTCTAATATATATATATATATATATTTATATTATATCTGATGGTTGCGATTCGAACATGTTATGTATTTGGTTGTTTTATTATCATGTAAATCTTTACATATATAAACATGCAATACTAAATTAGTAAAATACCAGTAAATTGTTATAACTAATTGTGTAACTAAAATATATACGATTTGTTTTTGGCCACATAATATATTTATCAAAATTCAAGGTTGAGACTTGAGGTTGATGCAAATGCTTACTACAATTGTAATATTAAATCAAACTATAAGTAGAATATTAAATATATTGCAACTTGATATTAAATGTGTGGTTTGGTTTTTCTTGGAAAAGTTTGGTTGTTTCATGATGTGTATTAGGTTTTGAACATTTTTTTACGTACACATTTCTAACATCAAACTTATATTCATTTTTCATATATATATATATATTCTATTGCCAGTTCGTCCTGATATAAAATATATCCGAACGAAAAATATGGACCATTAGATTTACATATTGACTCAAAGTGTATGCACTTATTAAAACTTTTCCATAATCTATGGTCCACATTCTTCGTTCTGATCAAGACGAACTGATAGTAAAAAGACTATATATTTACATATTTTCTATTATCAGTTCATCTTGACAATAAATATATCAGGATAAAGAATGTGGACCACTAGATTTATATACTTTGACTCAAAGTGTATGCACTTATTAAAACTTTTCTATAATTTATGGTCCACATTCTTTATCCTAATATATTTATTGTCAGGACGAACTGACAATAGAAAGACCGATATATATATAGACTATACATATAAACTTTTTTTTTTTTTTTACACTAATTAAATGCAAGTCGAGTTTAGCTTGGGTTGCCTATATTTTGTATAATTAATATACCCAACTTGCACACTTAATTTTGTTAAATATTCAAAATAGGAGCAACTACTCGTCTAAATCAATATGTCAGCACTCAGCACCCTTATTAATTTTTTGGTTTAAGTTTATATTTGTTACGATTCAATGTATCTAATTTACATTTTAATGTTTTAACGGTAACTATTTAGAATTATCGTTCGTTTACCTTACGTGTTGAACCCGAGTTTTATAAGGAGAAAGATATCTATTGAAAAAACATTGTAGTGATGATGATGATGAAGAAAAAAAAAACCTTTTATTATTATAAACGTTTTTTAAACTATATTAATTACATATATAATCTAAATTATTTATATTTGTTTCTCAATATTTATGTAATTTCTAGCATAAGACACACAATTGAATAGTTTTTTTTCCAATCAACCAAACTGATTCCGAGAAAATGTGGGGGATGAATTCCAGCTGTTTTTAAGGTTAAAAAAAATTAAAAATCAAACATTAAACATTTAACAAGATCATCTTTTATATGTTTTAATTTAATGTAATTTTAATTAATTTAATTTAATTTAATTTTAATTAATTTAATTAATTTTAATTTTAATTTAATTTAATCAAGCAAATCACGTGTTTTGTGAAGAGAAGCAAAACAGAAGAAGAGAAGCGAAAGTGTTGTTACAAAGCACGTGAGGATTCTACGGTGACGTAGCGTGGAATCAAAATTTTTGATCTCTCGCTGTGGTGGTGTCCACTGGTTTCGTGCCACGCGTCCTCTCGCTGACGTGTCATCTCGAACCAGTAAAAAAAAAAAATCGGTGGCTGTGACTCGGCTAAGTGAACGCGGACGCGGTTGAGCTGTCACCAGATAACGACTTCGCGTCAGTTTCGACTTTTGTATAATGAATTATCTTCCCAAAATACCCCCCGGATTTTTAAAAAATTTACATAACTGCCATTGGATTAGAGAATTTAATTTTAAAGTTAGATTACAACTGTATTTAACAAGTTTTGAATTAATGATGTGCCTTGCATGTTGTCTAATAGATTCAAAAGAAGTGCTTTGCATGTTGTCTAATAGATTCAAAAGAAGAAAATTATATATCTTACACATTATAGTTGTTTTTTGTTTTTTGAAATCGACATCAAACTTATCAAAAATCTATCATGATCCGATATAAATTACTATATACGACTGGCGACTACTATTAATGTTTATGGGAAGGTGAACAGCCATTATAATCGGTTCTAAGAACTATTGATTTGTTCGTTATATATAGATAATGAGTGTATAATGGATTTTGACATTAAACAAACTAAACATTTACGTATAGTCGAATAGGTAACTAATTAAACTTGCTAATTACATAGATTATATCCAATCTATTTTCATAATTAGATGCATCGCTAATTAAAGTTTCTAAAAAGTGGGAAAAGTTTTAAATTTCTTGGTTGGCAAGTTACTGTCTTTTTCAGTTCATTATAATTTCAAAAAAAAAAAAAAAGTGCTAAATTATTCAAACATCAAATCACAAGATTAAATTGTTCAGCTTGGAGTTGATTCAATTTGATAATTATTAGCAAGAGGTTTTAGTGCTACTAATTAAGGCGAAAAACTTAGTTGAAGTGCTGATTGTTGCAATATTAATACCTCAATAACTCATTCAACTCAGCAAAATTTAATTATCACACAAAACAAAATGGTGGGGACCACCTCAGTTTTTAGAAGAAAAAAATCTCATCACACTATTCCATATTTTATTCAAGAGCAAATTACACTAAATTCCTCAAGGTTTGTCCTATTTCACTCAAAAACAATTTTATCATAAATTGACACTCACACCCCCTATCATTAGTCAAACTTGGTCAAATTTAACCATTGACCAAATTAAACTGTCAAAAGACTATATTACCCTTGATCCCTAAATAATTTTTTTTTTTAAAAAAACATTTTTTTAATAAAAAATGAATTAATAAAAATCTAATTTTTTTTAAAAAAAAAACCAAAATTGAAAAACAAAGCAAAATTTTAAACATAAAAAAATTAGGGGGGACCAAATAAATGTTTTTTTTCAGCCCCTCTAATATTTTTAAGTTTTAAATTTTGCTTTGTTTTTTTTTTTTTAAATTAGATTTTTATTAATCCATTATTTATTAAAAATATATTTTTTTTAATAAATTTTATTTAGGGATCAAAGGTAGTATAGTCTTTTGACAGTTAAACTTAGTCGACGATTAAATTTGATCAAGTTTGACTAATGGTAGGGGTGTGAGTGTCAATTTATTATAACGTTTTTTTTTTAGTGCAATAGAACAAACTTTGGAGAGTTTAGTGTAATTTGCTCTTGAATAAAATATGGAATAATGCGATGGGAATTTTTTCTTCTAAAAGCTGAGGTGGTCCCCACCATTTTGCTCTGTTTGATAATTAATTTTTTTTGAGTTGGATGAGTTGTTGGGGATATAAATACAGATGTCAAATTCTTAGTGGCCACAGGGTGCAACCAAGTTTTTCTCCTAATTAAGAGGTATGTTTTTCTTCTTCATATTTTGTAGTTGGAATTTTAATTTTTATTGTTAAGTTTTTACTTATATTCCTAAGCGAACCAAATGTGAACCAAACAAAACTAAATTAATGTGTTACTTCCTAGAGATGTGGGATAACGTGTAGAAGTTGAAGATGGAGTTTAAGGGAGGTTGAAGATCAAAGAAGAACTGAAGAAACGAATTCCAGAAGAAAGCGCGGTGTGGACCGCAGTGCGGACAAGGCGTATGGACCACAGCACACGGAGCGGTCAATTCCAAAGGATCAAACGCGGTGCAAACTGCGGCGGAAGCAAGAGACACAGACCGCGGTATCCGTAGCGGTTGGTTCTAGAAGTGTTCCGCGGTGTAGGAAGTGGGGTGCACATCGCAACCCATACCGCAGAGACAATATATTTTTGCTGAGATCTGGAATGTTGCGCGAAAAAAGAAAGGTTCTCTTTCTAGAAGTTTTTGTGCTTGAAGGAAAAATATTTACTCTTTATAAGAAGACTTATCATAAAAGGAAATAGTATTTATGTGGAACAAGTAAATCTTGTACGTTTAGGAGTAGGATTTTCTTTTATCTTAAACTCTCTATAACTAGTATAAATAGAACTTTGTAATTAGGTTGAAGGTGTGGAGCAAAAATAACACTATGTAACATCAGAGAGTGTGGTGAGATCCGGGGGAGACCTTAAGGAATATCCGGGGAGAGATCCAAGGGAATATCGGTGGATCAAGTTAGAGATCCATGGGTGATATTCAGGGGAGACCTAGGGGATATTGGAGGGCACTCGGTGTTTTTGGAGTCAAGGTGAGAGTTATCATATAGTAGAACTTTCTCTGTTGTCCTGACGGCCCGTGATTTTTTACCCGATTTAAGTTTTCCACATATATCTTGTGTTGTGATTGGTTTATTTTCTCTCATCTATTTTTCTGCTATATTGACGTTATTAATTGCTATGAGTTATGGACGAATATTAAACACGACGTTTCTTCGTTCATCGGTTCAGAATCCCCAACATTTATGAAGGCTAACTATTTTCTCAACTCTTATGATTTTTTGAGGAAGAATTCATATAAATGTGATAATTTTTTTGAAGTTTAATGCCAAATGAATGACCTATCTTATAATCTCAATAGAATTTTTATTTATTTTTCTCATTGTTTTTTTAGCCCATTGAATTGAATCCTATGGATTTAGACCCTTAATTTAGGTCTATAAGATAACGTGACTCAAGAAGACTATAAAAAAATATCTCAAATATTAAAAACATAAGAATATTTGGATAGGTAAACTGACGCATGACGTTCATAGGAAACAATCTTTTCATACTTACTAGCATTCACATCTTTCATCTGGAAAATGACCACTAAACAAAACTCTTATCAGGAATTAATTATCGGATAAGCTTTAATTCCCATAATTAATCAAACAATCTATGTTAATGTTATGCTAACAAAACCAAGGTCATTTCCGTAATCTACCAAAACAATTGCGGCTAGCTTGCTTCACAAACTTTCACTTTCATTTTTTTTTTCTCTCTCTTTTTCAGACATATAATAAAAACAAGAGTCATTTAAGTCTTTTGTTATAACGTCTTAAAAGCACTTCTAGTTCTGTTCTGTTTACAATTCAATACGTTGTAAAAAAGCACGTCCAGCTTTCTTCTACAGAGAGAAGCTCCTCATCGCCCTACCTCAACCAAGTAAAAGTTGCTTTGCGCGTTGAAACTGTGGAAGTAGAGAGAGAAAGAGATATTTTTTCTAGAGAGAGAAAGAAAAGTTATTGCTTGAGGTCATCAATGTATTATATGTTATTTACTCTGAAAATTTTTCTCATGCGTGCAAGCTATTCTCAAATCTAAAACTAAAAAAAAAAAACCCCATCATCATCATCACCGTTTTCTTGGTCCTTAACGGTTTTAATTCTCTTTAAGCTTCTTCATTCCTCAATCACCTCTACTCTCCCTCTCTCTCTCTCTCTCTCTCTCTCTCTCTGTTTTTGCTTTTATTATTATATCAAACTCACTTTCCCTTTTTATACACATCAACCCCCAATCTGTTTTTCTTCACTGTTTGTTTCTGTTTCCATTTCAAGCAAAAAGTTTTCATCTTTCTTTGATTTCATCTTCTGGGTTTTGTCTGTGGTGGCTTTTGATCTTCTGGTGTGATTCAAGTTTGATAAGAAGTTGTTGTTTTGTTTGTTTTTTCTTTCGATTTTTCGATTGTTGTTTTGTTTAGATTTGAATTGAAGAAGTTATGGGAAGTAATGTGAGCAAGAAGCCTACAGAGGGATCTTCATCTCCTCAATACGCAACCGAACTCAGCTCTTACGAGGCGGCGTGCAGGCTTGATACAGATTTGCAGACCTTTGACACCACCTTGCAAACTCGGACCAATCATGTGATCAACTCTCTAGCTGTTGGGGTTGAGGTTCGAGCACTGTCTTTCGATTCTCTCAAGGAGGTAACGGAATGCCTTCTGGAGATGAACCAGGAGGTTGTGAAAGTTATATTGGAATGCAAGAAAGACATATGGAAGAATCAGGAGTTGTTTGATTTGGTTGAAGAATACTTTGAAAGCAGTTTGCAGACTCTGGATTTCTGTACTGCTTTGGAGAAGTGCTTGAAGCGTGCCCGCGATAGCCAGTTGCTTATTCATGTCGCGCTTCAGCAATTCGAGGAGGAAAACAAGACTGGTGAGCATAGATATGTGAGGACTTTGGAGGAATTGAAGAATTTCAAGGCAGCTGGTGATCCTTTCACTGAAGAGTTCTTTCAAATTTTTCAATCTGTTTACAAGCAACAGATTTCGATGCTCGAGAAATTGCAGCTCAGGAAGAACAAGCTTGATAAGAAGCTTAAGTCTATTCATGCTTGGAGGAAGGTTTCAAGCATTATCTTTGCCGCCACTTTTGCTGCTGTGTTGATCTGCTCTGTTGTGGCAGCAGCCATGGCGGCTCCTCCTGTGGCCGCTGCTCTTGCCGCAGCTACTTCTATTCCACTTGGTTCGATGGGGAAGTGGATCGATTCTATGTTGAGAAACTATGAAAATGCATTGAAGGGACAGAAGGAAGTGATCTGTTCAATGCAAGTGGGTACTTATATTGCAATCAAGGACTTGGATAACATCCGGGTTTTAATAGATCGATTGGAGATCGACATAGAAGCACTTCTGCAGAATGTGGATTTTGTGGTTGAAGAAGAGGCTGTGAAGATTGGTGTGGAGGATATCAAGAAGAAGCTGGGTGTGTTCATGAAAAATGTCGAGGATTTGGGAGTTCAGGCCGATACCTGCAGCCGCGACATTCGAAGGGCAAGAACTGTGGTTCTACAGAGGATCATAAAAAACCCTAATCACTAATTAAAATTTGCTAATCCCTCTCTTCTGCTAGGTGTTGTTTGTTCTATCTGATTTTCATGTTCTGTGATTATTAATCGACAACCACATCGATTATAGATTTCATTGATTAATAATGTACATTTATTATTTGACTACTCAAATTTATTTATTTATTTTCCGGTTTCTGTTTTGACAGTTAATACAGTTGTCAATGTAATCATAATTAATTAGTTGTTAATCACAACAGATTTGATGTGTATTTGTTTTGCTTCCAGGACTCTCTGCTTATGCCTTATAGTAATTGACCAATCTGATGAACATCCATATCATTTAAAAGATTATGTTTAACATGTGTCCACACAATAAACATGAAAGACAAACTCTTAACATCAAGAATTCCAAAAGAAGACAACATCTTTTTACTGATTCTTGTGAGTCTTGTATTAATTTGTTACGTCTTTAGAGTATACGTTAAGAGAACCAAAAAGTTAGATATCTTTCTTTCGAGTTGGGTAGGCATGTTTAAGATATTATCACATTCGATATGGGTATCGAAACGGAAACTAACCATCTAACATTAAACATTTTCTATCGAGATCAAAGGAAAAACGAAGAAATGAAATGAAAATTGCGGTGCTGTCTTATTTCAAAGGGACAACTATGAATCTAGCAACACAAGAGATGTTAAAACATGTGAAAAAGAAATAATATCAGAAGTTCTTCGGTGACGTTTATAAGCTGGATATATAAGTCTTAAACATAGTGATTTTAATACTTGGATAGCTTGCGAAGAAACATAGCTTTCAAGATGCCGAGAACTGGCACTGGACGGATATTGAAGTAGGTAGCAGATGTCAAATAGGCACATGACAAAGACACGTAAATCTTAAACCAAATGGATGAGAAAAACGTGAAGAATGTAAATGTGCCAATCAAGGCAATTACTGCCACAAAATTTATAAGGCACTTGGCTGTAGAGAGCTCTGGTTCTGATCCTGGGTGAGGGAAATGACCTTGAGAATAAAAATCTGAAAGCAGATGGTCCTTGAAACAGAATGTTTTCATCAACCAAGCAGCAACTTCCTCTTCAGATGTTGGGATGTCATCAATAGGTATACGTCGGACATGAATATGAACTTCAGAGGGGTCTACCCCAAAGGCATTGTCCAAAAAAGTCGGGCACCGATGCTTGTACCCAATGGTCACATCATAAACTGCAGCAGCAGATAAAACAAACAAAAAATTTGAAAAGCTGTACATCAAGAAAAAAGTCACAAGGATGCTCTGATAAAATGATATAACCGTATATTGATTGGGAATTAATACTAATCTGTTATATTGCATTGCAGAAAGACTGGCTAATCAACCAAACAGCAGACATGAATGCGGAATGATCATGTCATTGGCAGCGGTGAGTTGAATACAAAACAATATTGTGATGATTATGTAGAGAGAGAAAGAGTCACATGAAACATTTGCTAAAGTTTTAGAGCCATAAGTAGTCTAATTTCATTTTGCATAGTGATAACAACTACGTATTCAACCAAACAGAAGACATACACAAAATAAAAAGTAACTGAATGAACTTGTTTCAATCTAACTTCTGGACCTATAAGAGTACTTTGTCTAAGAGTTGAGTAAAAACCTCGTAACTGACCCAACATAACTGGATTTTAATGGCAATACATTTTTTTGGACCTTTGTGACTAAAATAAAATAACAAGCACCTAAAGCCAATTAAGATGTTGGATGCAGTTCCTGGTTTCTTCTAAGTATAATTTTCCAACTTTCCCCAATTGTTCAGAAAAGAATATGTACTATCACTAAACTTTCCCTGATAGCAATAAAACTCAAAAGAAATCTAATTATTGCGATAAAAGTTTCAAAAACCAATACGTTAAATTCATAGGTGAAAGTTGATACACTGGGGAAAACAAAGCAATCTCCAATGTAGTAAGAGGAGTCAAACTTTCAAGACATACATGGTAATTATTATTCTCATTTTCTTGATATATCATTCCACCGAAGAAATTGTGCAAGCAACCAGTTTGAGATGCAAACATAGCAACATTACACATTCTAAAGCAACAACAATGAAAACAGAAAATCAGGAACTAAAATAAAGAGTTAAGGCCTTCCTCAGAATTGACAATTCTAAAATACAAAATACAAAGTCAAGATAAACTAAAATTTATTTTTTTCCCAGCTGTTAATGGATAAGAAATTAAGGCCCCACATGAAGTCTTGAAATACAAGCCACCAATACAGAAAACTGAAGTTTGATCCAAATGTAGGTAGGTCATATCAACATTAAGACTTGCAAGTGGCAACAGGTTTGTTGGTTTACTGACATTCATTGAGCTTAAAATGTTGTAATCAGTAAGTTTAAAGAAAGAATAAAGTGAAGAAATTGAACTGGGAGTTATAAGGAACAAAACATCTTTCTATAAGGTCTTAGTAGTGTGACTGACACGATCTATTATAATGTTGATGTCTTATGGATGGTAATACAAAACTTAGGCTATTCAGAAAAGAAAAAATTAACTCATTTATTTCCAGTCACATGGTATTTGCACAAGCACTTAGGCTTCCTCAGAACATCCTCATATCACACTAGTAGGTAGAATGGTCCTCTTCTCTTAGATATAGACTTTTTCTTCTTTCCTTTTTTAACTTAACCATATTTCATTCACGGCAGTTACAGTTTGTTTGAAATAATCTCCTTCGAGACCTAAATCAATGAGTGAGTTTTGAACAATGAAAAGTATTACAAGTAAAAATATATGCATTAAATAATGTCAAGCAGCAGAGTTTAGAAGAATAAGTAACCTGCATCCAAAGACTCCCTCAAATCTTCCAAGCAGACGCCAAAACCCTTTGTTTTTGGAAGCAGAACATTTTTCAGGATAGGCAAGTCATTTTCAGCTGCATATTTTTGACTTCTTATGCACTTCTGTTCACTTCATTTAAAAGAAAGAAAAGTACTTTAGTGATTGAATGCATCATATGCTGACACTTAAATATGCAAGCAATGGTAATAGAAACAAGTTGTTATGGCATACAGTAAGCTGTATAAGAAGATCAGTAAATTCATAGAAGCAGAAAATGAAATTGTATATTCCGCAAATATCATGAATATGGATATCAAACTAATTGAGAGCCTTTGCAGTATCCAAACTACTAAAAAATATGAAGAAGAAATTACGTAAAATCTGTGCCTTCAGGGAAAAGAGCAAGCCAAAGGGGGTCCCTAGGATCTTTAAAAGTTGAAAGCATTTTGTGCATGTTTGATTCATCAACCTCCCACCTCCTCTCCACTGAGATGAACTCCAAAATGTGGAATCCCCAACCAAATACAGGCAATTTCATCAAACTGCTCTTAAGGATATACCTAATATATCCTATGCATCCCTTCCGCAGTGCAAGGTCCCACAAATACATCCAATCAACCTCAGTTCTGTGATTTGCAATAAGCAAAATGCGTTCCCTTGCAGGAACAGTCTCTCCACAGAAAACAACCTTAGTTTTATTTATCTTTTCAAAGAGAAAAGGCCACAAAGCTAGCCAACCCCCAAAGAAAAAGGATAGTGCTTTCCTGCTGTAATGTGTGCTAAAAAGTCGCACCATAACAGCACCCAGAAAGCCACAATATACTAACATCATAAATGCTGTTGAAAGTAGAACCAGTAAACAACTCAGACCCCTAAAAACCCTTAATGGGGTTAACCGTCGATGGCTTGTTTTATCATTGGAGCTCAAAGCACTTTTTACTTCCATATCCCCCCAAATACGATTAGAAACTCCCTGTCAAAAATAGCTGCAACGTCTCTCCCAGGTATATCTACAAACAAGATGTTTAGGCCTCAAAGAGCCAAGTAAGCTGCCAGCAGTAAGGGCTCACGTTTGAGTACTGAAAGTCCAAGTCCTTATAAAGTTAGCATTCATTTGCTCACCCAAGGACACCCTTGTCATCGTGGAAAGACCTAAAAACGTTATCCACTGAACTGGCCAGATCAGGGCATTATATATTTACCCTACAAAAAGAGAGTTGAGAAGATTCTTAGTATGACCATACTGCATGCCTCATTCTGGATGAAAAGAAACACAATCTATTTCTGGATCACAAAATAGATTATGTCAAATTAGTAAATATACAAATTCTTAAGTCAAAGAAATGATATTATAAATCTCATTACATTTTCTCACCAAGTTAACACATAACATCAAACAAATATAAACCATTCCCCATCATATTCCTAAAATAAAACTTCAAACAAGTAAATATATAGGTACTCAGATTTTATGCAACAACATAATCTCAGCAAGTTCAGGAAGTCTCGTCACTCATGTGAACGCAGCAAACCAATAAAACCACAAGAAAATATCAACAAAAACTGATTTAATTTTTTTCCTTTTTAGCTAAACAAATCTCAAAATTGACAGCAATAACTCCAATTGACGCGATAAGATAAGTAACATGAAAAAGGTGTATTTGGTAGTGCTTCTGCAAGAAAATGCCTTTTTATTCGAAAGAAAAATTGTCTTTCGCATAAACACCTGACCACAGTACTATCTATGAGAGTATCCCAAATCAGAATTTCCCTTCAGAGAGCACAGAAGGTAATGACATGACAAACTTGGTGAAAAATCTAGCTAGAAAGTTTTGAACAAAACTGCGGATCTGAATCAGACTGTTCAAGGAATCCAAATCTAAAGTTTCAAAAATTGCAGATGTGTAATAACAACAACATTGTGATCATATCAACAAGCAGATTTGAATATCACTTCATCAGCGTTTCAATTTCTGAACAATGTAAGAAACAACAACCAAATGTTCGTTTGAAGATTGAATGTAGCCTTTTCAAGTAACAGTGAGCTAAAAAAAATAAATCGATATGTTTTAGTTTTCTTACACTTTCTCGGAAGCCAAACAGAGCTACTATTTAAACAAAAAATAACAATAAATAAAAATGAAAAAAAATGCAGTTACCTTGTGAAGAGGTTCTGCTGATACATTGAATTTTGAAACAACACTGCATTGTAGACTTGTAGTAGAGTCCAGAGTGGGAGGCTTTTTGTCGGGAAGACGAAGAAGAATGTGATTTGTTGGAATTACAAATTCTGCCACTAACTACAATTGTACGGACAGACCACGTGTAAAGCATTGGGAGCCACGTTTTTTTTTTTTTTTTTTAATTTAAAATCGGTTTCTTCAAAATTGTTTTAGAGATAGATACGATTTACGAAAAGAATTTTTTTAAGAAAAAAATAGAGGGAAGAATAATTTTATTATTTAATAATTGAGGAGAATAAATAATAATAATAATAAAGTTGATGTAGTCATGGTTGAGGGGGTCGACCTACAATCGATGTGGATCGGGTTGTGTTTTGCTAGGCCCAATACGACTTGGGTTGAACCGTCTATGTGATGTGGTCGCTTGATTAATATCCCTGCAAAAGAGTTTGGTCGATCGACCTGATACTGCTTTGTATATTGAACCTGTAGAGGAATAAGAACATAAAAGATTGACAAAATTAACAGAAAAGAAAAAAGGGGGGTTAGATTGTTAGCCTTAGGTATGCTTAGGCTGAGCAATTGTTGTAATGATTGTAAAATGATTTTCGGCGGTAGGGATTCTCAATGAGCAGAGTTTTGGTACGCTTTGATATGCTTTTTTCAACCTCCCCTGATAATGTAAAATGCTTTGCCATTTATAGGAATTCCCAGGTTATCGTTTTAGCCACATCACATCAGGATTATGGGCGAGATATTTGGAGATACTCTCTACAAATATCTCGCTTAATGGGCATGTAGTCCAACTCTTGGCTGACTTGGTCTTCAAACGACCAAGTCAGGCTGCTGCCTTTCTTGTTGGGTTACTCAATTATGGGCCAAAGTAAAAATGAGCTTGGGCTTTGCATTTTGGGCCTATGAGCCATTTTTGGCTACCACAATGGTCATGTGTTACGATTAAAAATAAATAAATAAATAAATAAATTCTTATTCTATGTTTGATATAATAAGAAAATTTTAATTTGATATGATTAGATTAAATTAGCTTCTAAAAATAATTATACGTAATTACTTCTAATAAAATTCAATATTTAAATTTATCAAGTTAAAAAAATATTTTATAATTTATTTTTAAATAAAATCTTTTTAATCAAAATTGTTTAGGTTGAGTCTTAAATCTGCATTTTTGGACTTGAAAATTTTGAAGTTTTTTATGAAATTTTTTATTTTTTATTTTATTTTTTTAAATATGTTTTTTACAAGTTAAAAATGAGTAAAAAGAGGAATGTAAAATAATTGTATGAATTATAAATACACTAATTTAATAAATAACAAAATAATAATCTCATATTAATTATGCAATACTTCTCTCCATATATGTTTTTACAAATGTTAAATAATAAAATCGAATAATTTATTTTTCATATCAATTAAACTATTGTGTAATGGGTCAGCCTAACCCGAAGACAGGGTGACCCGACATGGCCCAAATCACAAAAATTTCCCAACTAAAAATGTCCAAAAATTGTAAACAAGTAATTTTCAATAAAAAATTCAAAATATGAATCTTTTCAAACAATATCAATACATTCAACAAATGTAATCAATTATTTTTGTTTCAATGCCCATCTTTTCCATCGACACGTGAACTTGGTTCAGACATGTGCATCAAGTATTATCGAATGGTCGCCGATGCAAAGTGATGCTGCGAAATACTGAAATATGAGTTTCGTTAAATTACCGTTAACAGGTTTTAATGGGTTTAAGTCCCTGAAACTAAGGTTTTAATGAGTTTAATTTAGACTGAAAATGTAAATTTAATGTAAATATAAAAAGTAACATGAAAAATGATAATAATTCTTGCATATGAGAACCATTTTTTTTTTTTTTTCAACGGATTAAGTTTCAAATTGAATACGTCGAAACCATCGAAACTCAAGTTCTCATAATTATACTATCAAAAATGAGTATAATTTGTAACACAAATGCAAGTTTAATGTAAATATAAGCAACAAAAACAGATAGAATGGAAAAATGGCTACAAAACTTGCTTATAATATAAGAAGTAAGAACTCAATTTTGGTGGTTTCGAAGGATTCAGTTTAAAACCGAATCCATTGAAATCGTCAAAACACAGGTTTTAATGAGTTTAATCGGTCTAACAACACCAATTTAATGTAAATATAACAAGTGATATGAAAAACTGACAATAATTCAAACTTATGAGAACTTTTTTTATGGTTTCAACTGAGTCGATTTCAAACTGAATCCGTCGAAATCGACAAAACTCGAGTTTTTATAATTAAGCTACAAAAATGAATATAAAAAAGAATAAGAAAGCAAGTTTAATGTAAATATAGGGAAAAAAAGAGATAAAATGAAATGAATGGTAACAAAACTTCCCTATTATATCAGGACTCACTTTTGGTGGTTTCAACGAATTCAGTTTGAAACCGAATCCGTCGAAATCATCGAAACTTGGGTTTTAATGAGTTTAAATTGGACTAAGAACACAAATTTAAAGTAAATATAACAAGTGACATAAAAAATGACAATAATTCTTGCATATGAGAACTCATTTTTGTGGTTCCAACGGAATCTGTTTCAAATCGAATATGTTGAAATCGACAAAACTCGGTTTCCATAATTAAGCTACAAAAAAATGAGTATAAATAGGAATAAGAATGTAAGTTTAATACGTAAATATAAGCAACAGAAAAAGATAAAATGAAAAGGTGGTAACAAAACTTTACTATTATATAATAACTCAATTTTTGTGGTTTCGACGAATTCGGTTTCAAATCGAATCCGTCGAAATCGCCGAAACTCAAGCTTTAATAAGTTTAAATTGAACTAAGAACATAAATTTAATGTAAATATAACAAGTGACATGAAAATAAAAATTAAAAAAATGACAATAAATATTGCATATAAGAACTCTTTTTTGTGGTTCGAAGTGTGATGAGATTGGATGAATTTTAAAATTAAATTTATAAATAAAAAGGCCTATAACAAATCTTGCCCAACCTTTGTAGATTTCAATGTATTTAATTTTTATAATGTATTGAAATTTTTTTAAAAAAAAATATCCAACAATTGGTCTTGATAATTAAAATTAATAAAAAAAAGTTTGGTAATGTTAACAAAAAAGTAATTTTTTTTTTTATATAATATCAAATATTCATTAAAGTGATTAACATAAACAAAAGTCTCATATTTATATAAAATTTTTTTTTTTTTTTTTTTTAAAGAGAGTCTTTTGGTATGAAGGACTGAAATATATTGAAATATATATATATATATATATATATTTGATGTCTCAAACTATTTACCTATAAACTATCAATTTTTTTTTTCAAGACAATCATTAAAAATCCATCCAATTCCATGTAATTCCGTGTAAAAGTCTAACAAACTCTATAGAGAATTTTAACAAAATCTATATGAAATCTACGAAATTCATCAAAATCCATCACTTAAATCTACAAAACTCCAACGAACTCTAAGTTGAATACACCCCTTAATATATATCTATATATATATATTAAAAAAAAAACTAATAATTTTTGTGCAGTTTTTTTTATTAATTAGGTAATTTTCAATGAATAAATTTAATCTTTCCAATGAATAACTTTAAATGGAATTTTTTTTAAAAAAAAAAATCTGAAAATCCGGAAAAATAATTAGAATCCAATTTCAAAATAAGTCTATCCGATTCAAAAATGTCCAAATCCAAATCCGAATATGAATCCGAAAAATGTCAAATTTGAAATATATAAATTAACATATTTTGTAAAATTTAAAAGCAGTCTGAAGAGCCCTTTCATTCTTTATGTCTCACTCTCCTGGTACACACGCGCTTGCCTATAAATCAAATCACTTGTCACTCACACTCGCACTCGCAGTCACTCTCAGAACTACATATTACATGCTTTCGTAAATATATACACCTCCTGGGTGAGCTCCAATTTCACTCTGACTCCCTGTTTTAAGTTGCAAGTAAATTTTGAAGACATAAAGATATGATTGAACCAGAAGGTAGGATTATTTGCAAATTGTTGTTTGCTTTACATGAAAGTGCCAATTTGTATCCATTTTAAGAATAAATATATGACCATTATTTTTCGTTGTTTAGCTAGATTTACTTGTCAAGGGAGGAGTTATAAGTTGAAAATTGTTCGTGCTATTTGTGCTTTGACATGGTAAGATTTGCTTATTAATTTATAAAAATATACTCAAGTTCATATTTTATATAAAGCAAGCCATACATTATAATAGTGTAAAAAAGTGAGGAAAAAAAATCATAATAGTCATACAATACATCATAATAGCTCTTTCATATTTTCACATCTTAAATTGTAGTAAAAAAAAAAAGAAAAATGAAAGAAATCCAAATAGCCCTACATCATATTAAACTAGTAATCACGTTGTATTCTATAAAAATTACGCTAGAGAAGAAATCCAAATATCCCTTGATGGTACCCTACATCATAAGTAAAAATTATGCCAGACCACTTGCATCTGCTTTGATTCAATGAGTTAGTTTATGATAATTAGGGGTTATTGGCTAGTAAAATAATAAAAATACCTCATTTAAAAATTAACAAAAATATGTGAAGTATATATTACCAAGATAATGGCTACAACTGCAGAGCTATATTAATCATTTAACCAATACAACAATTGCACCTCTCACCCTCCCATTTGTACGAAGAAAATATTTCTTGACAAAGCACATTCCCATAAAAGAACTTATACATGTGATGATTAATAATGCAAATATAGTATGCAAAAGATGTATCAGAATACAATTAATTTGGCAAACATATAAATTGTACCATCACATGTATAATCATTCAAATACTCGCACAAAGCCACATAAACTTGTTGTAGATCGTAGCATATCTAATTGATGTGTGTTATTCTATCATAAGATCAACCATAGAATACTATCATAAGATCAACCCAACATGCATCAATCAAATGTGCTACGACTTATGACATGTTTACAGTGGCAGACCCAGGAATTTTAATCAGGTAGGGCACTTGAATAAATTAAAATCACAATTATATGAAAAAACACTGAAAAATTAAGATCATAGTAAAATAGTTTTTTTAGATAAAATAAAATAAATATAATACTTATTTGGATGAATTAAATAATTTTACATTAAAAAAGAAATAAAAACAAGAAAAGATATTAAAAAATAAACAATAACAAGAAAAACAACATAAATAATGAAAAAAAATTAAAAAAATAAATTACCATATAATTTTATAACAAGAAATTTTGTTTTGCATTTATAATGAATTCAATTTAAATTTATACAAAAGTAATTTATTAATAACTATTACAACTATTACTAGACACATTTTTAAATTTTGTATTCTTCAAATTATTGGTAAATTATTGATTTATTGATTCTAAATAAATTAAAACTATTAAAAAAATATTAAGGGTAAAATAAAATGAATCATAGTAATAGATTGACTATTTTAATCTAATAAAATAAATTATGAGATTTTAGGGTTTATCGATTGGACATATTAGATATATCAAATTAAAACTATTAGAAATAATAAAATTACAAAATAATAATATATAATTTAATATAAAATAAAATTGAATTAAGTAAATACAAATTAATGGTAGTTATGAAATTTACATCAACGGAATAGAGAAAATGAATTGGAAATGATGGCAAAATAAATAAGATATAAAAAATTAAAAGATAAAATTGAATTTAAAAAGGCATATAAAAATTTGGAAGAAAAAATTGAATTCAAGATTTACTATTTGCTTGAGATGGAACTTGAACAATGCACCCTAAATCTAAAAATATTGAACCACTACCAGCTATACTAACAGCAATATGCTATCAATGATTCTTAACAAATATATATATATATATATATAATATACATAGTATCATTTTTTTCTTATAAATGAGGTAGGGCACGGGCACTACCTGGTCCACACGTGGGTCCGCCCCTGCATGTTTATGCGGCTGTTTACGAGTATGTGATTGATTATACATGTGATAGTATAGTATATATGCAAGTGATTATTGGTGCATGAATTTATATAGGGATTAAACTATTTAACTACATAATTAACCACCACGTTAATGAAAATGAACAAGGAGCAATAAAGAGGAACCAATGCAAAGTAACAGAAAATCATCAACAAATACAATGACTTACTTAAACTTTCCAAATAACCATGTCAAACAGCTTTTAATATTCAAAAAGCCATTGTAAAAACCTAAATATTGAAATTTATAATAAGTTTCAAACACCTTCAAGATATAAATTAACAAGCAAAAACATATAAAACACAATGACACTCACTACTAATGAGATCACTTCAATGAACTTAAAAATGCTGAGAATAGTTTGACTCCTCATTTATTTACTGCATAACAAAATTTAAACATTAAAGATTGTTTGAAGCTACCAAAAGAATCTAACCAGATAAAATATTTATATACTAGATAAGATTTCAACCTAAAGTAGCGGTATGCGGTGGTCTGGCTGGATTGGGTTTGGGTTTGGGTTGGTTGTGTGTGACCATGGTGGTCAAGTTATGGGCTATTCCATGCAGCAGATGCACATTTCTCTCCTAGGTGGCTGAAGCTATGGTCATTCTTCACATAATACAATTTGCGATTGATTTTGGCTTGGTGCTTACTATCATTGAATCAAATGTTAAAATTGTTGTCGATGTGGTGTATTTGGGGGGCTGCTCCTCTTATTGCAATGGAGATTATTATTAGTGATATTCTTCTTTTAATTAAATGTCATGTTTTTTCTGTCTCGTTTTTCGTAGAGGTGTGAATTCTGCCACGCATAGTTTAGCTAAGTTATCTTTGTTTTTTGTTGAGGATTATTTTTAGCTTGAGTCTTGTCCTCCCTATGTGGAGCCGCTAGTCCTGGCAGATTGCCCATGAATGTTTGTTCGTTTTCTATTAATGAAAATAGGGTATTTATTTGGTTTTATTGGAGAGTTTATTATGTTATGCATTTAGTTTCTATTTTAATTTGGGGTGGGTACAAAGTTCGAAACCGATCGAACAAAAAAAAAGGGTGTTCGGTTCGGTTCATAGCTTAACTTCGGTTTAAAATGGTTTTGAATTTTGAAACTGTATAGTTTTTAATTCAGTTTGGTTTTGGATTTCCAAAATCGGTTTGGACCGATATGAACCGCCCTAATAATGTATTAAAAAAAAAACCTAACCCTTTTCTAGTTTTCTCTCTCAACTGTATATTAAAGATTCATTAAATGATTTTAAATGTTGAAGTAGGTAGAATTACTTTTTAAAAGTGAAAACAAAATCCATGAAACAATAAAATGACATTCTCTTTGTTTTTCCACCTTCGACTATTTTTTTTGTTTTTTTTAGAAAAGTAAGTAGTGGTGTTTGAAGATTGTTTTACATTTCATATAAAGTCAAATAATCAATTTAAAATCATTTATTAACTTTGATAGTGTCATTAGACCATCTCCAACCCCACGCTAACCGTTGTGGTATCTTCAAATTGCCACAGAAACGCCCTCCAACCCAACGGCAATCGTTGCGCCAACGGTTGGGAGATGAATAGTGTCGCGCAATATATTGCACGACACTGTTCATCTTTGCGCAGACACAGTTGATTTTTGTCTTTTTTTTCGATCCCTCAACTTTTATAAAATCACATTTTAACCCTATTTTTTATATTCTGATTATATCATTTATTTAAAGGTTTTGTTTATTCACAGTTTTACCCTTAATCAATTAAATTTATTCCAATTTGGTCATTTTTATTATTTAATGATTTTATTTTGATTTAATTATTATTGATATTAACATTTATAATAAACTAAGATGAAATGTATAATTAACAAATTTAAATGCATTTTTTATTTATAAATAAATCACTTAATTCAAAACAGTAGAAATTAAAGCAAAATACATTACTTAATAAAAACATTAAAAACGAAATACAAACTTCATAGTGATAAAATAAATTACCATTAATTGGAATACACTAAAATTAAGAAAAAATACAACATAAATTACAACAATGATTTAATAGTCTGGAAGACCATTTCCAGATCCTCCGAGATTATTAAAAAATCACCAAAAGATCTAGATGAACTACCGGATCCCTGGGCTTGTTATCGAGCATGTTTTGCCATAATTTTTAATTGTTGTTGATTCATAAACTCGTGCTTTCTTGGATTAGTTAGGGAACCCAAATCCATCATTATAATTTTGGTTTCCCACAGCTCCAATTTTCTCTTTAAAATATCATTAGTTCTTTGCCACTCCTGATTGTTTTTTTTTTTTTTTCAAAAACTTCCATGAGTTTTTCATGTCCTTTAAAAGTGTCAACAATTGTTGAATTTTCTTTCGCAACCCTCTTTCAATTTTGCTTTCTTCACCCTAACGGGCCGTTGAGATGAACTACCCTCGACATCATCATTAGCTATATTCAGAGAAAATGAAGATAGCCAAAGAGATGCCGTAGTTGGAGACTATAGAGTTGGAGTCTTCTAGTGATGATACAATATGACCACATGGCCTTCACAAGGTTGATGGTGTAGTATCGTTATCTGAATTTTTTTGCATATCCTTGAGAATGGGTCACACATGATCAAACTTGAATTCATTTTTTAATTTCTTATCTTGTGTTAATAAGACTTTTGCCCGGTTCATCTGCAAAATGATACAAATATATATTGTTAAAATTTAATATTAAATATAATTTTTCTACAACTTTAATTTTAACAAATACTCACAATATCAGTTTCGGAGGCACCACTAGGATTAAGACTTTCGATCTATCGTAGGCATCCATGCAATTTTCCAACTGCGTTAAAGATAGTCCCCATTTGACACTATAAACTTCTGTTGTTACGAAGTTCAGTGATAAAATTTGGTTTGTGGTTGTTGTATTCACTTTCAACTCGAGACCAGAACATCTCTTTCGATTCGTAAATACCTATGATCGGGTTTTGTAAAACATTAAGATATATGTAACAAATGTGTGTATAAAGAACTTCAACTTGAAGACATTTTTAGGAAAAAGTGATTTGAATGGAAAATTGATTTGAAGAGATAAGTGATTTGAAGGGATAAGAGATTTAAAGGGATATGTTTAATTTAGTGTGGGTTGATATTTATAGAAACTATGAGGTATTCTTTTCAGATTTAATTCAACAGTTCAAATGGTGAGAAAATCCATCCATTGGTTGACATTAGATGATGATCAAATTTCTTATCTTTAGAATTTGGGAAAGGTGAAGATAAGAATTCTAGACAAGTCTAGATATTTATTTTCGAGATTTAATTATACGGTTCAAATAATGATGCAATCCATCCAATGGTTGATATTTAATAGCTCAGATATCTTATTTTGAAATTTTGGGAAAAGTGAAGATAAAATTTCTAGAAAAGTTGAGATATTATTATAGAGATGTGTCCTACGGTTCAGATGCTCTGAAAACCCATCCAATAGATTGCCAATGAGTGAGTGGGCCCCACAACATGTACTGGATGTCTAGGTTCAATGAATTTGGTTCACACATTGGATTTTTTTGAATTAAAGTGTCTTTTTCGGTATCTACTTTTTCCACGTAGGCTTGCAGCTATTGTCGGCCACGTTCTGAGCTGTTAACCAGCTAGATACAGTCATCATCCACTCGCCCTTTTAGAAGCACGTGTATCGCAATCGCTATTTTAAATTGAAAATTATATTCTGGATATTATGATTTAATGCTCATCTTGTTCGATCGAATTGGGGATTCATATGAGATGGAGCTACTCGATCGAGTTAAGTGTTGGACTATGCAATTAAGCATGTGAATTAGACGATCCATTGGTCAATTTTGTGTAATCAACAATTTTTAATCTTAAATTTGAACTTGTTTATATCTATCACTGCTCATGTTCTTCAATCAAATTAGGGATTATTTTAGCTCTGTTTTGGTAAATACGTGACCTAGGTCAAAACTTGCCATTCGGTTTACATCAAGAAGATAAGATATTATAATTGAGAGGTTACCTACGGTTCAGTCCAAGCAAAAATGAATTTTGATATCGAAAGTCCATCTAATTTCTCATTTTCATCTTCCGACGATGAGGAAGAGCAACGTATGGAAAATCTTGAAGCGATTGATTTAGAACAAAATGCGACAATTGCCCAACATGGTAACATCCAATAGGCCATCGCTCAGTATCTCAATAACCAAAACAACCCAGTGACCCATGAAGACTCAATTTTTTGTCATATAGTAATCAATCGACACCTGGAAAGTGCTGATCGTCATTTGTTCTACAACTATTTTACCGAGAACCCATGGTATAACGATCAAATGTTCCGTCGACGCTATCGAATGGGTAGAAGTTTATTCCTTCGTTTTGTTGAAAAAGTGGAAGCTTGTGATAACTATTTTGTGCAATAAAGAGATAGTGTGGGTAGACTGAGTTTGTTCGCTCTTCAAAAAATAACAGCAGTATTTCAGATGTTGGCATATGGTCTACCAGCAGATGTTACTGACGAGTATATTAAAATAAGAAAGTTTACAACAATTGAAAGTTTGAAGAGATTTTGTCATTCTATTGTTGAGGAATTTTTAGATGAGTATCTAAGATCACCTAACACTACTGATGTTGTCAGACTACTCCATATTGGTAAAGATTGTGGTTTTCCAGGAATGCTGGGTAGTCTATATTGTAAGCACTGGAAGTGGAAAAATTGTCTAACAGTTTGGGCAGGACAATATGCAGATCGTAATGGATCCCCAACTATTATTCTAGAGGTTGTAACTGCTTATGATATGTGGATATGACATGCCTATTTTTATTTACTAGGTACGAACAATGATATTAACGTGTTAGAGGCATCTTATCTTTTTGCCAACCTCGCTCAAAGTATTGCTCCTCTAGCTCATTATTATGTCATTAAAGGAAAAGAATATAATATGGGTTATTATTTAGCTGATGGTATATATCTGGAATGGTCTACGCTTGTACAAACTATTCACGATCCACGTGGTCGGGAAAACAAATTATTTACAATGAAACAAGAAGGATGTAGAAAAGACATAGAACATGCATTTGAAGTTCTCCAATCACGGTTTGCAATTGTGGTAGGATCGACGCGTTTTTGGCATAAACATGTTTTACATGATATAATGACTATGTGCATTATTATACACAACATGATAATCGAGGATGAGCGTAATGTTGATGTAGCAATTGAGGATCATATGGAAGCACCAACTCCAAAAGTTGAGATGGTGTTAGATGAAAATACCCGATTTCAAGAATTCTTAGCTCGATATAGAAAAATCAGAGATAAAGAGGCTCACATTACACTCTGAAATGCCTTAATAGATCATTTGTGGGATGAATATACTAATTCAGATAATAAGATGATGATCAATATGTACTTTTATTTTTATGCTTTTTATTTTCTATTTTATGAAATGTAATATTTAAATTATTTTAATAATAAATGCAATATTTTACTGAATTAAATTTAATTTCTATTAATGTATTAATTTGATAATTTCGTATTGTATTGCAATATTATGTTAATTATAGGGTGAAAGGTTAATTGTGGAGAAATATTAAAAAAAGGGAAAGAAAAGGAATATTCAAAGGAATATTTTTTTTAGAGTAAAATTTGGTGCAATGGGTTGAAGATGAAATAATGAAATAGTGTGAAAGTTTTGGTTTATGGATACCGAGTTCCATAACGGAGATTACCAAATTTTGGCTCGTCATGAGTCCAGATTTGACATCATCAACAACAAAATCTACAAAATCTATATCACCCTTCAAACCGTTTTAACTGATCTCCGAGCCCTACGGGTTAACCATTACGGTAACATCATCGAGAAGGAGATCACCCACCCATTTGTCCTGATAGAAACCTCCCACTATCCCCATATCACTCTAACCACCCATGCTCACAGCCACCATATTACTTCCACTACCACCCATGCTCACAGCTATCATATCACTTCCACCACCACCCATACCTCTCCAACCATAACCACTAAACCACTATTCCACTATTTTAGTGTAAAAATTGTACCAAAAGAACTATTCGGGTTGGAGATGCTCTAAACAAAGATTGACATGTGGGGTTGTACAACTCATATAATTAAGGTAAATGTGTGATTCGGTGGAGTTTGTCATTCATGGAAATAAGATAACCGTAAGAAAACATCTCGTTTTATTTAAGTTATATTTGTCAATCAGTCGTGAAAATCAACCTACATAGTATGAACCATTAACTAGTTTAACGGGTAAAATCTCTTGTAATTATACAATAGGCTAGAGATGTGAAAGAATTTGGTTTGAGTTGTTGGAATGTATTATTATGTAGTGGAAATTACCCACAATGACCACAAATATTAACCACAAACGAAGTTTTATTTATTAATAACCATGTTTTTGAGAAATTACTAGACAGTCCCCATATAAAAGCCATCCCCCAAACACTTTCTCTCTCTTTTCTCTCTTTTCTTTCTATCTCCTCTGCTCTCTCTCTCTCTCGGTCCTCTCTCTCTTTTCTCCTCTCCATCCCGTCGACCACCGCCGGAGAGGCCGGAGTTGTCATCGAAAACACGCCGGACGTCGAGCTGGACCAGCGCTGTTGACGACCAGCGGCGCACGAAGGCACCGCCTTTGGGTGCCTTCGTGCGCCGCTGGTCGTCGATGGTGCTGGTCTAGCTCGACGTTCGGCGTGTTTCGGCGAAGCTCTCCGGCGACGGTGACGGTGACATGATCTGCAACAAAAATGAGAAATCAACAAAACCTAAACCTAATTTAATTTGAGGAAGAAGAGAAGGAAGAAGAAAAGGAAGAAGAAAAAGGGGAAAAAAAACCTAAGGATAATTTCAATTTAGTCCATATTTCAAGTTTCAATATTTTCAATTTAGGCATGATTTCAAGTTTGGATATTTCAATTTAGTCATGATTTCAAGTTTGGTCATTTTCAATTTAGTCATGATTTCAAGTTTGGTCATTTTCAATTTATTCATAATTTCAAGTTTCAAGGTTTTAAAAAAAGAAAACTAATTTCAGGGGTAATCTTGTAATTTATAGACATACACTGAAAGTTTTTTTAAAAAGTGGTTATTAACAATTAAAATTTCAAAAGTGGTTGTTAACAAAAGCTTAATGTTTCCTATGACTACTTTTGAATTTCTCTCTGTTATGTATTATGTTTTTAACTGGTTTTTTTTTAAAATATTTTATTTAGGTTTGATTTGAGATTTTTTGGCTTTGAGCTATTAACATTTATGAAAACTATCAAGTATTGGCCAAAAACAAGTATCCAATATAGCTCATTGAATTTAAAAATATATTAAAAAGACACATTAAGCTCATCAAGTCCATTAGACCCAACACTGAATCGAACCGAACCGAATTGAACCCATCAAAATCAGTTCATTTCAGTACAGTTATCATCTCTTAATCGGTTTAAACTGGTTTCATTTTGTGTAAACCGAAATATTTTCGGTTCAGTTTGGTTTTGTCCAAAATCGAACCAAACCGAAGTTGGCCCACCCCTAGTTCCAACGGAGTTGGTTTCAAATTGAATCCGTTGAAATCGCCGAGACTCGGGTTTTCATAATTAAGCTACAAAAAAAAAAAGAGTATAAATAGGAATAAAAATGCAAGTTTAATGGCCAATAGGGGCGTAACTCAGCTGGTAGATGAACGAGTTTAGGGTTTAGACAAATGACTCCCAAGTCAGCGGCTCCAATCCTACCAATGGCGAAAGCTTTCAAAAAAATACCTGGTCCCAAATTAATAAATATTGTCAAAAAAAGAAAAGAAAAAAAGAATGCAAGTTTAATGTAAATGTAAACAACGAAAAAGATAAAATGAAAAAATGGTAACAAAAATTGCCTATTATATAAAAACTCAATTTTTGTGGTTTCGACGGATTTGGTTTGAAACCGAATCCGTAGAAATTGCCAAAATTCAGGTTTTAATGAGTTTAAATTGGACTAAGAATAAAAATTTAATGTAAATATAACAATGACATGAAAAATGTCAATAATTCTTGCATATGAGAACTTGTTTTTGTGGTTCAATGGATTTGGTTCTAAACTGAATCCGTTGAAATCGCTGAAACTCAGGTTTTCATAATTAAGCTACAAAAAATGAGTATAAATAGGAATAACAATGCAAGTTTAATGTAAATATAAGCAATAAAAAAGATCAAATGAAAAAATGGTAACAAAACTTGCCTATAATATAAAAACTCAATTTTGGGGGTTTCGAAACCGAATCCGTCGAAACTTAGGTTTTAATGAGTTGAAATTGGACTAAGAACACAAATTTAATGTAAATATAACAATTAACATGAGAAAATGACAATAATTCTTTCATATGACCATATGAGAACTTTTTTTTTTTTTTTTTTTTTTTTTGTGGTTTCAACGGATTTGGTTTTAAACCGATTCCGTCGAAACGTTGAAACTCGGGTTCTCGTAATTAAGTTACAAAAAAATGAATATAAATTGAAATAAAAATGCAAGTTTATAAGCAACAAAAAAGATTAAATGAAAAAATGGCTAAAAAACTTGATAAACTTGTATTCTTTACCCAATTTATTCTTATTTTTTTGTAGCTTAACTATGAGAACGAAAGTTTCGACAATTTCGACGGTTTCGGTTTAAAATAAAATATGTTGAAATCCGAAACGACTTGTGTTCTTTATCCAATTTATACTCATTAATCCCGAATTTCAACGGATTTGACGGTTTCAGTTCCGTTGAAATTGTAAAATTGAGTTATTTATTATATATTTATATGTGAGATCTGTTGCAATTTTTTCATTTTATCTTTTTCTTATATTATATTTATATTAAATTTGTAATCGTAGTCCACTTTATAATTGTTTTTAATCTTATCTTTTAGAACTCTAGCATATATATAAAGCAAGTAAACTCATAACATATATAAATTCATAAATTATTATACAAATTTGTTTTTGATTTCTCGGAGAAAAATAATAATAATTTTTTTTTTTTTTCCATTTCTCTTATTAGTTATTATTATTTTTATTTATTGGATCCATCCACCCACATGAAACCAAACTTTTTTTTTTCTTTAATAAATGATAAATCGCTTCAAAAGGCAAAACTCGTATTAAAAAAAAAAAAAATCAAAATCAAAATCAAAATCAAAACTTGGAAACGAAGCGATGCCATTTACAAAATCTCTCTAAAACCCCATTTCGTTTTGTGTCTCTCACTAGTAAGCTCGACATTCGACAATGGATATCGATTTCAAAGAATACCAATTGAGCTGCGAACTTCGAGGTCACGAAGACGACGTAAGAAGATCTCCCTCCCACTGTTTTTTTTTCTTCTTCTATTTCTTATTGTTTTATTTGATAATAAGCATAGCTGATTCAATAAACGAATGGGTGTTCATCATCTTATCAATTTAAGTTAAGTTTTCAACTTTATCATCACACTCACTTGCACAATGTAAATGAAATTAAATTGGGTTGACTTCATATTTTGTTTTAAATTGATGCAATTAGAATCGAAGATGTAAATATTTAGTATTCAGGTTGATCAACATTCAACATATGCCATTTTGAGTATTCATTGAGATATGTATGAATTTTGATACCTTTTATTAGGATATAATATTATTTGAGCATCAGGGTTGTGGTTGTAGTGACAAATTTTTTTACATTGAAGTTAATCAGCATATGTTGTGTGTATATGTGATACTGACATACTGACATGAATCATAGTACTATAAACTGGGATATTTGATCACTTGAATTCGGGTAAAATTGCTCACATAATAGCAACACTTATGCATATGTATTAAATTCTTGGATCTTTGTTTTACAAATTAGGTTCGCGGGATATGTGTGTGTGATAATGTGGGTATAGCAACTTCATCAAGAGATAAATCCGTGAGGTTCTGGTCTTTAGATCCATCGGACAAGAGGAAGTATCTTTCTTCAAAGATACTGTTTGGGCATACTAGTTTTGTGGGTCCGTTGACATGGATTTCACCGAATGAGGAATTTCCGGAAGGTGGGATCGTGTCGGGTGGCATGGACACAATGGTTCTGGTTTGGGACTTGAGAACTGGAGAGAAAGTGCGCACATTGAAGGGTCATCAGTTGCAAGTCACTGGTGTTGTACTGGATAACGAGGACATTGTGTCTTCCTCTGTTGATTGGTAAGCTTACATATTCTGGGACAAAATATCAACTTCATATTTTCATGAGCATGTCCCAGAAGGTTTTATAATATATGCAAGCTTGATAATAGATACTGTCAAATAATTTTCCTATCGCTCAAATGCTAAATGATCTTTTAACTGTCTCTTTTTCCCTAACTTGTTCAGTTATTTGAATGCTACAATCAACTTATTTTGCACTATCTAGGCCTAGCATGCTGTTTTAACTCAATATTTGATATAAATTTTTGTTTGGCTTCTCCATTGCAGTACTTTAAGACGGTGGAAGAATGGCCAACAAGTTGAGTCTTGGGAGGCACATAATGCCCCAATCCAAGCAGTTACAAGGCTGCCATCTGGCGAGCTTGTTTCAGGTCTTCTTTTTTCTTTTCCTTGTTATTAAAGATTGAGGTGGATATTGCCAAATTTTTGTATCTTTTATGTTTTCTTTTTGGCTTTATTGTCTTATGAATCTTATCTATTTGCTTTGATATAAGTGCATTTTAGTACATAATGTGGTAGAGATTCAATTAAGAGTACAAATATTTTTAGGGTTCCATGTGATTGCATGGGGTTTGTTTTGGTCTTTCCATGTTCTTGAAATGGTGGTACATCTGGGATTTAGATCCTGAAAAGTTTGATCATCTTATATTTTCCTTGTAATTTGATTTTATTTTCAATAAAGTTTTATTCTTGTATATATTATTCCACACACCCAATGGCCTTGTTGAAATTCTGAATATGATGTTGTCAACTTAATTACATCACTTGAACGTAATATAGAAGTTCTGATTACTTGCTATATCATATTTGAGCTTTCAAATTTCACAAATGCCCTTTTCTTCTGTATGAATTTATGGTGTTGCTTTGGTGTTCTGGCATAATACAGGTTCAAGTGACACAACCTTGAAACTTTGGAGAGGAAAGACATGTGCTCACACTTTTGTTGGGCATACAGGTTTTTTTTTGTCCACTTCCTGCTCATAATATGTATAATAACTGATAAATTAGCATTTACTATATATTTATGTTTGTCAGTTTGGGTTCTTGTCTTTGTACTCTCAGAAGAAAATCCTTTTTTCTCCATCATATTTGTTGTTAGGGTAAGCAGGGTGTTTAGAATGCTTTTATTGCCTTCTTCAAGTCTTTTGATTAATTGCATAATAAGAATACATATAATGTTTATATTTTCTGTTATCATTACTAGTCTATTGACTTTTGATAGGAAAAAGAGAAAATTGTATGAATAATTACAAAAAGTGAACAAGCTATCCACAGAAACATGTTTCAATGTCGCTCAAATTCAACGTTAGAGATGTATGTCTCACTTCAAGCTGCATGCCTGCATGTCATAGTCTTTCTCTTTCTTCCTTCCCCCCCTACTAAGTTGTATATTTTGAATGCTTGTAATATTGCCCTTTTTTGATTACAGTTGATACTCATTTACTTTTTTGACTTGCAAACTTTGATAAAGTCTACTTTGTAATTCTTACAATTACACCCTCTTGCGGATTAAAGTCTACATTCTTTCATTCTTATGATTTGTAAACCTAAAAAAAAATTCCACATCATGACCTTGTTGACTCATGAAGGGTGGTTTGCTCAAGTGATATACTTCTTGTAAAATCTCTCCCATTCAAAGATATTCTCCCCCCTATGACTTGTCTAAGGTCAATGCAACATGCTTCATTGTCTTGTTATAAGATATCAAATATTTAATGTTATGCATGTGCCTATGCGTCTAATGTTTTATGAGCCCTAGGGCCATATCTTCTTGGTTGAGAATGAGGTTGCTTTATTTCTTTTGGGTGCATGATTGCTATTTACTAAGGTCAAAAATAGACAAAAAAGAGAAATTTATGCATTGCAATATGTTTTGCAGATACAGTTCGAGGTTTGGCAGCGATGCCTGGTGTGGGAATTCTTTCTGCATCACATGATTGGTGAGAAATTTTATATTTTTTTTGTTATTTTCTAGCATTGATGGTTGTCATTGGATGATTGATTCTTTCTCCCATGGATGCTTGTATTAGTGTTTTGCAGTCAAATTGAAAGATAAGCGAATAAAATAAACATTTGCAGATTATGTGAATAAATACCTACATAATGCATTTAGCATTGTTGAAAGGACACAAACAGTTTAACATCTAAATCTTAGTGGATTGCATTGCTAGGAAGGGCATGATACTTGAAGAAAAGTAGGGTAGAAATTTAGCTCTGTTGTGAGCTTAAATTGATTGAAATGTTGCTTTATCAGCAACAGATGCTTGTGCTTGTTCTTTTCCCAATTATATAGTTTTTAAAGATATAAATTTCCCTCTTTCATTTCTTTTGAAAATGTGGGACATGGCTGGACTCTTTTACTTTAGATTCCTTCCCTTAGGTTAGTTATGTAGCAAAGATAGTCTGCCATACAGTTAACCGTTAGAACATATGAGCCATTCTTCCTTCTAATGGCTGGTAATTTGGTTGGAGTGTGAGTTTGATTAATTGCTCTGGTCTCTGTGAGTTATTTTCAACTGGAGTGTGTTGCAGTTGATGCACTACAAGTGTGCTAACATCTTGACTGGGTGTTGTAGTCAACATTTTGAAGAAATAATATTTCATCTAGAGGGATAACGGTGGCCTAATTCTGTGGTCAGATAACTCAGTGACTTTGCTGTTTTAGTTCATTTTTGTAGGTTTCTCTGTTTTATCAATTTTGTTTATCTTGATTATCAGCAATGTTATTTTACTGTGTTTTAATTGCATCAGCACCATCAGATTGTGGGCGCTAACTGGTCAAGTATTAATGGAGATGGTTGGTCATACTGCTATTGTCTATTCAGTTGACTATCATGCATCTGGACTTATTGTCAGTGGCAGTGAAGATCGTTTTGCAAAGATATGGAAAGGTGATTTCTTTTTATGTTTGTGTTTATCTTTTATCACGATCTTCTATGTTGGATATTAATTGTGGTTCTTGCTTGTGCTCTAATTGTATTTTGCTAGGTTTGCCTGGCTCAAGTCACGTTTGTGAATTTTTACTTAAGCATGATCATTTTTAATGTTAGTAATAGTCTTCAGCTACCTCTAAAATGAAATTTTGGTCCTTAAAAATAATAGATGGACAAAATTTGTTGTTTAATTTACCTATGAAATCATGTCTTTTTGTAGATGGAGTCTGTGTTCAGAGCATAGAGCATCCTGGCTGTGTTTGGGATGCCAAATTTTTGGAAAGTGGGAATATTTTGACAGCATGTTCAGACGGAGTTATACGTATTTGGACACTACAACCAGATAAGGTTGCAGACCCACTGGAACTTGATTCATATGCTTCTGAACTTTCCTCATACAAGAACAGCAGGTATTATAATCTAATAGTGGCCAATGCCATGTGATACTGTATTCCTGTTATATGTGGGCATTACTCAATTTCAAGTCAATGATTCATGGCTTATAATCATCTTTTGTAGTAATGTACCTAGTATTTTATATTGGTATTTTGTAATAAATTTGGCATTTTTTATATTTTTTTTGTAATATATCTGATATTTTCTTTAAGGATATATATATAGAGCAGTTAAGGTGCGGGATCACATGTGATAATCAAAGTACACTGATTATCACATGTGATAATCAGTGATCTCCTGACTTGATAATCCCTATATTGGCATTTTTTTTGTAATATATCTGGTATTGTCTTTAAGGATATATATAGAGTGGTTATCAGGTGCGGGATCACATGTGATAATCAACGTAAATTTTTTTACACCGATTATCACATGTGATAATCAGTGATCTCCTGACTTGATAATCCCTATATATATATATATTCAGTAATCATTTGTCTGAGTCTGATTGTTTATGGCAAGTTGATTGCCAGTAGGATCAATTTAATTGTCAGTTACTCTTTTATGGTCAGCTTTGCCTGATATATAACTTGTTCCTCGCTGTATCAGGAAGAGGGTTGGTGGATTGAAATTGGTAGATTTACCAGGACTTGAGGCTTTACAGATTCCAGGTGTGATCTAGTTGTACTCATCTCTAAAGTATTTATCTCACTATTATTTTGTTGTATACCAAGTGGATAGCCTAGTTGGTTAGATCTTTTGCAGTAAAACAGAAGGTCTAGGGATCAATGTTCTTCACAGCAACCTAGAATGGTGACTTAATTTTTATTGTATTGTGTGTCGGGTGGGGTGGGTAGGTGTGTGTGGTAAAATAATATGTTGGTATATATACTATTCTATTGATATTTTTCATTGTTAAATATATGATAATGTTGCAGTTGCTGGATGGACATCCATCTAAAGTTGAATATCAAATGTGAAAGTATTGTGTAGGTTGTGAGAATACCAATATAATTGTTGATGCCTGGTAAAATTTTCTAGAAAGCAAGTCTTGATAATTATGTTTAGCAGTAGAGAACCATATCTTTATACATGCTGAGTTATTATCACATAGTTGTCCAAGCTTAGTTCACTGAAGTTTGATTTGTGTTGACTGGTTGCTATTGTTGCAAGATGCAATTGTATATTGTTTAATATTTAATGCATTTGATCAGGATCCAATGATGGCCAGACAAAAATCGTGAGAGAAGGGGACAATGGTGTAGCATATTCATGGAATATGAAAGAACAGAAATGGGATAAAGTAATCTCCAATTTCATGCTAAGTTGTTTTATTTATTTATTTCATGATCGTATTCTTCATGTGACTTTCTGCACCTTTTGTGTTAATGACTTCTCTTGATTTGGTCTTTGGCAGCCTTTTGTTTTTATTTTACTGTGATACTGGGACTATTGTATATGTGCCATTAGTTTGCTTGTAGATATAAAGTTTTCATCTATTTGTTCTATAAAAGATATAACTGTTCTTTAGGTTATTGATATCACCTCTGTATGTTCATCCATGCATGTTTATGGAGTTCATTCATTAGTGAGATTTTGATCCTCTCTCTCCCTCTCCCCTCCCATTTTCGATGCCATTCCTTGTATGTACGCAGTAGACTAGGGAGTGCTCCCATTTTCAGCATTATTCTCTCTCTCTCTCTCTAATCATTCCTTGTATGTATGCAGCAGACTAGGGTGGTGCTCCCATTTTCGGCATTATTTTTACTTATGTCTTATTAATGTATTGGAATGAGAAATGAATGATGTAGTGAAAGACAGCCATATATTAAGTTTGTAGTTGGAAGGCTTTTATCTGTTTTGGATGTGTCCTTAAATATATGGACAGCTTTCTCTGCATAATATGGCAAATACTCGATCGAATTTGTACCTTGGCTTGCTGTTACATTAGGTCATACGCTTGAGCAATTATATCTCAAGAGAAATAATACTAAGGTCTTTCTTTTTTCTTTTCTGAAAATACATCCGAATCAGAGTATGAAACTGTAGATAGTCCATTTTGTTCTCATTTAGATAAAACTTTATGTCACAAGTACTTTGTATTTTGTTCTCTTATTGGAAATTTTATGGGAGGGAAATTATAAAATGGGTTTGGTTGAGGAAAATATATCCTTTGCTTTATGATTGTGCCTAAATGTTCATCATACTAACAATTATCTATTTCTTTTGCTGGTCATGTTTTCTGAATCCATTTATAGAATTAATAGTTATCGCTTGCCTTTCTTTGGCTTTATTTTTGGAATCTCATTCCCTGATTTGATCTTTTCTGTGTCAATTAATTGTTAATTTCAGACTTATTTATAGGCCACATATAAGTTACCATTTCACCAAAAGCTTAAGCTTGAGCCCAAATAATAGTATTAAGCTCAAACACAAACTCTCATGTACAGACACATAGGCTTGTCACGTGAACCAACTAACCAAGTCACCTGGAATGGGATTCTTACGTATTTGTTCAATTTCATCAATCCCCATCATTTCCTTTTTATATTTATTAATTTTTTTATACTCTTATGCGCTGAATGTATGTTATTATTTCTTTCATGCAAGAGTAATTTATATTTGGTTGTTGCTTGAACTTTTAGATTGGCGAAGTTGTTGATGGACCAGATGATGGCATGAATCGTCCTGTCCTTGATGGAAGTCAATATGATTATGGTAGGTGTTTTACATCTTTCGTAGCTTCTTATTTTATTTTAAACTTTTTATATATGCTTTTTTTTTAAATTTAATTATTTTACTTTCTTGACACAGTTTTTGATGTTGATATTGGAGATGGGGAGCCTATCCGTAAGTTGCCCTATAATCGTTCAGGTATGTTTCTTCTCTTTTGTCTTACACTCTGATTTGGTTGTTTGATAGATAGTAATCACCTTATTATTTGTTCCTCTCCTACAACCGACATTTATGGGCACTGAATTTTATGCTTTCACTTTAGGACATGTTTCTCTTATTTTTGTGTGACTGTAATTCATTGCAGTCCTTATAACTATGTTATCTGTAAAGACAACAAATCAAGCGAATTTAATGCATAATGAAATGTTTCTTTTGCAACTTGATGATGCTTCAGAGTTCACTTTGTTTAAAAGTTGAGATTTAGGATGATCTGAGGAGTTGATATGTCATTTTTTGTTATATGTTACTAATAATACTCTTGGATTAGCAGTCGAATACTGTATATTCAAATTATTTCTGGATATAACATTTCCCTTTATTTGTGATCTTTTTTATTTATTTATTTATTTATTTTTATTTTTTTATGAAGTTAGCTTGCTTCATTGTTAGTAAAATTCAGAATATTAATTTCCCTCTGAATGAACTTGCCTACTTTCTTCTGCAATTTCTCCTATCTTGCTATAGGTGTCTGTTTCACACCTTTTCCTGGCCTAGATTTCACTATTTTTTAAACTTAATTATGCTGTCCATTCCAACCATGACATCTCTCTTGCACACTCCACCGTATATGTGTATGTTTATTTGTTTAACATGTTGAACTTTGGCGACGGTAGTCTTGTCCTTGGTGACATCGTATAAATAATTTTTACATCGTAGAGCTTATAGCCCTCCTACTTTCCTTTAGTTGCTTATAATTTGCAAAAAAATAGGGGAATGGAAATATTAATGCTCTCAAAGAGGAACTTTGGCATGCTGTTGTTGACATTCATGCAGTTATATTTTACTTTAAGCTTGGTGTGGAGCTTCAAGTGTCCTCTCTCTCCCTCTCCTCCTTGCAAAGCAATTTCCTTAATTTTGTAAAATATCATAATTGTTGTGTGTGTGACTGTTAAATTGCTTACTACAAATGAAACATGCATGTATGTGCTAATGGCATAACTGATATGATTACTTCCAGATAATCCATATGATGCTGCTGATAAGTGGCTTCTGAAGGAGAATCTTCCTCTTTCATACCGACAGCAAATTGTAGAGTTTATTCTGCAAAATACTGGACAAAGGGACTTCAATCTCAATCCATCATTTCGTGATCCCTACACTGGCTGTAAGTACATTGCCTTCTTGGCATTTTGACATAGTATTACTGGTTTGTAGTCCTTATTTTATCTGTTTTCATTCCAGCAAGTGCTTATGTACCTGGAGAACCTTCTAGAACGTCTGGTATGTCTTCATTTTCAGGAAAAAGAAAATTTACCTTCTTATTATGCACCTTACACTTTCTTCACCATCTCTAACGTAAGGCTCTGAGCTCTAATACTTTTCACAATTTTGTGTATATAACAGTTGTGTCAGCAAAACCTACTTTCAAGCATATACCTAAGGTATGCCTTACTGCTTTTGATTTTAAAAGATCACTGACGTATGTATCAGTCAGAAGGTTTGGAGTTTTGCTTTGATAATATGATCATGGTGGGTGATTCTTATATTTTATGGTTAGAAAGTTTGTAATGAAATGTACGTTAGAGATTACTATATTGTTGATTGTCCATATGTTAGTTTATGCATAGCCAATATACCTTCCATTCACTACTGTTTGCCTCCTAACCAAAATATGCCTCAAAATAGAACGGCAAAGATGAAAAACCCCCTTGTGGTTTGATGAGTTTTGTTAATGATGTTAAACACTCTCACACTTCTTTTTTTGATACCTAGAACTCTCATGGGGGTCACTACCGGATCCAACAACCTTGGTAGCCATGAAGCTCTTAGGATTTTTATCCTAGGCAGGTTGACCCAAGGGGTTTGTATCCTTGGCCTCTTGGTTGGAATCCCCACACTCCAGCCACTAGGCCAACCCCTTGAGGTTAACGTTGTCACACTTCATCCTAAAACAGTTACTACATTAATGGACTCCTTAGCATATAAAATCCTGATGCAAATGTCAGTCATTATTATGCTGAATCTTTCAAGATCAACTTTGATTGGAATCACCCTGCTGATAATATTTTTTTATGTATATCTACCATACTATTTTGGGTATTCGGCCTATAGATTCTCTGGTCATCTTATTCATATTTGTTATTTCATAATTTTTCTCCAGAAAGGAATGCTTGTTTTTGATGCTGCTCAGTTTGATGGGATCCTTAAAAAGATAACAGAGTTCAACAATGCTTTAGTGTCTGACACGGTAGGTTCTTTGTATGGTAACAGTTTTTAGTCAAATTTTTTATTTTTTCTGACTGTATTCTCTCAATTCTTGCCGCTGATTTTGTGTTGAGTCTTATCATAGTATTTGCTGTTTTTGTTTCCTTGATTCCTTGGAAATTATTTATTTATGGATTATTTCTTTTCTTGACCATATTTATTTGCATGGGACCATTTTTCCATAAGCTGTCTAATATATTACTTTTGCAAATCCCAATTATTGGTATATCTATCTAGACCAATCTGAAGGCCAGCAGACTGATCTTGAATTGTTTTTAAGTTTTGTAGTTTACGAATTCCTCATTGTTGTTCCTTTTCATTTCATATATAGTTTCCTGTATAATGTATCTGTTGACTATATTTTGAAGGAAAAAAAGAACTTGTCCCTGACAGAGCTCGAGATATCCAGATTAGCTGCTGTTGTGAAAATTTTGAAGGACACTTCACATTACCACAGTAGTAGTTTTGCAGATGTTGACATTTCTTTGTTGCTGAAATTGCTACAAACATGGCCACTGGCTATGATATTTCCGGGTCAGTGTGTTGGAATTTTAGGCTATTAGTCATTGTTCCTTTATGAGTTTCTTCTTGCAATTTTAGTTTTTTCTGTTGGTTAGATGCAGTCAGTCAATTGTTTTATAGTCTATAATATTTTTTTACTTATTTCCTATCAATACAGAACGACTTCTTTTCTTTCACATTTCAAGGGCATTTAATTGTTACTCACTTTTTAAAACTGTCTCTCTTCCTTGTGCAGTTATTGATGTTCTGAGAATGATCATCCTGCATCCTGATGGGGCAAGACTACTTCTCAAGCATGTTGAAAATGAAAATGGTATTGACGTAAAGATTTACCCTTTTATGTTTACTTTTATTATGGAAAATTTATAGTGTCAATAGTTAAACGATATGCTCTAATTATGTCATTATGTGCAACAATGTTTAATCTGTTGATAGAACCTGGAATGGGCACCCGAAACTGGGACATAAGTATACGTTGCATGTATTTCTTCTTTGGCATTTCTGCTCATTCGAGTTTGATCTTTATTTTATGCTTTGTGCTTTAACCAGATGTACTGATGGAAATAATTAAGAAAGTCACAACAAATCCTGCAATTCCTGCAAATCTTTTAACCAGTATCCGAGCTGTGTCTAACCTGTTTAAGAACTCTAACAACCACAACTGGCTGCAAAAAAATCGCAGTGAGGTTAGTACAGCTAATCTATATTCTGATTTTATGTTACATATAGGAACTTGATAATGATTAGTTGTGGAGTAACTTGAAAATGTTTCTTGAGAGACTATAAATTATAACTCTTAATTTTTTTTTTTCTTATGATAAATTCTCTTATACCATCAAGGTTTGCCTTAGGCAAAAATGTTTCGTTTTATAACAGAGGAAAATGTGTCTTTTCATTTTAAATGATTGTCTTTTCATGTAGAGGTCTGCAAATTTTTATACTGAGCAATTCTCACATTCAGATGATACTTTTCAGTATTATATGTTCATGATATAGTATTTTGTTTAATTTAATGCCGTTAACCTTGCAGATTCTTGATGCATTTTCAAGTTGTTACTCATCTCCAAATAAGAATATGCAGTTGTCTTATACTACCCTGATTCTCAAGTAAGTATTCTCTTTTTGACATGCATGCCTTTTTTAAATTTACTATCATGCCTTTTTAAAATTTACTGAAGTTGTTTCTGTACTTCACAGTTATGCAGTGCTGTTAATTGAAAAGAAGGATGAAGAAGGTCAATCTCAAGTTCTTTCAGCGGCTCTTGAGGTAAGTTTTATTCCGCTATTTTCATACACGTTTTAGAATGGATGTCTTTTTGCATATTATCTCTCCCTCTCCTTCCTTTTATGATTTGATTCATCATTTCAAAAGATTTAATCGGCGTCGTGTTTTCATTTTTAATTTGAGATTGAACTTATTCATTTATTTTTTCAAGGTAATAGAGGGTTATAAATTTTGGAAATTATAAACTTTTGTTCCTTATTTTTTCTACCCACAGATTGCTGAAGAGGAGAAAATAGAAGCTGATTCAAAATTCCGAGCATTAGTTGCTATTGGATCACTGGTATCTTCTTTAAACCTAACATTATATTTTTGCTCTGCAGTGATGGTCACTTTACTTAAAACGCAGTTTTGGTGGTTTAAGGAGATCCATTAAGAAAAGATAATCATATTAATCTCCCTATTTATTGTTATTATTATTATTTCATTATATAAAGGTCATGTTTAATGTCCGTGTAACTTCATTCCAAGTATGAAACAATTAGACGAATCTAGTTAACTAAGTTTCAACAAATAAAGTGCAGGCATATTTTTGTATTTGGACATAACTCGATTGATTTTCATATCAGATTTCCTCTGTGAGATGCCTGGTGTATTATTGATTATCTAATTTTTTCTGTGTTTTCTAATACAGATGCTTGAGGGTCTTGTGAAAAGAATAGCAATAGACTTCGATGTAGGGAACATTGCCAAAATAGCAAAGGCTTCTAAGGAAACGAAGATTTCCGAGGTTGGAGCTGACATTGAACTGTTGACGAAGCACAGTTAATATGTTAGTAACCGGTGAAAGATTCTTTTCTTAGCTTTCTCATGTTGTGCCTACTCTACGTATATAAATTCCACTTATTTTCCCCCTTTTGCAGGATTGTGAAATGATAAACACGACCAAAGATGATTGCTAAGATGGTCGATTAAATGTAAGTACATACATTGCAGCCGGTGACAAGAGACACTGATCTACAGAAGGATTTATCAAGAGAGGGATATACCTGTGACCGGAAATTGACTCTAGCAGGACATTCGAGGGTTTTTGTTTGTCTTCTTTTCGTTTATTTTTTTGCAAAAATGATAATTCTGTACTTTAGACCCATGTAATTCATGGTACACAAATTTCATACTTGCTTTTTAGGGCAAAATTGTACCAAATTTACTCCGTTTAGGTGTGTAAAACACCTAAAAAAAAATTAGAGAAACTCTGTTCCTTATGATATGGTTTGATTAAAAGATCAGAGCAACTTAATTCCAAACTGGGTTTTTCATGATTTATATATACATTTTTGTCATACATGTTGAAATCTTCATCGAAGGAAATGGAATGAAAGAGAATTGAGAAGAGATTTCACTTATATTTTGCATAGAATCTATTATCACTCCACAACAACATTCTATTCAACTTGATTTGAACATTTCTCTGCTTCAAATGCCAATGCCTTGGTTCAATCCTCTTTCCCAGACTAAACCCGAAATATTGCGGAAACTCCTTCAATTCCTCCAAACTCCTCCCCATCTCATAAACCAAGAACTCAAACTTGATCCTCAAGTTATCTTCGATATCGTACCCAAAAATTGCTGGCATTCTCGAAGAAAATACTGCTGCCTCTTCATGACTCAACCCTATGCTTCTCAAGAACTTCAACGTCTTGCGTAGCTTCTCCACTCTCGTGTTCAATAGATGTGCATTTTGTGTACTGGGCACGTTCAGTTTCTTCACACCAAGTTTCCTGAGATAGCTGAGCGTAGGTTGGAGACAGTATTCGACGTTTGAGAAAAGAATTTGAGGACAGTTCAATACTAAGCCTCGCCGTTCTTGAATTGAAGCCTGTAAATCCGTGATCAGGAAGTCCAGAACAGGTTCGATTTCAGAAGGGTCAAAGTTAAGGTCGAAAAGTTGAGGGCATAAGTAGGCAAGCCGTGAGAAGTCAGTGTTGTGTAGGCCTCTGGATTTGAGGAAATCAATGGTGGAGAGACAATGTTGTACAACTTGTGGGGAGGGAAGCTTGTGAGGTTTAGTGTTGGGGTCAATGATGCCAAGGGATCTGAGGTACCGGAGATTTTCACGGTGAGAGGTTCGGAATTTGAGATAAAGAGGAGGGTTTTGAGGAGAAGAAGAAGAAGAAGAGAGATTTGGGGTTTTGGGTAGTGAACTGGAGAGGTGAAGGGAGATAAGCATTGCTTGCTTTTGGTGTTTTGTTTTAACTAACTGCAAGTGAAGTGAAGCTGAGTTTTGTGTGGTCGTTTTTTAGATATGTGCATGACAAGATAAAGCTACTTTGAAACTCAAGTGACAAAAAAAAAAGAAAAAAAAAAGTAGTATAAAAATAAGGAAATTGCTTGGGTAGTGACCCAATGTAAGTAAAAATGTTATGTGGCAACACCTTATTGGTGGAATCAGTACCTTGGGTATCGACTCAGTACCCAAGTAATGTTTTAAAAATAAACTAAAACAGAATTATGCCTATATCGAAATAAATTAACAAGAGCAATCAGTGCACGTTCCCTCTTAAAAGAGACATTCAACTCCTCTTCCACATTAGTGGTGGTGGATTCGAGTCCAACCATGTATGTTTTACAAATATATGTGAATAAATATATTCAAATGACAGATATGTGTATCTCATCTTCTATGTTAGTGGCATGTGGTTCAAGTCCCACCATTTACAAGTATAAGAAGCAGATATCCTTGAATTATAGAAATAGATATCCGGACAACGTATGTTTGATTTCAACCGGTCCCGATAGACCTCACTTCTTACCTCTGATACTTTTGGTGTCAAATATATATATATATATATATTTAAAGAGAGAAATTAGTGATTGATTAATTAAGATTAAGAGGGAAAGAAAGATTCTACACTCTTAATGATGCTGACATGTCATGTATTTATTGGTCTGTTATCTACAAAAAAGCTACACCAACAAAAAATCTCCTTTTGTTGGATAAACTAACAGCTAACTGTCTGTCTTCTCTCTTTTTAAGTTTTAACTGAAGACTTCACTTTGCAACTGAAACTCTCTTCCGTTCTCTTCATTCTCCATAAATGGAAGCTCTAAACCCATCTCTACCAGGAACCCACTTCTTGAAAACCCCTCTTCTCCACTCTACATTCAATCCCCAACTCCACTTTCTCTTCAACAAAAGAACACTAACAACGACAACTCTCTCTTTATCCATTTCCTGCAAGTTGAGAACTTCTCAGCAAGATGTCAAAAACAAGAGCCAGAACGTGTCCAAGAAGATAGCTTTATCGGATTCATCGCCGCCGCCATTGAAGAACGAGGAAGCTTCAAAGCCGAAAGTAGAGAGCAGTAGTAGTAGTAAGGGAAGTGTTGTTGGGTTTATAAAGAGATTGCCTAGAAAAGTGTTGTCTGTTTTTTCTAATCTTCCTTTGGCTATTGGAGAGATGTTCTTCATTGCTGCTCTCATGGCTATTGGTAAGTTGAATTCTTGTTTTCTCCATTGTTGTCTCATTGGAACCTGCTTGTAATTTAGTGAATTGGGCTCTCTTTTGTTTTGTTTTGTTTTTTTTTTTTATTTTTTTTTATTTATTTTATTTTTTTTATGTGGTGTGTATGGAATTAGAGAAAATTGTTTTCATTGACTTGGTTTTTGGTCTGAAAATGCAATTGTGTGTAGAAAATTGTTCTAGTTGAAATGTTGGAGGTATCAATTACTTGTAATTATTGAGCACTAAAAGCTTGATTAAACCTGGTTTTATTGGTAGTCTTTTGAGTGACGTTGTGTTCATCAATGCTTTCAATAGGTACTGCAATTGAGCAAGGTGAGGCCCCGGATTTCTATTTCCAGAAGTACCCTGAAGATAATCCTGTGTGGGGATTCTTCACTTGGAGATGGATTCTCACACTTGGATTCGATCGTATGTTCTCGTCTCCCATTTTCTTGGGATCGTTGATTCTCATGGCAATGTCACTCATGGCCTGCACTTACACAACACAGATCCCCCTAGTTAAGGTTGCAAGAAGGTTTGTTTTTTGTTTTTTATTTTTCGGTTCTTGTAGTCTTCAAATGGGAATGAATCGGAAAAGCTTTATGTTTAAACCCCAGCTATATATAAATAAAATGCAGATGGAACTTCTTACAATCGCCTGAGGCTATCCGGAAGCAAGAATTTTCCGACACTCTCCCCAGAGCATCCATTCAGGATTTAGGTGTTGTTCTGATGGGTTCTGGATACGAGGTTATCATTTTACATCCTTACTTGCTTTGTTTGTTTTCTTTCTTCTGTGTAGACTTGCAAATTTAACAGCTTTAGAAAATTGTATGACAAACTTAGTTAGCAGTATTTTCTTGTATATGTGCGATCATTATTCACTAATATCTATTTGACCAATTACGTGCTGTGGCGATTAACTATCACTTGAGAATCATTCGAAGTTATTGACACAGGCTTGATTGCATTGCTTTTGGTTTGCATAGGTGTTCTTGAAAGGACCATCTTTGTATGCTTTTAAAGGGCTGGTTGGTCGGTTCGCCCCTATTGGAGTGCATTTAGCAATGCTGTTGATAATGGCAGGTGGAACTCTTAGTGCAGCTGGGAGCTTCAGAGGTTCAGTTACAGTACCGCAGGGGCTGAATTTTGTTGTGGGTGATGTATTAGGCCCAAGTGGGTTTCTGTCTACTCCTACAGATGCTTTCAACACCGAGGTTCATGTCAACAAATTCTACATGGACTTCTACGACAGTGGGGAAGTAAGTTCTAAATTCGTTTAGTCTAATGACCCATAGGGGGGGATAGAACCTTATAGTAGAAGTTCTGATTGTTTCACATCAAATAATTGATCTAGAAAATCTTTGTGGATACGTGTTTTTAATTTCTATTATCTTTTGAATCTTTCCTTTATGAATCTCCAAAAAATTATTTGGTTCAAATTCTGGTTTTTTCATTGTGAAATTATATGTTAAATTTATCATATTATTGAATACATCTTCAGCTTTCATAGCTTGAAATTCCTGAAGAATTTGATGCTTTTGTTTTTCTTATAAACTTTTGTCCTGGTTTACGGTAAAGGTGAAGCAGTTCCATTCCGATCTTTCTCTACGCGACCTTGAGGGGAAGGAGGTGATGAGAAAAACAATCAGTGTAAATGACCCTTTAAGGTACGGTGGGATCACTATATATCAAACAGATTGGAGTTTTTCGGCATTACAAGTGCTTAAGGATGATGAAGGACCTTTCAATTTGGCTATGGCGCCTCTGAAGATCAATGGAGACAAGAAGCTTTACGGGACTTTCTTACCTGTTGGAGATGTCAATTCTCCTGACGTCAAGGGAATGTACGTATTTCTTTTCACTTGTGTTTTCCCGGTATATAGAAATTTCTCTAGACAGGAATTTAGATAGTTGATATATTTTATTCATCTTTAGATCAATTTTTGTTTCAGTTACTGTATGCCAAATCCTCTTAACTTGTTTAGCATGGAATATTGTTGTGGTCGCGTAATCATTTCGAAAAACTTATGAAGACATTACAGCAATTTGTAACATTGAACGTAACAATATTTTTGATATACTGACATTAGCTATCTTTCCTGTTTCTATGGATTTTTAGATCAATGCTTGCTCGCGATCTGCAATCAATTGTCATATACGATCAAGAAGGGAAATTTGCTGGAGTCCGACGTCCTAGCTCTAAGCTTCCAATCGAAATTGATGGCAGAAAAATTGTCATTGTAGATGCTATTGGGAGTACTGGTCTTGAACTGAAGGTGACTGACGACTTGGAAAACTCTGAATACAAATCGAAATATTATATGCTATCGTCTTATGATTCCGTTTGTATACATTATAACTAAAGCTTGTTATTTCAGACTGATCCAGGAGTGCCACCTGTGTACGCTGGTTTTGGTGCTCTAATGCTCACAACATGTATCAGTTACTTAAATCATGCCCAGGTAAAATTTCCGTTTACGTTATAAGTTTGGCTGAATCTGTTTTCGAATAGAATTTTATTTGTGTGGATTCGTTATCTGATGTTCTGTTAGTTTTTTCTTCTCTGGTCAACCTGAAGATATGGGCACTGCAAGATGGAACTTCAGTAGTTGTTGGGGGGAAAACAAACCGATCCAAGGGTGATTTTCCAGACGAAATGAATCGCTTGCTTGATAAGGTTCCTGAAATAGTTGAATCATCTAATTCCAAGCAATCTGATGGGATTAGTAGTGGCTAGTAATAGTAAGTATGCAAGGCATTTGATGATGGACAGACACAGACTGCAGCAATTTCAAGCGGGATGATGTATCGGAGCTACGTATACTATTTCGAATATGTTGTTGAAGGTATATATATATACCAAGATATATTGTATTGATTCAATTTGATCGTCTAGCTTTGACAAATATAGTGAATTCATCATAGAGGTAGATTCAACAGCTTCGCCGCGGTATCTGTTCGAGTGTATAGAACAGATTGTCTTGATATTGCATGTATACATTGTTGTCTTTCTTTGTTAATCAGACAATTTGTATACAATTTATTATACTTACTGGCCATACATGACTTTGAACCTCATGAAACTGTAACAGTATGGATTCATATACCTTGGAAATTAATACAACTTTCTATATGACTGTTATGTGCTTTCTTCTTGTTGGAAACACCTTTCGGTGGGATCCATTAACATCACGTTGTGTGACATGTATATCGGAGTGGTTGCGATACGCCCATCCCATGCCCTTTCTACGATACATCACAATGAACCCAAGCTTTTTCCCACGTTGAGAGACACGTGTAACAATTTGATGTTGTGATTTTGCCTGCATTTGGGGCTTCAGTGGTAGAAATGAACCTTTTGAGTAAGAAAAATGTTCAAATTGTTGATACAACTTGTCCTTGGGTATCGAAGCTACCTTTAGTTGGATTTTCCGTACGGAATTGTTGATTGCTACCGGTAGTTATTGGATTGTTACCGGTAGGCGGTAGCAATCCAATAACTACTGGTAGGTAGCAATCCAATAACTACCAGTAGTAATTGACGATTCTGTATGGAAAATTCTGCACCTGATAATTTATACCTGAAGATATGGAATTAATATTGTTGAGAAGCACAAGAAGGGTGAACATGGATTGGTTCTTCATCACTTCACTAGACCTTGAAAGAAAAAGGAGAAAAAAAAAAAAATGAATGTCAAAAACTTGCAATGAAACATAGATTGGTTCTTCATTCAAGTTTGTGTAATCTAATGCTGGTGTCAATCACTTATTTTGCAACAATAAAAGTTTAAATCAAGCAGATATTAGAGTCTACTGGTGCCAATTAATACCATTTCTCCTGGAGCATCTCCTAGCAAATAGCAATCAGGGTAACATCAACAATGTCTCTTCCGATGGCTATTTGAAAGTGATGAAAGCCTGATGACCAGATAAGGAAACACTTCCAAGTATAAAGATGCTCAGAAGATTAAAGGAATAAACAAAGTTATATCTGCCTTGCAATGGCTAAAAACTCTATATCTGGCATAAACTGGCCAGTGACATGATAAGAATACTCCTTTGGATAATAGGTAGTAAGTATGGATCCAGCTTGAATTGTTAATTTAATGGACACTTGATTAAATTAACAATTCAATATCACAAATAAAGATATGCCAAATGGTACCATTGACATGTTTAATTGAAGTATTGAACCACCCACCGATTGTTACTATGGCATGACCTGGGCCGGCTGGACCTGGACCTATAGGTAACTAAGACAGTTGCCTAAGCCCCCCATAAAAAAAAGGACCCATGTCCCACAATCCACATCCATTCTATTTGTTTTATCTGGCAGACAACAACCGTCAAGTTCCCATCGAGCCAACTTGCTTTAAAAATGAAAACGTTACATAAAACAATTAAACAATGTTGGCTTTCAGTCTCATATTGTAATGTTGAGTTTATGTCAAAGTGTCAAATCCAGCTGCTCGAGTGCTCGCTTGCTTGCTGCTGCAAATCCTCCGATCAAATTCTTCCGTCTTCTGAAAGTTCTTTCTGTCGACCTTCAAAATTTCAAACCTTATAGAGTTCCAGATCACTTCCAGGTTTTATTGTTCCAATTTCCAAACTCCAGTACTTTCATTTTTATTTTTGTCATTTTATTACCTTATTGTTTTTTTTTTTAAAGCTTTTATTCTGATATAGTATTATAGTGATATAGATATATAATGATACTGAATACTGATACTAGATATAAGAAATGTATACTAGAAAATACAAATCCGGATACGAAAATTGAAAAAAAAAAAGAAAAGAAAGAAAAAAAAGAGAAGAATAGAAAATTTAGTTGAATCACAAAAAGGGGCTCTTGATAAATTTGTCACAAGTAGCAAAAAAAAAAAAAAAATACAGATTTGAATGAAAATTTAATGGCTGAACAATCTATAAATCCAATTGAATTGATAGATGACATTGAACAAAATGATAACTGAACATGCAACATCACACTCTAAATCACTAATGAAGAACATGAAAAAAAATACCGGGGAAAATAAAACAAATATTGAAACAGTTATCTCTGATAGTATCTCAAAATTAAAATTAATATCTCAAAATTAAAATTAATAAAAATCGTACTTGAGATCAACAATGTTATAAGAAAGATTGAATGAATTAGCTATATTGTCTATAAAAAAAAAAAAATGTTGGAAATATTAGAATTCAAAAATTTAATAAACAATTTTGCATCCCAAAAAGCAAGAAAAATTAATTTTAAATAAACTATTTTTACCGAATATTTAATATTTTTTAACATATCTTTCAATTTATTTATTTTTATTTTTATTTATTTATTTTTATTTTTTTACGTATACATCCAATGCCTCATTTTATAATTTTGCCTAAGACCCTAGATACCCTTGAACAGCCCCTAGGCATACCCTTTCTATAGTACGTCACAATGCACCCAAGTTTTTTTTCCACGTCGAGAGACACGTGGCACAAGCCAAAACTATGAAAAGTAAACCGACAAATCATTGGCCTTTGCATGATCACTTCAACTACTGTATACGTAACTAGCAACCTACAAATTCTCATTTGATACATACACAAGAAATCCTCCATTGGAATAATTTCACCAAAAGATCAAACAAAGACAATGTGATGAGTCATGAGATAGAATATAACCTGGAGAGATGCCGAGAGATCCATTAGAGATCATGGGAGGGAGAGAGAGTGTGATGATGATGATGATGATGATGAGAATGTTGTGGGTTGGCAGAAGAAGAAGATGAGAGGAAGGAGCCGGCACGAATGGAAGAAGATGTGGGAGATAGCAGGACCTGCCATTTTATCATCAGTGTCTGAGTTTTCAATTGGGTTTGTGACATCTGCTTTTGTTGGTCACTTGGGAGACCTTGAACTTGCTGCTGTTTCTCTTGTCCAGAATGTCATTGAAGGCTTTGTTTATGGTGTCATGGTAAGTTTGTTATTTCTCATTTTCATTTTCATCCATCAAAATCTCACTTCATTCATTGTCTGTCTTTCGGGTAGCAATTATAATCACCTAAATTCGTGCATGATAATCACTTTTGTTCATGTGCTTAAATATCATTGTTGGGTCATTTAATTTGTTAATACTTTAAAAGTTTGTTCAATAATCACTTTGTTCTATTGCATGCTTCAATACCATTGTTAGGTCATTAGTTGATAATTTAAAACGTTTGTCGGATAATCACTTTGTTCCAATGTTTAAATATCACTGTTGGGTGTTTAAGTCATTTGCTAATGCTTTAAATGTGCATCCAATATTGATCACTTTGTCCCCGTGCTTAAGCATTATTGTTGGGTCATTAGCTAATACTTTGAACGTTTGGTGCATGAACTTGTTATTCAAGATAATGTTGTTACGTTTTTCCTAATTTGGATCTTAACATGGTATTGAAACACATTTGTTATTCAAGATAATGTTGTCTACCTGTAAGCTTAAACTTTTGAGTCAAGTTATCGAACTTTCACACACGAATCTTGTTAGAATGAACTATTTATTTATATACTTTAATTTGGTGTAATTTGTATTAGCTGGGGATGGGAAGTGCTTTGGAGACACTTTCTGGTCAAGCTGTAGGTGCTGGAAGATTCAACATGCTTGGAATTTATCTACAAAGATCATTCATTGTTACAGGCTGCACAGCAGTGTGTTTGACACCAGTTTACGTCTTCACATCGCCATTGTTGAAGCTCTTCCGCCAGAACAATGAAATCTCAGAGCTTGCAGGGAAGTATTCTGTTATGATAATTCCTCAGTTGTTTGCTTATGCTATCAACTTCCCAATACAGAAGTTTCTTCAATCTCAAAACAAAGTCTGGGTCCTCAGCATGATTTCAATGTCAGCCTTGGCATTTCATGCCTTGTTGAATTGGATTCTCATAACAAAGCTCAACCAGGGCCTTGTTGGTGCTGCCATAGCTGGGAATGTCTCCTGGTTTCTCATGGTATCGGCTCAGATCATTTACGTCACCTCCGGGTGGTTTCCGGATGCCTGGACTGGTTTCTCCTCATTGGCTTTCGAGTCATTGGCCAGTTTTGTCAAACTCTCACTTGCATCAGCTGTAATGCTATGGTAATATAGTGTTACTTGGATACATATATATTCATGAGATTTTCAGGAAAAAACAATATGAAATTTCGGCTCATTGATGTGTGTCTGGTGTAACAGCTTGGAGCTATGGAATTATACAGCAATTATACTCATGGTAGGATGGTTAACAAATCCGAAAATCGCAGTAGATGCCATTTCAATTTGGTAAAAAAAGGAAAGAAGAAAATTTGTTTCATGTGCTAGTGGTAATTTCTCTCAAAGTGTACATATGAGTATGTTCAATAATTCTCTCATGTTTTTGATATGGCAGCATGAACTTGCAACTATGGACTTTGATGATTGCTTTGGGATTCAATGCATCAATAAGGTATCAGTTGGTTTCACAAGCTCAAAAACATGTGCATTGTTTGTTTGTTATGTTTCTGATTTTCGTAGTGCAGCGTTCGAGTGTCCAATGAACTTGGAGCTGGGAATCCAGAAGCAGCAAAATTCTCTATTGTTGTTGCTGTTTTAACATCAGCAGGAATTGGAGTTTTATTTACTGCTGTGGCTCTGGCAACAAAGAATCAGCTTCCAAAATTGTTCACAGAGCAACCGAAGGTCATTAAGGCGACATCGAAGCTGGGCTATTTTCTGGCAGCAACAATCTTCCTCAACAGCATCCAACCAGTTCTCCACGGTAATTAATGCTGCTTCTGAGGAATTTCAAAACTTAACGATCGATGACTTACGAGTTCGTTTTTAAAACATTGCAGGAGTGGCAGTAGGCGTGGGCTGGCAGTTTAAAGTTGCCTTAATAAACATAGTGTCTTATTACATCATCGGACTTCCGATCAGTGCCTTGCTGGGATATAAATTTAAACTTGGTGTTCAAGGCATATGGTCAGGGTTGTTGATCGGTTGCCTGATTCAAACAATCGTTCTGTTTGTTCTGATGCTCCGAACTAACTGGCATAAAGAGGTAAATGAAGTTTCTCTTCTACAATTAGGCCGCAAAATCATGCTGAAAACCTTTCGATTATGATAATCAAAATCTTCTAGCATATAAAAAATGCATTAAATAGGTACTTAAAGTCCACTGATAAAATAGCTAAATGATACAGGCTTTGCAAGCTGAAGATCGTGTGAGAACATTGGGTGGTGACACTGACACAACACAACTGTAAAATATCAATTTTACACAAAAACAAAGATTCATTGAAAATTGACAGGACCTGCCCCGACTCTTATCTTGAGTACGAGGGAATCCTGTGAAAATCATATATATTTTTTTTCTCTGGTGAGCTTGAGTTTGAGATTTACAACTTAAACGCCTACGTACCCTATACTCAATGAGGATCAAAGCCTTCGTAGTTCATTTAATTTTATACTAGCCAACAAAAATACAATTCGAAAATTATTAGCTATAGAAATTTTTTCTCAATTTTTTTTCTTCTGAATTCTACATTTCTTAGGCTAAACTTAATCTATAGAACTCATTTCTATATCTCTTTCTAAATTCTGTACCTCTTCCTGAAATAAATCTGAAACAGTTCTGTAACATAGGCTGCGAATTAATTAAATATCTTTTGTAAATAAAAAACATTTTTCTGTAAATACTGCATATATAATAAAATATTTTCTGATTTTATAAAAATATAAAATATCTGATTTAAAATCTAATATCCTGATAATCTGAAATCTTTTCTTTATTGATCATAATCAGTAATATACATATAATCTGAAAACTCTTTACCAATTAAACTAGTACCCATGGAAATATCTCACGTACGTAGCAAAACATCTCAATGCACGCGTAGAACAAGGGAAAAACATCTCACATACACGATGATATTTGATCACCCGTGTAGAGCGATTATTTCACATACACGTTGATCTCATATAATCTCACATACATGTTGATCTCATATAATCTCACATACACGTTGATATCTAATTGAATGTGAAGAGTAATCTCACATACTCATGCAAAGCAGCCCCAAAGGCTAATAATTTGAATATAATCTCACATACACGTCGATATCTGATCGAACATGCAGAGCAATCTCACATACACGTGCAGAGCAACCCCAAAGGCTTATAATTTGAATCTGATACTGCTAGGGAGAGTACATATCTAATACCTTTAATATTTTTCAGGCCTGCTTCTTGATAAAATGCATTTCATCTTTAATATTTCATTAATATGTGATATGTAAACTCGAATATTTGAAGTAGCCCCAAATCTAGATAAAATGCATACTCGAAAAAGTTTGTCATTCTAATAACAACCATGAAAAATCTTTAGGGGTCGTTTGGTATGAGGTAATGTTTGCATGAGAATGGGAATTTGACAACATTCCTATGTTTGTTACTAGGTTTATGTTTTTTGATTCTCAGGAAAGTGAATCCCATGAGAGGGTAATGTGATTCCCGTCTCAACAGGTGGGTTTCATATTACCTCCATCTGATTCCCACCGTGGGACCCATTCTCATTAATTTTTTTTATGAGAAAATAGGGGTTTTTAGCCAAAAATTATGGGGATTTATTGTTTTTGTCAACAATTATCATTTTTATTGTTTTTGTCATTAAATGGGTTGTGAGGACATAATTACCCTTGTTTTTTTTTCTTAATCTTTTCTCCCTCCTTTCTCTCACTCATCTCATGCCTCCCTCTTCTCTCTCCTTTCTCTCTCCATTCACGCCTCCTCCTGCTGCTTCTTCTTCTTCTTCGATCTTCTTTCTCTCCTCCTCTGTCCTCCCCTTTCCTTCTTCTTTCACGTCTACTCCTCCTCCTTCTTCTTCTCCTCCTCTTTCTCTTTCTCTTTTTTATTTTTCCAAATTTAAAAAAAAAAACAGATTTTTTTAAATAAAAAATTTTCAGATCGGACGACCGACGTTTGATCATTGGTCATCCGATCTTCTCTCCTCTTTCTTCTTCTTCTTCTCTTTCTCTCCTCTCTTCTCTTTCTCTTTCACATTTTTCCAGAGTTTTTTTTTTATTTCAGTTTTTTTTTTTGAAATTTTTTTCAGATTTTGTTTTTGTTTAAAATTATTTCCATATTTTTTTAAAAAAAAAAATCAGGTTTTTTTTTTTTTGAAAAAATTCCAGATTTTTTCAAAAAATTTCAGATTATGTTTTTTTTTTTCCAGATTATTTAAAAAAATTCAGTTTTTTTTTTTTTTTTTTGAAAAATTTTCAGATTTAAAAAAGGTTTGCATTTGAAATTGTGAATGTGGTTGTGGTTGTGAATGTAGCCGATTTTAAGGATGGTTATAATTGTGAATGTTTGGATTTGAATGTTTAAATTTTTTTCCAGATCTTTTAAAAAAATTTACAGATCTTGTTTTGTTTAAAAATTCCAGATTTTTTTTTAAAAAATTCAGATCATGTTTGTTAAATTTTTTTTTTTTTCCAGATTTTGTTCAATTAAACACACCAGACCAATTAAACACACTAGGTGTAAACCAATTAAACACACCAGACCACCAATTAAACACACCGGGCAAAACAAATTAAACACACCAGACAAAATGAATTAAACTCACAACACACTAGGGCAAAAACAATTAAATACACCAGTGCAAAACAAATTAAACACACTAGAGAAAATGAATTAAACCCACCAGGGTAAAAACAATTAAACACATGAGGTGTGAACCAATTAAACACACCAGTTGTAATCAATTAAACACATCAGACCATTGATTAAACACATCAGACCACCAATTAAACACACCAAGAAACAAAAAAAAAAAAAAAAAAAAAAAAAGGATCGCCCTGGTGTGTTTAATTCGTTTTGCCTGGTGTGTTTAATCATTTTTTCCCTGGTGTGTTTAATTCATTTTTGCCATAGTGTGTTTAATTCATTTTACCTTGTGTGTTTAATTTGTTTTGTCCTAGTGTGTTTAATTATTTTTACACTGGTGTGTTTAATTCATTTTGTCTTGGTGTGTTTAATTATTTTTACCCTAGTGTGTTTAATTCATTTTGCCTGGTGTGTTTAATTCGTTTTGTACTGGAGTGTTTAATGTTTTTGCCCTAGTGTGTTTAATGAGTTTTGCATGGTGTGTTTAATTCGTTTTACCCTGGTGTGTTTAATTGTTTTTGCTCTGGTGTGTTTAATTCATTTTGTCCGGTGTGTCTAATTCGTTTGCCTAGTATGTTTAATTCGTTTTGTACTGGTGTGTTTAATTGTTTTTGCCTTAGTGTGTTTAATGAGTTTTGCCTAATGTGTTTAATTGGTGGTTTGATGTGTTTAATTCGTTTTGCCCTGGTGTGTTTAATTATTTTTGCCCTGGTGTGTTTAATTATTTTTGCCATGGTGTGTTTAATTCATTTTGTCTAGTGTGTTTAATTCGTTTATCTAATGTGTTTAATTCGTGACCTGGTGTGTTTAAACAAAATAAAATCTGAATTTTTTTTTGACAAAGATCAAATCTGAAAAATCTATTTTTTTTTTTTTTAACAAAACCCAAACCCAAACACAACTCTGACTATTCATAAAAACAACCACAACCCAAACTTAAATACAACCATAAATCTGAATTTTTTTAAGCACAACCATAACCCAAACTCAAATCCAAACCTTTTTTAAAAAATCTGAAATTTTTTTTTTAAAAAAAAACTAAAATTAAAAATAAATCTGGAAAATTTCAAAAAAAAAAAAAAAAAACTGATTTTTTTTTTTTAAAAATCTGGGTTTGGGAAAAATCTTGAAAAAAAGGAGAAAGCGAAAAGAAGAAGAAGAAGAAGAAGAAGGAGAAGGAGGAGAGAAAGTGAGAAGACATAGGAGAGAGGAGGAGAGAGAGAGAAGAAGGAGAGAAAGAAGAAGAAGAAGGTGGCATGAGAAAAGGAGAGAGAGAAATAGGAAAAAAAATTATAAATAAGGGCAATCTTGTCTAAAAAGTGGATATTTTGACAAAAACAATAAAAATAATAATTTTGGACAAAAACAATAAACTCACTAATTTTTTGGCTACTTATGAAGTTCTCCCATTTTTTTTATTATTTTCCTCTTCTTCTATTTTCTTCTTCTTCTCTTTCTATATATATATATATATATATATATTTTTTGTCTAGTTTGTGACCTCCAAATCTCTTAAAAAAAAAATTAAATAAAAAAAAAAGGACTTTTTTGTTTAATGAGTTTTGCATGATGTGTTTAATTCGTTTTACCCTGGTGTGTTTAATTGTTTTTGCTCTGGTGTGTTTAATTCATTTTGTCTGGTGTGTTTAATTCGTTTGCCTAGTGTGTTTAATTCGTGACCTGGTGTGTTTAAACAAAATAAAATCTGAATTTTTTTTTTTGACAAAGATCAAATCTGAAAAATCTATTTATTTTTTTTTTTAACAAAACCCAAACCCAAACACAACTCTCACCATTCATAAAAACAACCACAACCCAAACTTAAATACAACCACAAATCTGAATTTTTTTAAGCACAACCATAACCCAAACTCAAATCCAAACCTTTTTAAAAAAATCTGAATTTTTTTTTAAAAAAAAACTAAAATTAAAAAAAAATCTGGAAAATTTCAAAAAAAAAAAAAAAAACTGATTTTTTTTTAAAAAAATCTGGGTTTGGGAAAAATCTCGAAAAAAAGGAGAAAGCGAAATAGAAGAAGAAGAAGAAGAAGGAGAAGGAGGAGAGAAAGTGAGAAGACATAGGAGAGAGGAGGAGAGAGAGAGAAGAAGGAGAGAAAGAAGAAGAAGAAGGTGGCATGAGAAAAGGAGAGAGAGAAAGAGGAAAAAAAATTATAAAGAAGGGTAATCTTGTCTAAAAAGTGGATATTTTGACAAAAACAATAAAAATAATAATTTTGGACAAAAACAATAAACTCACTAATTTTTTGGCTACTTATGAAGTTCTCCCATTTTTTTATTATTTTCCTCTTCTTCTATTTTCTTCTTCTTCTCTTTCTATTTTTTTTTTTATCTAGTTTGTGACCTCCAAATCCCTTAAAAAAAAAAAAAAAAAAAAGACTTTGGAGATTTCATCTCTACCAAAAAAACAAAACTTTAAAAAATTAAAACAAAAAAAATCAAGGAACATCCACAAACCTAGAAATATATCGGAGATTTCATCTCTACAAAAAAATACAAAACTTTTTTTGTTTTGAACAAAAAATATACATTGGAGATTTCATCTATACCAAACCATAACACCCACAAACCCAGAATAGAACACATAGAAACCCAGGAAACCAAGAACACCTAGAACTATTCCCATAGAAGTATTCTACTATGATAATTCCTCGGTTGTTTGCTTATGCTATCAGCTTCCCAATACAGAAGTTTCTTCAATCTCAAAGCAACGTCTAGGTTCTCACCATGATTTCAATGTCAGCCTTGGCATTTCATGCCTTGTTGAATTGAACTCTCATATTGAAGCTCAATCAAGGCCTTGTTGATGCTGCCATAGCTGGGAATGTCTCGTGGTGGCTCATGGTATCGGCTTAGATCATTTACGTCACCTCCGGGTGGTTTCTGTTGGGGATAATTCCAAACCGATGAACACGAAAACGTCATGCTTAATATATGTCTATAACTCATAGCAATTAATAACATCAATAAGCAGAAAAATAGATGAGAGAGAATAAACAATCACAACACAAGATATACATGGAAAACCCAAATCGGCTAAAAAACCACGGGCCGTAAGGATGATAGAGAAAATTCCGCTATATGATAAACTGTTACAACCATATACTCTAGTATTAACTCTCTCACCTCAACCCAAAACCCCACCCACAAGATCCTCACCGAGTATCCCTACAATATCCTTTAGGTCTCCCTAGAATATCACCCACGGATCTCTAACTTGATTCACTAATATTCCTTTGGATCCCTCCCTGGATATTCCATTGGGTCTCCCCAGATCTGACTACACTCTTTCTGATGTTACATGGTGTTTTTTTTGCTCCACAACCTTAAATCTAATAACATAAATATTAGGACTATTTATACTAGTTACAGGGAGTTTAAGATGAAAGGAAATCCTACTCCTAAACGTACAAGATTTACTTGTTTGACATAAATACTATTTCCTTTTATAACATGTCTTCTTGTAAAGAGTATTCATTTTCCTTCAAGCACAATAACTTCCCAAAAGAACACTTTCCTTTTCTGTTGAAGATTTGTCATTCCACGCATGCTTATGATTAACTAAGATTTAGGTCACGGTTGTGCACCCGCTTCCAAAACCTTTACAAGTCACCCTAAATTACATCACTCAAAAAAACGCGATCAATACGTTGAAACAATCTTCATTCTTCTATTCTTCTGGTCTTTAAACCTCTCTCAAGCAACACTATTCCATCTTCCATACATATCCCACGTCTCCAGGAAGCTCCACATCAATTGAGTCTTATTTGGTTCACATTTGGTTCACTTAGGAATACAAGTCAAAACCTAACAATTCTCCCATTTGACTTGAATTCTCAAGACCTTTGTCCATAGCCACAATTCTCATCATCGAGAATCACCATACCCCACCACAAGGTATAAACACTTAGGAATGAACCACTCTACGATTTTCCTACACACATTTTTTTTTTCATTGTTCCGGCACCATGTCGAAATAACCTACTGAAATTGTGGTGCAACTCCTCAAGTCAGATTTCAGGGAGTTCGTCAGCCATCGACATCTTTGTCCACCATACACCTTGCATCACTTTCTGACCAATGTCTTATGCACAATTATAGACCACTAGCAGCAACATATCCTCTTCCATGGCCAGTGGGGAAAACTGTAAAAAGGGTAAACATGTCCTGACATCACCCAACCCTGTGAAAGATCTTTGTCCTTGCATCACATACCTGGTGAAAGACTTGCTACTAAAAAGTGGGAGTGCTTTGTCAGATAAGCCCCATACCATACCACATAGATTTTTTTTTTTTTTTTTTGTGCGTTTAGGAGTTTTTTTTTTTTTTTTTTTTTTTTTTTCTTGATATAAAATCAGTGCCTTATGTAACCCAGATTGGATCTCCATGACTCGTACCTGCCACCACAAGCCAAACTTCTCCTCAATCAATATTCTTCCTTTTCTCAAACCCTAACGAGTTCGAAACCGCCTTCAAGACGTATCTCCTTTGCTAAACCCATACTAGGCAACCATGATCATCATTATCCCAATGCCACAAAGTTCTCCATACGATCTCCCATAAAGACTTGTCCCTGCCATCACCAAATCATAAGGCTCTGATACCAATTGTTGAGGATAATTCTAAACTGATGAACTCGGAAACGTCGTGCCTAATCTATGCCCATAACTCATAGCAATTAATAACGTCAATAAACAAAAAAATAGATGACAGAGAATAAACAATCACAACACAAGATATACGTGGAAAACCCAAATCGAGTAAAAAACCACGGGCCGTTAGGACGATAGAGAAAGTTTCACTATATGATAAACTGTTACAACCATATACTCTAGGATTAACTCTCTTACCTCAACCCCAAACCCCACTCACAAGATCCTCACCGAGTATCCCCACAATATCCTCTAGGTTTCCCTTGAATATCACCCACGAATCTCTAACTTGATCTACTGATATTCCTTTGGATCCCTCCCTGGATATTCCCTTGGGTCTCCCCAGATCTCACTACACTCTCTTTGATGTTACATGGTGTTCTTTTTGCTCCACAGCCTTAAATCTAATAACATAAATATTAGGACTATTTATACTAGTTACAGAGGGTTTAAGATAAAATGAAATCTTACTCCTAAACGTACAAGATTTACTTGTTTAACATAAATACTATTTCCTTTTATGACATGTCTTCTTGTAAAGAGTATTCATTTTCCTTCAAACATAAGAACTTCCCATAAGAACACTTTCCTTTTCTGTTGAAGATTTTTCGTTCCACGCATGCTTATGATTGACTAAGATTTAGGTCATGGTTGCGCACCCGCTTCCTAAACTGTTACAAGTCACCTTAAATTACATCACTCAGAAAAACGCGATCAATACGTTGAAACAATCTTCATTCTTCTATTCTTCTTGTCTTCAAACATCTCTCAAGCAACACCATTCCATCTTCCAAACATATCCCATGTCTCCAGGAAGCTCCACATCAGTTAAGTCTTATTTGGTTCACATTTAGTTCACTTAGGAATACAAGTCAAAACCTAACAATTCTCTCATTTGACTTGAATTCTTAAGACCTTTGTCCATAGCCACAATTCTCATCATCGAGAATCACCATACCCCACCACAAGGTATAACCATTTAGGAACGAACCATCCTATGATTTTCCTACACATACACTTTCTTTCTTTTTTCGTTATTCCGGCACCATATTGAAATAACCTGCTGAAATTGTGGTGCAACTCCTCAAGTCAGATTTCCAGGGAGTTCGTCAGCCATTGACATCTTTGTCCACCATACACCTTGCATCACTTTCTGACCAATGCCTTGTGCACAATTATGGACCACTAGCTGCAACATATCCTCTTTCATGGCCAGTGGGGAAAACTGCCAAAAGGATAAACATGTCCTAACATCAACCAACCCTATGAAAGACCTCTGTCCTTGTATCATATACCTAGTGAAAGACTTGCTACTAGAAACCGGGAGTGCTTTCTCGGATAAGCCCCACACCATACCACATAGATTTTTTATTTTTTTTGTGCGTTTAGAATTTTTTTTTTTTTTTTTTTTGATATACAATCAGTGCCTTATGTAACCCAGATTGGATCTCCATGACTCGTGCCTGCCACCACAAGCCAAACTTCTCCTCAATCAATATTCTTCCTTTCCTCAAACCCTAACGAGTTTGAATCCGCCTTTAAGACGTATCTTCTTTGCTAAACCCATACTAAGCAACCATGATCATCATTATCCTAATGTCACAAAGTCCTCCATATGATCTCCCATAAAGACTTGTCCCTGCCATCGCCAAATCATAAGGCTCTGATACCAATTGTTGGGGATAATTCTAAACCGATGAACGCGGAAACGTCGTGCCTAATCTACACCCATAACTCATAGCAATTAATAACATCAATAAGTAGAAAAATAAATAAGAGAGAATAAACAATCACAATACAAGATATACGTGGAAAACCTAAATCGAGTAAAAAACCACGGGCCGTTAGGACGATAGAGAAAGTTCCACTATAAGATAAACTGTTACAACCATTTAATCTAGGATTAACTCTCTCACCTCAACCCCAAACCCCACTCATAAGATCCTCAACGAGTATCCCCACAATATCCTCTAGGTCTCCCCTGAATATCACCCACGGATCTCTAACTTGATCCACTGATATTCCTTTGGATCCCTTCTTGGATATTCCATTGGGTCTCCCCAGATTTCACTACACTCTCTCTGATGTTACATGGTGTTCTTTTTGCTCCACAACCTTAAATCTAATAACATAAATATTATGACTATTTATACTAGTTACAGGGAGTTTAAGATAAAAGGAAATCCTACTCCTAAACGTACAAAATTTATTTGTTTAACATAAATACTGTTTCCTTTTATGACATGTCTTCTTGTAAAGAGTATTCCTTTTCCTTCAAACACAAGAACTTCCCAAAAGAACACTTTCCTTTTCTGTTGAAGATTTGTCGTTCCACGCATGCTTATGATTGACTAAGATTTAGGTCACGGTTGCGCACCCGCTTCCTAAACTGTTACAAGTCACCTTAAATTATATCACTCAGAAAAATGCAATCAATACGTTAAAACAATCTTCATTCTTCTGTTCTTCTGGTCTTCAAATCTCCCTTAAACAACATCATTCCATCTTCCAAACATATCCCACGTCTCCAGGAAGCTCAATATCAATTGAGTCTTGTTTGGTTCATATTTGGTTCACTTAGGAATACAAGTCAAAATCTAACAGTTTCCGGTTGCCAGGACTGGTATCTCCTTTTTGGCTTTCAAGTCACTAGCCAATTTTGTCAAACTCTCACTTGCATCAGCTGTAATGATATGGTAATATAGTGTACTTTGCTATATATTCATGAGATTTCGGCTTATTGATGTGTCTAGTGTAACAGCTTGGAGCTATGGAATTATATAGCAATTATACTCATGGTAGGATGGTTAACGAATCTAAAAATCATAGTAGATGCCATTTCAATTTGGTAAAAAAAGGAAAGAAGAAAATTTGTTTCATGTGCTAGTAATAATTTCTCTCAAATGTACATATGATATGAGTATGTTGAAAATGCTACAAGGTTATACTAAACAACCTAGAGGGGGGGTGAATAGGTTGACACACTAGTTTTAAAAAACTCTTTCGTGACTAGTGTCAAAACCTTGGTGAGCATATAATAAACCTTGAACAAGATTGTTATGAGAAAAAAATAATTTGCACAAGTATGCTCAATTCACCACATTTAGTCTACAAAACATATACCAAGAACCAATGTATCTCATATACAAGTATATTCAATAAAGAGCATATTCTACAAGTTGTACTTAAAGTATTACAATGTAAGAACACTACAACTTGCTAGAGAAGAAATTATATTAAAATTAATACAAATAATACTTGTATTTACAATAATGCCCAATATGTACAAGAATCAATCAAAGTACCTATACACAAAAATCAATGAATAAAAGAATTATATTTACAGTTATGATCAAAATGAATATGCTTATAAATCACACTTTACAAAATCTTGTTTCCAAATACATCACAAATGAAGATTGTACTACAAGATTGAAACATACACAAAAACAAATATAAAAGATAGAGATAGAAAGAATTAACACAATGGATTTTTTAATGTGGTAAAACCTCCAAGGAGGAAACAACCACGGGTTGAAATATAAACATTGGGTACTATATATATTGGAAAGTAAATTAGAAATTTCACAAAGTGACCAATCCTAGATCACCAACCCATGTGGAGTCTATGTCTACCCAATCCCTATTAGAAGATACAAAATTCCTCAATGATGCAAAACCACCACATATTGGAAATCATACCAAACCAACATCGTTGGTAGATTAGAAATTCCTCAAGAGTGCATACATATCCCATGTACCCCGCTCTATCGGACTCTATGTCTAACCAAATATCCGGGCCTAACAATATATAAGCCAACTCTCTATACAAGGCACACTTGCCTCTAGAAGGCCTCCCATGCATGACTATCCAAGTCCTCCCGACTCTAGCCATGACTTCTTGCTTGTCTATCCAAGTCATCCCGACTCTAGACAAGACTTCTTGCTTACCTATCCAAGTCCTCAAGACTCTAGGCAAGACTTCTTACTTGGCTATCCGAGTCATCCGACTCTAACCAATACTTCATGCCTTTTACAAGGACTTCCTAGTGTGATCATGTGAATGCAAATGATGCAAACAATCAAAACAACATAGAACATGTGATCAATACATTCCATAGAACAACTAGATCTATAGATGTGAAAACACAAGCAATAGAAATCTAGATGCAAAATCATGAATAAAAACCTAGAGCATGTGAAATCAACTAACACATAAAACTCCTAGATTCATTCACACAAATAACTCTTGAACAATTCATATACATGAGGCACAAGTTCAAGATGTTATAAACATACATAAAAATGCTAGAATTACAAAATGTATTTAACAAATATTCTAGTCAAAGATTTAGAGATAGGAGATATTGTTAAAAACAAATCAATCCTAGATATCTCTAAAAACACATACAAAGGCTCTAATCCTAGAAATCATCAATCAAGGATCAAAGACACATATCAAGGATTATTAATCATGAAATGAATCAATCAAGTCTCAAATAATCCTAGATGTCAATCTAATCATAATACAACTCTCAATCATGTGAAAAACAAAGAATCCAAGAATCTAGTCCAATGTGTCTCTAATTAGACTTTTCAATTAGATTGATTGTGAAGCTATCTTTCTCAATAGCATTCACTAAAAATACACATACATATAGAAGAAGAAACCCCAAGAAAATTGAAGGTTTAAAAAGATGAAATCACCAAGATATGAACTCTACCTTGATTTCACGAGCTGGTTCGGTTTTCTGAGTAGATCACTCCGAAAATCAATCAAACAGCTCCAGATCACTTGGAAAAGGTAGAGGACTCAATTACGAACAATCTCCAACTTGAATCACTCAATTCCGACTTCGTATGAGAAAGTTATGGTGTTTGGAAGTTGAGAAAATTGGAGAGAAAATTCTAGACGGGATTTCAAACTTTTCTTCTTGAAAACAAATGGAGGGAGATGGAGGAATTTAAAAGGAAGGAGAGAGAAGAGAGATTTCGACCAATCAGAACAGGCCACATTACCCCTGGGCCATGTGGGGCCCGTGTAGCACACGGGACCAAAGGGGTGGTCTGGCCGTGTGGCACACGGCCCCCACACAGGGTGGTCTAGCCAAGGCCAATGCCATGGCTGCTCCTCTCGCGCACCTCGCATGTTCTTCGACCATATTCGAGCCTCCGAACTTCGATTTCAAATTCATTTTCAGATTACAAATTATGACTCCCTCATGCACAACGACGACTATGAAACTTTGACAAATGGTTGAGAATTCATCTCGAAAAACGATGACGAACACAACTCAACGAATGAGAACGAAAAGTAGTGTAGCTACATCGTTTGGACTCGAAACTAAATGAATGAGTAACTAAAATGACCGAGACTTAATAAGAAATCAATTAAGATCATGTACAAGTCCAAAACACAAGAAACATAAACATACAAACACAAGATCACATATGAATGCCATTTCCTAGACATAGTCTTAGAACATGCAACTCTAAAATGTATGAGCATTTGAGTTCAATGCATGAGCATACAAAATCATGTGAATGTGTTATATAAATGGTGCACAATGATGCAGGGACACTTATGAATGATTTGTGTGTGTGTGCCTATGCCCTGTAAGAGGAATGAGGTCAATTATACATTTGATGAGCAATGAAGCTAATTCTCCTTATCAAGCCACCATCTTGCATGTGTTGTAGTTGAGTCTTTCTTTGAAGCTTTGAATCATCATCAATATGACCACTAAACAATACAAGATGCACAATGTTTTGATATGGAATATATGCCAACGCAAACTAAAAACCTAACATATGTTCAATAATTCTCTCATGTTTTTGATATGGCAGCATGAACTTGCAACTATGGACTTTGATGATTGCTTTGGGATTCAATGCAGCAATAAAGTATCGGTTGGTTTCACAATTGTGATCACAAGCTCAAAAACATGTGCATTGTTTGTTTGTTATGTTTCTGATTTTCGTCGTGCAGCGTTTGAGTGTCCAATGAACTTGGAGCTGGGAATCCAGAAGCAGCAAAATTCTCAATTGTTGTAGCTATTTTAATATCAGTAGGAATTGGAGTTTTATTAACTGCTGTGGCTCTGGCAACAAAGAATCAGCTTCCCAAAATTTTCACAGAGCAACCGGAGGTTATTAATGTTGTAAGAAAAACCGCACACATAAATTTAAACACACATAGATAATATGAAAGCAATAAGAAGAAAAAGATGACACCAAAGATTTTACGTGGTTCAGCAATTTACCTACGTCCATAGAGCGCACCGCACTCAATCCACTATTTTCAGAGTTGATTACAATCTTTCAGTCTCTCTAATATTTTCTCTCTATCTTTCTAGCATTTTTTCTCACACACCTTAGGGTTTACATAATGGTGGTATTTATATGGGAACACTAGGGTTGGTTAAATCCTATTTGGAGTTTATTACCCTTTTCCTCTTTCTTTACTATGCAAATCTCATCGCACGCGGATTTGTGCGTGACCGCTCTAAGTGCCACAGCGCTCCTCAAAGCGTACACCTCTGTGACAACACCGCTCTCGAAATTCACAACGCAACACACATCGTGAAGCACTGATGTCTGACCGCTGTCTAAACCGTTCTCGAAATACACAGCGCAACATACAGCGCTGCTCACAATTGGTGGACCGCTCTCATACTCCGCTGTGAAAGACACAGCGTGAAGCAAAGCTTCACACCCTATATGCTTATCTAGGATGATAATATTGCAATTAAAAACAATCTTGGATATCAATATCCAAATAACATGTCAAATAGCTTAGTTAAACATAGATCATGAAAATCTAGATAGCTATCACAATACAACTCTCAAACAATCAATACACTAATCTCAATCTTGTATCTAGAATATATTCTAATGGCATACAAGTAATAAATGAAATTGCTTGTTAAGAAAGACACAAAATATGTAAGATATAAGTGAAAAACTTATCAAGCAAAGTGTGTTGAAAAACCCATGCAAGGATGACACCTAGATGATCAAGGATGATGTTAGATGTTGAATGATGCTCATGGAAAAGTGTTTGAGTAAAAAAATGAGAGTTATTTAGTGAATTTTTCTCTTGGAAAAATATGCTAAGTAAATATCTGATTTTGATCTTCTTAAACTGATCTAAAGGCAAAAAGGCATATATATAGGGTGCCAAAATGAAGTGACATCGTTTTGAAAAGTGGCACATATTTTACCTTGGGCGCTGTACGAGTCGTTATACATAGAGCGACTTGTATATTGCCTACCTGAGAAAATGAAGAACATTCTTCATTGGCGATATTCGTAGAGCACTTCTAAACAGCGACTCAACAACGCCACAACTCTATTCCTCTCGGGAAACAGAGTGTTGTGGTACGTAGCACTGCATGTACAGCGCTTTGTACAACAACCCAATAGCGACCAATTAAAACGCATCAAGTCTGTACAGCGCCTATGCCAAGCTTTACCAAGTCTTAGATAGGCACTATTCGAACAGCGCTATGTACAGTGCTTCAAACAGCACCCATCAGTATAATGCATCCTAAATGCCTAAATGTGACACGACAATTAACAACACAAGATGCAATCAAGATACAAAAGATACAAGATACAAGATACAAGATATACAAATATGCATGAGTTGTATGTGTGTGCAACCACATCTCTTCATTTACAAGTAAGAACTAGAAATTTACCTTTGGAGTGCTTCTTCTCTTAAGGTCTTGAGAGCCTAAGCTACCCTTAAATCAAAACTCCAATATGTAGTTTGTCCACGAAATAAGTCAATCAATTAATGAGACCTTACAGCACTCAATCCACTACTTTCAGAGTTGATTACAATCTCTCAGTCTCTCTATCAGTCTCTTTACAATTTGCTCTCTATCTCTCTAGCAATTTTTCTCACACACATTAGGGTTTACATAATGGTGGTATTTATATGGGAGCATTAGGGTTGACCAAATCCTATTTGGAGTCTATTACCTTTTTCCTCTTTCTTTACTGTGCAAATCTCATCGCACGTGGATTTGTGCATGACCGCTCTAGGTGCCACAGCGCTCCTCAAAGCGTACACCTCTATGACAACACCGCTGTCAAAGCCGCTCTCGAAATTCACAGCACAACACACAACGTGAAGCACTGATGTCTGACTGTTGTCTGAACCTCTCTCGAAATACACAACGCAACACACAGTGCTGCTCACAATTGACAGACCGCTCTCATACTCTGTTGTGAAATACATAGCATGAAGCAAAGCCTCACACCGTTATGTATTACATAGCGTGAAGCAATTCTTCTTTGCATTTCAAATTGTCGGTGTGCATTAAAGTCCAATAATGCACTCATCATTCTTATTGGCATCTTTGGTTGACTTTGATGATTATTATTCTTTAACAATCCCAACAATGCAATTCACCTATTTTTGCTTCCTTTGTTGACTTGAAGTCTTAACAAAACTCCAACAATTAAGGCAACATCGAAGCTGGGGTATTTTCTGGTAGCAACAATCTTCCTTAACAGCATCCAACCAGTTCTCTCCACGGTAATGCTGCTTCTGGGGAATTTCAAAACTTAACTATTAATGTATACGATGTAACAGAATGGCTTACGAGTTCATTTTTACAACATTGTAGGAGTGGCAGTAGGCACGGGCTGGCAATTTACAGTTGCCTTAATAAACGTTGTGTCTTATTAAATCATCGGACTTCCGATCAGTGCTTTGCTGTGAAATAAATTTAAACTTGGTGTTCAAGGCATATGGTCAGGCTTATTGATCGGTTGCCAGATTTAAACGATCGTTCTACTTGTTCTAATGTTTCGAACTAACTGGCATAAGAGGTAAATGAAGTTTCTCTTCTACAATGCGATGTACGTTTACAATACATCATTTTCACCCATTCATTATGTTGCAACCCGAACATCTCAATGGCCTTCAACCACTGAGTCTCGAACTCTGACTCCGTCATGTAAGTTAATATGCAATGAGTAAAAGCTTGAGTGAACCCGCTATCACCTATGTTCGTCTGCACATTCCGCTCAAGGTGCCAAGAACAAAGGCGGTGTACGGCGGAAGGCATTACTCCACTTATGGCCTTACTCATAGCTTTATCACCGTCAGTAACTAATGAAATTGGACATTTACCATGCATAGCTTCTAAGAATGATTGCAATATCCAACTGTAAGTATCGACCGTCTCATCCACTAACAACCCGAACCCAAAAACTGTCGTTTTTGTATGATTGTTGACCCCAACAAAAATCACTAGTGGCCGATTATAACAATTAGTTCGGTACGTAGAGTCAAATGACATTACATCACCAAAGTATTTGTAGTCGCATCGTGACATTGAGTCGGACCATAACAAGTTACCCAAGCTACCATCTTCAAGTATTGTGTACCGAAAGAAGAATCCTTGATCCATTTCGGACTTCGCAGTAATGTACGAGATAACTGAATCAGCATTGGAATTACCGGAAGCAGACCTGCGTATGGTGTCAATCCGGTTTTGTAGGTCTTTCCTGGTGTGTCCAACAGCCGCATAACAACCAGCCTCATCCAAAAGTTGGTCCATCACCTAGGAAGTTTTCTTTCCAACACATCTGCCTGATTGCACTTGTGCTATATGAGCATCGCTAACATTTCTATGAGAACGAAGGAATTGGCTGTGCTTGCCAGGTGATAATTTATGACTGTGCGTAGTGATAAAATGTTAGTGACAAACTCTGTAACAACCCACAACATTTTGTCCCTGTCGAAATTAATTTTAAATGATGCCCGACAACCTTCCCAAGTCTGACCTCTAGGTTCACGTACCCTATCAGTTCTATCTAAATGTTTTTTTGATCTATACCCTTCTTTTGAACAAACCCACCTACGAATTGTAATTAATCCATGTGTGTCTCGACACAACCTATCCTTACGCGTGCTGAACCCAATAGCATATGAATATTTATTGTAAAACTCCTCAGCATCAGTAACAGATATAAACTCTTTCCCTATAATATCTGTCCCTTGTAAACTTATTAGTTCACTCTGTAAGAGATCATCAACCGTTTGCACCAACTTATCATCAGACAAACCCGGGGCTATGGAAACATTACCGTGTGCAAACGGGACTCGATATGGCCAGTCAGTGTTGTTGGAAGTGTCATTTGGAATATACTCCTCAGTGTCTTTGTGTGTTGTGTCTCCCTGATAGCAACTTGACTGTCCATCAGTTTTGAAATCCATATGTCTAGTTGCATTCCTAAACAATCCATGACTGATATCCATATTACTACCTACAAGCCATGGACATTTAATATTTTCAGTGTATATATATTCAGATAAACATCAAATGAATTGTACATAGAAATGAAAGATTTATGCTATGTCAAGATACATTTACATATGAAATATTGTTCAATGGTGTATCAATGTAACTTACTTGGACAAGGTTCAGAGGCAGCTCAAATGTGTGGTGGTTGGGAAGCATGTTCTTGGAAGGCATTCATGTTTGGAAGAATGACAGCCCAAGTATATCAAAATGTAGTGAGAAAATCCTTTGGTGTAAGTGTGTAGCGTGAGGAGGAGAAAGAAGAGAGTTATTGTTTGAAAATGGTTATGAAAGTGGTTGAAGATGGGTTCAAAAAAAATTGGTTGGTGGACCACACTGATAAGGTAAATTCAAATCTCTTGGATGATTGACATGTGTCAGTGTAAGCGACCCCAGAGCGACCTCATTGCAGTCGCCATAAGGTCGCTTTAACAGACAGAAGAGAAAATAAAACGGAGGGGTTAGCGACCCCATGGGGATGTCAATCAGATCTGCCCAAGATCGCATTTAGGACTGAAAAGTCCATCCACAAACCGCGATGTTAGCGACCACAGGGCGAGTTCAACCAGATCTATCCAAGGTCGCCTATGTCAGGCCATAATCCATTCAAAACCGGGAGGATAGCGATCCCAGGGTGATCTCACTGACCTCTCCCAAAGATCGCTATTCCAATCAATAATCCATCCACCCAGCTAAGTTGAACGGAGTCGTTTCTGGAGAGGTGACCATAAGGCGATCTCATCAAGGTCACCCAAGATCGCCTATATGCGATTTGTGGATAAATAGGGCTAGGTCGTGGAAGATTCATTAAACACAATTTTCTCTCTACCAAAGCTCTCTCCACAACTGCAGCAACTATGGGTCTTTTTCCAAGGTAATCCTACCCCTAATCTTCTCTATTTATGTTGAAAATATGCATTACGTTACAACTGTATGTACATTGTAGTTTTGCTTCAAATGAGAAGAATAAATAACGAAATTGGAGATTATTATGAGTTGCATGTCATTTGTTACATGAATTGTTGATTGGGTTTTCATTACAGGAGCAATGCAAGGTAGTTTTTTGTTGTTTTGAAGATGCAATGTTAGATTAAGAGTGGTGTGCCATTTGTGGTTACAAACTAATTGTTGTGTGAAAATGAACACTCGATTTTAAGTGTGGTGTGCCATTTGTGGTTACGAACTAATTGTTGTGTGATATTATGGTTAGATTTTAAGTGTGGTGTGTATATTTGTGCGGTTTGAGTCACATAATGGCGGGTGGTAAGAAAACCAAGCGAAAGCTCAGTAAAGGGCAATCATCCAGATGTTCGGATCCCTTCGCGTTGCCTCCGCCCTCAGGGAAAGGAAAGGGTGAAGTAGTCTCACCACCGCCAGACCCGGATAACCCTTCCAGATGGGCATTGTTTGGTAATAGGAAGGTTTGGCCAGAAAGGGGCATAAATATGAGGGTTTTCGGGTCCACTTTCATTCCACATGCAGTTGAAGCAATGGGTTGGGGTGGTTTTGTTAGGACCCCTAATGTGGCGGCACTAGATTTAGTTAGAGAATTTTACTACGCCATGGTCCCTCACCGATTCACTCAAGGGAATCCCGTGATAGTTCAGGGAAGGGAGGTCCTCATTACAGCCACTAGGATAAATGATTGGTTTAGGACTTCTCAAGACCTAAGCGACTATGTTGACGGCATTCCCAACCATGACTTCTTTAAGCCGTACAATGGATATCTGGCCGCTGACTTACGGATGGATGAAAACCCGATGTGGAACGAGTATCGCAGTCCTTTGTTGCTCAGTGAACTCAAGCTAGATGTGGCTTTTTGGATGATGTTCTTTGACTACTCATTGACACCAAAGACCCACCGATCCGAGCTAAGTTTTGACACCGCACGCCATTTGTTTTGTGCAAGGAATACGCTTCAAATGGACATTGGTCAGATCATTGTGCAGGGCATACATAAAGGTTCTAAGACAAAGGGCCCCCTACCTTTCCCCTGCCTTATCACTCATTTTTGTGAGGAGGCTAGCATTGAATGGAACACGGATGGAGGCAACATGATTAATCCTACATCTGACATAGGGAAGAAAACATACAATGAACTTGCAAGACGTAGGAGGGTAAGGCCAATTGGAGCTAATGTGCTCGACGATGATGATATGGGATTGCATGAAGAAGACCTCCTCGACGAAGATTCGGATGACATAGATTACAATGACCCGAACCTGAGAGGTGATCCAAATGCGGGTGGAGGTAATCAAAACACCACCTTGGATGAGATGATGCAGACAATGACCGTACAGATGGAAGGAAACACCAAGTTCCTTGAAGCTATGAACCAGCAGATGAACTCCAACCATCAAGCGTACATGGTAGAATTCACAAACATAAATTAGAGGTTGGATGCTTTCCAACGGGGTTTGGTCAACCATGGTGTCGAGATTCCATTCGTGTACCGAAGGGAAGCTAGGCGTCCTTCCAGAGGGCCGGGAGGAAGCTCTCAAGAAGCATGAGGGCCAGGAACTAGTTCGCAGGAGGCACCGCCGGACCCCAATTTGCCATATCAGGGCCCGTAGTTATCGTATCACCCGAACAAGTTTTACATTTATTTGGTTTTGTTTAGCTGTTATCTTTCAATTGCCTAAACTTTTGTTAATGTTTTATTGCATTATGGACATATGTATTTGACTTAGAATGACGATTTGTATTTGACTTAGAATGACAATTTTCATAGTTTTATGTGTACTTTAATTTATGTATATTTGGATAGGTTGTTGTGTGTTTGCCCTCCCTCTCGAACGTTAACCTATTTGCACCTACCTACCTTGAACTCATTCTTCAAACATAGGGAATCATCGAATTTATAAATTTTAATCTAAATATTTACAAAATAATTACAAATTATTTTTATTTCGTTTTAAAAGATTATTGAATATTTTTTTAAAAAAATTTCAGTTATACTTTTGTATGAAAAAATTACGTTGACTTGTTACAATTTACGACAATTATAATAATTTTTTATTCTGAAGAATTACGTTAATCTAGTTCAAAGAACAAGTTTAACGTTCAATGGATGTAAAACTTGTTCAAATAACGTAATTCATGTTCACCATGTGGATTTACCTGTTTACGTTCACTTGTTTACCGAACAAGTTTTAGGTTACAATGAACGTTAAAATAGTTCAACACCTACGTCGAACTTGTTCACGAAAATTTTCATAACATAACCTTTTTAATTTTTTGTTTTTTTTTTTTTAAAAAAAAAAATTACGTTCACTTGTTCACCGAACAAGTTTAACGTTAGGATGAAACGTTTAACTTGTTCAACTTACAACCAACTTGTTCGTGAAAAGTTGACATAAGATTTAATAAATTTTTTTAAGAATTACGTTCACTTGTTCACCGAACAAGTTTAACATTACGATGAACGTCCAACTTGTTCATAGAAATTTAAAACAATTTTATATAAAAATTATTTTTTAAAAGAATTACGTTCACTTGTTAAACTTGTTCAATGAACATTATTAACGTTAGGACTATAACGTAAAACTTGTTCTGATAACGTTTAACTTGTTCACCATGTGGTTCACATTGACTTGTTCACAGAACAAGTTTAACTTAGGATGAACGTTTAACTTGTTCAACTTACGTCCAACTTGTTCATGAAAAATTTAATCAAATTTTATAAAAAAAAAATTTCTTTTTTTTAATTACGTTGATTTGTTCAACTTGTTCGTAGAACAATATTAACGTTAGGACTAACGTCAAACTTGTTCTGATAACGTTTAACTTGTTCATCATGTGGTTTACGTTTACTTGTTCACGGAACAAGTTTAACTTAGGATGAACGTTTAACTTGTTCAACTTACGTCCAACTTGTTCATGAAAAATTTAATCAAATTTTATAATTTTTTTTTTATTATTTACATTGACTTGTTCAACTTGTTCACAGAACAATATTAACGTTAGGACTAACGTCAAACTTGTTCTGATAACGTTTAACTTGTTCACCATGTGGTTTACGTTGACTTGTTCACAGAACAAGTTTAACTTAGGATGAACGTTTAACTTGTTCAACTTACGTCCAACTTGTTCATGAAAAATTTATTCAAATTTTATAATTTTTTTTTTTTTTTTAATTAGGTTGACTTGTTCAACTTGTTCACAGAACAATATTAACGTTATGACTAACGTGAAAATTGTTCTGATAACGTTTAACTTGTTCACCGTGTGGTTTACGTTTACTTGTTCACAGAACAAGTTTAACTTAGGATGAACGTTTAACTCGTTCAACTTACGTCCAACTTGTTCATCAAACATTAAATTTTTTTAAATATAAATATATTTTATTTTTAAGAATTACGTTGAGTTGTTCATCCAACAATATTAACGTTACAAATAACGTCAATCATGTTCAGATAACGTTAAACTTGTTGTTACGTTGACTTGTTTTCAAAACAAGTTTAATGTTAGGATGAACGTTTAACTTGTTCAACTTATGTCTAACTTGTTCATCATTTTTTATTAAACAATTTTTTTTTTTTAGAACTTGTTCAGTAAACAAGATTAACGTTAGTACTAACGTAAAAATTGTTCTTATAACGTTGAACTTGTTCATCAACTGCTTTACGTTTGCTTGTTCACCAAACAAGTTTAACGTAACAATCAACGTTAAAATCGTTCAGCCTACGTTGAAATTGTTTACGAAATTTTTTATAAAAATTAATTTTTTTTAAAGATTTATGTTGACTTGTTCGCCGAACAAATTTATTGTTACGATGAACGTAAAACCCGTTCAATATACGTTAAACTTGTACAACAATGAAGGTTTACGTTAACTTGTTCCTCGAACCGATTTAACGTTTAGCTGAATGTTAAACTTGTTCAACCTACGTTGAACTTGTTTTGAAAATCAAAATTTTCAAAAAATATATTTAATTACATTTATTATATATATATATATATTTTATATATTATATATATAATTTTCATGAATTTTAAATTCATTCATTTATTAAAAATCTATTTTATTATATATATTAACCGGTTGCTTTTCTGTGCTGTCATGCACTTCTTTTATTTTTTATTATTATTTTTGTTACTTTTGGTTGGTTTGTATGGTACAACAACATTTCTTACTTGTACCATAGCCGAAGCCTAATATAATATACACCACCAAGTGCCAAGTCAATATACAATTCAACAAAGCCAGCCTCAATGATTTCAGATAGAAAGAACCCAAGTCAATAATGTGCAGTACTATAATGGGACTGTGTTATTTTTTTTTTGGTTTGGAATGCCAGTCTGTTGTCTTTATGGATTGTATGGTCTCTTTGTTTTGGACTCATTGCCTTGTGCCTTATGGGGCGTTTTTAATAAAACATGCTGTTTCAAAAGAAAGAAAGAAGAAGAAGAATAAATAAATAAATAAATAAATAAAAATAAAACAACAAAACCAGCCTCAATGATTTCGGACAGAAAGAACCCCCCCAAAAAAATACACTTAAATCATGTTCCGTTTTTCACGTGCAGTAATATAATGTACACATCCAAGTCAATATACAATTCAACAAAGCCAGCCTCAATCATGTTCCGTTTTTCACGGCAGGACTACAGATTCAAGAGTCCATTTTTCTCACCCTTAAAATTGTCTAAAAAAATAGTAAGATTAGAACAAATTTACCCTCTCTATCGACACAAGTCATATTTTTGGGAGGGGGTAATGCCCACCTTGTCAAGGGGGTGGGACAAATTTACCCCTATATGGACAGAAGTCATATTATTAACAGAGAAAGTCATGATTTTAGTGTTGAATTTCGCCGATTTGCTTGCTGTTGACTAATTGATCATCTTTCAATTTCTCTTTGAGCTAATTACACAGAACCTCCCTGAGGTTTGCCCCTTTACACCAAAAAACAACTTTATCGAAAATTGACACTCAACCCCCCTGGCGTTAGTGTTTGACCGTTAACTTAACGGTTGACCACATCAAAATGCCAAAATGACTTAAATACCCCTAGTACCCTTTATTTAATGAAATTAAAATTTAAAAGAGTAAATTAAATAAAGAAAAATTAAATAAAAAATAGATGATCTTCACAATTTTTTTAAGAATAAATAAATTTTTAAAAATGGAAAAAATAGGAAAATAAAATTAAAACACGTTTTAAAACCAAAAAAAAAAACAAAAAAAAAACAATAATAATAATAATAATAATAATAATAATAATAATGAAAAATAATTTAAATTTTAAAAAATAAAATAAAAAATGAATGTAATTTTAAATGGAAAGAAACAGAGACGAATGAGATCTGGTGGAAGAAAAAGTATCAACTTCATCGTACAAAACTTCGTTGATACTTTTTTTGGTAAAAGAAACAAAAACGAAGTTTTGTACGATGAAGTTGATACTTTTTCTTCCACCAGATCTCATCCGTCTCTGTTTCTTTCCATTTAAAATTACATTCATTTTTTATTTTGTTTTTTAAAATTTAAATTATTTTCCATTCTTTTTTTGTTTTTTTTTTGTTTTTTTTTTTTGGTTTTAAAACGTGTTTTAATTTTATTTTCTTATTTTTTCCATTTTTAAAAATTTATTTATTTTTTAAAAAATTGTGAAGATCATCTATTTTTTATTTAATTTTTCTTTATTTAATTTACTCTTTTAAATTTTAATTTCATTAAATAAAGGGTACTAGGGGTATTTAAGTCATTTTGGCATTTTGATGTGGTCAACCGTTAAGTTAACGGTCAAACACTAACGCCAGGGGGGTTGAGTGTCAATTTTCAATAAAGTTATTTTTTGGTGTAAAGGGGCAAACCTCAGGGAGGTTCTGTGTAATTAGCTCTTTCTCTTTTAAAGATTGAATCCTCCCGCGCATCTCTTTGAAAGTTTTTTTTTTTTCTTTTAGAGGGTATCTCTTTGAAAGTTGTTGGTGATTAATTTAAACAATTAATCATTTTCTTCCACCAATACAACAATTAAATAAATTAATAAAATCGTGTCGAGATCTTGCAAGATCTCCACGTAGGAAAAAATATATATTGCTTTTTTAACATGGAGATTTTTGGCAGAGATCTCACCAAATCTCCATGATCCAATTTTTAAAATCGGAATTTTTTTTTCCCTTTTAATGACATGCCCTTTCTATGGTACATCACAGATTCACTCATTCAACCAAGTTTTTTACGACGTGGAGAGACGTGTGTCCCGCATAAATACTCATATGAATCCGTTCTTTCGTTCAATTAATTAAACGTTTCACACTTAAGGGTTGTTTGTTTTTTTTATTTATTTATTAAAGATTGAATGATTCTAAATTTTACTAAATATTGAATGGTAACTGAAAGTCAAAAATGAATAACATATTTGTTTTTTATTTTTATCACCTCTAAATAAAATGTTAATTTCGAAACTTAACTATCAAAGTATACGATGTAATGGAATGACTTACGAGTTCGTTTTTACAACATTGCATGCACGGGCTGGCAGTTTACAGTTGCCTTGATAAACATCGTGTATTATTACATCTTCGGGCTTCCAATCAATGCCTTGCTGAGATATAAATTCAACCTTGGTGTTCAGGGGATATGGTCAAGGTTGTTGATCGGTTGTCTGATTCAAAAGATCGTTTTGCTTGTTCTAATGCTTCGAACTAACTGGCATAAAGAGGTAAATGAAGTTTCTCTTCTACAATTCAATGTTCTAGACCGCAAAATCATGCCGAAAATCGAAACCTTCTTACTGAAGGTTTTCAATTACGATATTCAAAATCTTGTAGCATATAAAAATGCGTGAAATGGGTACTTAATATGTTAACATAAGTTAAAAATCAAAATCTGGTAGCACTTTTTTTAGTTTTGGATTAAGTACTTTCGCATGTTAACCTACTCTGCTTATAGTTCTAAAATGTAGTGTTAGTTCGAATTAGACACAAACATTTTTGAGTCTATGAGAAGCATATATATGGATCGTTGATTGGCTGCTTTTATTGGAAGCGGTAATTACCAAAAAAGTGTTTCCTATGAAATTACATTGAAATGCAGCGAATTCCACCATCGACTATTTAAATCTTATTAGTTATTAGTAAGGTCACTAAACAAAGCTTTTTTTGACGAGATGAGATTGGTGTGATGGTAAAACCCTTCACATCTGCACCACTATAGGGTTGTGGGTTCGAGTCCTCCCCAGCTCCCCTCATAAAAAAACCCCGAATTTATGTAATAGTGCAATACTTAAAAAAAAAAAATAAAAAAAAAAAAAGCTTCTTCCAATCGACCACATGATCTTAATTTCCACCAAAACAGAGGTCATTGATGCAAATATGATTATAATGTTTCTTTGAAGGATTTTGCAAATGATCATAGTTCAAAGTAGCTTCTTAATACAACAACAACAAGAAGTAGAACTTTTTATCAAATAAACTAGATGACACAATACATAAATACATAATCCTTATCATTTTGCCAATGGAGCAGTACCTTCAGAGGTCTAACCTGTTGAAGTAGAAATGACATCCCAACCCTCAGTTATTTCGGTTCTCTCATGCTCAACTTCTTCATAGTCCTGCTGAACATTACCATTATCCTTTTGTGATGCTTGAATTCCCTCCAACACCATTGCAACTTCCTTCATCGTTGGCCTTTTCTTCCCATTCATGTTTAAGCAGCTTTTCGCGAGGTTAGCAATTGTCACAATCTCTTCTTTCTTTCCCAATTGTTTAACTTGAGGATCAAGGATATCAAACAGACTATCCTCTTGCATAGAAACCATGAAATGCGTTACCAAACTTATACCTTCTTCCAACCCTATCGAAAATATTGGTTTTTGCCCTGTTAATAGCTCCAAAAGAACTACTCCAAAGCTATAAACATCACTTTTATCGGTGAATTGACTTGATCGGAAGTATTCTGGGTCGAAATACCCAAAGGTCCCTTGTACTTTTGTAGTCACATGAGTTTGATCAATAGCTATTGATCTTGAAGTCCCGAAATCTGCTACTTTTGCTCTGTACTTACCGTCTAAGAGTATATTTGCAGACTTAACGTCTCGATGATAAATGGGTAAGGAAGCTGCTGAATGCAAGTAAGAAAGAGCTCCTACAACTTCTATGGCAATTTGTAAGCGTCTTTCCCATGTGAGGGGAAACTCTTCATTTTGAGCATGAAGATATTGGTAAAGGGTTCCATTAGGGATGAATTCATAGACTAGTAAAGGAACCTCGGTTTCCAAACAACACCCTAACAATTTAACCACATTCCTGTGATTAATTTGTGAAAGAATGGCAACCTCATTAATGAATTCTTCAAGCTTCCTTTCATCTATTGCCTTGGGTTTCTTTACCGCAATGATTTTTCCATCGGCCAACATTCCTTTGTAAACAGTACCTTGACCTCCTCTACCAAGTATTCTATTGACATTAAAATGGTTAGTGGCCTTATCCAACTCCTTTGACTTGAACAATTTGCCTATATCACCACACCCATCATACAAAGTTAAATGTTGTTGCATGAGTAAACATTTGAAATATTTCTCCTTAAGCTTGATATTCTTTCTTCTCTTTATTATGATGTGAAGCCACCATGCTCCTAGCAGTACTAGAAGCAAAGAAGGAAGTCCTGTGACAACACCTGGATAATATAATTTGAATCACAAGTTATAATTTTTTTTTGGGAATTTTTAATTAAAATTCTCGAGGTTGAATTAAAGATAGGAAACGTTGCTAGAAGCTCCAAAAAAAACTATATTAGCTGATCAATTGAGGTTAGTCCGGTAGTAAACCCCTCACATCTAAAAAAACTATTTGATTCTTTTTAAATTCCAAATCAAACAAGTCAAATGGAATGGGGGAAGGAAACAGGGAACAGGGGTAAAATGGGGGGATTGGGGAACAGGGGAACAGGGGATGGAATGAAGAATTGTATTAATTTACCACAGGAACAGGGGAACAAGTCAAACTATATTCGAATGAAGTTTATAGCTGGAAACGCAAATATATGTGATCATATCCATGAATTTAGAAGTTTAAGCTGAAAGTTAGAGAAAAGAGAAATGTACCTAAGATGACCAGAGTAGTGTTTGGTCCCGGATTGCATTCATGGGATCCTATGACATTACGGCAACTCATCGTAGGACCGCAAATACTTTTGTTTTGGCATTCATCAATATCTGTTGTATTCATACAAGACAAACAAAAGAATACAAATAAGTTAATTAAGCAAAATTAATACATCAAATGTCAAAGTTAATGATTGCAGGAATTTACCTTGACATCCTTGGGGAAGATAAGGATTTCCTTGGAATCCCCCATTGCAATTACATTTATGAACTAGTGAATTGGAGGCAGTAGTTGAAGTTGAAAAGGACTTATTTGCAAGTGCAGCTTTGGTAGAGGTAGAATTGGCAAAAGCATTACAATGAGAGGTGGATGTAGTAATATTAAGCAGATGGATTGAAGAATTGTGTATGCCCCAATCCAATACCACAGGAACAGCCTTTGAACTACCAGGATTCCATTTCTTTTGAAGGAGCCACTTTTCGCGTACCACAAAGACAAGCTTGCATTCCTCCACTGCTTCAGTGACCACTACAGATGCATCAAAGAACTGGAGAAAAGGAGGGATTTTGGATTGACAACATTCGATGCCGAAGCATTCACCTGTGGGATCTCTTTCTAAGGAACAGGTAGAGTAGCATCCAGCATAAGTTTGGTTGTGGTTTATGTAGGCCAAGAAGTAACAGCCTTGGCCAAAGAGTATGTTTCCGGTATGAGAGAAGAAAAAAGGACTGTTTTCCAAGTTAGCACTTTCATTGGAAGCAACATCAGAAATATTAAGCATACCACAAGTTTTGAACACTGGATGGTTTACAAGGATTTTGTTTGCTTCTAATGAAAAATTAAGCACTTCCAGATTGATCCTTGTGAGGAATGGCTTACTTGACGTGCAATTTACAGCATACCAGTCGTCAAGATAACATCCGGCTCCTATTCCAAAAGGATATGAAATGGGAATCTCGCCACATTTTGTCTGACAATCATGCTTAATTATCAGCGATGACGACAGAGACAACACCACCATCAATTGGAACAACATTATAATTGGTAAAATCATTCTTCAATCTTCAATAATGCTTCAAAATTCAAATACTTGTTGCTTTGAGAGAGGATCTTATTAATATAATAATACACTACCAAGTGAATACACAATTCAACAAAGCCAGCCTCAATGGTTTTTAATCATGTTCCTTTTTTCGCGTGCTGTACTATCAAGCTATTAAATTGTTATTTGTGAGAGTGTGGGACAACCAATAGGCAAAATAATTGTTCTTCACGTGGTGAGCAAGTGGTGGAAAATTCTCTGGAGACTAAATATCCCCCTAAGGTAAAAATCTTTATCTGGCGTGTGTTCTCAAATGCCGTTCCTTCTTTGGAAAATTTATGGAAAAGAAAGGTCGTTAAGGACCCTACCTGTCTCGGCTGCGGTGCTCATGTTGAGTCAATGGCTCATGCTTTATTTGGGTGCAAAAAAGCAAGGAAGGTTTGGTATGGTTCCAATTTCAACTGTCTTGCCCCTTTTCAGAAACACCTTTCTGTTCAGGAAGTTATTCTCTCTGTGATGGCGAATTATAGCTCTGAGGAGATGGGTCAGTTTTGCATGTTGTTGTGGGGAATCTGGGAAAACCGTAATTCTATGGTCAATTGTGGTTCAGGGTTTGAGCCTGAGAGGGTGATCTCTCGCGCAACAAATTTGCTGGGTGAATTCAAGGATTCGGCTCAGATCCTGGTGTCTCCTTCCCCTGTTCCGACTTTCAGAACCCCTTCAGATTGGTCTGCCCCTACCCCAGGTCAGCTTAAACTTAATACTAGTGTTGCCTTCAACAGAAATGGTCGTAGTATTGGTGTTGGTGTAACAATCAGGGATTCAAATGGAAATGTGATAGCTGCTCGCTCTAACTGTATGGCAGGCTCTTTCTCTAAGGAGATTGGCCACCTCTTGGCTCTCCGTGAGGGACTCATGTTAGCAAAATTCTATAATTTCCATGTTTCTGTTGCTGAAAGTGCTGGGGCATATTTTGTGCCATTTCGTGGTAATTCTGTGGCTCCTCGAGGGGATTCCCACTTTATTGTCAACGACATTAAGGCTCTTTGTTCGGATGTTGGTATCAAGAAGTGTCAAGCTGTCTCTAAACAAGGGAATATCTTGGCACTTAAGCTAGCTTCGATTGCCTTCTCCTCTGTTAGGGAGCGCCTGTGGCTGAATTCCAGCCCTTCTATTATTTTAGCTTCTATGTAATGTGTTTTTGTTTCTTCTTATCAAAAAAAAAAAAAAAAAAAAAATTTGTTCTTCACGTGCTGTACTATCAAGTTATCAAATCAATCCATTTCTTGTACTTCTTAATGGGTGACAGCTACTTTAATTTTTTTATTATTATTTTTTTACACCTTTTTGATGGTTTGTATCATACAAACTGGTTTGGCTGTTTGTACAATAGCCAACGCCATGTCTGCCCCGTTTTAACCGGTCAATCCAATGGTGCTTCTCTCTCATTGCCGCCACGTGGTTCCATTTAAACCGTCAATGTCTCATGCTAATGTTCTTTTCGATTTTTTTTTATAATTTCAGCAAGAAAAAGGAGTGTTATCATCATTTCTTGCTGAAATTAATTATAAAAAAAAAATCAAACAATTAAATATAACTATCACTTTTTTTTTATATATCTATAATACAGTAAATATAACAGGTCATGTATTGTGACTTGTAAAGTCATATGTTATTCAAAAGTTAATTAAAAAACTTATTCTTTTTTAATATTTTAATGTGTAGTTTTTTGTGTTTCAAAATAATAATATCTTTTTCTTTCAAACCATTAAATGTTAATATTTTCTTATAAGAATAGGCTTAAAATTAAAATGTGATTTATAACACATTCTTAAATTTGAAAAATAAATGAACGAACTTGAGACTTGAATAAATGACTCCCAAGTCAACAGCTCGAATCCTACCGATGGTAAAAATTTTAAATTCAAAAAATAATAATTCAAAAGTAGACGTTTTCTCAAACAGTACACTTAAAAAAATAAAAATTCAAAAGTAGACTTTTTCTCAAACAGTACACTTGTGAAACATGGTGGTTTTTGGCCATTAAAAACTAGAGGGTGGTTTTTGACTAAAAATCCAAACTATAGGGGGGTTTTTGATAATATCCCTTAATAAGATTGAGAACAGAGCAAAAGGTTACTTGAGTAGCATCACAAATTGTGTTGAAGTTTATGAAGTGCCCGTTGACATTTTCCACTCCATATTTACGCATCATGGTCATCTATACTAATTTTCCTGTAAAAATGAAAAACAACCTAATACCAAAGATCAAAATTAGTTGGAAAAAGATGGATGACAAAACATAAGTGCAAGTTTGCAACTACCAATCTCTCCTATTTCTCCCTTGAGCATTATAGTTTGGTTTGCAATGCCACATTTAACCAGGTCACGATCTGGATCAAACCCTTTTGACACCATAGACTTAAATTTCTGTAGAAAGCAAGTAACCATCAATTTATCTGCACAACTCCCCAAACTAATTGGCAATCATAATTATATAAGCAACAAAGACGAACCTCAAGAAATTCCAATTTGGTTGAGCTAGATCCACTAAATTCTCCTCCGGGAACGTAATCACACACATATATTTCCAGGATTAAGATTATAATAGAGAACATTGACATGAAAATCTTCCTTAGAGAATTATTATGATATATTACAGAAAACAGAATATTAGCCACCTTCTGAACATACCTCTTTCATATTCTTCACTATGACATACTTTCCTGTAAAAGACAACACCACCATCAATTGAAACAACATGATAATTGGTAAAATCATTCTTCATTAATGCTTCAAATACTTCTTGCTTTGAGAGAGGATCTTGTTAATATCTACACTATAATATATAATATACACTACCAAGTCAATATATAATTCAACAAAGCCAGCCTCAACGATTTCAGATAGAAAGAACAAAAAAAAAAAAAACACTTTAAACATGTTCCGTTTTTCACGTGCAGTACTATCAATAATTCAAATTGCAATAATTTTGTTAATGCCCCATTGCCCATACATTATGTAATTATGATATATTACCATATATGAAATAATATTAGCTTGGCTTCTCCTATTATTTCAATAATACAAATTAATTAATAAATTTCTTCCATAGTTTTATTGACAATGAAATTAAGAGATAAAATCAATCCATTTAAATTAGTGCTAGTATTTATCATTATTACTCTTTATTTTATTAGTTGGGAACTATTAAAATACTATCCCCGATCAATGTGACTCAAGTGGTAGAAGTGTTCATTCAATTTGACAATATCTTAGATTCAAATAGTAAAAAAAAAAAAAACTATTAAAATATTATTTTCAAGCATATCATGAAGATTTGGCATAGGTTTTATAAAAAAGGTACACTTAAAAAAAATAAAAAAAATAAAAAAAATAAAAAAATCTTTTTTCTCAAACAGTATACTTGTTAAATAGTGGGCCAAAACACTCAACACCCCTTTCCCTGTTTGGATATACTGGATTTGCATGACGTGGTGAAGGCATAAGCGAAGCCAGATATTTTGATCATCTAGAACTGGAAGGGACAAATTGTAAGAAATAAAAATTAAATGTTGTGCTTTATGGAGGAAAATATAACTACAAAACTATATATAAAAAAAACTAATTTTTAAAGATAATTGTCCTTTTTGAGTTTTTTCTAGAATAGGCTATCCCCAACCCATTGTTGATTATACAAGGTCGACACATGTAAAACCGTGAAAAGGATTGTATTAAATTGATATGGAAATTAAGATTAGGCAATAATAAACCTCTCACACCAACATTAATAAGATTTTGACTTCGTGAATTGTGTCACGTATCTCACTTCACACTTATTGGTGCTTTTAATTTTTAAAATCTATTTACCGTTATAATATATATTGTATATACATGGAACAATAAATAATTTGCAACCACAAAATCATTAACTTTTGTATTACACAAGTATAAACTTAGTTTTAACATCATTAATATTATTTAGATATTTATTTTAATTTTATTTGTATAGTTTGTTGTTTTATCTAGTTTGAATTAGTAAATAATATTTAGTTAGTGGTAGTGGGTTTACTAGTTCAATTATTTAGGGGTTGTAAAGTCAGAGAAGTAAAGCAAATACGAAGAGGATTACCTTATCCGGGGTAGAGGCACCGAACATAAAACCAATTGTGATGCAACTACCAATCTCTTCTGTTTCTCCCTTGAGCATTGTAGTTTGGTTTGCAATGCCACATTTAACCAAGTCACGATCTGGATCAAACCCTTTTGACACCGCAGACTTAAATTTTTGCAGAAAGCAAGTAACCATCAATTTATCTGCACAACTCCCCAAACTAATTAGCAATCATAATTATATAAGCAACAAAGACATACCTCAAGAAATTCCTCTTTGGTTGAGCTAGATCCACTAAATTCTCCTTCGAGAACATAATCACACACATATATTGCCTGGATTAAGATTATAATAGAGAACAATGACATGAAAATCTTCCTTAGAGAATTATTATGATATATTACAGAAAACAGAATATTAGCCACCTTCTGAACATACCTCTTTCATATTCTTCAATGTGACATACTTTCCTGAAAAAGATGCAGGGACTACAGTCTCCTCATGAGCATATTTACCATGAATAATTGAAGTGTAGTCACCTTTCTTGTGCTTCTCGACAGTATTCCACACCTTCAGAAAATAAAAATCCAAATGTACAGATACGCAAATTATAAAGTTGAAGATTCAAGGAAAAAAAAAAACATCATAACAGCTTATCTGTCATAGCTAAAGGTACAGGGCAGGTTGTATCAACAATTTGTACATTTTTCTCATTCAAAACGTACATTTCTTCAACCGCAGCCCCAAATGCAGGCAGAATCACAACATCACCCTTATCTATCTACAACATCAAATTGCTTCTTCCCTTCGTTAATAGGGAGATTTTGAACTTCCATCTCCTCTATAAATGCAGCCATTGAGAATTTCAGAGTCACTTTCAAGTTGAATAAAATAAAAGAGATCAACACAAACTCCAGAAACATGGCATTTAATCAATAAAAATACATTTCTTAAAACATTAACTATTTCAACCAATATCTTGGACCTAATAATAATAAAGGGTTAAAGCTCCATTTTAGAAATCAAACTTGAGCTTGCCATCTTAAATCTTAATAAGCAGTCTGGTGATCTTCAAAATTCCCTTGGTCTTTCAAACTGTTACACACAATATTACCAAATTCCACAAAAACGTAGCAAAACCACAGTGTATGCATGTGACAGAAATGTTTAATAATGTAAAACAATGTAAATGGAGAATTTCTCAACAAAAACATAAAAGTTTCTGGTTGTCAATATATACATGAACATATAGAAGTGAGATTAACGTACTGTTCCATCAAAGATGATTCGAAGTATAACCAAACGCAGCATCCAAAACTATTCTATCATAAGAAAACCAGGAATAACATAGCTAAGACAAAAAGCCTAAATTCCATATAATAACGGATAGATTTCAACCGGGAATTTCAGCATAAATCCCCAAAATCCATTACAAAGAATGCGGTCAAGCAACAAGCGACAGGGGAAAACAAAACTTCCAATAATCGAGATTATCTGAAAAGTTGGATTAAGTTTATAACACCTTATTAACAGTTGGATTGTGAATAATTTCGTTTTCAATCCAAATCTTCTCCTTAGGAAACTGTTTTCTTGCTTCAAAAGCAATCCGGACGGCTTGCTCAAAGCCCCAGCAAAAAACTGTATGCCTTCGCCGGCTTCACCATGACATCTCCTCATGAGTACTCGTTTCCGTTTTCCTTCAAATTCTCTATTATATCACCTGATTATTTTCCATCAAATTCATCACTTCACTACACTAATTGAAAGCAAAAATAGAAAGGCAAAAACTTCCAATTAAACATTGATAGGTTCTTCATTCAAGTTTTGTGTAATCTAATGCTGGTCTCAACCCCACAAAATTAAACTTTGAATCAAGCATAATGGAGTCTGCTAGTTTCATAAAAATATGCTAAACACTTGATTAAATAATAATTCAATTTCTCAAATAATTTAACTGTAAACTTAAACAGATTTCAGTTATAAAAAAACTTACTTGTTTAGGCTTGGTTCATGAACTCTCGAGTCTCTTCTTTGAGACCAAAACCTCTGCGGTTATAATTCTCGCTTCTCGTCAAGTCGTGCCAGAACTTCTTCGCATCAAAATCGGAACCGAGCGATAACGGATCAACGGGAGGCTCGACAGCAGCCGGTTTGCCGTCTGTCGTCCGGCGACCGACTTCCGACCATATGTCTAGTCCCCGATTAATCCCCTAGGCGCTAGGCGGTGGGTCGCCGCCCGACTAGCGACTAGTGACTTTTACAACACTGCCACCAATACAAGAAGTAAACAAAGGGGGAAATTATCGCTTGTAATTTGTTGGTGATTATAAGCGCGTGGTGATTTTATTGATTCTAAATCCACCAGCAACAAAGTGGGAACAGATCACAACCTTTAACAAATCAGCAAGGGCCAACCCACTTGCAGCTAAGTACAACGATACACGCGCTTAAAAAGACACGTATCGAATTTTGAGCCTTTTTTTGCATTCTTATGCAAAACAAATTACTTTATATCTATTTGTTTTTTTAAGAGAAAAAATTTAATTACAATTTACAAATATAAGATAATAGTTAATAGTTAAAAGAAATTAAGATATCATTTTTTTTTATTTTTATATTAGGGTGTGTTTACTAATCAGGAATCAAACTTAGGAAAGAGAATTAAGTTACTGATTTGTGAATTCCAATGTTAACTAAATTTTTAAGGAATTAAGTTACGTGGACCCCACTCTAAAATTAGTAATTAAGTTACTGATGGAAAGGGAATTTGATTCCCCCACCCACCCTAAGAATCAAGTTCTCTTTCCTGATTAAAAAAAGGGAATTCATATATTTTTACTAAAATATCCTCATTTATAACAATTAAAAAATAAAATAAATGATTTTCCACCATATTGTTCTGTTTTATGGATTGTTCTCTGTCATTCTTTTTTGTTCCTCTTATTTCTCCAAATCTTGCTATAAGTACGTTTTTTTTTAATCTAAAATTTATATGCGATGGCTTTAACAGTGTATATATATATATATATATTTGTATGAGAACTGTGTTGATGACTCAATGTTGTTTTTTTTTTTTTTTTAATCTATGCGGATGGCGGTTTGTTATTTTTTATTTTTTATTTTTTATTTTTTACCTGAAGCATGTATTTGCTAGGGTGCCCTATTTCTTATTTTTTTTCTTGGTTGTCCTGGTTCTTTCTTGCGGGTTATGTTTCGTTTGGGTTCTGTTATCTGTTAGGCTGCATTGTTAGCTCTTGTGTATTGGTGCTTTCTTGGTGATCTTCATGGCCCCTTTTGAATATATTAGCATTCATATATATATATATACTACAGTGACTTTAATTTTTATTTTTAATGAAGTTATCTTAATAGATTTGTATTTAATGTTCATTTTACATATGGTATAGACAAATTTATTGGTGCTTTCTTGGTGATCTTCATGGCCCCTTTTGAATATATTAGCATTCATATATATATATATATACTACAGTGACTTTAATTTTTATTTTTAATGAAGTTATCTTAATAGATTTGTATCTAATATTCATTTTACATACGGTATAGACAAATGACTCGCTTAAGTTTATCAAGAAGGAAGAAATTGCTTGTTACGTTAAACACTTTGGTCATCATACTTCGAACTATATTAGCTGTTTGTGCTACTGGTTATTTTGTGTTTTAATTTTCGAGAGAAGGGAAAAAAACACCTAAATGTGAGAAATAAATTCGACATCAAATTAATTATGCTTTCAAATCTAAAATACTCCTCAATTTTTAATTATTATTGACTAATTAGTTGAAAGTTTACGATATAAAGATGTTAATTATTAGTTATAGTGTTATGAGCAGTATAAAAAATAGTTTTTCATAATAAAAAATATATTTCAAGATATTATATACATAAGGGTATTTTTGTAATCAACTATATATCATTACGATTCCTTAGTTGAATTAAATACTAGAAAGGGAATAAATTTGATTCCATTTCTAATTCCTAAATTGTTAGTCAACACTGGAATGGAATTTAGTAACTTAATTATGATTTCTCTCTATTCCCTTTCCAATGGAACTTGATTCCGATTCCCTCCATTCCTGATTAGTAAACACGCCCTTAGTGTAAATCTACTTAAGTAATTATTATGATTTTGAAATAATTTAATAAATAATCCTATAATTTGTTTAGACTTAAACACAATCTCTTGATTTTGGTATAGGAATAAGAAGGGGGCAACATAGTTCGTATTTAAAAATTAAATTAAATTTATTTATCATTTTTCGTTAGTTCTTGTTTTTTATTTATATCAAAATGGTAATACTAATATCTCATAATAATAATAATAATAATATGACGCAGAACGAAAGTAAATGATTTACTAGCGTAAACCTTGGGATCTCACAATCTGGAATCCACCAGTAAATTCAATTGAAACCAAAATAATAATATTATTCAATAATGTGAAACTGATAACCAAGAGCCTTAAATAGACTCGGGAAACCCTAAAGTAAGCAAAAAGACTAAAATATCCTCAAACTAAACCAAAACGGAAAACAAATAAAAACATTAAAAACTTCGGCTGCCCGACAACCTAAATTAAACAGCTCCGTTGAGGATGCAAATGACATCAACCAGGGAAACCTTAGATAACTTGCTATAGAGCTCTGAAAACCCTTTCCGAAAACATATTATAATAGGAAATCTGACAACCGAGCTAAAAGTTATGTCCGTTTCTTTGGAGCACCCCTTTTGGACAATTTTCTGTCCATCTCTTCCTCAAAATCCAACGCCAACTGTCCTACATCATAATAATAATATATACGGATCACACTTGTTCTCTATGAGTACCAACTCCCAATATAAATGTTCGCTTTTAGAAAATTATAATGAATTTGTTTTTAAATATATTACGATAGGTGATAGGACTATCAAGACTTACCAAGATTAGACAATTACGTGTAGTTCAGATATTTAGAGCATCCCCAATACGACAGAATTTGCAACCTCCTTGACTATATTTAGGGAGGATGAACCGGAATGTGCTCCAATAGGCTCCCTATCCCACTCCCTAAAATTTATTCCGGCCAAAGACTCCTCAAATGTAGGGAGGGAAGACATCCTCCCTATTATTTTTTTATCACTCTTCAAATGAAATGGGTAGTCAAGATGAGTCCACATCATTCATATCCAATGGTCCAAATTCATCCTCCCTATTTTTTATATAACTCAAATTCTTTTTATTTAAACCCAAATGATTCATATTTTTACCTACATTTTACTGTTTTCAACGGCTAGCCACTACCAATTTTTTTTTTTTAAATCCAAATAATATTATTTTAAATTTATTTAAAAATAAATAATAATATTGTAAATAATAACATTTTAAATTTATTTTAAAATAAATAAATAATAATAGAGAGCCATTTTTAGGGATACTAGTTGGAGTTTTCATTCCTTATATGCTCCTTATTTGCAAAAAGTAACTGTCTCTATAGATCTAAGGAAAAAATAGGGAGCCTTGTTGGGTGTGCTTTTACTCCCATAAACTGGGTACATATTCTTTTAATGTGTGAAAATATAATGAAAATAATTAATAAGTCCAAGTGCTAATTACGGCACATGAGTGATGAGAGGTTTAAATACCACAATACGCATTTTACAAGTATGCATGAAGAGTTTTCTTCCTGATTTATTGTAGTAGATATTCAGACCGTACATGTATCGTTTGATCTTTACTGATTCGACACTCGAATTGTAATATCCCTCATAATACTTTTTAAAAAATGGCTAATTATGGCGAGTAGGAAAATAAAATAATGAAATACAGGTAAGCCATTGAAGAAAACAGTCTTTAATGTTTATTCCTTTTGTTTCGAAGGCATGAATAATATATATATATATAGATTCCACGGGCGTTTCTATTCTACAAATGACTATTATTTCTGAATAAGTTTTCCCATTTATTGAATCTTCCCGGCAGCAATCCTTCCACTCTCGAGTGTCTTGATGAAATCAATGGCTCAAAAGCTTGTTTAATACCATTCCTTGTGCAAAGATGGATAGATGAAGAGAATTTTTAACCTGTGTACCAAATGTAATGAGAGCATATACATTCCTCTGATACTGCATGTGAATATACTCTTGTACCAAAAGTAATTCCAATAACTTTTTGCCTACTATCAATGAAAACAAATTAAACTATACTACTAAGTACTACCTCCAGCGCAGTCCAGATTTTCAGTTCTGCATTTCCAAAAAATTGAATACACTGTAAGAACTCAAGACAAGCCACAACAACATTTGGAGTTTATGATCAGTTCTTGTACCATGCACACTATATTATAATTAAATACATGAAATATTTTAATTATTAATTTTTTTTGGGCAATCGCCCAACACAAGACTCTCCACCGCAATGGGGCAGTCTTCCATCCAAACAGACTCACCCTCATAACCCAGAGCCAACTTAGCAAGATTATGAGCCACACTATTAGCTAATCTAGGAACAAAAGAAATCGAACTAAAAGTAGAATGTTTAAGCAAAAGGAAAATATCATGCAAAACCACACCAATATCAGCACCAGGCAACACATTCGAGTTAATCAAGTTCACCACTGACAAAGCATCCGACTCCAAAGAAGACGGGTATAAACCAGTTTCCAAGGCCAAGCGGAGACCCCTTAAAATTGCAGCAGCCTCAGCAAGTTGAGGTTGAAGAACACCCCTAACAGACTGACATAGAGAAGCCATAACATGTCCAGCACCGTCTCTAATGATAACACCAATTCCCGTCATCTTTTCACGGCTATTAATAGCTGCATCCGTATTGATCTTGAAGGAACCCAAAGGAGGCGCCACCCATTTCTGGACCACCTGAACCTTCTCCTTTCTAGCAATTCCGAAATCCATAGCAGACTGAAACTCTTGCAGGAAAGAATCAGCCCACACCATAATGTTCTCATCAGACTCCCCATATCTACCATGCACCAGCTGATTACGCCTAAACCAGATCCTCCACCAAACAATACAAAGAAACTCAAAGTAATGAACCTCAACCTTAGACCTACACAAACACACAAAATCAAAGAAAGACAAGGTCTCCAGGTCCTTAACATTTCCCATCAGTGGACACCCATTCCTCACAATTCTCAACTTCGAACAGCACCACACCGCATGAACAGAGGATTCAGGTCTTTTTAAACAAAAATTGCACACCGGGTTGATCAACATCCCATGCAAAGTCAAATTGACCGAAATAGGAATCCAATTATACACAACTTTCCACATAAAAATTTTAACCTTCGGAGGAATACTGAGCCGCCAAAGAAACTTCCACCAAAACATAGAAGCACACAAACCAGAACCACTAGCCCTCGAAATTGCACTTCTGGCCACCCAATAGCCATTGCGAACCGAGTAATGCCCCGATTTATCATAATGCCAATGAAGGCAATCGTCCAAGCCACTATTGGTAGTCGGAATTTCCAAAATGGCATCAACCTCCTCATCAGAGAAAACTTGTTTAATCAAATCTACATTCCAGGAACCATTAGACAACTTCAAGGAATCCACACACGGTCTACCCTGTAATTTAATTATTAATTAAAATTAAAAGAACAAATAGTTTTTCTTTTTTAAAAAAAAATTGGAGGTCATCAGCCAACTTCTCCATTTGGAAGGAGGGATCGAAGGCAAAGCCTCCTCCGTGATCAAGGAGGATACTTCACTGCTTCCTGCTTCCTCTTCGCTGTGCTTTTTTTTATTTATTTATTTTATTATTATTATTATTATTATTATTATTATTTTTTTAATATAATGGGATTGATAGTACTGTGTTATCATGCTATAGGAATGAAATACCCTTCCGGATGTTAACTCTAACGGGATGTGAGTTAGGATAGAGGAGATGAATGTCAATTTCTACTATAGTCGTTTCCGCAACAAGGAGATCCACTTAGTCGATCTCCAATATAACTTTACACATTCAACCTCAATTTTATTTATAATTTAGTTTCATCTAATATTAGTTGCAAAATAAATTATACATTTCTAATTTCTTCTAATTAATATTTTTTGATGTGGGCAAATTACAATTTAGAAGTTAGAACAAGTATTAAGTATATGTAGTTGAATCACTTCTTTCATTTTCTTTTTGGGCAGTTTTGTTTGTGAATAATTAGGGTGAATTTAGTTTTGGATCAAGTAACAGTTGCATGTTAGCCAAAACTGCTTATAGTTCTATAATGTAGTTAGCGTCGCACATTTTTCCCAGAATTCCCAAATCCCCACGACCCTATCCCCATTTAGGGAAATTTTTTTGGAAAGAATGGGGATGAAAATCATCTCCAAATTGAAATGAGGATGGGGATAGGGAGACACCCCCATCCCCATTTCCCCCACAAATGGGGATGGGGATGGGGATGGGGATGGGCGGAGGTCCTCCATCCCCATTTCTCTATTTTCCCCAAAACATATATAAATATAATTATATATATATAAACAAAGTTTCTTCCGATTGACCCACATGATCTTAATTTCCACCAAAACAGAGGTCATTGATGCAAATATGATTATAATGTTTCTTTGAAGGATTTTGCAAATGATCATAGTTCAAAGTAGCTTCTTAATACAACAAACAACTAGAAGTTTTGATCCAATAAACTAGATGACACAATACATATTTAGTTATATGCATGCTCCTTATCATATTGATATAAACCAATGGAGCAGTGCCTTCACAAGTCTAACCTGTTGAAGTAGTATCGACATCCCAACACTCGGTTATTTCGGTTCTCTCATGAGTCTCATGCTCAACTTCTTCATAGTCTTGCTGAACATTACCATTATCCTTTTGTGATGATGCTTGAATTCCCTCCAACACCACTGCAACTTCCTTCATCGTTGGCCTTTTCTTTCCATTCGTGTTTAAGCAACTGTTCACAAGGTTAGCGATTGTCACAATCTCTTCTTTCTTTCCCAATTCTTTAACTTGAGGATCAAGGATATCAAACAGATTATCCTCTTGCATAGAAACCATGAAATGATTTACCAAACTCATACCTTCTTCCAACCCTATCGAAATTATTGGTTTTTGCCCCGTTAAAAGCTCCAAAAGGACTACTCCAAAGCTATAAACATCACTTTTATCGGTGAACTGGCTTGATCCGAAGTATTCTGGGTCTAAATACCCAAAGGTCCCTTGTACTTTTGTAGTCACATGAGTTTGATCAATATCAATTGATCTTGAAGTCCCGAAATCTGCTACTTTTGCTCTATACTTATCATCTAAGAGTATATTTGCAGACTTAACATCTCGATGATAAATGGGTAAGGAAGCTGCTGAATGCAAGTAAGAAAGAGCTCCTGCAACTTCTATGGCAATTTGCAAGCGTCTTTCCCATGTGAGGGGAAACTCTTTATTTTGAGCATGAAGATATTGGAAAAGGGTTCCATTAGGGATGAATTCATAGACTAGTAAAGGAACCTCGGTTTCCAAACAACACCCTAACAATTTAACCACATTCCTGTGATTAATTTGTGAAAGAATGGCAACCTCATTAATGAATTCTTCAAGCTTCCTTTCATCTATTTCCTTGGGTTTCTTTACTGCAATTATTTTTCCATCGGGCAACATTCCTTTGTAAACAGTACCTTGACCTCCTCGCCCAAGTATTCTATTGACATCAAAATGGTTAGTGGCCTTAACCAACTCCTTTGACTTGAACAATTTGCCTCTATCACCACACCCATCATACAAAGTTAAATGTTGTTGCATGAGTAAACATTTGAAAGATTTCTCCTTAAGCTTGATATTCTTTCTTCTCTTTATTATGATGTGAAGCCGCCATGCTCCTAGCAGTACTAGAAGCAAAGAAGGAAGTCCTGTGACAACACCTGGATAATATAATTTGAATCACAAGTTATAATTTGTTTTTGGGAAATTTTAATTAAAATTCTTGAGGTTGAATTAAAGATAGGAAACGTTGCTAGAAGCTCCAAAAAAAACTATATTAGCTTATCAATTGAGGTTAGTCCGGTAGTAAACCCCTCACATCTAAAAAAACTATTTGATTCTTTTTAAATTCCAAATCAAACAAGTCAAATGGAATGGGGGACGAAGGAAACGGGGAACAGGGGTAAAATGGGGGGATTGGGGGAACAGGGGAACATGGGATGGAATGAAGAATTGTATTAATTTACCACAGGAACAGGGGAACAAATCAAACTATATTGGAATGAAGTTTATAGCTGGAAACGCAAATATATGTGACCATATCCATGAATTTAGAAGTTTAAGCTGAAAGTCAAAGAAAAGAGAAATGTACCTAAGATGACCAGAGTAGTGTTTGATCCCGGATTGCATTCATGGGATCCTATGACATTACGGCAACTCATCGTAGGACCGCAAATACTTTTGTTTTGGCATTCATCAATATCTGTAGTATTCATACAAGACGAACAAAAGAATACAAATAAGTTAATTAAGCAAAATTAATACATCAAGTGTCAAAGTTAATGATTGCAGGAATTTACCTTGACATCCTTCGAGAAGATAAGGATTTCCTTGGAATCCCCCCTTGCAATTACATCGGTGAAATAGTGAATTGGAGGCAGTAGTTGAAGTTGAAATGGACTTATTTGCAAATGTAGCATTGGTAAACACATTACAACTACGAGAGGTGGGTGTAGTAATATCAAGCAGATGGAATGAAGAATTGTGTATGCCCCAATCCAATACCACAGGAACAACCTTTGAATTACCAGGAGTCCATTTCTTTTGAAGGAGCCACTTTTCGCGTACCACAAAGACAAGCTTGCATTGCTTCTCTATGTCAGGGTCATCTGCAGTGACCTCTACATATGCAATAAAGAACTGGAGAAAAGGAGGGATTTTGGTTTGACAACAATTGATGCCGAAGCATTCAGCTGTGGGATCTCTTTCTAAGGAACAGGTAGAGTAGCATCCAGCATAAGTTTGGTTGTGGTTTATGTAGGCCAAGAAGTAACAGCCTTGGCCGAAGAGTATGTTTCCGGTATCAGAGAGGAAAAAAGGACTGTTTTCCAAGTTAGCACTCTCCTTTGAATCACCAACACTCAAACAAGTGTTGAATACTGGATGGTTTACAAGGATTGTGTTTGCTTCTAATGAAATATTAAGCACTTCCAGATTGATGCTTGCGAGGAATGGCTTACTTGACGTGCAATTTACAGCATACCAGTCGTCAAGATAACATCCGGCTCCTATTCCAAAAGGAAATGAAATGGGAATCTCTCCGCATTTTTTCTGACAATCAGGCTTAATTATCAGCGATGATGACGAAGACAACACCACCATCAATTGGAACAACATTATAATTGGTAAAATCATTCTTCATATACTTGTTGCTTTGAGAAAGGATCTTGTTAATATCAAGTCAATATACAATTCAACAAAGCCAGCCTCAATGATTTCAGACAGAAAGAACAAAAAAAAAATACACTTTAATAAAAAATAAATTAGAGTTCTATCAAATTGTTAATTGTGGGCCAACCAATAGGCAAATAATGACGCAACCACACAACTTCTCACTTTCGTTAGTGACCCCCCAATAATTCAAATTGCAATAATTTTGTTAAGGCCCCATTGCCCATACATTATGTAATTATGATATATTACCATATATGCAATAATATTAGCTTGGCTTCTCCTATTATTTCAATAATACAAATTAATTAATAAATTTCTTCCATAGTTTTATTGACAATGAAATTAAGAGATAAAATCAATCCATTTTAGGATTTTTAATTTCCTATTATTTCATACATTTAAATTAGTGCAATTTTTTATCATTAGTCTTTATTTAAGGTTTCAATTAAGCTATTAAAATCTATATTTAATTAGTTGGGAACTATTAAAATACTCCCGCTCGATGTGACTCAAGTGATAGGAGCGTTCATTCAGTTTGACAATGTTTCAGATTTAAGTCGTCTAAAAAAAACTATTAAAATATTATTTTTAGGCATATCGTAAAGATTAGGCATAGGTTTTATAAAAAAGGTACCCTTAAAAAAAAAATCAAACAGTACACTTGTGAAAGGGGGGATTACACTTTAGTCCTTATGTTTTGGCGAAACGTCACTTTTTTACCTGACATATGGATATTAGTCTTCAATCCTCAATTTTTCGAAAATACATCAAAATGGTCCTTTGACCAAAATGTTGACGGTCAAACTTAACAGAATTGCTGAAAAGCCTATTTTGCCCCTCATTTCAAAAAACTTGAATGAAATAACTGTTTTGCCTAGCATTCTTTACACATGTTTACAAATTTACCATAATGAAAAATGACTTGTATGTTCTTAATTCTTATAAACAATTTAGTATTACCAAACTATCCATACATCATTATTATTTTTTAATAAAAATCAGAAAATATGACAATTACTGCCATTTAATATTTTTGATATTCGGGGTTTCCCTATAATATTTTATTCAAAAATACAAAATAATGATTAAAAAAATTATTGTTGAAAAGCATTTTTTTTTTATATACAATTGAAAAGCATTCATGTGTACTATTTTACTTTTTTTTTTTCATTTTTAAATTCTTTAAATTAAAAAAAAAAAAATTGTAACTTTTTCCATTTAGTTATTGTTCCATTACCCCTAATTTTTTTTTGGGAGCTGATATTGACACCCATAAATATGATAAGCACACTCATATTTTAATAAAAATTTTAATTACAAAATATCCCAATAGGAATTTACCAATAAGGATAAATTAGTTTAATTAAAAAATATATATATTATTTACACTCATTAATTACACCCATATCTTCAATTATATCACTTTATTTATATATATAAACATAATTCAACTTTAATTCTATTTCTTTTTTAAAAAAAGAACAAGAAGAACATGAACGAGAAAAAAATGCAAATTTGAGGCATATCCTGATAGGCTTCTTATACTCTGGAGGACAGGTGCTTAAGAGTGCGAAGGAGGTTGACTGACTGAACAATTTTGTCTATTGCAATCTCCTTCATATTGTTATTCTGACAAAGAATGTCTGGATTATGATGCCCACCCAGGACCAAGAATTTGAGGAGTACAGTAATTATGATCAACATCTGAATATACTTCTAATCTTCTTTGATTCAGGTCATCTTTTTTAACTGTTCCAGATGACCTATTTTTGTAATACAGTGTCCATTTTGTAATGTAATTCATTTTTTAATTGATTTTTTTTTTCTTTTTTAATCTTTCCCGTTTCGTTCCGTATAAGGCCTCTATGATGTATTAATCATGTAATGATACTCTACTACATCATATAAACTGGATTTTGTTTCATTTCTTAAAAATGCATCGACTGGATATAAAATCAATCAAGCCAATATTCATTTCATTTCTTTTGTTATTACTCTTAATATTTCTTTTGGTAAAGAATAAATAGCAGGACTTTACTTCTCATAGCTGCACGCTCAAGCACTTTTATTCATATAATAAATATAATAAGCATGCTTTAGGTAAATACACAGCCGGAAATTGGCCTGAAGTAAAAATTCTCGAAATTTAAGAATTTTCGAGACTATGTTTTCGAGTATGGAAAACTTAAAAATTTATTATTTGTAAAATTGGGTGTGTTAATAATTTATGAGGGTTTATAAATAAATTGTATTAAAATGAAAACATTCATTTAAATAAGGGTACTATTGACATTAAGATGGGTGTTTCTAGTAATGTTTTAATTTTAAATTTTAGACATGGGTTTACTTATAAAAATGGGTGCGCTTATCATTTTTATGGGTGTTAATATCCATTCCCTTTTTTTTTCCTTTCCATTTTGTAAATTTTCCATTACCCATTTTTATTATATTTTCGTTTACATATATCATATACATTTTTTTTATGAACATAGAACCATATATTCAATTACTTCCCTCCCAACCACCTCTCAAATTCTAACTCATTTAGGATAGTTCTCCAATCAATCATCAACCAGAAGTGAGAACCTCAGGGGAAAAAAAAAACTCATAAATTTTTTTTTTTTTTTTTTTTTTTTAAAAAAAAAACGTCTCCTAAATTAATGAGTCTATAATAATTGATTAAGAAAGCATGTTTCTTTCAACCCAAAAAAAAAAAAAAACAAAAACAAAAACAAAAAAAAACAAAAAAAAAAAGTATGTTTCTTGAAAAACAATAATGGGTTCAATAATCTTTTAAGAAAAAAAATATATATATATATATTTGTAGTCTTATTTTTGTTTTTTGATAATTCAAAATCAAGCTGAGAATAAAACACATACTATCAATTTAACATGATAAAGAAATACATGTTTTTTTCTCCACTGAAAAATCAGCTAAGAGATTATGAGGCTGTGACTTAAACATGCGTTTTTCTTTATTCAAAAGTCATGTGAGTGAGCCAAAACAGTTCTGTCTGATAATTAAAGTGTTAATCAAGAAAAAACTATCTTTCACATACAGACAGAGAGAAAATTCAAGTGATGTTGGCTAGACAACTGATGATATATTCATGATAAGGTTACAAGCCTTTTACAAGGCTATTGGCTAGTCATTAATCACTATCCAAATGCCATTCCAAAATTAGTCTACAAACCAGACAAGGCTAGTGTCAATCTTTTGATGTGGTCGAGACAAAATGAGGCAAGATCCAAGGCAACTTGAGAGAGAAGAGAGAGAGGAAATAATTGAGTTGAGATGGGTCAATAATTGGGCTATTTCTTTTCAAGAGGCCTTTAAATTTTGACAATGAAATTAATTAGCTTGGCTTCTCCTATTATTTAAATAATACAAATTAATTAATAAATTTCTTCCATAGTTTTATTGACAATGAGATTAAGAGATAAAATCAATCCATTTTAGGATTTTTAATTTCCTATTATTTCATACATTTAAATTAGTGCAAGTATTTATCATTAGTCTTTATTTAAGGTTTCAATTAAGCTATTAAAATCTATATTTTATTAGTTGGGAACTATTAAAATACTACCCCCGCTCGATGTGACTCAGTTGATTGGAGCGTTCATTCAGTGTGACAATGTTTCAGATTCAAGGCGTCCAAAAAAAACTATTAAAATATTATTTTCAGGCATATCGTAAAGATTAAGCATAGGTTTTATTAAAAAAAAGGTACACTTAAAAAAACATCAAACAGTATACTTTTTTTTTATAATTTTTTTTCTCAAACAGTACACTTGTGAAAGGGGGGATTACACTTTAGTCCTTATGTTTTGGTAAAATGTCACTTTTTTACCCGACATATGGGTATTAGAGTCTTTAGTCCTCAATTTTTCGAAAATACATCAAAATAGTCCTTTGACCAAAAAGTTGACGGTCAAACCTAACGGAATTTCTGAAAAGCCTATTTTGCCCCTCATTTTAAAAAACTTGAATGAAATAATTGTTTTGCCTAGCATTCTTTACACATGTTTACAACTTTACCATAATGAAAAAAGGCTTGTATGTTCTTAATTCTTATAAACAATTTAGTATTACCAAACTATCCATACATCATTATTTTTTATTTTTTTTTAATAAAAATCAGAAAATATGACAATTACTGCCATTTAATATTTTTTATATTCGGGGTTTCCTTATAATATTTAATTCAAAAATACAAAATAATGATTAAAAAAATTATTGTTGAAAAGCATTTTTTTTTTATACAATTGAAAAGCATTCATGTGTACTATTTTACATTTTTTTTTTTTCATTTTTCAAAAAAAAAAAAAAAACAGTAATTTTTTTCATTATGTTATTGTTCCATTACCCCCAATTTTTTTTTTTTTTTTTTTTCTTTCCATTTTGTAAATTTTGCATTACCCATTTTTATTATATTTTCGTTTCTATATATCATATACATTTTTTTATGAACACATAACCATATATTCAATTACTTCCCTCCCAACCACCTCTCAAATTCTAACTCATTTAGGATAGTTCTCCAATCAATCATCAACCAAAAGTGAGAACCTCAGGGGAAAAAAAAAAAACTCATAAATTTTTTTATTTTTTTATTTTAAAAAAAAAAAACGTCTCCTAAATTAATGAGTCCATAATAATTGATTAAGAAAGCATGTTTCTTTCAACCCAAAAAAAAAAAAAAAAAAGTATGTTTCTTGAAAAACAATAATGGGTTCAATAATCTTTTAAGAAAAATATATATATATATATATATTTGTAGTCTTATTTTTGTTTTTTGATAATTCAAAATCAAGCTGAGAATAAAACACATACTATCAATTTAACATGATAAAGAAATACATGTTTTTTTCTCCACTGAAATATCAGCTAAGAGATTATGAGGCTGTGACTTAAACATGCGTTTTTCTTTATTCAAAAGTCATGTGAGTGAGCCAAAACAGTTTTGTCTGATAATTAAAGTGTTAATCAAGAAAAAACTATCTTTCACATACAGATAGAGAGAAAATTCAAGTGATGTTGGCTAGACAACTGATGATATATTCATGATAAGGTTACAAGTCTTTTACAAGGCTATTGGCTAGTCATTAATCACTATCCAAATGCCATTCCAAAATTAGTCTACGAACCAAACAAGGCTCGTGTCAATCTTTTGATGCGGTCGAGACAAGATGAGTCAAGATCCAAGGTAACTTGAGAGAGAAGAGAAAGAGGAAATAATTGAGTTAAGATGGGTCGATATTGGGCTATTTCTTTTCAAGAGGCCTTTAAATTTTGACAATGAAATTAATTAGCTTGGCTTCTCCTATTATTTCAATAATACAAATTAATTAATAAATTTCTTCCATAGTTTTATTGACAATGAGATTAAGAGATAAAATAAATCCATTTTAGGATTTTTAATTTCCTATTATTTCATACATTTAAATTAGTGTGAGTATTTATCATTAGTCTTTATTTAAGGTTTCAATTAAGCTATTAAAATCTATATTTTATTAGTTGAGAACTATTAAAATACTACTTCCGCTCGATGTGACTCAGGTGATAGGAGCGCTCATTCAATTTGAAAATGTTTCAGATTCAAGTCGTCCAAAAAAAATATTAAAATATTATTTTCAGGCATAGGTTTTATAAAAAAGGTACCCTTAAAAAAACATCAAACAGTATACTTTTTTTTTTCTCAAACAGTACACTTGTGAAAGGGGGATTACACTTTAGTCCTTATGTTTTGGCGAAATGTCACTTTTTTACCCGACATATGGGTATTAGAGTCTTTGGTCCTCAATTTTTCGAAAATACATCAAAATGGTCCTTTGACCAAAAAGTTGACAGTCAAACTTAACGGAATTGCTGAAAAGCCTATTTTGCTCCTCATTTAAAAAAAAAACTTGAATGAAATAATTGTTTTGCCTAGCATTCTTTACACATGTTTACAAAATTACCATAATGAAAAAAGACTTGTATGTTCTTAATTCTTATAAACAATTTAGTATTACCAAACTATCCATACATCATTATTATTTTTTTTAATAAAAATCAGAAAATGTGACAATTACTGCCATTTTAATATTTTTGATATTCGGGGTTTCCCTATAATATTTTATTCAAAAATACAAAAAAATGATTAAAAAAATTATTGTTGAAAAGAATTTTTTTTATACAATTGAAAAGCATTCATGTGTACTATTTTACATTTTTTTTTTCATTTTTAAATTCTTTAAATTTCAAAAAAAAAAAAAAAAAAACTGTAATTCTTTTCATTTAGTTATTGTTCCATTGCCCCCAATTTGTTTTAGTTCTTTTAGTTCCATTACCCCCAACTTTATTGTTCCATTACCCCCCAAAAAAAATTGAATTAAATTTATTTATCATTTTCCCTTAGTTCTTGTTTTTTATTTGTATCAAAACGGTAATATACTAATATCTCATAATAATAATAATAATAATAATAATAATATATATCGGATCACACTTGTTCCCGATGAGTACCAACTCCCAATATAAATGTCCGTTTTAAGAAAAGAGTAATGCTAGACGTCCCAATTTTTTTCTCAAATTCTGTCTTAAATGATGTAACACGTGAGATGTTAGTATCTTATAAATCTTGAGATTATGTGGTGACTGATGTGATGCTGACACCTCACATGCCACATTATTTGAGACAGAATTTGAGAAAAAATTTGGGACGTCTAACATTATCTTAAGAAAATTATAATAAATTTGTTTTTAAATATATTATAATAGTATTATCGAGACTTATCAAGATTAGACAATTACATATAGTTCAGATATTTACTCCCAAAAATCAGGTACATATTCTTTTAATGTGTGAAAAATATAATGAAAATAATTAATAAGTCCAAGTGCTAATTAAGGCATATGAGTGGTGAGAGGTTCAAATACCACAATACGCATTTTATAAGCATGCATGAATAGTTTTCTTTCCGATTTATTGGGGTAAATATTCAGACCGTACATATGTATCGTTTGAACTTGACTAATTCAACAGTCGAATTGTAATATCCCTCATAATACTTATAAAAAAAAAATGGCTAATTCCGGCGAGTAGGAAAATAAAATAATGAAATTCAGGTAAGCGATTGAAAAAAACAGCCTTTAATGTTTGTTTCTTCACTTTCACTTGTGTCTCCCTATTCAAATATTCAATAAACAAACAAATCAATCAAAAGCCTCCATTTTTCTCTCTCAAATCTCAATCTCTTTTGGTTTGTCTCCTTCTTAAAACGATGTCGTTTATAGCCACAACGAGAAGCAGCCAAACTGTTTTAAGTTAAAATAGAGAGAGAGAGAGAGAGAGAGAGAGAGATACGAACACTTTGCGACGTCTGCGAGAGCGCCGTCGACGAGGCATCTCTCTGTCACTCCTGCGACGAGAAGGTAAAAAAAATAAAATATTTGATTGATTTTTAATTGATTTTTTAGCTTTTAATTGCATGTCAAGTAAGACTGGATCTAAAAATGGCCAGTCATCGAGAAAACAGTTGATTGATTTTGTTTTCTTCTTTGTTGCTTAAAACAGTTTTATTTGTTTGTGTACTTGTTGTCCTGTGTAGAGTATAATTGGGTTTTATTTATAAAATTGTCAATTTTGAGCCAGAAATGACCAAACATGAAAACAAGTGTTTGGCAAGAGAGAAATAAGTGGGGAAAAAAGTAGGGAGTAAAAGAAAACATGTTAAAATTCATATAAAATGTTGTCATTTACTTGTTGGATTTTAATTGTATCCAAAAAAATTGTGGATTCTATAGACTGGATAAAAAGCTAAACTTTATTTTTCTATAAATAAGTAGAGACATTGCTTCAGGCATTATTATAGAGTACATTTGTTGTGGCTGTTGTTGGCAAGCCAAATTATCACAGGAATACAACATTTCACACATTATTTTTCCCCAAATCGTGCTAGGTTTACAATTTATGCTGATTGTGATCGCCATGTGTAAAAATACAGCAGTCGTGTAATTGTGTTTATGTTGAAGTTCTTGTTGATGTTCTCTTTGTTGGTAATTGTTGAAGTTTTGATAGCAGGATGTTAGCCAATTTTGAATTTTGAGTTTTTTCAGGTTCATATGTGTAACAAGCTCGCGAGTAGACATGTAAGAGTTGGGCTTGCTAGCCCCAGCGATGTCCCACGCTGTGAGCCTGTGACATGTGAAAGTGCTCCTGGTATGTAGGGTTTTAATAATTTATGATTTTGTGAGAAATTCTTGTTTTATTTTTCGGGTTTTTGCACAAGGGGGTTTGAAGTTTGTTTCTTCGCTTGGACATGTGTATGTAGCTTTCTTTTACTGTGAGATTGACGGTAGTTCCCTCTGCTTGCAATGCTATATGACTGTACATGTCGGTGGTAAAAGAACACATGGGAGATATCTCCTATTGAGGCAGAGAGTTGAGGTTTGTGTCTCTATACTGAATAGGTTTTCTTTGCTTGTTTTGTGAAATTGGCTCCTGAAGTCATTTTTTTTTTCCGTTGGCCCATTTTTTTGTAGTTTCCAGGGGATAAGCCTGGCTGTTTGGATGAATTAGCATTGCAAACTATTGATCCGAATAAAGTAAGGAGGGAACAGACTCAACCACTTAAGATCACCGCAAGAGAGAATCAGCAAAATCAAAGTCTCTCCTCTCTCGATGATGGACATTAACGCTGATGGTGATGGCAAGGTGAACAGTAAATCATTTGATCTTAATGCAAGACCCCAACAGTGTCCAGGTTTATCGAACGAGGTATTTACATCTCTGACTCTTCTCCATTCTTTGGTTATCTGTTACATTTGCTTCCAAAACTTTATGGTTAGACTTTTGTTTGCATGTTAAGAACTATATTGGTAACTACTTTTATGTTTAAGGGACAGGGTATGGATGGTCTAAGCAGAAGTAATCACGAGTCTGCTGGAGTCGTTCCTGTTGGATCCTTCGAAAGAGAGCCTGAAAAATGAACAAGGTATAATACGATACTCTCTAGATCCTAGTTTAAATGTACATTTGCTCTCTGTACTATTATGGTCATGAAGCTCTTTTCTATTCTATGGTTTATGGGAATACTTTGTTTTGCTTTTACCATTCAAAATTGTCATGACAGTGTAACTATCTTATTCAGGTTAAATATAGCGTACGATATGGTTACTTATGCAACAGTAGCACTCCTCACCTAATAGTTTGGATTTTTCGTTTTTTGTCGGTATAAATTAACACGAACAGAATAAGTCTTAAAACCCATTTTACATAATATAACCTCTTGACTAGATTAAAGGTTGAACAAGACTAATGTATCTTAATATACAGCTGTAGTTTGGCTCTGGCCTTGGTGCCGGACTTTTGATGTCTTTGGGTGGCCTTTATTATGTCCTGCCAGAATCACGATGCATGTAAATTCAGTTATAACTTCTATGTTTAGTTTAAATAAAACCTCATCAATTGAGAAGCAGTGGAATTCAGTTGATAATGTTCTAAGCTGACTTTTGAAATTGGTTTATTAAGTTTCACCAAAATGACTTAGTTTTGGTAATTGTTGTGGAGCTATTATATATCTATCATGTCTACTATCTTTTTTCGACACTGTGATGACATATAGTGTGTTAGTTACTTGTGAAACCATAGTAACGCTCAGGCAGACTTAGTGTAAGTCAAGCCTTCTCCAGAGGAAATTGATTGTTTGCAAATTCTGAGTGGCAACTGAATTGGAGTTATTATTTATTATAGATCAAAAGACAAACAGTAAGTTAGTAACTTGACATTGATCATAAATCGTAATAGTATGTTTCATGAGAGGTCTTCTGCTTTTCTTATAAAATCCAGCCAAAATTCTATCATGAGCTCATAACGAACAGTAGCTTGGGCAAGTATTGCTCATGCAGGGGTAATTGAATTGCTACATATGGTTCGTTTATAGTTCTAAACCGAAAAAAGGGAACATTTTTCTGAATCTCCACCTTTTCTCATCGTTTCTTCCTTTTGTTTTTGAAGGCTTGAATAATGTATTTAGATTCCACGAGCGTTTCTATTCTACAAATGAATAATATTTCCGAATAAGTTTCCCCATATATTGAATCTTTCTTGTTCGATAACACCAATGCTTTTCTTCCTTTTACTTTATGGTTGCAGATGTTACCGGAGGCAATCCTTCCACTCTCGAGTGTCTTGATGAAATCAATGGCTCAAAAGCTTGTTTAGTACCATTCCTTGTGCAAAGATGGATAGATGAAGTGAATTTTTAACCTGTGTACCAAATGTAATGAGAGCATATACATTCCTCTGATACTGCATGTGAATATACTCTTGTACCAAATGTAATTCCAATAACTTTTTGCCTACTATCAATGAAAACAAATTAAATTATACTACTAAGTACTACCTCCAGCAGTCCGGATTTTCAGTTCTTGTACTGAAAAATTGAATTATACTGTAAGAACCCAAGACAAGCCACGACAACATTTGGAGTTTATGATCAGTTCTTGTACCATGCACACTATATTATAATTAAATACATGAAAATCTTTTAATCCAATTTAAAAGCCACAAACACCATTTAATTTCTTAAAACACCAAAATGACAATATAGTCCGATTCAGTCTTCAATCCTTTCAAGTGCATGCTTTCCTTGATTAATTCTGTACCACCTGGAAATACTGAAAATACAGAATTAAGATTATTTTCTTGCAAAAAAGAAATACGGTCTATGACAGAATATATAAATTTATATATTTAAAATTTGTTGCAGAATTAGTTTTGTCAATTTTACATAAAATTATGTCAGCCTTCTACAAAGACAACAATGTGTAATCCATTCTATATTAGGATGTAAAGTCATGTCGATTTTATGTAAGCTGCATCTAAACAACAACCTTCACAAATAAGAATAAAAGTGTAAATGTGCTTAAGTTAGCAAAGTTAAATCATTTAAAATATTAACAGATGAAATACTTTAGATGCATGCTTTGAGAGATGGATGCATTACCCAATCTTTAAATTTGGATGCATTACCGAATCTTCATCTTCCCACTCCAACGTTTTCCACCAATCTGTGGATCCTCTAACAGTCTTCAAACTCTTTGCACTTTCAGCACTCAAAGGGAGTTTCCTTAGACTTTGGCACTTGTACACTGATATTTCTTGGAGGGAAGGAAAGGGCATGGCTCGTCGGCATATGCTCTTTAATTTTGGTAGATCCAAAAACTGACCCTCTTCAAGATTTGAGAATATCTCGACAGCTTCTTCAATTTTTGAAGACCCAGCAAAGTCTCATACTATTATTTCTTCCAAAGAGTAACAATCCGATACCGTAAGAAATCGAAGTCGTGGAATGTATATAAGCCATGTCAAATTGTCCATTGAACAAAAACTGTTATTTAGAATCTAAAGGTTACGGAAGCAGTTGGTCTCTGATATCTGCATTCTCTCCCCAATCTCAAAACAAATTGTAACTTCCCTCTAGTTATGATAGCCTATCATATAAAGTTCCTCTAAATGCTCCATTCTTCTCATAGTTCAACAGGAGATATCAAGTGAACACAACTCCTCATACTCAAATATTGTTAGTCATTTAATACAACTTTGTAACTTGGGACTAGAGGACATAAATTTCTGAACATGGGAGACACTTGAGAAGATGAGACCTACGTCAGTTATCTTTTCTAAACATTCCAACTCTTCTATCATCAAATTCATATCAAAGTTGCACTCATGGATGTTTCCGAAACTGCTGTACATTTCTAAAGATGAAAGACTTGATATCACTCCTGGTGGAATTACTACGAGAGTCCACACTCCATCTAATAACAATATCCTCAGTTGTGTCAAATTCTTAACTTCAATCGGCAACTTACTTACACATGTATTCGATAGATTAAGATAGTGCAAGCTAACCAATGAACCGATCTCAGCAGGCAACTCCTTTAATTTCCAATTATTTAACAAATTCAAAACTGTCAAGGTATGAATTGACGGGAAGAGTGTACCTGGTAATGTTGTCAGTGTGGAACCCATAACAAAAAGGGTTTGGAGACGTGGACTAACAACAGGTGTTTCAATGAGAAATTCTGTACAATCATCATGTAAGGTTACTCTTACGGCCTCCTTCCATCTAGCAATCCCTTGTGATTTGATTAAATCAATGTCTTCCTTTACCAAAATCTCATTCCCATGTTCACGAGCTAACCAATGTGCCATGTCACGAAGAACATCATGCATCTTGACATGGTCTTCTTTATAGCTTCTGCCAACAACATAACTTCCCTCCAAAAGACAAGCAAGTTTCAAACTGTTAATAATGAATCTTCCTCTTTCTTGTGCCTCATACATGTTATCAAAATCATCTAAGAATCCCTCTCCAATCCAAAGCTCGATAAGGTCCCTATTACTAATGTCATGGTTCTCTGGGAATATTGAACAATATAGAAAACAATTCCGAAGTGTATTGTCACTCAAGCTATCATAACTGAACCTTAGAATGGGAAAAACATATTTCCCCATTTCAGGAAACCGAGATGGGTAAGTCTTTAATACGTTGATGGCATACCTCCAATCTTCAGGCTTTGTCCTGCTAGCCATGGCACGTCCAATAGTTACAAGAGCAAGCGGCAAACCAGCACACTCTTCAACCACAATTTCAGCTAGTTTTGGTAACTCACGGTGAGAATTTAGTACATCTTCACCCACTTTTTGTCGAAACAAACTAAGAGCAGCTTCTTTTGGTAAACCATTCAATTTAAATCTTGCATTAGCTCCTATCTGACCACATACTTCTCCAGATCGAGTTGTAAACACTATTTTAAACCCATTTTGATTGTCTGAAAATGAAACTCTCACTTTTGATAGATCTAGCCATTCCCATAGATCATCTAATAACAACACAAACCTTTTATTGCATAATCTGTCCAGAATCCGTGCAGCTCTCTCTTCCTCACTTTTATCGATCCACGTTTCTTTCGGGATGCCAATTTTGTTCAGTATAGTTTCTTGGATTTTGTCCAACTTCATTTCTTTGGACACCACAACCCAAATCACAACATCAAAGTTATGACTTGTTTCCAGAAACGTATTGTTAAGTTTCTTTAAGAGTGTGGTCTTGCCAACACCTCCCATGCCATATAAACCAATGATTCCCGCTCTGTTGTCTTCAACACAATTCCAAACTTCATAAAATATGGAGTCCATCCCCACAGTCTTCTCCATTGACATCTCATCTATTATGGGCTGCGGTACCATGTCAACAACAACAAGAGAAGAGCCTTTCTCTATTAATTTTGTAACAACATCAATCTCCTTACTTACTTGCTTTCCAAGCTTATAGCTGGTGCGACAATGTCTGGGACAACTTCCCAAACATTTCTGCTGGATTGCTTCATCTCCTTTCTGCAAAATGGCGTCCGCCTCTTTTAGTTTGAGTTGTACACTTTCGTGCTAGTGTATCACTTGGCTGGTACGCACTGCATATTGTTGCTGCTCTGCAAAATCAGCCCTCTTCTCAACATCTTTGCTGATAGCTTCTAGGTCATGCTTTAAGTCCCTCAGAGTGTTTAAATTGTCCTGGAGGTCACAGATGATTTGAGCACGATTGGCAGTGCAAACACAAATTCGAGAGACAACCTCCAAGATAGGGCTTACACAATCCACCATGGCTATGTGTTTGTTTTGGTGATCTGCAACTTGAAAGCTTGTGATAGCAGGTGGGTTACAAATTGACAGGAACAAAATAATTTGACCTAATTTGAATAGTTGTATGCTTATCTGATGAAGATGGACAGGTGAATTTTGATAAAGATGGACATGTGAAGGTGATGTCCGTAAAACAATTTTAGGAGTTTATTTGTACATTTGCTAAAGCCACACAGCTGTGTTTTCCTTTGCTGAAAGCACTTATTTTTTCAAACACAGTACACATTGTTTTTTTTTTGGTACAAAGGAGGGCGCTAAGCCCAGAGAAGACAACTAAGAAGAAAAGATAACAGAACAAAGTCTGGAAACAGCAAACCCATTGGAATCAGCTGCAAGCACAGACGCAACATCAGGGGGAGGATCATCAAAATACAGAATGCCAATATCAACACCATGGCCAAGACGAGCAAGCCCATCAGCCAGCCTATTCCTTTCTCTGAAAATATGATGCACACGACAATCCCAATCTGCAGCAATAAAACTTTTACAACCTTGGATAATACTATAAAGAGGATGATTCAGAATGGAATCCTTAGAGAGAAGATGCACAACAGCCAAAGAATCAGTTTCCACCAAAATTTTCCTGATTCTAGCATTCCAAGCCATAGACAATCCTTCAAACAAACCCCATAATTCAGCTTCAATGACACTTCCAATCCCTTTTTTCAGCACAAAACCTTTAATCCACTTAGACAAATGATTACGAAGCACCCCACCAGCAGTTATTTCGCCTGACTCAACATCACAGCTGCCATCAACATTTAGCTTAAACCAATCCTCACAAGGAGGCAACCACATAACCAAGGTATTCACATAATCTCTAGTAGGACCATTAACAGTAGCAGATAACCAATCTCTACAAAATCTGAAAATAACAGAATGAGGAGAACAGGGGAAAACAAAATCAGCATCAAAAACCAAAGAACACCTCCACTTCCATAAAAACCAAAGAACACTGGCAAAGACAAGGCAGGTAGGAAGGTTACCAGGACCCAATTTGTCATTACGTAAATTTTCAGCAAACCAAGTTCCAAGATCACCATTAAACGAAGCAGAACGAGTAGACCCTTTACAAACATCTTCCCACACATCAATAGAGCCCTTGCAGCCCCGAAGAAGATGATCCACAGTTTCAGCTCTACCAGAACATCTCAGGCAGAAATCATCATCAGTCATACCACGCATAGCTCTATGGAGGTTAGTAAGAATCTTACCATGGAGCAAGATCCAGAGAAAATGATGAATTCTAGTGGGGATCTTTAAAGTCCAAATGAAGCTCCACGGCCAAGAAGGAGAGGAATCAACATCGAAAATCCCCGCATAAGCAGACTTAACAGAAAAATCTCCACCTTGATTCCAATCCCAGATAATCCTATCAGGACCATTATGACGCCCACCAACATGAATACAGGCAATACGATTCACAATAGACCAGGGGAGGGACACAGCAAGCCGTTGAATCATCCACCTGCCATTTAACAAAAAAGCATCAACAGTTTGAGACAAGTCATCTCTAAAAATACTCGTAGTGGCATAATCCTTGAGAGCACCAACCCCAGACACCCAGTTATCAGTCCAAAATTTGATTTTGTCACCACATCCCACTCTCCACTTTAAACCCTTCTTGAGAAGCTTAGCACCAAAAGTAATACCTCTCCAAGTGCTTGAACACCCATTTCCTTTGGTATACTCAATACTATTAAACGGAAAATTGCGAAAATACTTACACCTGAGGAGACGACACCAGAAGCTATTCTCATTTTGCAAAATACGCCAGCCTATTTTAGCAAGAAGAGCTTGATTCAGACACTTGGTTTTCTTGATACCAAGCCCACCCTTCCGCTTAGGTAAACAAACCGTGTCCCAATTAATTAAATGAGTAGCCCTTCTATCTTCTGTATGGCCCCAAAGGAAATTCTTATTAATCTTGTCCAACTTGTGACAAAGATCGGTTGGAAGCTTGACAGTTTGCATAGTGTAAACAGGCAACGCAGAGGTAACAGCCTTAATAAGAGTTGCACGCCCAGCTAAAGAAAGGGTATCACTCTTCCAAGCTGCCAATCTTTTTTGAGTTTCTCTACTAACTCAAAGTAGGTTTGATTCGTAACCCTACCGTGGATGAGAGGGACACCCAAATAATTGCCTAAATTCTTAGTGAGAGGAGACCCATAAACCCTGGCGATACTTCTAGCAAACCCCTCATTAATATTATTAGAGCAGAAGACTCTAGACTTGTCAAAACTAACTTGCTACCCAGAAAGGTTACAAAAGTCATCCAGACAACTCTTCATGATGACAGCTTGGGCACTAGTAGCTTGCCCAAAAAGGATAAGATCATCAGCAAAAAACAAATGTGAGACCTCCGGACCCCCTCTAGAGATTTTCACACACTTCCATAACCGCTGACTAAGCTTAAAATTGATCAAGTGAGAGAGTTTTTCCATACACAGGACAAAGATATAAGGAGAAAGAAGATCCCCTTGCCGAATGCCACACCCAGGCGTAAAAGGCTCAGTCTTTTCCCCATTCAAGACAACCTGATATTGAACACTAGAAATACACCACATAATAAGCTCCGCAAACTTACCATCAAACCCAACCTCCTTAATAACCTCGCTAATGAAGCTCCATTGCAATTTATCATAAGTTTTGGCAAGATCAATCTTCCAAGCAATATACCCTTTCTGACCTTTCATAGTCTTGAACTTATGTAGGACCTCTTGAGCCACCACAATGTTGTCCTGGATTTGTCTACCAGGGACAAACGCAACCTGATTGGGACTGATAAGATCAGGTAAAAGACACATAAGCCTTTGAACAATGACTTTACTGATTGTCTTATAGATAGTGTTGCAGAGACTAATGGGTCTAAGCTGAGACATAAGTAAGGGACTAGGAACTTTAGGGACAAGCGTGATAAGAGTTTTATTTATTTCAGCAGGAAAGGATCCAAACTTGAAACTGTCCACCACCAAACGAACCACATCCTCCCGGCACACATCCCACTGATTATAAAAGAACAGAGCAGGAAAACCATCAGGCCCAAGGGCCTTTAAACCGCCAATACTAAACAAACTATCCCTGACTTCCTCACCTGTCACCTCCATATTAAGATTGGCAAGCGTAACCCCTTCCAATCTAGGAAACAGTTGGGGTAAATCAGCATAGTTATCAGTAATACTATGCCTAGTGAAGAGATTTTGGAAATAAGAAATGGCAACACTCCGCATACTCTCTTTATCACTTCTCCAAATACCCTCCTCATCCTTCAACCCTTCAAGCTTATTAACTCTACGCCTAATCATAGTAGCAAGATGAAAGAACTTCGTATTCTTATCCCCTTCCTTCAGCCAAGTATTCCTTGACTTTTGAAGCCAGAAAATCTCCTCTTGCTCAACAATTTGATTATACTCATCCCTAAGCTCCACGTCTAATCTAGCCAACCCAGGCTCATACCTCTCACCCAGTCTCCGTTGAATTCCCTGAAGCCTAGCAATGATCCTCCTTTTATTGTGAAAAATACAACCAAACACCTCCTTATTCCACACTTTTAAGCTAACAGAAATGTTACTAATTTTATCAGACAAGTTACCACCATTCCTATTCCAACCAGATTTCACCAAATTACCAAAGCCTTCATGCTTAACCCACATAGCCTCAAACCTAAAGGGTTTTAGAGACCTATGAGGGATATGATTACTACGAAGACAGAGAACAATAGGGCAGTGGTCCGAAGATATTCTAGGCAGGTGACGAATATAACCCTCTGCAAACATAGCTCTCCAATCCATAGAACAAAGACCTCTATCCAGCCGTTCCCATATATCCTCACCAACACCTCTCCTAGTCATCCAGGTGAATTTTTGGCCAACAAAGCCCATATCCACAAGCTTATTACTGTTAATCCAATCCCCAAAACCAGAATTAGAAAAAATACTCCTGCCTCCTCTTTTTTCTGATTTGCTAACAATCTCATTAAAATCCCCCATCACCACCCACGGGCCCTTGAAACATTTCCGAACATTACTAAGATACTCCCACAAAAACCGTCTAACCGAAATACTAGGGTTCGCATACACAATTGTGACAACCCAGAATTTATCCTCCTCCGCCACCACAGCAGTGATGGTGTGTTTAGAACTAGCAACCACTTGGAGTTTCACATTCTTACTATTCCATAACAACCAGATACCACCAGAAAACCCTGAAGCATCCACAACAAATCGATCAGAAAACCCTAACTTGTCAACCACTCTGCTAGCCTTAGAACCGCTGATTCTAGGCTCTAGGATAGCAATCACTTCAAATTGGTGAAAGTTCCTAATATCATGAACAATCTTTGCAAAACCTTTCTTACCTGCACCCCTAACATTCCATGTGCAAATCATAGAAAACACAAAGGAAAGAAGCGAACCCAGAGAACAAACCTATTCTAATACCACCGTTAATGCCTCCTTTAATTTGGAAGCAACAATATCAAAACTAGCATTTTCGGCTACATCTACCATTTGAGCATTAGTATCAATAGCCTCAACAATAATAGAATTACACTGACCTGGAGAAGGGAGAGGAAGATCAGCAGAACCCACTGCCCCCATCACCTCCTTATGCAAGAACTGGAGAACTTCAGAATCCTCAAGATCCTCCTCAATATCATTGGTTTGGGTATATGACACCTGCAGCTTCCCTTTATTCCGAGACCTTCCTTTATCTGATTTCCACCCCTCATCCATATTACCCTTAAAAGAATTGGTAGGAGCAGCATTCTCCGTAGCAACATCCTTTAAGTATTTATTAGGAGAAGAGCTTGGTTGTTTCTTCCTAGTAGCAGTACCATTAGAAATTTCAGCTAGAACATCTCTATTAACTTCCTTGCCATAAGAGCTCGAGCCTGCCTGAGTTGATCCCATATCAATATCCCCCTCCAAACCCTCGGAAAGAATAGAGAATCTAGAACCCCCCACCTTCTTGTAACCGGTCTTCACACCCTTGTACACGGCCACACTTTTCCTAGGAACACTGGCACTTCGTACTGCATCCACCACCACTTTCCCAACCTCTTTTCTAGCGTCCCCACCCTTCCCATGATCAACAATACCAGGCTTAGAAAATCCACTGCCATCACGTTTATCAACACCATCTTTCCCAGAATTACCCAAATGCCCAAATCGTTTACCAGCAGCATACTGTCCCATATTGCGCCTACCAGTCTTACCATAGGAGACTTGCAACCAAGGTCCAAACGATTCAGTAGTGGCAGTAGGCTGCACAGGCACAGGATGAGCAACAGGGTGCACAAAATCAGCCTGAACATCCGAACCCATAGAACACCCATCCTTACTATGACCCACCCGACCACAATTAAAGCAAATCAGTCCAAGGTTTTCATATTCAACGTGAATTATCCTGTCTTCCACATTGAGAGAACCTTTCAAAGGTTTAGTGATATCGATATCAACACAAATCCTAGCAAAACGGCCCCTAGCTTGGGTTTCAGTAATCGGGTCGACCTTATAGGTAGTACCTAACATACTCCCTATATTCCGCAAAAGATCCGCATCAATCCACTCCATAGGAAGCTTAGAAAGCCTTACCCAAACCGGCATCCGCTGTATTTCCTCTTCTCCAGGCACAAAATTGGGTCTCCACTTCTGAACAACAAGATAATTATTGGCAATAACCCATGGACCACCAGTCAACACAAATTCCAGGTCTTCAACCATCTGAAACCTCGCAACAAAATACCCGTCCTCTAAGTCTGTGAGTTGCCATTGACCAATCAGAGACCACTTCTGTCTAAGTCGTGAGAGCATGAAACTGAGCGTGTGATACCTCCCCATGGTCTTTAAAATCAAAGCATTCGACCACGGTTTACACAATTGTTGCTTCAATGTTGAGGACAACTTCATGGCTGGTCCATTCGGTCCTTCAGTAATTAAAATATCCCCTTCTTCAATCCTCAATTTTTCCTTCTCTGTACCAAAACCAGTCCAATTACCTGGACATGAATAACTCAGCAATTTCGATTTGAAGCTACTGCCCACAGGTTTCCTCAAATCACCACCCTCGGTATCAGTTTGTGAACGAGCCCGCTTGGCACTACAGCTAGGGTCTGGCGGCTTCTCCTTCAAGACCCCTTCCCTCTCTTCTGGTTGCGCCGAGAACGTGAAGAAACCCTCCATGGCGGCTGCTAGGTCAAACTGGTTTTAAAAAAAAAAAAATACTGAATTCAGTACACATTGTTTTGTTTTGCTCTTTAGCAGTTAATTAATTAAGTAGCTAGTAATTATGATAGTACAACTTAACTATAAACGAAAATATTCCAAAACTTAAGTGTAAATGAGATTCAATCCAAAAATCTCTTACAATAGTAGTCGTTAACGAGATTTGATCCTAAGACCTCTTATATCATTCGATGTTTACTTGGAAATCATTTTAACTCAAAAGAACTTGTGGATTATAACATCATACATGGATGAAATTTTAAGAGAGATTTTTGACAAATCTTATTTAAATTGTTTATTGAGGGAAGCCTTTAAACATCCAAACAACCATTTGTTAAAAAAACTGTACTTGTATCTTAGCAAACCATGCCAAAGTAATTGAAAGCATCTGATATGTTTGGTTTTGTTGTTTGTTCTTTATAATTGTGGTAGTACAACTTAACTATAAACGAAAATCTTCCAAAACTAAAGTGCAAATGAGATGAGTATGATTATGGTGATGAGAATGGTTATGGGTTCCTTCAATCTTAAAGCATAGTCCAGGTTCTCACCATGATTTCCAGCCTTCCAGGGCCATGTTAGTGCTGCCATAGCTTTGTTATAAGAAGCCAATTCAATTCGGTGTTCAAGGCATATGGTCAGGGTTGTTGATCGGTTGCTTCATTCAAACGATCGTTCTGCTTGTTCTAATGCTCCAAACTAACTGGCATAAAGAGGTAAATGAAGTTTCTCTTCTACAATTCGATGTTCTAGACCACAAAATCATACCGAAAATCGAAACCTTCTTATGGAAGGTTTTCGAATACAACCATTGATAAAAAAATAAAAATAAATAAATAAATAAAGCTAAATGATGCAGGCTTTGCTAGATCTGAGAACATGGGGTGGTGGCATTGGCACAACACAACTGTGAACCATCAAATTTACATCCAGAAAAACAAGGATTAAGATATTTATTTTTAAAATCTATTTACCATTTATAATGCATATGTATATACAACAAAAAATTTAGTCGGAAAACACCATAATTTGCAGCAACAAAATCATGAACTTTTGTATTACACATACAAATTTAGTTTTTACATGATACCACATGATATGGAAGCTGCTGAGCAGATGCTCATAATTTTACATCGACTGGAATTACAATCACAGCAGAACATTATTGATAATGTCCTACTGAATCCATCTAATTAAGTTTATGCTAATTGCAAGGTTTCTTCGCGTTTTAGGTTGAACACCTTAACTAGAACATCTTCAACAACCTGGATAGATCCAATGAGCACAGAAATTATAACCATTTCGAAGTTAATACTAACGTTTTTGTTAAACTGATGTTATACAACATAAATGGAAACAGAAATGTTTTGGATGTTAAAACAATACTACCCTAGTATAGAATCCGGATCTGCATTAGCTATAACACCACAAGGTACGAAGATTGAAACGAAAAATTGCAAATAGTCATAGCATCGACAACACAAACAAAATGAGAAGATAAGGATCCAGCTCCTAGTTTATAATCATTGATAGGAAAAATAGCAAGTAAAGCAGATACGAAAAATTGATATTTTATATGCAAGAGGATTACCTTATCCGGGGTAGAGGCACCGGACGTCACACCAATCGTGATGGGACCCTCTGGTAGCCAGTTTTCTTTCTCGACCAGCTCCCCATGCTGGAAAAACAATATTTCAAAATTAATTCAAATGATCACACAATTTTCAAATCTACGTTTCATTTTCATTTTTTTAAACTTTACTTTATTGAGCTTATAAAATTAAAAAGTATGTATTCACACTTACCATCAACTTATATGCTATTTTATTTCCAGGACCTATTCTCTTCTCACTGTCTATCCAATAGGAGGGAATTCCACGGTCTTCTGCAATCTCTTGAAGGTGTGAGGTATTGCTTGAGTTCCACCCACCGACTACTAAAATAAGATCCAGTTTTTCATCTACTAACTTATACATTGCATCTTGTCGCTCCTGAAAAAAATTAAAACAAAAAAAAAATTTATCTTAAATTTGGCCTAACACAGAACACCCATCATCAGGAAACATAAAGCAACTCTGCTTCCAGACAAAATGCATTCTGTCATTAAAATTGCATTGAAAATAGTTTCCACTTTCCATATAAGTATGAAAAGACGGTATGCCATAGAATAGTATACGACATGGTATATTCCGAAAATTATGAATATCTAAAAATGGAAAACATTGAGTAAGAAGAAGAAAGTTACTTGAGTAGCATCACAAATTGTGTTGAAACTTAGGAAGTGCTCGTTGACATTTTCCACTCCATATTTACGCATCATGGTCCTCTCTATTAATTTTCCTGAAAAAATGAAAAACAACCTAAATACCAGAGATAAAAATTTGATGGAAAAAGGTAGAATGATAAAACATAATCGCAACTAACCAATCTCTTCTGTTTCTCCCTTGAGCATTGTAGTTTGGTTTGCAATGCCACATTTAACCAGGTCACGATCGGGATCAAACCCTTTTGACACCGCAGACTTAAATTTCTGCAATAAGCAAGTAACCATCAATTTATCTGCACAACTCCCAAAACTAACTGGCAATCATGATTATATAAGCAACATAGTTGTACCTCAAGAAATTCCTCTTTGGTTGAGCTAGATCCATTAAGTTCGCCCCCAAGAATGTAATCACACACGTATATTGCCTGGATTAAGATTATAATAGAGAACATTGACATAAAAATCTTCCTTAGAGAATAATTATGATATATTGCACAAAACAGAATATTAGCCACCTTTTGAACATACCTCTTTCATATCCTTCACTATGACATACTTTCCTGCAAAAGATGCAGTGGCTATAGTTTCCTCATGAGAATATTTACCATGAATAATTGAAGTGTAGTCACCCTTCTTGTGCTTCTCAACGGAATTCCATACCTTCAAAAAATATATAATACAAATGTAAAGATATGAAAAATATAAAGTCGAAGAGTCAAGGGGAAAAAATAACACCATAACAGCTTATCTATCAGAGTCACAGCTAAAGGTACCTTAGATACCCAAGGGCAGGTTGTATCAACAATTTGTACATTTTTCTCATTCAGAGTGTACATTTCTTCCACTGCAGCCCCAAATGCAGGCAAAATCACAACATCACCCTTATCTACAACATCAAATTGCTTCTTCCCTTCGTCAATAGGAATATTTTGAACTTCCATCTCCTCTAATTGCTGCCAGGAAGAATTTCAGAGTGTCACTTTCTAGTTGGAAAAAATAAAAAGATCAACACAAACTCCAGAAACATGGCAAAAACATCTTGGACCTAATAGTAATGGATTAAAGCTCCATTTTAAAATCAAACTTGAGCATGCCTAAAATAAGAAACAGGAAAAAGTCTAAAATCCTAAATCTTAATACATTGAATTCAAAAGCAGTCAGGTGATCTTGAAACTGTTACACACATGATCAACACAATATTACCAAATTCCACAAAAAAGGTAGCAAAACCAAAAGAGTATGCATGTACCATCAATGTTAAATAATGCAAAACAATGTAATGGAGAATTTCTCAACAAAAACATAAATTTTCTGGATGTCTATATATACATGAAAGGCCATGAATATAGTACTGAGATTGACCGATCCATCAAATATGATTCAAACTAAAACCTATCACAACATCCAAAAGGAAGTCACTACATGCAACCATGAATTTCAGCATAAATCCCCAAAATCCATTACAAAGAAGCCTAAATTCCTTTATAAACAGATAGTACCCACTTTAACCATGAATTTGCATAATTCCCCTAAATCCATTACAAAGAACGCGATCAAGATACATGCAACAGGGAAAAACAAAAAAATTCCTACAACAGAGATTATTAGATAAGTTGGATTAAGTTTATAACACCTTATTAACAGTTGGATTGTGAATAATTTCATTCGTAATCCAAATCTTCTCCTCAGGAAACTGTTTTCTAGCTTCGAAAGCAATCTGGACAGCGCGCTCAACCCCCCAGCAAAAACCATACGCCTCCGCGAGCTTCACCGTGACATTTCCCCACGTGTACACGCTTCCGTTTTCCTTCAAAGTCTTTATAATATCACCTGATTATTTTCCATCAAATTCATCACTTCAATACACTAAAAAAATAACCTTGAAAGCAAAAAAATCGAAAGTCAAAAACTTCCAATTAAACCTCGATCGGTTCTTCATTCAAGTTTGTGTAAACTAATGCATGCTAAAATTAAACTTTAAATCAAGCTTATTGGAGTCTACTAGTTTCATAAAAATAAAAAATAAACTGGATACTTGATTAAATTGAAATAAATTTGTTAAAATAAATAAACAATAAATTTAAACAGATTTCAACTATCGAAAAACTTACTTGTATACGCTTGGTTCATGAACTCGAGAGTCTCTTCTTTGTGACCGAAACCTTTGCGGTTATAATTATCGCTTCTCGTCAAGTTGTGCCGGAACTTCTTCGCGTCAAAATCGGAACCGAGCGACACCGGAGCTGCCGGAGGCTCGTCAGCTGAACACTTGACGGATACAGTCTTCCGGCGCCGGAAAGCGAAGACTCCTGCGAGATTTTCTCGGAAGTTGAGCTCGGTTTGTGAGCAGAAGCGACATAGCTGCAGAGAGGTCGCCATGAGAGAGAGAGGCGCACTTTAGCAGACACCGATGAAAATAATGAAAATGTGTTGAGTGTCCACTTCGAAGGTGCGTATTATATATCCTCGATCTCGTCTGTGCTACATGTTTTATTTTATTTATTTTATTTTTTTGGTTTTTTTTTAAGGTGAAAATTCATAAATTGTTTGTTCAAAAAAAAAAATCATAAATAGTATTTTTTTTATTTTTTTTAATTAGAAGTTATAAAGAGGAGAAAAACTTGGGTGCAACCGATGCACCACGCTAGAATCTGATGGTGGTGCATCGGTTCCACTCAATGAATGACATATGGCATTAACTTAAAAGCTTTTTTTTTTTTTTTTCATTTTATCTCCTCATCTTCTTTCTTCAGCTGAAGCCCGATTCCTGTGTCTCTCTCTAAGTCCTCCAATCTCAACTTTAACTTGCCATTTCCCGGTGACCGTCGTCGTTTCCGGTCCTAGCCATCCTCCTCCGATGACCATCTTCATGTTCAGCTTGATCCCAATTTCTGTTGTGGCCTATATACACCCAACTCTCTCCATAATAATAATAATTTTTTTTTCAATTTGGGGGAACAAAATAAAAAGACAAAAGGATCTTCAACTTTGTTGATTTGCTGGTCGCTTAGATTTTCCAGTTTTTTTTGGTTGGCCCAACTAGCTATTAGTTGTGTAATTTATGATAATTTTTCTGAAGTTTAATAGATTTGGGTTTTCTTTAAACAAAAAAAGAAAAAGAAAAAGGAAGCAAACCAGATTTCTTTGATGTGATCATGGGATAATTTGTGTAATTTTTATACTGATTATAATCTTCATAGTCATTCTTCTCTGTTTGAATAAATTCTGAGGCCATTAATCAAGTATCAGAGGTTTTGTATAACACTTGAAACAAAAAAGATCAGAAACGACAACGGAATTAATGAAACCGTGGTCACTCGAAGAGTCGAAGATAGCGAGAATCGGACGACGAAGGTCACCGGAAGATGGTGAGAACCAAACGACGACGGTCAACGGAAAATGGCGAGGCTGAAAACGACGACGGTCACCGGAAAATGGCGAGGCTGAAAACAACGACGGTCATAGTAATTTGAAGTCAGAGATATGAGGACGAAGAGAGAGACTGGAATTGGGCTTCAGCTGAAAAAGAAGATGAGAGAAAATGAAAAAAAAAATAATTAAGTTAATGTCACGTGTCATTTATTGAGTGGAACGATGCACCACCATCAGATTCTAGCGTGGTGCATCGGTTGCACCCAAGTTTTTCTCTATAAAGAGAAGGTTATTAACATAAATTATTTAGTTTTTGAAAGTTGGAGACGAAATTAGACTTTAAAAGCGCTATTCGGGTTATAACTCATCTAAAACTATACTTTACGGTTTAATGGATAAATGTGGATTTTTATTTACAAATGTTCACTAAATTATTAATATAATTAAAACGGAGAAAGTTATTTTAGTGTTTATGAAGTGAGAAAATGATATAATGGAAATAATTAAACTGGATTTCGATTTTCAGCGACATGCTCAATTTTACACTCAAGTATAGTGCTGCATGTATTTATTTAATTTTTTTATATAATTAAACAAGAGTAAAAGATAAAAGAAAATAAAAATAAAAAATAGTGAATAAAAAAAACATATGACATTGCCACGTGTCAAATTTTCAATAGAGCAGCAGTTAAAGATGGACATGTATAGCGTTGGCTAGCGTGGACCCAATAGATGTGGAGATATATGCGGCTCAACCTCAAATCATTAATCATCTCGTGCTCCATGTTTTTTTTTTTCTTTTTTTTTTCTTTTTTTTGGAAATGTTGTCGTTTTGTTTATTGGGATCGTTTTGTGTGATTCCTTCTTTATGATCCTATCCTAATCACATGATTTGGTTTTATTTTTTTATTATATTCGTATTAACTAATTTCTTCTTTTTAAATTGGATCCTTTTAAACGTGTATTTTTATTTTAATAAAGCAAACTTTTAAATGTAATATATTGATACCCAATTTTGTTATAGTAAAATATTTCAATATTAGTTTTTTTTTTTTTTTTTAAATTCAAAAGATAGTGTTAACCTATGTCTTAAGGGCACCAGATAACAATCAATTTATTTTATTTGCACTGCATTTATTATAACAAGATAATGAATGCACTAATTAATCTACTTTATTGAAAATAAAGTGGTTGTTATTATATGTTCTTACCTAATTTTAGTATATATATATACACACACACTAGATTGTCCAAAAAAAAAATTACTCAAATAATATAACAATCTAATTTTTATCATCTATTCATCTTTTAAAACATATTTTCAATGACAATATGAGAAATGGCGGAGCTAGAAATTCAAAATTGGAAGTATTATGTAAAAATAAAAATAAACTATGGTGAAGTGAAAAATGTATAAATTTTAGGAATAATTTACATTTTTTTTTAATGATTTTTAAAGTTTTATGAGACAAGGGGCCATGGCCCATAGGCCGTACTAGCAACCTCTCCTTCCGTACCTGAAGATGAGATTGACTCAGTAATAAATCTTTCACATATATATATATATAAAAACAATAATGTTAAACATCTCGTCTATAATCTAACCATTTTCATCCTAACACATGTGGCAGTTGAGGTGTCACTTGGTGAGTGGACACACATTAATTGATATTTATCTCTCTTACCCATGTATTCACTCACCAATTAATGTTTGTCCACTCACCAAGTGACACCTCAACTGTCACATGTGTTGGGATGAAAATTGTGGGATTATTGGTGGGATATGTAACATTACTGATATATAAAAGATTATGGGTTCGAGTCATATCTATTATGTAATTTTAAAATATTATAATACTTTTTTAATAAAAAAAATATTTTTTAGAGATAAAACGAAACCTATAGTTTTTCATTTTTACATGGATATACGTAATTTCATGTGAGTCACAACTCACATGTACTTAGTTTAAATTAAACGGTTACCATCAATCAATCACAGAAATGGTTTCCACTTCCCCCTTTTTCTTTTTCTTTTTTCTGCCTTAAAAAATAAAAGAAAAAAAAGTGGTTTTCCCATCCCCACGTGGAACATGACAAGTGTTGAATTTTCATGTCCGAAACCTCTCGATGACTTTTCTTCTTCACCCAATGTGTGAATACATTTTAGCTTATTCAATGTTTTATAATTATCCCAGGTGCATAGTTCAACCGATAGATGAACGAGTTTGGGACTTAGATAAATAACTCTCAAATCATATCGATGGTAAAAAGCTTCAAAAAAAAATGTTTTATAATTTTCCATTTCCATTCAAAAATTAATCACATGATTTTATTACTTTCATGATAATTAAAATTATTAGTTTACTAGTATTCCAACACAATATAATTGAAATATATATATACTATTATAACTGTTTCTAGAGTTTCGTTACGATCTCACGACCGAAATATGAGTATCTATTGTATGATCATATAAAATGAATGGTCTCTTCAAACAAAATTTTAGACTCGGTATATCTCTTGCATTCATGGACTATATGTGATCTATATCGAACAAGAAAAAGAAAAAGAAAAAAAAAAAAAAAAAAAAAAAAAGGCAATTTAATATCTAATCATATTTCATGTTTTAAAAAAAAAAAAAAAAAATTATTCAATATAGTCTCAATGTCTCACAACCTAACCTTGGATGATATTTATTTTCGACTTTTATTTTAACCTAGTAAAAGTAAATAAAAATAATGTTGTTTTGATTAAATATCTAATCGTAATAATCATATTCATCCAATTCAAGATCTTCTTCCATAATCATCGTTGCATTTGTCCGCCCTTTGTTTGTCTTTTTATAGATTTGTTTCAACGCATCTTTGACCCCGTATTTTTGAATCGCAGTTCGAGCACCGATAAATCCACCACCGTAAATACTCGAGTGTTGTTGTTTGAATTTCCACTCGCAAAATTCTCTTAACGTCTTCACAAACTTATCTACATCATCGCCAATCGGATTATTCCACGACTCAAACATGCACTCATAAGCCACGGCTTTGCATATGCCTTCTGTTATTGGTGGATTGAAATATTTGTAGTCTGTGAATTGAATTAAAAAGGTAAAATTATTATTAATTCAAAGAAATTATGTTTTATATATATATATATATTCTCTGATACAAACATTCGAAATTTAACAAAAATTCAACAACACCAAATATATATATATATATATATAATCACCTTATATATATATATATAATCACCTTCTTTGGCTTGCATCCAGATATGCATCATTTCTTGGGCCAAGAGCTCCCCAGCTACTAGCCTATATATATATATATATGTAATATGATCATATAGAGGAAATTTAATAAGTGCAAGAGCAATTTGATTTTTTGGGGGGGTTTAAACAGAAAATAAACCAGGGACGAAGCTAAGAATATGAAAATAAAAAAATTTGAGGGTTAAAATGAAAACAATTTAAAATATGAAGACAATTTAATAATTTTATAAAAAGTTTTTATAAAATTATTAAACATTATATCTAAAATACTTTTTGTAAAAGTAATTTCAAACACACATTAACAGTGAGTGGTTAATAAATTAAAATGGTTAAGCCCGCATGTCGTATGCTCCTACATGGCCAAACGCCACTTGTGGTTTGCTCCCACATGGTCAAATGCTACGATTATCTATCTCTTAAAGATCCTAGGGTTTGATCGGAACTTCAGTTTTGAACTTCGCTTAGTGTGTTCCGAGGATTTTCGGATTATCAAAAGAAAGTACTTCCGAAAACACACTTAAGTTAAAAGGGAAAAGTATAAATTACCGTGGTAAGCCATAAGGAATGAGAATCCATGGAGCCCTCAACTTTTGAGTCTTCTTCTCCAGTGTCATCTCTGATCCTTTAAGTTTACAGCTTCTAACCTGATTTTTTTTTTCCATATATTCATAAATGTTATAAATATTTTTGGAAAAAAAAATCACATGAGTATTATACAAGAATTACAATAAAATTGCATAAAATACTTACAATATTGACAAAAAGATCAGGTCTGTTTTTGATTGCTCGACCTATCGTAAGATTTGAAAGATCAAGCTGCTTCAAACAAAAATATCAGCTAATTTTCATTGATATACCGGCATTCGAAAAGAGAAAATCTTCGATGCATCAGGTAGACATGCATGCCTAGGATGGGTGTAATCGGCTACTAAAAAGTTGACATACGAACAATATAGCCTTTTAAAAATAAATAAATTTACAGACTTACGTTGGGTGGTCGAAGTGATGCTTGGTTTTCAATGTCATTCTTGTTCACCAAGAAAATAGGAATATCGTTGTGGAATTTCACTTTATTTTTTTTGAAGAAATGGTGCAAACATTTTCGAAGAGATTCGAGTGCATCTTCATTGAAGATTGCAGTCGAGTGACAGTCTCTACAGAGAATTCGATCATCAGGAAGCTTTATATACCGTTCCTCTTTATTCTGCAACAAAAAATCAGAAAATTTGCATTAATTATATCAATTTTTACATATTTATATATAAAAAAAAAAATGTGAAAACAAAAATATTAAGGGTACGTGTTTGATTTTTAATACAAAAATAGTAATTTAAATACAATTTTAGGTTCTTGAAAATAATATGAATACTATTAGGAATAACTAATTATGGCACGTTCACTAATCGTAACGAGGGAAATTTAATTTGATTTTCAATTTATGATTACAAAGTTTATTAAAATCGGATGAGAATCAAGTTTAGCGGAGCCCACACATAAATTAGGAATCGGAACGTGCCCTTAAACCAACAATGTGAAGATATATAAATGACTGTGTAGAGTAAAAGACACTATAACAAGAAACTAAGAGATGAGAAGGGCGCAACTTGAACTCAAGATCTCATAACTATGATCATATAGTAGCTATTGATCACAACTCGAAGGCTATGTTAGTTAAAAATCTAACTAGGTAACGGTAATATTTAAGATATGAGATTCGATATGTTAGTTAACAGACCTGATAATTTTCACAAATACTGCACTGAGGAGTTCCATCAAATCTGTGCAAATTGCAAATGTTCTTCTCCCAGAAGGGAAGCATGAAGATACGATCCTCTTCGATCTGAAATAATCAATTAAAAAAAATGTAATTAATTAATTAAATTAAAACATTTAATCTTAGTTGAACATTTGTGCATAATGCAAAATTTTGAGAATTAAAGAAATTAAACAATTTAATTCTGTTAATAATTATTGGGGTACTCACAATTTTCAAGCAAACAGGACATTTTCTCCAGTTTGTAAACTTTCCGTAGCATCTTTCATGATAAATGTCATCCTCAACCATCACATACTGCATATATAACAAAGCTGTATAGGTTAAATTTATATTCAACTTCACATATATAGCGCCGTGTTGAAAACTTTATATATTTTCGTAGGTTCGTTACGTATTACTTTACAGTACGTTACAGAATTCGCTGTAACGTATTCACATGAAGTGTACTATACGAAATCCGTGTACATAGACACCAATATTTGTGTAGTATGAGCTTGCTCACCTTTTCTTTGTGGATGGGTATACCGCAGCAGTCACAAATAGGCATACTAGGCAAACAAGACAAATGTCAATTTAGGCAAAATAAACATGAGTATATATATATATATATCGAAAATGGTCAAAATCAAGAAATAAATAAACAGAGAGAAAATCTCATGTAAATGTAACAAATCATATTATATAATATATATTGAAACCATATTTGTAATTTAATTGTACCTCTGTGTCTGTGGTTGTGAAATATAAACGCCTTCTTGAAAACTTCTTTCAATTTGTTCATCTTGATTCCTAGATGATGAGCCCTAAATCATTTAGGACGTTTTAAAATGTCAGAATAGAAGAACAAATAAAAGTGTATGAGAGAAATAATATAAATTATCCGAGTTTTCACATCGTTTATCGTATGTGTACAAAACTGATTGTCACATGCGATAAACGGTGATCCCACATCTAAAACATCATATATATATATATATAACCCATGAATCAAATTTGAAATTAGAGAAAGAAAATGAATAGATTGTAAAGTTAAGCCTTGACATGTAATTAAGCAAATAAATCATTGATTAATTTACCTTGTTTTTACGGAGGCCAAATATTCCAAAAGACATTCTTTTATCAAATCCTGCAAAATGATTATAATAATTTAAATTCCATATGAATGAAAAATAATCTCAATCAAGGATATATATATATATACATATAATTTAATTAGCATAAGAAAAACAATAACAACTTCTTAAATGGAAGATTGCGTAGGTGCATGCAAAAATAAATAAATTATATGTTGACTTTATTATTTATTGAAGTTTGCATGTTAATCAATTTATGGAAAAGTATTGATTATATATATTTGAAATATTATAATAATTCAGGGTTTGAGGGGGACACGATTCAAACTCACAGTCTCATGGTGTAGATATGAAGGATATACCACTAGACCGACCTTATTTTGTAAGGGTTTGAAAAGTATTGACTTAATTTGCAACAAATTGATTCTATAATCTATATGAGATAATCTTAGGGAGAAAATTAATTAATTAATGACATGATCCCTCGCAACCATTACAGCTTGTAATTATGATCACGATTCACGACTATCAATATTTTTATAAATCATGATGGTATCACATAGATAATAAATGTATTTAAAAACAAAATAAAAGCTGTAAATTTGAATCATTGGAGATGTTCTAAGAAGTATCAACAAACGGTTCGAATCCTACCGATAGAAAAAAGCTTTAAAAAATACATGGTCTAGATAGGTAGATATATAGATAGATATTATTAAAAAAAAAAAAAAAGGGTGTAAAATATTAAAAAAATGAAAAGAAGAAAAATTGTTGTAATTTTTTTTTAAAAAAAATCAACTTTTATATATAAATAAATTTTATTGAACTTAATCAAAATTAAAATTCATTAGAATCGTGTAAATGTACTTACTTTGGGTTAAAACGAGAGAACCTTTATGATGTAGCGGAAGCTTCTATGAGAAAATTCTTTGATTTTTATTCAATAATCAACTGAAAAACCTGTTAGGGTATAAGGCCTTTAAATAGGATTAACTAAAAAAAAAAACTTAAAAACACTAGGAAAAGCGAAAAAGCTTTAAAAATAATAATCAATTTTCCAAAAAAGGAAAAAATTGAGAAAACAACTAAAATTGAAACTAAACCTGCTAGGGCCTAGGGTACAAGACATTTAAATAGGAAAAAAAAAAAACCTAGAAAGCACTAGAAAAACCAAAAAAGCTAAAAAAATAATAATAATAATAATAACCAATTTTTCCCAAAAAAAAAAAGGAAAAATTTGAGAAAACAACTAAAATCGAAACTGAACCTGATAGGAATCTAGGATACAATCATACAAGGCATTTAAATAGTGAAAAAAAAAAAAAAAAAAAAAAAGCTAAATGGAAAAAGCTAAAAAAATAAATAATAAAATGATCAATTTTTTCATAAAAGGAAAAAGTTGAGAAAACAACTAAAATTGAAACTCCCGACCAAATAATTAAGAATCAACGCCACACACGCATATCTAAATAAAATCACTAGAAAAAATTATTACTGAATCAAATATTACCAAAAAACAGTCAAAATAAATAATAAAATAACCAATTTTTCCAAAAAAGGAAAAATTTGAGAAAGCAACTAAAACTGAAACTCCTAACCAAATAAGAGCCATTGCCATCCCATACACGGCCTATCAAAATAAAATCTCTAGAAAAACAAAAAATAAATTCCGAAATCAAATATTATCAAAAACGGTAAAAACACGATTTTGGAGGTCGAAACAATGAAATTCGGCTAAAATCCAACAACCTCACACACTCCGCACGTGGCTCTGTTTACACACGAAATTAGGTTAAAATTGTCCAAAATCCGACATCTGAAAACTGTCCACTAATACCTTTTAACAATATTATATGTGCAGCCGGTATATTTAGGGGTCGTTTGTTTTTTTGTCTGAAGACTGAATAGTCATGAATTTTACTGAAAACTGAATAGTGATTGAAACCTGAATCTAAATGACATGTTTGTTTTTTTTTTTCCCTCACATCTGAATGTACTGTCAACATATTTGTTTTTTACAAATAAAATTGTCTGAAAAGAAGTAATTTTACATCTATACCCATGTTAAACAATTATACATATAATATAAAATAAAAACAATCATAAAATAATAATTATGTATGAACACATGCAATCATGATCTTCTTATTCGATTACAAACAAACTTTATTTTTACTAAGAAAAGAAAATGTTTTTTTAAAAAATAAAAAATAATAAAAATAAAAGGGGAGCAGGAGGGTTCTTTTTTTTATTTTAAAGCTATTTAAAATAAGCAATATATTAAAATAAAGATTTCTATACAATATATAATTATGATGAAATTGAAAATATGTTATATATGTAGGATAGTTTCGGAAGAAAAGATTTTAGATTGTATTTAATGCAATTCAGTGATTTACAATTAAGTGAAAAGTTAGGATTTTTTACTTTTTATTTTAAGTTGTTTTTTAGTGTTTAAAAAAACAAACAAAACAACTTAATAATTATGATTCAGACGTCTTACGTGGAAAAAACAAACGACCCCTTACTCTAACAGTAATGCTACACATTCCACCTAAAATCCCACTTTTTTCATCCTACTACATGTGGCATTTGAGGTGTCAAATTATGAGTGGATACATGGGGTTATGTGAGATAAATCATCATTAATGTATATTCACTTACAATTTGACACATCACATGCCATATATAATAGGATGAAAATGGTGGGATTTTAGATGGGATATTTAGTATTATTGTTACTCTAATAATAAGAAATTAAATATTTACTCACGCACCATCGGAGAGAAATCTATTACACATGCCGATAAAATGTTACACAAAGAAGACTCGAAAAATAAAAATAAAATGATATACCAATTTTTTAATTTAAGGAGGCAAAAACAGAAGCAAGAGCCTGTCGGTGGTAGCTAGAAATGCAATCATATCCAGAAGGGATGGAACGTGAATGGTTTATATTTGGGACCCATCATATCCAGATGGAGTGGAGATTGCCACAACTGCCAAACTGAAAAGAAACAATGAAAAAAAAAAATAAAAAAATGCCACCTTTAAAGATAATTAAAAAAACACACACACACACACTTTGATTGTCTTCAGTTTTTGACTTCTGTTCTGGAAATTCAACAAACTATTCTCTGAGTCTGACCATTGAGAACACAAAACACACACACACACGTGGAGAGTTGCTCATTGCAATCACCAAGCCTTGTAAGCTCTCTGTCCAGAAATGGAGAGTTTTGGAAAACCTTCTGGGTACTCTCAAATTATTAACTTATTAGAAAACTGAAAGAAACAAAGGAGAGTTTTGGAAATCTCTCTGCAGAGAAAATTGCAATATTTGTTAGTAGTTCTTGTTTTATAAATTCGAGGTTTTTTTTTTTTTATGAGATTAGAGCTTGAATCTACAACCTTATAACGTATATATGACGGGTTTATTACTAGACCAGCCTCGGGTTGAGTTCGTAATTAGTTAATATTTTTTTTGAGATAACTGGGACCTATTGTTTTTTTACATGCATGCATAATTTCATGTGGGTCACGTGCATGTACTTAGCTTAATTAAATTAAAGTATTATGTGGTTACCATCAATCAATCACAAAAATGATTTTCCCAGCACCGTGTGGAACATGACAAGTGTTGAATTTCATGTTTGTATCCTCTTGATGACTTTTCTTCTTCACCCAAATGTGTGAATACATTTTAGCTTCTTCAATGTTTTAGAATTTTCCATTTCCATTCAAAAATTAATCACGTGATATTAATTAAAATTACTGTTTATTTTTTTTAAGAACAAAAGCAATTAACTCTAATTTCTGACAAAAGTCTAATATAAAATACAAAATTATAATAACATCAAGGTGCCAGTGGTTCCAATTTCTTTTCTTTAATTCAAAACAAATCAAATTTGCGAGTATAATTTGATATCTTAAAAGAAAACATTGCATAGGCTAAACGAACTCCTCTAACAACTGTGCTTCTAGTTCTCCTCAGATCACTGAGACTTCAAGTAGTCTTCTTCTCTCCACCGCCTGTGGCCCTCAGCTTGCGGAGAACATTGGACATCTCCTCACGCTTCTTCTTGGCCCTCTTGTGGGTGCCCAGCTCCCTTATCCTTGCCAACTTTGAGAAGCTCAGTGATCCTCCTCTCATAAGGTGCAAAACCAGCAACTTCTCTGGTCACATTCCTCACAAAGTGTATCCTTTTGCTTGTTTTTCCTTTACAATCTGACAAACGAGGAGCCAACTCTTTCTTGGTCACAACATGAACCTACAAAGATACCAATATTTGGCTGTTTTGGAGCCATCTCACCTTTGGACGATCCTGCGCTGCGAAGATCTGAGACAGGTTAGAAAGTGAGCTGGGGTTTTGGGTTTGTGGTCTGAAAATTAAAATTACTAGTTTACTAGTATTCCAACACAATATATATAATTGAAATATATATAGTATCATAACTGTTTTTGAGAGTTTTGTTACGGTTTCGTGTTCGAAATAAGAATTTTCACAGTCTCGCGATCGAAATGTAAGTATTCATTGTATGATCATATGTAATGGCCTCTTTTGCATTCATGGAATATATGTCTACAAAAAAGAAAAAGATAACATTTTAATATCTAATCATATTTCATGTTTTGAAAAAAAAAATTATTCCATAATGATGATATTTATTTTCGACTTATTTTAAACTAGTAAAAGTAAATAAAAATAATGATGTTTTGGCTAAATATCTAATCATATTTTATACTAATAATCATCTTATTCATCCAATTCAAGATCATTTTCCATAATATATCATCGTTGCATTTATCCGCTCTTTGTTCTTTGAATTTCATCTTGAGAAATTGTCTCAACATCTTCACAAACTCAAGTGCATTGCCAATCGGATCAATCTTCGGGTCACCCAATGACACAAGCACTTGTAACTTGTAAGCCATGGCTTTGCATATGCCTTCATTTATTGATGGATTGAAATATTTGTAGTCTGTGAATTGAATTATAAAGGTAAAAATTATTATTAATTCTAAGAAATTATTTTATATATAAATATATATCAACTCATAAAATCAATATCTATTCCCTGAAGAGATTTTTGAAGACCACAAACAATTATCAAATTGAGACAATATACAAAATATTCAGATTTCAATTTTTATGCACCCAAATGAAAACATGGTTAAATTCATGAGCAGCCAGAAAATTTCAGAATATGAAGAAATAAAACTCACTCAATATGCAACTAACACAACATCAAAAGTGCCAACAGGGGCGTACGTAACTTAGCTGGTAGATGAACGAGTTTGGGGTTTGGGTAAATAACTCCTAGGTCAACGGCTTGAATCCTACCGATGGCGAAAGCTTTAAAAAAAAATACCTGGTCCCGAATTAATAGATATATATTGTCAAAAAAATAAATGTAAAACACAAATAAATTAAAATAGCAAAAAATAAATTTCTCGTGAAAAAAAATAAAATAAAAAATAAATGTGTTTCCTTCAAATTCATAAAACCCATAGCCACCCTAAGACAAATATTTTTCTCTATTGTTGTCTCTTCCTCTGTCTTCTTTCTTCATTTCATCTCCATAAACTCTAAAAGATCTTTGAATCAGTTTTTTTTTTCTCTACTATTCATAGGCCCATAGCCATTTTTTTTTTCGTTTTCATTTCTTTTCCTTTTCTTTTAATTCAACAAATCCAAATGACATGTTTGCCCTTCATTTAAACAACAATTTACACATCTTTTTGTGGTAATTTGTAAATGCTTAAGGATATAAATGTAACTTAAGGCAATAGATAAATGAAAGAAATTGGGGACGTTGAAATTTAAATAAATGAAATAGTAGCAATTCGGTGGTTGAAAAGTGGAATGGTTTTGGGACCCATCATATCCAGAAAGAGTGGTCAGCGGAGATTGCCAAAACAGCCAAACCGAAAAGAAAAAAAGAAAAAAGAAAAAAAAATGCCACCTTTAAAGATAATAAAAAAAGCACACTTTGATTGTCTTCAGTTTTTCACTTATGTTCTGGAAACTCAACAAACCCTTGTCAGAGTCTGACCATTGAGAACACAAAACACACACATGGAGAGTTGCTCATTACAATCACCAAGCCTCGTAAGCTCTCTGTCCAGAAACGGGCTCATTGAAAAACCTTCTGGGTACTCTCAAATTCTAAACTTTTCCAATTCAAGGAGGCACCACAGCCACTCAAAGCTTGTCAGAAAGCTCAGGTTCGCTGATTTCAGAGCTCAATCTTCAGGTTTGCAACATTTGTTCAAGTTTTCTTTGTTGTTTTTGATATGGGTATCTTTATGCTTTGTCTTTTCATACTTGTGAGGTTTTCTTGGTCTGATTTGTCTAATTAGATAAGTTGTTTTGTGTGATAATTATGTTGTGATGACTGATGACCAATGAATTAGTTATTGTTTCTGTGCCACACTTATAAGAATTCAAGGGATATCAATGTGGATTGGATTTATTGTTGATAGGACTGTTTGGTGGCTATGTAAAATTGATAGTTTAGGATTAAAACATTAAATGTACATGATGTATTCACATGTGGAAACATATTGTGATCAATTTCCTATCGAAACATTTCACGGAAAAATGAAGAAGTTGGCAACTACATAGGTTTGGGTGAATGAAATCATCTTGGTCATCTTGAAAATACTTCTCATTTGTTTTTATGATGTGGGGGTTTGGTGAATTAGACGCATTTTCGGATATTCATCTTTGTTGGCACGAACAAAGGGTGGTAGGCATAATTAATTTTAGTTATACTTTTATCTATTTTGAAGCAGAAATGGGATCTTTTTTTCTTCCTATGTATATGTAATATATGTCTATGAATGTCAACTAGGCACATTGAACGTCCGTTCAGAAGCAGTTGGGGTGATTTCAAAGAAAGAACAGTCGAAGGATGTGGATCTTGTATTTGTTGCTGGTGCCACGGGTAGGGTTGGTTCTCGAACAGTAAGGTGACACACTAATTCTCATTTTACTTCAAAGTGAAATTATCTTTCAACATGATGTCCCATTTGTAGAGTATAATCAAGTGTGTCGTAATTTCGTCAGGGAGCTTTTGAAACTTGGCTTTCGAGTTAGAGCTGGAGTCAGGAGTGCTCAGAGAGCTGAAAATCTTGTGCAAGTATGAGTTTACTCAATTATCGAAATTGTGTTGTGGATATTATATCTAAATTTACTCATTTGTAAACATTGTTGTGCAGAGTGTTAAGCAAATGAAGCTCAATGTTGAAAATGCAAGTGAAGGAACTCAACGTAAGAAAAATTTCTCAAATTTTGTTGCTATGAACACTGAATAAACAGAAAAAAAAAATGTATTTTTTTGCTAAAAATTAGCATTTGAAAAATATGCTCTCTTAGGAAGTAACAGGTAGTCTTTGGTCTTTAGCCCAGCTGTAGAAAAGCTTGAAATTGTGGAATGTGACTTGGAAAAGCGAGATCGAATCCTGCCAGCATTAGGGAATGCATCAGTGGTTATATGTTGCATCGGTGCCAGTGAGAAGGAGATTTTTGATATTACAGGACCTTATCGGATTGACTATCAAGCTACCGAAAACCTTGTAAATGCAGGTAATAAAGCCATATGCATGTTATCCGTGTGTTTGTAATTTCATCAGAACGTGGCTTTTGTGTCCTTGAAAAAACATAATGGTATATATATTTTGCAACGTCTTCCGAACTTAGAAAACTGAAAGAAACAAAGGAGAGTTTTGAAATTGCTCTGCAGAGAAAGTTGCAATATTTATTAGTAGTTCTTATTGAGATTGTAATTAGTTAATATTTTTATATCTTTCGTTATTCTAAAGCTCTACATACTAAAACTAGAAATATTGCTTCTGTTATGCAGCAACTGCAGCAAAAGTAAACCACTTTATTTTGCTTACATCCTTGGGAACGAACAAAGTTGGATTTCCCGCTGCTATTCTCAAGTAAGTTCAAGCCTTTTCATGTTTATGCCGAGAGTTTAGTGACACTTCTGATATATTTGTTTGTAGAACAGGATTTAGCGTATGGAATATCTCCGTTGATTGAGCAGATGTATTGATTTATTGTTTTCTCTGCTGCTTTAGTTTGTTTTGGGGAGTCCTAATCTGGAAAAGGAAGGCAGAAGAGGCACTCTTAGCTAGCGGTCTCCCTTACACTGTAAGTACTAGTCCTACTAGCGGCAAATAATTTTGATGAACACAAACAATATCGAGAGCATCTTAGCTTGAGCTTGATTACTCATCTTGTAGTGCTTCCTCAGATAGTCAGACCTGGAGGAATGGAGCGGCCTACTGACACTTTCAAGGAAACTCACAATATTACACTTTCACAAGAAGATACTTTATTCGGTGGTCTGGTGTCTAATCTCCAGGTATTAATTTTGTAAATTGAATTTGAAACTATAACTTGTTGGGAACTTATCTTCATCAAATGCAACTGATGACAAAAATGAATAAATTGCAGGTGGCAGAACTGATGGCGTGCATGGCGAAAAACCGTAGCCTCTCATACTGTAAGGTGGTGGAAGTAATTGCGGAGACAACAGCACCGTTGACTCCTATGGAGCAACTTCTCGCAAAGATACCATCTCAACGGGCTGAACCAAAGGTATTTCCATTGTTTCTTGCTTAAATAGGCAGATAATGATATTGAATCTTCATTGGATAGCTTATATCGTGATTTTTTTTTTCCATATTCTTTTATTGGTGAATTCAGGAAACGAATGTTGTAGATAAGTCCGAACCAACATCTTCTAAGAGTGTCATATCTGAGAAACCTAGTGCTCCCATTGAGAAGGAACCTCCCCAAGCAAAACCGAAGGCAGTACAGTCACTTTCTCCTTATACTGCGTAAGCTAATCTATGCAAAAGTTTACCAAATTGCGTGGATATTAACTTTTATCTTTTAGCCACTTCTCATTTTTTGTACTTTTTGAAGCTATGAAAATTTGAAACCACCTTCATCTCCTTCTCCAACGGTACCAAGCACTACTACATTGTCAATACAATCGTATCACTTGAAAATTGAACATTTAATTACCAAGTAGAAAAATAGGCCTAGAGTAGCAAGGGAAGTCGCTATATCCCCCCAAAAAAGTTTTCACGAGACATCAATAAAACATTTATATTAAGTAGAAATCAGGAACTGAAAAAATGCTCTTCATGTAGGTTCATTTACTTGTCCAAATTTCTAGCTCTTGCCATCATGATGTTTTTTTTGTTTGTTGATGTGGTTTTCCTGTTTTGTAGTTACGATGATCTAAAACCTCCTACGTCTCCTACTCCAACTCCTTCTACCGGGAAGAAAGATTCAACAGTTGTAGATGGAGTGTCAAAGCCTAGCATCACCGAGACAGTATCATCCCGAGAAGAAGTGTTGAAAACAAGGCCTCTTTCTCCTTATGCTGCGTAAGCCATTTTCAATATTTTCTTGTTAAATTATATACATTTTTTGGATTCTTTACAAGCTGTGATTTCATTTTGATAGTTATGAGGATCTAAAGCCACCTACCTCTCCAAGTCCAACTCCAAGTGGTCCCAGAGAAATAACTCTGAGTGCCTTGATACCAGTAGAAGTTGTATCCCCTGTAACTGGAGACTTTAACGATGTTGCAAAGCCTCCGGTTATCAGTGTTGTCGAAGATTTTCCTTCAGGAAATTCGACTTTTCCCCATTCACCCTTCTACATGTAAGCCTGAGACGATTGATCTTAAATTCGAGTTAGCATAGTTGTAGTTCTCTTCTCTTTACTGTTCAAATGTCAATATTATTATTCAATCTATAAATTGCCATGAAATATTTGTTTGCTTGATTTCGAAGATGGAGCAGTTCATAATGAGATTCTGCTTTCTGTTTTCCAATAAATAACCAGGTACGAGGACTTCAAGCCCCCGACATCTCCCACACCGTCCCCAAGGAAATCTTAGAAGAAAAAGCACTCATCACTCAACAAGCCTGCTGAAGTAATCAGGACTCACATCCAGGATTCGCGCGGCAAGTTTACCGGTAACTATATGAAGAGGCAAGCTATTGAAATTGTAGGAGCATTTTCCATGGAAAATCTCTGTATTATACAGTACTATGCATTTGTTTCTTTCCTGTTCTAAAATTTCATCACTACTTTTTCCAAGTCTTGTATTTTATGAACTTGTATCAATTTCTTGTAATGCTGTATTAAGTTATTATAGCATTTTCAAACTATAAATTACATTTAATATATCATTTTCAACTTCTTGTATTGCTATACTAAGCTATTATAGCATTTTCAACTTCTAGTTAAGAGGTAGATGTCCGAGCTACACATTACACATATAATGTTTGATCTTGGCAAGTCTCGAAAGACACAAGACCTATTTGGTGTTAGAATATATTGTAGTATTTCAAAAAAAATTAAAAAAAAATTCTTTTGAGAGTCCTTGCGTTACATTCATCTGTTGAGATTTGAGATTCGATTGGAATTAAAGTCTTTGGTTGGATAAGGAATAATGGATTGAGATTGTATGATGTGCCTACATTTTTAGACGGTTGATGATAATACACAAAAAAATATTTTTAAAAAATAAATAAATAAAAGAAATAAATGTCAGTAATATTTTTATTAAATAAATTTTAAAAAAGTTTGTGTCTTACATAAATAATTAAATAAAAATCATTTTAATTTTCTCCTGGTAAATGCCACAAAATGAGAGGGCTTTAGTGAAATTATCCAAAAAAAAAAAAAAAAACACACACACACAGAGACTCGCAGAGAATTTTAACAGGGGTTTTAGGGTTTGTTTCCAGTACCACTACCAACCAACCAAAAAGAAGAACATAAAAGAGAAAAGCAGAAGCAAAACCGAGGAAGACAGTTAGTCAACCCATTTGACCTTAGATGGATACGGATCAAAACCCAGAAGCAAAACCGAGGAAGACAGTTGGTCCCTCGTCTACTTCCGCTTATCGTGATCCTCAGTACTGGTAACTTTTTTTTTTTTATAATTATTTTTCACTTATTTGAGTCTATAGTTGTTACAATTTGCTTAAAATTCCTGTGTTTGTTTTACAGGGATGAGCGGTTCTCTAATGAGGAACATTATGAGTGGTTGAAAGATTACTCTCATTTTCGTCACCTCATTCAAGCTCATATTAAACCTGGTTCTTCTGTACATACTCTATCTTTTTGTGACATGTATATATTGTTGTTTAAGTGAATTTTTTACTCTTCAACTATAAATTTGTATACTTGAAGGCTTAGGATTATCATGTAGTTGGTTTTTTTTTTTTTTTTTTTTTTTTGGTGGATTGAGCTATATTTTAAGCAATTAAGAGGACATGGTGGGTACTAGTAGTTTTCTTTATTATTGGGAAATGTGGTATTTATGAATTGAATTGATTTGAAAAGTGGAAATTAATCAAATTTTATGTGGATTAAAGACTTGAATGAGCCATGGAAGTTGGGAGACTTTAATTTGCATAAAAAACATATGTGATGTTAATTAAGTTCTAGCAGATTATCAGCTAGTTTTCTTTAGGAAAACTTTGTGTTGCTAATTTTAGCTTGTTGGGTTTCGGTTCATTGATTCTTTTAGCATCATTGTGCATTGTGTAGAGTAGTATTTTTAAGTCCTGTGCTTTTTGGACTTTATTAATGTACATATGCAAGGTTTGATAACACACTAATGGTGAGAAAATTGTATGATGAAGGTATTAGAGCTGGGTTGTGGAAACTCTCAGTTGTCTGAAGAACTGTATAAAGATGGGATAACTGAGATAACATGCACTGATCTCTCAGCTGTTGCGGTTGAGAAGATGCGGGAGCGTTTATCGTATAAGGGGTATAAAGGTTTGTTGGTAGATATGAACAGTGTTTCTGCATTTTTTTTTTGCTTATCTGCTTAATGAAAACCAAAACCCCTTGTTCGTTTTATCTTATTCACAGTTGAGTGACTTGAAGTTACTTTTCATATGAAATAAATTGGTTGAATGATTTGTTATTAATATGAGTTATTAATGACTCAATTAGACTTTCTACATCCAATAAATTTTTTAGCAGATGGAGCTTTGAACATAATTTACTTGTTATGTGTTTGTGTGCTTATTTGCAATGTGTTGTTTGATTATATGACATGTCTCTTCTGCATAGTGGGAAGATTGGGGAAGATCTGACTAGCACTTCAATTTTTCATTTAATTTTTTATATAAATGTGCTCTTTTTATTATATCTTCTGATTCATATGAAAATGGATAGATAGTACAATGAACTATAATCAAAATTGTCCCACTTACATCCAAGATTTGAATATGGTTCTTCACTTGTTTGGACTTTGGACATATGCATGCATAACAGCATAACATCATCAGGTGTCAGTCCTGTTTCTAGTTTACTATACAGTACTCGTTAATTTTTTTATATTGTGGGCTGCCATTAATTAGGATTTCCAGGTTTTCTAAATAGAGTTGGATTTTAACTTCATTAATACACTTGAAGGCTTGACATGCTAATGTGATTATGATTGAATATTGAACTGGTTGTAAGCCTTGTACTTCATGTTTTATACCCAATTATTTTGATGTAATGTTTAGTTTAGGCTAAAACTATTAGGCATTTAGGCAATTAGGCTTCATGATTGGTGAACTCAATAAGGAAAAAGTCTTGATTTAAACCCCAAAGAGTTGGTCTGCCCTGCTTTTCTTTTAGTGGGCTGCCATTGATTGAATTTCTAGGTTTTCTAAATTGAGTTGTATTGTAATTTAATTAGTAAACATGAAGGCTCAATATGCTAATGTGATTATAATTGAATATTGACTTTGTTATACTTCACGTTTTATACCCGATTAAATTGATGGAATGTTTAGTATAGACTAAAACTATCGAGCTTCATGATTAATGAACTCAAAAAGGAATAAGTCTTGGTTTAAAGCTCAAAGGCTAGGTCTGCTCTCCATTCCAATATTCCTATTGAAATTGTATATTAGGGTTTTTACGAAGTAGGCAGGAGAAGATCCAGCCTGGGTTTGTATATTTGTTCACACTAATTGTAGAAGTATTGTCAAGACAATCATGACTTTAAGAGATATCTCATGTCTAATTGTTATTTTGATTCAATAGTTTTAATGTTTTAATTTTGTGTCTATTACTGTAAATTCTTACATTTGGTATCATAGCCATACACAACGATTGGAACCCTAGTTTTCTTTTTCAAAAGAATTTGTCTTCGTACAACAGGTGTATATGACTCTATACCATTTGTTATAATTTACAAGAATAAACACAACAATTACACATGAACAACTATTAAATTCAAATAGCAATGAAAAAAAAAATCATCTCTTGAATCCATTGTCTTGATAATACTTTTATAATTTGAATGATATTAGTGTGAACAATTACTCACACTCAGGTTAGTTTTCCTTTGTTTACTTCTCAAAAACTTTAATAATACAACTTATGTAGGACCACTTGCATTCATATAAGAAGATGAGTTGGGACTTGGCCTTTAATCTTTAAACCAACTCTGGTTCATTTTTGGACTCACTTGCTTTGAAACTTATTAGTTTTAACTTACTCTAAAACATCACATATATTTAAAGTTATGTAGTACACGGAGCTCAATATTCAGTTATAATAACATTTTAACAGATTGGCTATTAGAGTTTAGGACACATTAGTTAAGTTTTCAGTTGAACTTATTTTCAAAACCACAATATCTCAAACAATGGCATCCCACAACACAACAAGAAAATTCCAAAATTTTGATTGGTTTTCTGGTGATGGGCATTTCAGAACGATTAGTCGATTATCTTTCTGTTTGATATTTGTTATAGTAAAGTTTTCCTATTTATTTTAAGATAAGCAATTGTAGAAATAACTTGTTCAAATGCACTAAAAGCAGGTATATATTTCAGCCTTCATATTGTTCATTAATTTTCTTTACCTCCATCATCAGAAATTAAGGTGTTGGAAGCTGACATGCTAGACCTGCCCTTTAGCAATGAGTGTTTTGATGTGGTTATTGAGAAAGGAACCATGGTAAATATATAACCCGCAATGATTTATTTCTTTTACATCCTGAAATTCCAGTTTCTTGTTCTTAATTTTTTTTAATAAATTGTGATTTTAGCACTTAATTTTGATTTTTTTTGTCAAGTGGGTATATCTTTATATTCAACATTTTGGTTTTGAAGGATGTATTGTTTGTGGACAGTGGTGACCCATGGAATCCACGGCCTGAAACAGTGACCAAAGTCACGGCTATGCTTGAAAGTGTCCACAGAGTTTTGAAACCAGATGGGATATTCATCTCCATTTCTTTTGGCCAGGTATCACAAACAAAATCACGTGGTTTCATTCGTAGTAATAATATCTGTCGTATAATTCTTACACCTGTAATTCGTATCTCCTACAGCCACACTTCAGGCGCCCTTTCTTTAATGCTCCAAAATTCACCTGGTCTTTCGAGTGGATCACCTATGGTGATGCATTTCACTACTTTTTCTACATCTCGAGAAAGGTTAGTAGTCTGCTGCCAAGGCCAAGTTTTGATTTTCCAGTAGCATCATACATGACTCAAATAATTCAAGTTAACGTTTTGCAGGGAAGGAGATCATCAAATTGTGAAGAATCTTGTGAGAAGCATGATCAGCCGTCGATCAATCTGCTTCATGAAGAATTAGAGAGCGAAGATTATATTTTTCGAATGAACGTTGATTGTTAGAACTGATTTGTTACATTTGTACTCATGTTTCTTGTTGTAATCTTGATATAGAACTCAAATAACAAAACCTTCATTTTTCAGTTGTTTCATCAGGGAATGGAACTGTTGTCAAAATGTTATTTTTATTTTTATTTTTATTTATTTATTTTTTATGCTTTGAGAAGTAAAAAAAAAATGTTGTAATAAAAAAGTTATCAATACGCTAGAGGAAGGGGTTGAACCTTCGACCTTGTGGTTAACAGCCACATGCTCTAACCAACTGAGCTACTCCAGCTCGTTGAAAAAAAAATGGTCAGTTAATATAAAAAATAATAATTTTATTGAATAACCAACCATTTCGAACCTAAGACATTGTCGGTTTGAATGAGTACCACCAAATCACATCAACAACATGGAAGAGTTGATGAGTGAGTTTGGCAGCTTGTAGCTTGTTATGTCCTAACCTAACTAGTAACTACAAGGCCAGTGAATTTGTTTTACAAATGTAGTTTTTTTACTTTCATTTTTTGATGAAGTATATATTTTATGAAAATATATGATGTGAATTTAAGAGTATTTTTCAAATAACAAGAGAATGATTTTTGTGTGTTTTATGTAATTGGAGTAGTAGATAACAACTACTTCTTAACTACCTTTCAAGTATTTTTGTAAAACAATTTGAAAAGACTTCTTATTATTCATATCACTATATATATATATTAAATTGACACTATACATATTACTATGGTAAAAATAATATGCTATGATATATATATATATATTTTTATATTAATAATAATGTTTTAAGTAATGAAAGATAACATTCTCCTTAAAACGTTATCCAACGGTTTTATTTTTATTTTTTTAAAGAAAACCGGTTAAAAGGGACGGGAAAGTCAGACTCGCCCGAGTCCAACTTCCCCTTTTCGTAAGGCTTGTTCGTTAAGTGCAAGTGATAAAAGTTTGGCACTAATCGAATTATGGGTTTGTCGAGAATTGGTGTAATTAATTACTATAAACATAGTTTAAAATACAATTCTTAGCTTGGACCGCAACTCCCATAAGGAAGAGATCTCCACACATAGCTTGGAATGTAACTCTCATCAATAAGGAATATCTAAACAGTACACAATTCAACGGATTTCTATTATTGAACGATATTTCCAATTCAATCTTCCTATTTAGAATTTCTAATCCTCTACTAATTATAATAACACATGTTACTCTAGCACAAACAAACAAAATTCATCTCATAATTTTTTTTTATTAAAAAAAAACAAAAAAAACAAAATCAAATTCGCTTTTTCATTGAACAAGTCACTAGAAATCCTTCCCAAGCAATCCACTAAAAAAAACTACTAAGACTATCCACTTTCACGTCAACTCCAAAACGACGCCGTTCCCTTCCTATCCAACCAATCACGGTCGTTTACGTGGCGCATCCAAACGGCGTCGTTACACTACCTTTCCCATTACAAAACAAAAACAGGGAAAAAAAAAAAAAAAAAGCCACTTCCAGTGAGTCTCTCTCATTAAATTGAAAAAAAAAAAAACAGAAAACACTTTCTCAAATTTCGGGTCACAAAAAGCAGCAGTAGCAGTGCTTGCTCTAGTTCCGCTCTCGTCGGCGGCAGAAACCCAGCCGGAATTCCTTCTCTCTCTGTCGCTGGTTTCTCCGATCGGTTTTCTTTTGTTTTGTTTTTGTTTACTGATTCAATCTACATGTTTTGTACGTGAAATTTTGGTTCTTGATTTTTTTTTTCTTTGGCTGCGATAATTAATTGTTGTCGATGGAGGATTACTTTAGCGGAGATGATGATGATTACGTTTACTCGGATCGGGACTCGCTCGACGGACTCGAGAATGAGGAGTGGGTTCCACCCAAGGGTTCCTCCACCAAGGTACTCTTTTTTTTTTTTTTTTCGATTTCTCAATTTTTAGGTTTTCTTTTATCCCTTTAAAAAAGTTCTTCTGGTTTTCGTCTATAAGGACGCGAATGGGAATTGGGTTTGATTGTGGTTGTGTTTTCCTGTTGGTTTCACAGTAAAGGTTCGATTTTCATTTTTAATTTTTTTTTTTTTTTTAAAAAAAAAAATTTCAGTAGCTCTGTGTGGGTTGGTACGGCAGTGAAGGATTTTGTTTTTTCGGTTTTTTGTTGATTACATTGTGTTTTGTGTGAGAATTTCAACCTTTTATACAACTTTTTTTTTTCTTAAATAATTGGGTATTTGTTTATGTATTGTTTGTAGAAAATTTGTCAATTTCGTTGATTTGTTATAAAGTTTTATGCTTGCTTTTGAGAGAGGAATGAGAATTGACGTATGTACAAGGATGATTTTATGTGAAAAGATTTTCTGTTTTCGGGTCCTATTTTTGGCACCTAATCTGACTGACAAATTGTCTACTTTTGGGCATTTTGCAGGTTATTACAAGAGAATCTCTTCTGGCTGCACAGGTAAATCTAAGAAGAAAACGTTTTTTATTTTATTTTATATTTTAAGGTGGCGTTGTGTGCACAGAATGAATATTTTTAGTTAGAAATTGACGTTTTGAGTTGGGGTTGCTTTCTTGTAGAAGGAGGATTTGCGGAGAGTGATGGAACTGCTGTCTCTTGGAGAACATCATGCTCGCACTTTACTCATTCATTACCGTTGGGACGTTGAGAAATTGTTAGCGGTGCTTGTAGAGAAGGGGAAACCAAGCTTGTTTAGTGAAGCAGGTGTCACTGTGAATGAAGGTGCCGACTCGTCGTTGTCTTCTTCGTCTTCAGTAATGTGCGATATATGCATGGAAGAGGTTTCTGGTGATAAGGCAACCAGAATGGCTTGTGGCCATTGTTTTTGCAAAGACTGTAAGAACTAAGAACCCATCTGCACTTTCTTTTATAATAGTGTAGCGTCTTCTGTACAAAATCACAATAAATTTGTATATATGTCCTTGCATAATACATAGACAAGGTTGAAAGCAATCTTTAAACATTACTATCCCTAAAGGCAATTGGCCAATTTGACAATTAATTTTGATAGATGTTCTCTTATCTGCAGTGTTTCAGTCCCGTTACTATTTTTAGGTATTTTCCTTTTGCATTCAGTTGCTATTTGTTAAATGATTTTTGAAGTTGTGTAGTGAGCTCTCCATTCTAGAATATTGAAGTATTGGGCGTATTAGGTTCTTTGGTTTGGTAACGATGAGGCCAGTGATAACATACTCTGTGATGATGACTTTCCATAATATTTAATCCTTATTTTCTTTTGTGAATTGAATCTTTTGTGTTGATTTTTCTTTTCAAGGTTGGACAGAGCATTTCATTGTGAAAATCAACGAGGGTCAGAGTAAGCGCATTAGATGCATGGCACACAAATGTTATGCTATCTGTGATGAAGCTGTTGTTAGGAATCTAGTCAGCAAGAGGCACCCTGATCTGGCTGAGAAATTTGATCGTTTCCTTCTTGAGTCATATATTGAGGACAATAAAATGGTTAAGTGGTGCCCAAGTACTCCTCATTGTGGTAATGCAATACGTGTTGAGGAGGATGAATTTTGCGAGGTAGAATGTACTTGTGGTTTACAGTTTTGTTTTAGTTGCTTATCAGAAACACATTCCCCGTGTTCATGTTTGATGTGGGAACTTTGGATCAAGAAGTGCCGAGATGAATCGGAAACAGTTAATTGGATCACTGTTCATACAAAGCCTTGTCCAAAGTGTCACAAACCTGTGGAGAAGAATGGTGGTTGTAACCTTGTGAGCTGTATCTGTGGACAAGCATTTTGGTGAGGATTACTCTCTCTCTCTCTCTCTCGCTCTCTTACTTGCATTGTTTGGAATATGCTTGTCATGCACTGCTTTGGCTGGTTTTAAAAACCTTTACATTGCTCAACCCAGTTGACTGTGAATTAAATAGGATTTATTGGCCAAAATGTTTTCTTGTCTTAGCAAGATCTACTCTATTTTGCTTTTTTAGCAATTTCTGATGTTTGTCATTGACACGAATGCTTCTTTTTGTCTTTCCTTTTTAACACAGTTGGCTATGTGGTGGAGCTACTGGGCGAGAGCATACTTGGTCTAGTATTGCTGGTCATAGTTGTGGCCGCTACGTAGAAAACGGAGAGCAAAAAACTGAACGGGCAAAGCGGGATCTCTACCGATATATGCATTATCATAACCGTTACAAAGCACACACAGATTCCTTCAAACTTGAAAGCAAACTAAGGGAGACTATCCTGGAGAAAGTAACAATATCAGAAGAGAGGGAATCAAGGCTTAGAGATTTTAGCTGGGTGACTAATGGATTGTACAGACTTTTCAGATCAAGGCGTGTCCTTTCTTATTCATACCCATTTGCATTTTACATGTTTGGAGAGGAGCTTTTCAAAGATGAGATGACCAAGGAAGAGAGGGAACTAAAACAGCTTCTATTTGAGGACCAGCAGCAGCAGCTCGAGGGAAATGTTGAGAAACTCTCCAAGTTTTTAGAGGAGCCTTTTGATCAATACCCTGATGATAAAGTCATGGATATAAGGATGCAAGTCATTAATCTGTCTGTGATAACTGATAATCTCTGTAAGAAAATGTAAGTATGGCTTTTACAAAAACTTTGAATATTTATTGGACTTTTAATTACGTACACTCCCTGATAAAAGTTTCTGGCAGGTATGAGTGCATTGAGAATGATTTGTTGGGTTGTCTCCAACTTGGTACACATAATATAGCTCCTTACAAATCAAAAGGCATTGAGAGGGCATCAGAACTTTCAGCTTGTTGGAGCAATAAATCTAATACTACTGATAAATATCAGCCATTGGAGTGTGGCACAAGTGGTATGCGGATTTAGCTTTTTCATTGTCTTATTTCTGCCGGTTGTATTTATGACAGAAGATGAAAAAAATTAAAACATTTTACACTTTGTGCCCGACTTATCTAACCACTGTAGAGAGTTCTAGTTACACTGATTTTTCCTCCCTCGAGAATGGTGTTTGAAATATGTAGACTCTAGATTTTCCAAGTTTTGGCTGTTTTGTTGGCTATGGTTGCATAGTAGATATAAGAAAGTGATCTCAAACAGTTGGAGCTTGTCCCTCACATTGTGACAATAGTTATTTGCTTTCCCATCAATTTAGCTGAAGTTTTTAGTTTCTGATCTTGCCCTTTTTAGCTCAGTAATTTTTTTTGACCATTGTTTGACATAAATTTAGCTGAAGTTTTGTTTGACAGTTTCCACCTAGAATGTTGGCTCATATCATTCTTTATTTTATTTAGAAGTATGTTATTGTTGTGCGCCTCCAAATGAGGGGGAGGCAACACCTCCTTAAACAAGTAGATGGCTGCAACCTCCTCCCTGCCGTTGAAGGCTGCCGGCCTCCTCCATACAGTTAGAGGAGGCCGTCAGGAGGAGGTTTTTGGTTTCCTCCATGTTCCAATTTTAAGTTTTTTAACAAAAAAAATATTAATCTAAAATCTTTCAGAAACTCAAAAAGTGAAAAAACTTATGTAGTAAAAGTATTTCAATGAAGATATTTATTAAAAAAAACATTTTTATTAGAATTAGTTTAATATTTTTATGTATTTTTATGAATATCAAAATAATTTTTATTTGAATATTTAATACAGATACATATGAAATTACCACTGGTATAAATGTGAAAAACAAAACTGTTCATGTAGACATCAAAATAAAGAAAACAATGATTTTATTAAGACTTGTACATTGAGTCCTCTTCAAATTTGACTTATTAAAATTTAAGGGGGAAAACAAAAACATCTATTATCTAAATGTAACAACAGTTACCATTTTTCATGGTTCGAAATTAATTCGAATCTCTATGCATGAATTTCTGCCAAACCCTTTCGACTGACTCAAGCTTGTATTTTACATCACAGTGCAGATAATTTCTCATGAACTCTATTATTGATTCATTTCTTATTTGTCGATTTTTTTCTCATGGTTTTATTCGTTTCTACCAATATTTTCAGAGTTTGTGCTACTACATGAATATATAGCTTTCTAAATCATGACATTTGACCGGCTTCGTGCCATCCTTTTATATTTCTGATTTTGATGTATCTGGTTTGTAATCCCCAAACACTTTTCATCCATGCATTGAGAATTTTTTTTCCCTTGAGATACATCATCCCATACTCCAGAAACTTTAGGATTTCTCTGTAATCTTATTATGCTGTTGTAGTGATGTTAAAGATGATTGTTGTGGTTACATATCCTGAGATGGATATATAATCGAGATTGTTCATCTAACTTTCTTATTAACAATTTCAAATTCTTACTTGGAAAGTTTCTATTGTCGAACTTGCATAGTTCCTGTATTAATACCCAATTAATGCTTATGTAGGCTCACTAGTTTTCCAGTCAAAACCGCATCAAGAATCCAAAATTTTACGTTGTGGAGGAAATTTCCAACTTTAAAAGTTAGTCTAAAGTTATATTGATCCATTCCCATGCCAACCAGAAATGGGATGGATCCTATATGGTGATTACATATTTTATTTAATTTATTTGAATAGTCTCTGTAGATTGTGTTTTATTATGCACTCCATCTTGTAATCTGGAAGATAACTTAAGAGTAGTATGCATTATAGAAATCCTTTTAATAATAATACACTGCAAATCTACAGGAGGAACTTCAGAAAATGAACGACTTTCAGGCTCTGGGAGTTCAGATGATAGTGGATGTTTTTCCCGGAAGCGTGCTAAAAAGGATGGTTTTGGTCCTAGCTTTTTTGATTTGAACTTGCCGGCTGAAGGTATTGACAGGAATTGATCCCCTGAGTCCTGTATTGCAAGTTTCCATAAATATGTAGGTGTATAGGCGTATAGCTCTAACCTATGATCCTTTATGGGATCGATTATATTGTGGGTTAAGCACATGAGTGCCTAACTTTTACTTGATATCTTCATGTCCCGGGTTTTGTGTTCCTTACTTTTGCTGAGATAAGTCGGAAGAGGAGCGGGGAATTGCTTGGTTCTCTCTTACCCAGGTCCTAGATGGAAAAATTACATGTTGTACAGAACCTTTATTTGGACTTTTGTGGACAATAAGATAAGTAGATTTTGAAAAAAAGATTTTTAGTAACAATCTCAATACAATTATTTGGGGGGTAATATTATATCTGGAGAATGCAAATGTTTTCTTTCTGGATATTTCTATATCCCCATTCCATTGTAGGTTTGCTATATGCTTATTTGTTGTTGTTGTTGACGTTGTTGGTTTTGCCTCTTCTTTTAGTTCTTTCGATGCAGAGATCAAAGCAGCTTTGTAGTTTATCTTAACTATCATTTGGTTTTTAATTAATTGTCATTGAAAGAGCAGGCAGAAGCGGATCAATCTCCCCTAGTCGCTAGCAATTAGAGCGAGAACATCCGTCCCATGAAACTGTAGTTATATGAATGTATGGCATGTATTTATATATAACTTGTATAGTTGTGTGTACTATAATTGAAAAAGAAACACCCTTTGTTTGGTTGTGGTGTTGCTTGACTTTGTCTTGAAATATCATTGTGTTCTTGTTTCTGTCCTACCATTGGTGGTTTGAAAAATTGGTGGTGTTTATTGCTGCATGATCATATCCTCATAGATTTGTTGAGAAATAGCAATTTGCATTTTATGCTTATCTTATCCACTTCTTCAAAGAAAATTATCCATTTCGCTTTGTTTTAAATCATGAAATAATGTGGTAGTCATAACTCATAAATAGATTTGTAGCATTATTTAGACCATAGATAAGTTGTTTTTAATGAAAGCACAAGATTCGGTTCCAAAGAGAAATGCTTCAGTGCATTTGATGTATACTCAATTAGACATAATAAAAATGGGTTGGGCGTATTGTATTGTATTTTATTTTTATTTATATTTAGGAATCCCGGACTTTGTCTAGGCCATTAACTGTTTGTTCTCCTCTAATTGCGTGACTCGTAGTGGTTTGTTTGTTGGTGGATGTAGACCGGAAAGATAGAAAACCCCACCTTTGGTCCCTACAATGATGCAAGTGTGTAAATTAGAATTCATCCCGTCTGAATAGGATTTGAACTGTTGAGGTTAGGGGTGGGTATCAACCCAATCCAAACCAACCCAACACAACTAGTTTGGGTTGGGTTGTTTTTAAGATTGGGTATGGTTGGGTTAATAAAATATAATCCAACCTGATATAAATAATAAAAATTAAATTAAATGATTTTATTTATTATTAAATTTATTATGAAATCTCTTTTTTTTTCTTTTTTTTTTTAAATTTAAAAATTTTAGTCATGCACCATTTATAATATTATAAATGACAAATATAAATACATAATTTTAAATATTTTATACTATAATATTTAATACATTTATTAAAAAATATGAAATTATATTGTTTTCATCTTTTTTTTTTTTTTAATTGGCACATCCTTGATTATATTTTAAAATGCTCTTTTTTTTCTTCTTCTTAGGATTTGATTAAGATTTTAGTAGAAAAAAGTCTAATAATTGTATATAATCTCAAACTATTATGTTGATTGAAATAAATAATACACTATCCAACCACAAAATATTCGACAATTATAATTATAAAATGGATGGGAGGCTTAGATGGAAACTTTCCAAGTTGGATAAATTATTATATTTTTATTTTTTAATTATGCAACATATATTTAAACAATTTATATTATATGTTATGATTTGATCTTGATGCTTTTAATAAATCTAAACTCTATGTGATATGATATTAGGGTGACAAATTATTTTAAATTTGAATTTGAATATAACAAAATTTGAATTCAAATATATTTTTTCTATTGGTCTTAAAAATCCTAACCCAATCAACCCAACCCAACTCAACTTGACAAATACTGGGTTGAGTTAAAATATACATAGGATTGGATTGAAAAATTTTCAACCTAACCCAACCTGAAAACGCTCATCCCTAGTTGAGGTGGAGTTTCATGTCTATCCTTCCACCAACAAAGCTAACGCTCTGAGGGTTGGCCTCAAAGGAATTGCCAAGAGTTGAACCAAGAACTTGGGTTTTATTCCAAGCAATTAAAAGATGCCTTTTCATCTTCTATCATTGGAAACTTGAGTTTTCATGTGTTTGTTCTTGGGTTTCTACTTTCTACTTTCTAACTGCTCAGTCTCTCTATCTCTCTCTCCAAGATTTTACAGTTTTTTTTTTTTTTTTTTTTCTTTTTATTAATCTCAATGTAAAGATTCGATTCTAAACTTCATTGAAAGAAGCTTCCCTCTTCTTCAGTCTTCACTTTTTGGGTTCTGAAATCAGCTTTTCAAAATCCAATATCTATTGTTTTTTCTTCTTTGAATTCATTGTTTGACTTTTCATGCATTTCTCCTAGCCATTTTATATATTCATAGAAACATGAACAGCTTTTTTTTTTCTTCTTCTTTTCTTTCTAATCTGACCCTATTCAATATTTTACAACTAATTTATTGCATTTGGACACTAAATCAAATCTGTTTTATTATTGCCTTATTGAAGTTTGTACAAGTTTTGTTTTGATTAACAAGCATGTCTGTCAGTTTTTTAACCTTTGAAAAACAATGCTTGTTTTTGTTTCTTTTTTTTTAAAAAAAAAAACTAATTTTTCTTTATCTTCATTGGTTTCTGGAAAAATTAAACATTTCTTAATCCAGAAATTGTCTGTATCTCAGAATGGCAACTGCTACACTCCATGGATGGACTTTCATGGTTGACTCTGTGCCTAAATCCAAATATTAGAAACTTCTTGGGGTTCTTTTTCAAATTTTGTTTTTTTAGGTGGATTTTACAATTTACAAACATGGTCAAAACTTAACTGCATTATATGGTAGAATAATCTTAATTAATTAATTGCATCATTTTCCAATTAAAAGAAGAGTTTGCGATTGAAAAAATAATTAAGTAATTATTCCAATTTTCTCTATTCGTATAAGATTCAATTCTACAATGTTATGAAACATATTACATAATGTTGTGGAATCGAATTTCAAGATTTTCAGTGTGGGATTCGATTCTTTAATATTATGAAACGTATTACATAACGTCATGGAATCGATTCGCGAACAAAAAAACGCGTAAGATCCCATACATGATTAGATAAATTATAATCTAAACCCTCTTTATGTTAACATTTAAATCTTATAATTTCCACTAATTCAAATGGCTTAGGAGTTTGTAGAGCTTTTGTTTGTTTATGATAAAATAAAAGTAAAACACCATGATACTTGTAGCTAAATTGGGTGTTTATGTTTTTTTTTTTTTTTAACACATCCACAAGCATGTTTGTCAGTTTTCATTTGAAAATTGATGCTTATTGACTTGGTCGAGATTGAACATAATTAGTTGTTTTTGTTTAATTATATTTTAATTATCTACATCGATGGATGATCAAATTAATTAACTAAACATTTTTAATGACTTGGGATTTCGTTAATTAATCTAATGTGTAAGTTTATGTCTTTTCCAAGTTGACTATTAGCTTCAAAACAAAGTAGAAAGTTCTTTCACATATTGAAAACTCTAACCATTGCAAGTAAAATACCATCTGGCAGTGAGAGAACATCACGACTGAAGTTTTGCAATTTTATAATTTTTCCCCCAAGTTTTAGGGTTTTTTTTTTTATTTTTTTATTTTTATTTATTTATTTATTTTTTTTTAATGTTTTTACCCTTATTTCATATTTAAATTTTTTAATACTTTTATAAATTGCACCATTAATACAATTTAAATTTCAATTTATTTTCTAACTCTTAAATTTCAATTTATCTAGCATCGTTCTTATTTTTATTATTTTTCATAATATTCAAGGATAATTTTAAATGGACAAAATGATGTTAGTCTAGTGGTATACCCCTCACACCTACGATATGAGATTGTGGGTTTAAGTCCTCCCCCTCTCCCATAAAACACCGAATTTATGTAATATTAAAAAAAAAAAAAATTTGGATCATTTTAAATGTTTTTCATAAATGCACAAATTAAGATAATTTATCTCAATAAAAAATTATTATTCATTTTAAATAATTAATAAAAAAAAATTAATGTTTTAAAATATAAACAACAACATCTTTTTAATTAATGTTTTGTTTAACATAACTTCTAAGATATATATATCAATTTAATTAACTTATTATTTCACGGTGCACCCGGAACATAATCCTAGCCCCGTCCTTACAGTGGTCGGGTTATGCATCCTGGCCCCGTCCCTACAGTGGCTGGGTTATGCATCCTTAATCCAATCCCGTGTCAGTCTTAAAAGTAAATGAAAATACTTATAAACAAAGATTTCAACTATACATAATGAGACATCAAAATATCAACATTGTGTCATCACATGCGTAACCATTTGGAGATAAAACTAATTTGAGTATTGCTACATATCTCGATTTGTATCCCAATTTATATCTCAACGTGTCTATAATATTATCTAATCACTTGCCATAAGCACGTCGATTAAATGGAATGAAACATCACAAGTTGGGTCTCTAACAATATTTAAATTGGTGGATTTGTTTTTTAATAGAACTAACCCTATATTTTACACGTAACTTGTCAACCATGTTCATTAGTCACAAAATAAAGTTTCAAATAGTTTAAAGCTAGGGATGGTCTTCTCAACATTGAAATTAAACACCCTTTATTCTTTTTGCTCTCTTTGTAGCACCCTATCCAGGAAATAAAGGCAATAAACTTTGTGTGGTGTGCAAGGTCTATGAGATTATGACCGAGACAAAAGGGACTTTATGTAGTTGTATTTAGGGGTGGGCACCAACCTGCCAACCCGACCCAACCCGACTAGATTGGGTTGGGTTGGGTTAATAAAATATAACCCAACCCAACCCGACAACCCGACATTTTTAATAAAAAATAAATTAAATAACTTTATTTATGATTATATTTATTATGAAATCTCATATTTTAAAATATTTAAAATTTTTACTCATGCACCATTTATAATATTATAAATGACAAATATAAATACATAATTTTAAATATTTTATACGATTATATATAATACATTTATTAAAAAATGCAATTATATTGTCTTCATCTTTATATTAATTGGCACATCCTTGATTGTACTTTAAAATGCTTTTTTTTTTTTCTTCTTAGGATTCGATTAATAATTTGGTAGAAAAAACTTTAATAATTGTATAGAAGCTCAAACTATTATGTTGATTGAAATAAATAATAGATTATCCAACCACGAGATATTCGACGAAGTGATTATAATTGTAAAATGAATGAGAGACTTACATGGAGACTTTCCAAGTTGGATAAATTGTTATATTTTTATTTTTTTAATTATGCAACAGTATTATATGTTGTGATTTGGTTTTAATACCTTTAAGAAATCTAAACTCCATGTAATATTATATTAGGGTGAAAAAATTATTTTAAATTTAAATTTTCATATAACAAAATTTGAATTCGAATATAATTTTTCTATTGGGCTTAAAAGCCCAACCCGATCAACCCAACCCAACCCGACAAATATTGGGTTGGGTTAAAATTTACGTTGGGTTGGATTGGGTTGAAAATTTTTCAACCCAACCCAACCCAACCCGAAAACGCCCACCCCAAGTTGTATTCTAATTGATTGATATATATATATACAGTATTTCTATTGTCAGTTCGTCCTGACAATAAATATATTAGGGCAAAGAGTGTGGACCATAGATTATGGAGAAGTTTTGATAAGTGCATACACTTTAGGTCAAAGTATATAAATCCAGTGGTCCACATTCTTCGTCCCGATATATTTATTGTCAGGACGAACTGACAATAGAAAAATTATATATATATATATAATTTTTCTATTGTCAGTTCGTCCTGATATAAAATACATCAGGACGAAGAATGTGGAACATTAAATTTACGTATTTTGACTCAAAGTGTATGCACTTGTCAAAACTTCTCAATAATCTATGGTTCACATTTTTTGTCTTGATATAAAAAATATATATATATATATATACATAAATTTTTATATGAGTGCACACTCATGTATTTTATATGAGTGCATTGAATGTGATCATTGGATTTAACTACTTTGATTTAGATTAAATCAAAGTAATTGAATTCAATGGCTCATATTTAATGCACTTACGTATTTATATGAGTACACACTCATATGAACAGCATTGTATATGTATATATATATACATACATATACATAATGCAATTAATGCTTCCTTAGTCAGTACGGTCCTGAAAAAAAAAAAATTAAAAAACTTTATTTTGTAATCTTACAGAACCACCCTTGTAACGTTACATAATTACTAAACGTTTCTAGGGTGGTTCTAAAACGTTACAAAATAAAGATCGTGAGATTATTTTTCAAAACTGTTTTGACTAGAAAATGATCGATTATTATATAATATTGTGATGAAAGAACGAATATTAGACAAGTTTGTACAAGTTTTGTTTTGATTAACAAGCATGTCTGTCAGTTTTTTAACCTTTGAAAAACAATGCTTTTTTTTTTTTTTTTTTAAATTGATTTTTCTTTATCTTCATTGGTTTCTGGAAAAATTAAACAATTTTTAATCCAGAAATTGTTTGTATCTCAGAATGGCAACTGCTACACTCCATGGATGGACTTTCAAGGTTGACTCTGTGCCTGAATCCAAATATTGGAAACTTCTTGGGGTGCTTCTTGATATTACAATTTACAAACATAGTCAAAACTTAACTGCATTATATAGTAGAATAATCTTAATTAATTAATTGCATCATTTTCCAATTAAAAGAAGAGTTTGCGATTAAAAAAAAATAATAATAATAATTATTCCAATTTTAAATAAATAAGTATCTCTACGTGTGGCCTTTATACTTTTTAACGACCATTTTACCTAAATAATTAAGCGACATTTTAATAGATGTGGAACCGGAATCCTATACGTTTATTCGTATAAGATTCAATTCTTCAATGTTGTGGGACATATTACATAATGTTGTGGCCTGTGGGATCGAATTTTAGGAGCTTCCATGTGGGATTCGATTCCTCAACATTATGAAATGTATTACATAACGTTTTGAAATCGATTCACAGACGAAAAAAACGCGCAGGATCCCATATCTGATTAGATAAATTATAATCTAAAGCCTTTTTATGTTAACATTTAAATCTTGTAATTTGCACTAATTCAAATGGCTTAGGAGTTAGTAGAGGTTTTGTTTGTTTATGATAAAATAAAAGTAAAACACCATGATATTTGTAGCTAAATTGGGTGTTTATGTTTTTTTTTTTTTTTATTAACACATTCACAAGCATGTCTGTCAGTTTTCATTTGAAAATTGATGCTTGCTGACTTGGTCCAGATTGATGATAATTAGTTGTTTTTGTTTAATTATATTTTAATTATCTACATCGATGGATGATCAAATTAATTATCTAAACATTTTCATGACTTGGGATTTCGTTAATTAATCTAATGTGTAAGTTTATGTCTTTTCCAAGTTGACTATTTGCTTTTAAACAAAGTAGAAAGTTCTTTCACATATTTGAAAACTCTAACCATTGCATGTAAAGTACGATCTAGCAGTGAGAGAGCCACCTAGTGACGACTGACGTCGCAAATTTATAATTTCCCCCATAAGTTTTAGGATTTTTATGTTTTTATCCTTATTGCATATTTAATTTTTTTTTTAATACTTTTATAAATTGCACCATTAATACAATTTAAATTTCAATTTATTTTCTAACTTTTAAACACCATTATTGAATCTTGAATTAATTGCTGTATATTTTAGTCTATATTATTTTTAGAGTAATATCAGACATACACATAACTAGTTGTGTGTCTTCGATTGACAAAAGGGATATATACATTTTAATTATGATTTATTTCACTCGTCATGTTTATATGAATTAAATTGTCTAAGTTATAAGTTAGATATGAGTTGGAATATCTAGCATCGTTCTTATTTTTATTATTTTTTCATAATATTCAAGGGTCATTTTAAGTGGATAAGATGATGTTGGTCTAGTAGTATACCCCTCACACTTACGCTATGAGGTTGTGGGTTTGAGTCCTCCCCCTCCCCCAAAAAACACCGAATTTATGTAATATTAAAATAAAATAAAAAGGGATCATTTTAAATGTTTTTCATAAATGCACAAATTAAGATAATTTATCTCAATAAAAAATTATTATTCTTTTAAATAATTAATAAAAAAACATTAATGTTTTAAAATATAAACAACAATATTTTTTTAATTAATGTTTTGTTTAACATAACTTCTAAGATATATATCAATTTAATTAACTCATTATTTCACGGTTCCCCGGAACATAATCATGGCTCCGTCCCTGTAGTAACTGGGATATGATAGATCCCTAATCAAATCCGTGTCAATCTTAAAAGTAAATGAAAATACTTATGAACAAAGATTTCAACTATAATCTTGTTTGAACATGAACGTCAAGATAGATTTTACATTTTATACAAGTCAAATTTGAGATATCAAAATATCAACATTGTGTCATCACATGCACAAACAGACAAACTTATATCTCAATTCTCAACTTGAACTAATTTGAGTATTGCTACATATCACGATTTGTATCCAAACGTGTCTATAATATTATCTAATCACTTGCCATAAGCACTGTTAGGTTTTGACTTGTATTCCTAAGCGAACTAAATGTGAACCAAACAAAGACTCAACTGATATGGAGCTTCCTGGAGACGTTGGATACGTTTGGAAGTTGAATAGTGGTATTTTAGGGAGATTGAAGATTGAAGTTTGAAGAAGAACGGAAGGAACGAAGAACAGCCCAAACCGCTGCCACGCCGCTGTGGCTTTGGCAGCGGTAGGGCAGCGGTTCCTTGTCCAGTGAAGAACGCTGTGGGTTTCGGCAGCGGTAGGACAGTGGCTAGATTTGTTTCAGCGTATGGATCGCGGTTTTCTGAGCGATATAATTTAAGGTGACTTGTAATGGTTTAGGAAGCGGGTGTACAACCGTGATCCCAATCGTAGTCAATCATAAGCATACATGAAACATGAAATCTTCAGCGGAAAAGGAAGTAGTTTGTTTCTGAAAGTTCTTGTGCTTGAAGGAAAAGGATTTACTCCCTACAAGAAGACTTGTCATAAAAGGAAATAGTATTTATGTGGAACAAGTAAGTCTTGTACGTTTAGGAGTAGGATTTCCTTTTATCTTAAACTCCCTGTAACTAGTATAAATAGTCATATTATTTATGTTTAAGGCAGTGGAGCAAAAAGAACACCATGTAAACATCAGAGAGTGTGAGTGAGATCCGGGGAGACCCAAGGGAATATCCGAGGGGGGATCCAAGGGAATATCGGTGGATCTAGTTAGAGATCCGTGGGTGATATTTAGGGGAGACCTATGGGATATTGTGGGGTTCTTGGTGAGGATCTTGTGAGTGGAGTTTGGGGTTAGGTGTGAGAGAGAATCCTGGAGTATATGGTTGTAACAATTTATCATATAGTGGAACTTTCTCTGTCGTCCTGATGGCCTGTGGTTTTTTACCCGTTTTGGGTTTTCCACGTATATCTTGTGTTGTGATTATTTTATTCTCTCTCATCTATTTTTCTGCTTATTGACATTATTATTTGCTATGAGTTATGGGCATATATTAGGCACGGCGATTCTGCGTTCATCGGTTTATTATAGAGGATTATCCCCAACAAGCACGTCGATTAATTGGAACAAAATACCACAAAGTTGGATCTCTAGCAATACTTAATTTAAATTGGTGGATTTGTTTTTGAATAGAACTAACCCTATATTTTACATGTAACTTGTCAACCATTAGTCACAAAATAAAGTTTCAAATATTTTAAAGCTAGGATGGTCTTCTCAACAATCGAAATTCAACACCCTTTATTCTTTTTGCTCCCTTTGTAGCACCCTATCCCAAGAAATAAAGGCAATAAACTTTGTGTGGTGTGCAAGGTCTATGAGACTATGACTGAGACAAAAGGGACTTTATGTAGTTGTATTCTAATTGATTGATTGATATATATACATATATAATTTTTCTATTGTCAGTTCGTTTTGATATAAAATAAATCTTGATGAAAAATGTGGAATATTAGATTTACATATTTTGTGGAATATTAGATTTACATATTTTGACTCAAAGTGTATGTACTTGTTAAAATTTCTTCATAATCTATGATCTACATTTTTCGTCCTAATATATTTTATATCGGGACGAACTAATAGTAGAAAGACTATATATATATACAGAAACTTTCACATGAGTGCGCACTCCTGTATTTTATATGAGTGCATTGAATCTGAGTCATTGGATTTAACTATTTTGATTTAGACTAAATCTAAGTAATTGAATCCAATGGCTTACATTCAATGCACTTATGTATTTACATGAGTGTGCACTCATATGAATAGCACTATATATATATATAATGCAATGCTTCCTTAGTCAGTACGGTCCTGAAAAAAATAAATTTAGAAACTTTATTTTGTAACCTTACAGAACCACACTTATAACGTTAGCTTTATAACATTACATAACTACTAAACGATAACGTTACAAAACAAAGATCGGGAGATTATTTTTCAAAACCGTTGTAACTAGAAAATGATCGAATATTATATAATATTGTGATGAAAGAACGAATATTAGACAAAGGAAAGCCCACCAAAACCGGTCATTTCATGTCAAATTAATGTGCATTTGTATTTGTAAGATCCTTTTTTCTTTGACCTTCAACTTTCAGCCCTTTTGAGGTTTCATTCTCTTCTTTCTTTTTCAAGTGCTTTCTTTCCTGCTTTATTTTGCTGATAGACCCAATGTTTGTATGTGCATGACAACCTATGAATATATGATTCCAAAAATAAAATAAAACATGTCTTGAAGTAAATTAATTTATATGTACAAGTGTAACAATCTTATTAGCTGATCATTAATTACTCTATCGACTCGAATGCCAAAACCTCCTCTTTCTTAATTTATTATTTAATATTTATATGCAAAACATTTTAGAATCAAATTTTACTCATATTCGATCATGGATTAATCTTGTCTCAAAGTTTTGCATGGTTTGGTTAAAATGGGTGTAGGTTTTTATAAGTCAGATAAATCACTCTATTAACTAGTCTTTTGATTTGAAAACTCAGTTATCTACGTGACAATATGATATTGACTGGCATAGAAAATCATAAGCTAAGGCCTAAGAAGGATCATCTTTGGTTGCATTTCAAAAACTCAAATTTTGCTTTCTTGAAGTTGTAAAAAATTGTGTACGTTAAGAAGAAAGAAAGCACAAATATAGAAAAACCGAAAGTAGAACACAGTTTTACTTTGAATATTTAAAACTCAACGATCAACGAATATAAACATGTTTTCAAACTGAAATCTGCATGTCTTTTCAATCCATTGTAGATTTGTAGTGACTGCATATATATATTTGAATCTTTCATGGTTCCCACTTTGTTTTTCTTATATGAAAGCCTTATAAATTTTAAAAGATAGAGGATTCCTTCAAATAAAAAAAAAAAAGGTTCTTGCGACAATTAAAGTGCAAACATCATTACCAGGTGATCATATTAATTATATGCTACATGCATGTTGAATCATATTATTCCTTTCAAAAAAAAGCAAGGTAATCAAGCTTAAAATGACATATTAGGATGAAAAAAAGATAGAAAAAGAAGAAAATAATGGCAATAATATCATAAATGGCATATGATTAATGATATAATGAAGATATATATAAAATTTGTCTTGTACATTAAAAAAAAAAAAAAAAAAGAGAGGATCAAGTGGTTAAAAACACTTTAAAAATTGGTTTGATGATAGTTGATACCTCGAAACAACCCAAGGTACGTGGACCCAATAATCACTATTTATTTTTTTATTTAATAATATTTATGCATTGATAGTTACAAAGCATGACAACCAAATGAAAAATGAACAGTGTGAACCATTAATGCAAGCAAAGCAAATCTCATGAAGTATATTGTTACTTTGAGGAGGTTTATTGGTGCCAGGATTCTCACACGTTTTTTTCATGTAGGATCGAATTTTATAATGTTATAGAGTTGATCCCGTATAAAAATATAAATGTGAAGGGTGATACTATCATTTTTAGAAGTACGTACAGGTTGCACTCTCTACAACATTATAAAACTCACTCTGTGACCTTGCAATATTTGTTATGTAATATATATACAATTATACATAAACCAATAATAACACCTATCTGTCTCTTGTCCATATCTTCTTTTAAAAACCCCCTTGAAGTTTCACTTTTGAGCACCCTCTTCAATTCAATCAAGAGCTAGCAGCCACCAACTGATCAGATTTTACTTCTTTTAATGCAATACAAAAAGCCCACCATTTACAAAAGCTTCAAAGGTGACATTGCTTTCTAAGACAAGCGACTGGTCAAAAAAATGAACAACCTTTTTGCACTACACACGTACACATTATATACACACGGTGCTGCTTACACATAAAAATATTTTTATACTTTCTCTTTGCATTGGATATTATTCTTGCTAGTTGTATTCTGGATACATAGAGTTTTTGATGTTTTTTTAAATTGAAATTAAATTTAATTAACAACCCATTTGGTTTTTGCACCACTAGGTGTGGTTCAGCTTTTTCAAATACAAAGTATTTGAGTGTGTGTGACTGTGTGAGTAGTCTCACTCTATATATCATATTGTTTTTTTGTGCAAGTTATGTGCAGAGAGTATTCCGTAACATTAATGGTTTTTTGTAAGCTTCTTTGTTGTTGTGTTTTTTTCTCTGTTAAAAAAGTTGTCAATATCTGGTGGTGGTATTTGCTGCATTTAATGTCAAACTTGTGGGGTCTGAATCTGAAAGCTAACTTTGTGTTTTGTTATTTTGCATGAAATATATTGGCGGGGGTGGTTCAAGTTTGAAGATTTTTCATGTTGATGGAAGCTGCTAGAGTTTCAAAGCACAAGCGTTCTCAGAGGTAGCTTTGCATTCACTCAAAATTTTATTTATTTTTATTCATTTGCTTGTTTTTAAGTTGATGATCTTCTTGAACTACACTGATTGATATAATATAATTGTGTATGATTTTTGTCTTTATTTTGGACTTAAAACTTAAAATGTGCTTCTGGGAATTAGAGTACTGGTGTATACAAGTTGCTATATGTCCTGCAGAAAGTTGTCTTGTAGCTGTTAGATAATTTGCCTCTGTGATTCTTTTGATTCTTATCGATGCAATTATTCTACTTTTCTGATGAGTGCTTGATTGCTGTTTGATTGGAAGATTCAACTGAAATTTTGTTTTAATTCTTATTGACGAAATTCGGTAGTGATATGTGTTCTTCTGCCATGTTTATGCTCTATGTTTTATATTAAATGAAGTCTTCTATAATGTCTTGCAGTTGTTTTCGCCTCAATTAGATTTGGTTCTTTTTCATTGACAGTGATCCAGTTAAGAGAAAAGCCGCGGAAGATAAATTGAATAACATCCTCGAAACATCTTACTACCTTAAGCCGGTAAGAATTTCATCTTTTTCTTGTATTTCCTTTCTTTCCAATTCTTGAACATAGGTGATGGGGGCACCTTTTCGATCTATTTATCAGCAATCATGCACTAAAAGGCACCCACTTTGAAATAAAAATGGAATTTTGATTGTCTCCCCAGATTTTTCGGGGTACATGTTGATATAGCTACTTCTTTCATAGGCGCTTGTATGTGAAAATTCTGCTCATCTTTCTCTTATAGTTGGGGTGTGCTCTTTCGTTCAAGTCAGAATAAGTTCTCTGCTCATTTACTAGTGTGGTCTACTTGGTCTTAACGATTATTGAATTTTGTTTTGCAGAAGGAAATGGGACACTATAAGCCCTGTGTTGAAGCCAAAAGGAGGCAAACTCCTACTGCTGAGGTTCAAAATTCATTAAAGCAAGAGGTACATATATCACAACTTGTTTGAATTGTCAGTCACCAAGTATTATATTACCAGATCTCAATATGGCTTGTTATAACGGTGTTTGAATTGAGTCTTTTTCTCTAGTTCCTTGAACACTGCTTATATGTCGAATTTCTAGTAAACGGGGAGATAATGGACAGGCTTCCATTTGTTAAATTTCAAATTTCTGCTTTGTTCTGCAGATTGTACAGCTTCAAGAAAGATTACGGGGCCAATTTGTTGTACGACGTGCATTGGAGAAGGCTTTAAGTTATAGTCCCTTTTCCGTTGACACTATAACAGACAAGTCAATCCCCAAGGTAATCCTGTGAATTGGAATTGTAAGAATTAGTTGCTTGTATGTAGGCAGATTCATTGGAGAAGGCTTTAACTTGTATGTACACAAAAAATTGTAACTTGGCTAATATTGCTTCTATTAACTATATATGTTATACCCTTTTCTTGATTTCAGGATGCCAAGGAACTGATCAAGGAAATAGCAGTGTTGGAATTGGAAGTTGTTTATTTGGAACAGTATCTTCTTTCTTTGTATCGGAAAACTTTTGATCAAAGACTATCGTCTCTATCAAACATGAATGGAAGGTTGAAATCAGAAACAATGACTCATAAGGGAATGTTTTCAGAAGTTTCTCATAGTAATATTGTTTCAGAGAAAGATAACTCAGTTATTCAATCTAATAATCCGATGTCTTGTGAAAATTCATCTGGAAATGCTTCGAAGGAATGTAATGGCATTTGGGAATCGGAGAAACTTTTAGATTCTGCCATTCATCGCAGCCACTCCTCACTATCCCAGCGTTCTGCATGTTCAATCAGAACTTCCCCACAACTAAAATCTTTAGCTAAAGCTGTAGACTCATATCATTCCCTACCTTTGTCAATGTTGGAGGTAACTTGATCTCTTCATTTGTATAAACTGCATTGAACAGCTTTCTAATACATGAATTTTTCTATGTTTTCTCATCAGCAAGCTCAGGCTGAAACTTCAAATGGAATCAGCTTGGCAGAGCATTTTGGAACATATGTTTCTGATCGTGCTCCAGAGACTGCAAACTGGCTTTCCGAGGAGATGATCAAGTGCATTTCAGATATATATTGTGAACTTGCCGACCCACCTTTGATCAATCAAAATTTTCCATTCTCTCCGATCTCATACTCATCACCATTGGACGTATCATCTTCCCAAGGCCAGGGTGATATTTGGAGTCCACAGTGTGGGAAGTTTTCATCTTTTAACTCACACTTTGATAACCCTTTCAGCATTAGGGAGTCCAAAGAATTCAGTGGACCTTACAGCACAATGGCAAAGGTAGAAAAGATATGCAGAGATGATCAGAAGTTACGAGATATCAAACGCAAGCTACAACATTATAGGTGAGCCTTTTCATTGGGGAGGGCTAAAGTGATTTCTTTTGTGAGATGCAAATTGCATAAGTTTCCGATTCGAAGTTTGTTGAACTTTCTGTTGACAAGTTCTTCCAAGAGTTGTATATATTTATGGAATTAGAAGCAATGCCTTTTAGACATTATGAAATCCAATCTCTTAAATTGTGTTAACATAATGTAAAAACAACTCCTGCAGGTCACTTGTTTATCGTTTAGAAGAAGCGGATCCTAAAAGAATGAAACATGAAGAGAAGCTAGCTTTCTGGATTAATGTGCACAATGCTCTGGTGATGCATGTAATGTCTCTAAAGCTACAAAATACATTTTTCTCATAATATGAGTTTTTTGCTACGAGAGTATGAACTATTGCAACTCATTTATCGTTTTTTTTTTTCGTCTTTGCAGGCATTTTTGGTTTACGGGGTCCCTAACAATAATCTGAAAAGAATATCTTTACTACTAAAGGTGAGCTTCTTTGGTTAGCATAGAAAATAAAATGGTTTAAGATTCTATATTCATAAATCTGTAATTGATTCAGACTGCATACAATGTGGGGGGCAAAACCATAAACGTGGACTTGATACAAAATTCTATTCTCAGATGTCGAATGCCTCGTCCAGGACAAGTAAATTTCAATTTCTTGAAATCTTTATCGTATACTTCAGCTTATTCGTATTATTAGTTTTTGTTGTCCATATTGTTTAATTGAAGATGATGAGAACATCTTTTAACTCCTTGTTTATATTGCTGCTGATGATTTGCTCAATTCTGTTTGCAGTGGTTGCGTTTTCTGTTTTCTTCGATGGCAAAATTTAAAGTTGGAGATGCACGGAAAGCATACATGATTGAGCATCCGGAACCTCGTTTGCATTTTGCACTTTGTTCAGGAAGTTATTCTGATCCTGTGGTATGCCTGCAACCTTAACTTGTTCGTCTAAAATATGCATCATGTTATATGTCTCCACATCTTTTATTCAATTTGTCATCTACGCTTGTGATTTTTGGCTCTTTAGGTTCGTATATACACGCCGAAGAGAGTGTTCCAGGACCTGGAAACTGCAAAAGAAGAATATATCCAATCAAACTTCAGTGTAAACAAGGAACAGAAAATCCTTCTACCAAAGATAGTCGAGTCTTTTGCAAAGGATTCAGACATTTGCCCTGCTGGTTTACTGGAGTCAATTGTGCATTTCATGCCTGATTCGTTGAGGAAGAACATTCAGCAGTGTCAACATAAAAAATCTGGGAAGAGCATTGAATGGATTCCTCACAACTTCACATTTCGTTATCTGCTTTCAAAGGAACTAGCATAGTGAATAATGGTCTGATGAGATAGATCCTCCTAGTTGATTCCATTTATTAACTTAGAATGACAGATGAATCATAGAATCATAGATCATGATCGTTCATAAGTCTGAAATAGTCTTTTGATTAGAATGATATATATGGTTGTGATTCGGCTGTCATTTCCAGTTGTCTCGAGTTGTTTATGTACAAGTATATGAGATCAGAAACGGCGAGTTGCTAGAATGGCTGATGGCTGTATGTATGCAGCTTGTAATTTGTATTATTTAGATCATCTTTTATATATCTCATAGCATTTTGTAATGTGAAGCATCCTTTTTGTGTTTTGTCTTTCAACATAACAGCTACTTGGTATAACATCACTTGCTTGAAATAATGTAGAAAAGCAAATGTAATGCACCTAAAATGGTGTAGAAAGACTTGCATTTGTTTGTGGACTGTTTGGTGGACTATATAATATGAAAGAAAAATGTAAATAGGTAAAATAATTAATGTATAAATGATGTGATATACCATTTTAACCATGTAAAAACTAAAAATATATTCATTTGAGCCCACAATCCACATTATGATTTTATTCATTTACAATTCTTTTCTAATTTAAAAAAAAAAAAAAAGAAATTTGAAAGGGAAAAAAAAAGTGTAATCTAGGTTAAGCAAAGGTACAAGTATACAACTTACAAGATGTTTGTTTTTTTTTTTTTTTTTTTTTTGATAGAAAAGGGACAAGATGTTTGTTGTATAGTAAAATTTTAGAGTAAAACAAAATACAAAGGCCAAAAAAATATCTTGTGAGAGATCACAAGAGTCACTTGAGAAACTGACCAGAAACCGCACCTTTTTTTGGACCTTTTGTTTTTGTTTTTTCAAAACCCCTCACCAATCAAAAGAAAAAACACAAAACCAAATCAAGATCATATTTTTCAACAAGCCCTTGGAAAACCCAAATAAACAAACCCTGAAAACAGAAACTTTTTTTCAACCAAGATGGACGATGATAGTATAGGTTTGGTTTTGGCAAGAGCCGCAGAGCTCAGGTTGAAGATCAGTAATTGCATTCACAAAGCAAGTCTGTCTCCTACCAAGCAAAACATTGAAGAGGAGGAAAAGGGTGTTGTTGTTTCTAATGGAGATGATAAAAATCCAATCTTGAAGTCTGATGAGGAAGTGGGTGGAGGAGAAGAAGAGGAAGAAGAGGACTGTGATGAAGAAGCTGACAGGCTCTTGCACATTCATGATGCTCTTGAATCTTTGGAGGGTCAACTTGGTAATTTGCAGGTTTGTACAAGAGCCCACTTCTTTAAGGATTAGGGATTTGTGTCAAATGCATTGTAAAAGCATAATCTTGATGTGAAATTGATGTTGAAGCATATACAAGTTTGATAAATTTGGAAAAACTTTGGCTTTAGAAAAAAGGAAAACAGTAAAATTGTGAGAATCAATTAAAGTTCATTTTTTATTTGTTAGTTATAAGGCACAGAATGTCTATATTTATGTGGATATGCATGTGAATCTTATAGTAAAATGATGCTAAAGAAATGGAATTCTGTAATCTGCTGGAATTGAGACTGCTCCAAAAATGTGCATTTTGCATGTGTTTGGTTGACCTTGAGGGATTACATCATTGTTTTTACTGTTTGTAGGCGATATCGATATGATTATATTGCATAATAATCTACTAATCTGTAAGTTGAAATCACATTATTAAGGGTTTGTTTTACTGTTTTAATCTAGCTTAGTAGCCCAGATTACACTACTTTTTTTTAATTTTCTTTCAATTAACTGGTACTAGTTTCTATATCTGAATGAACTAAGTTGTTTCATATCCAAGGAATTGTTCGTCTAAATTTTTATTATTTTCGGTTGATCATTTGACATGCTATGATTACCGACATTATATACTGTTATTATTAAAAAGAACTTGTTCTTTATCTTTCTGGGTCTAAACTTAATGTTTTGGTTGCCCCCTGGCCGTGCAATTTCTTGAAATTGGTTTTCATTTATGATATTGATGATTTGGAATCGGTTTCACTTTCAAGACCATTTCTTTTTGATGTTATGAGTTAGAGAAAATTTGATATAAGTCTGAGAAGGATGTGAACATGCTGGAGGGTCTTATTATAGATTCAATATCATATTTTACTCCTTTATGACTAACACATAGATATTCAAACACCGATAATTGCAGTAGCTTTCATAGTATATGCACACAGTGTGTCAATTTTAACCAGTACGCCAAATCAAGAGGTGGGGATTCAATCACTTACACATGTTTAGTGGGACAGACACATAGCCATGACTTATAAAAGCATGTGTCTTTAGATGGAATTCAAAATAAAAACAGAAGGTGCAGTATGTTGGTACTTGTAGTGGAAGTTGCTTGTTTGAATATGATGATGTGTGACTTTTCCTTTTGCATGTGTTAATTTTGTTGAAATGCATCGTGTCTTTGATAACACAATTATATGCATGTACACATAATTTTCCTTCATATGTAAAGTATCTAGAGGACACATTATAAGGTTCTGGAATGGATTTTAAGCTAACTGGTTGTTTATGTCGTATCAGAAGAAACCAATATGTTAATTCATGAAATCATATTTAGAAATAATCTGTTTGTTTAATCAATTTGGGTTCTTTTTTTCTTACTGCTAATCCCATCGAGATTGTTCTATTTTATGATTTTTGATCATGTCTTGTTTTTACTGGTTTATCCCTTGAATGTGGTACAAATGCTGAGTGTCACAGTTACTGTTCCTGTGATGTATAATGTGTCATTTCTTACTTGGAAAGCAAGATCACTTAGTGATCATTGTTTTTCATGTATTGGATATGTTCTATAGAGTTAAGTCTTCCGTCATAAGAAAAATCTTTTTTATTTCAGATAGGTCTTAGCAACTGCATTTAGATTATAATAAATTGGGAACTTAACTTCATGTCAGCCGTCGCACGATTAGTGTATGTGATTTACTTGATGTTAAACGAAATATTGATCCTATTCACTGGAAATAAGAAAAGTAATTTAAGAAAATGAACTCCGAACAAACTGACCTTCAGCCCAGGTGTTTTCATCCAGTAAGTTCTGTTGATGTAGAGAGTACTTATTAACGTGCTTTGGTGTCAATGGAAATTTCGAGAAAGCATTGGTTTATAGAATTGTCATTTTGCAGCTAGTGCACTTGCATTTCTTAAACCAAAAAAATGACCTAGTGCAATTGCACAACAGAATATATCCTTCATATTACAGATTAGCTTGTTCTTCCTACTTTGTGCTCCCATTGCACTTGAAATTATAATATTTCAATCTGTTGACTAGAATTTTGTTGCTGAAAATTTGTACACACTAGTCGGGATGATAGAGTGGTTTAGGCAAATAAGAAAACTTGAGTACGTCAAATTGGTTTTCTGATTTGTTTCTCTTCCCAAGGTCAAGAGAGGAGAAGAGAGAGACTACAAAAGGATTGTATAGCAAAAAGGTATTGTCATTCACTCTGTCTTCGTCTTGTATTTGGCATTACTCATTGAAAATTGCTAAATTCAGTGACCATTGTCAATTAATATTTTTGAACTTTTGTTATCGAATTTTTTTTTATACGTGATTATTGAAATTACATAACGTGCAATGGTGACTGATTTTATATAATTTCAATGAGTAATGACAAATACAATGAGACAAAGAGAATGGTAATATTTTTCCTGCTTCACAGTAAGGTTGTGCTTGACAGAATAACATTTTTAAAAGATAATATAATTTTCGTTAAGGACATAGACAATAGAGTGGTTAGAAACTAGTGGTTTAAAATCTTAACAGTTATTTTTTTATTTTCAGAATCTACAACAGCAGCAACGCTATGACAGGGAAGTTGCATTGGGTGAGATTGAATATAGCCGCAAGATGTTACTAGAGAAGCTCAAGGAGTACAAAGGGCAGCACTTTGAAGTGATACATGAAACATCTAATTTTGCTGGTGAAACTGTGGAGCACGACAACGATCTCCTCCTTCCTCCATATCCTAGTCGCATTCCACGGTCGCTGATCTTAGACAAAGGTCATCTACCACAACTTCATTACATACGGAAGTCTGTACAAAATGGAGCTGTCACTGGTGAACCGATAAATGAAGTTAAGAAGCTGAATGAATGTGATAGTAACCAAGGGAAAACTGGATCCACAGCCTCAAGGAAAGGGTTTGGACACTTCATCGGTTTGGTGGCTAAGACGGTGATCCCTCTGGTTGGCGTGGTATGTGTATTAAGCATGACTGGTTTCGGGCAAAATCATGGGAAAAGAAGTAACCCTTTAAAGGTTTTGGACATCTTTCAACAACCAACAATTAAAGAAAATAGATCAGTTGTTCAATGTCCACCTGGGAAATTCCTTGTCATTGAGAATGGTGAAGCACGATGCCTTGTGAAGGAGAGAGTTGAAATCCCGTTTGTCTCAGTTGCTGCGAAGCCAGATATTAATTTCGGGTCTGGCTAATTTGATTCCTTCACCATCACGTGTATATCTCATATCTTTTCTGACATGCTGTAATGGTAGTTTCCCTCTCAACGGCCTTCATTCATTTTGAGCTTCATAGTTCTATCTCTGTAATTTTTACTCTAGATCATTTTTTTTTCTAAGTTTTGAGTTGTACTAGTTTGAACAGTCTTAACATCTTTTCAAAATCAATGAATGTAAAGTTTTAAGTTCCAATTCTAATAGTTTGATTGCAAAAATGGAAACTATATTCAGCTAGCTGTTCTTTGGAATTGCATTTTTTTTTTTTTTTTTTTTCAGTCTTTATCTCAGTCTGTTGATTTTATGATCTCATGCTAGGGAAGATGTTATGTTTAGTTCTGAAATTCAAGTGTTCTTAGTTTTGTGAAAGTTGTTAAAAGAAGTGTTTTAAGTAGGAGAAAAACTTGGGTGGTATGTGTGAACGAACGCTTGTCCACTCTCACTCACATCGCGTGATGTAGCTTGAGGGGGCAAGTGCACGGGTCTATTTTATTAGGACAATGACAAGTTAAGTTACTCAGAACCCTCTAAGCTCTAAACTCTTTTCTGCTAATCATTTTGGAAGCGTAGTAAAAGATTGAAAGTGAGAGGTTTTAGTGAAGAGCGACTATGGTTGTCAAATCTTGGAATGCTATGAAGAAGAAGAATCCTGGAGAACTTGGTCTCAAGTTCTTCTTGAGGTCATTATCAAATTATTATCTTCCTTTTTGTTTGTTTTTTTTATTATATTTTCAATTCATTATTTCAATTAGGAAGAGTGTTGAATTGAATATTTCTTTTCAGGATATTTGAGATAGCCAAGAAGCTGTTCACATTCCTGAAAAATTCAGATGTTCTTGTGGAGCAAAATCCAAAACTGAAACCACATGCCATGACTGTCTTTGTTATGGTAATCAGTCTATTATTTTCTTCCACATTTTTGTATCTTTTACGTGAACAACCATTAATGATCTATTGATAATGAAACATGCTAGAAAACTGTGTTGGGATCTCAATATATTTACCTTTAATGGTGATGATCCTTAAAAAACATTTTTAGGATGTCTAGTTTTATAATGTTACAAAGTTGTTTATGTAAAGTTATCCGGAAATTTTATTTTCAGGACTAACTTGAAAACCGAAGCACCCTAGACCATTAGACTCTTAATATATAAATATGACATTGCAGATTTGTGAATCAGCTGTGAAACTTAGAAAGGCAGGCAAAGTTACTGTGGGAGAATCCAATTGGAAAGATTTAGGTGCTACACATTTCAAATAGGTGTCGTCCATGAACGTTTTGACGTAATAATTAATATGTTAGAGCGATAAGGCCTGTGGTTTGTTCCCAGAACATCGTTTCGAATTTGATTTTGTGTATACTTGTTTGCAGGTGACAAGGTATGCCTTGTTGGAGACAATAAAGGAAGCAGTACCAGAAATGTGTTCACCAGAAATGAAGAATGCTTGGGCAGAAGCTTATGATCAATTGGCTGCTGCCATCCACTCATGTGATCATGTTTGATGAGGTATTTGTTTGCCCTGGTAATAAATTCATATTTATCCAAATAGATCATGTTTTATTGTTTATTTAACTTTAATCATAAATTTTTATAACCGATTTTACGTTTTTACCCTCTCATATTAGTTCTCATTCATTTCATTTGTTAAAGTTACCATGTTACCGTTTGAGTCAACAACAAGATAACGGTCAACTGCGCATTTTAACGGAAAAGCTAACGGGAAGGGGCTAGTTGGCGAATAAGTTTACTGTCAAGGGGGAGAATGGCCAATAAACAAAATATAGGGGGAGATTTACTAATAGGGCATAATATAGGGGGGAAATGATACTATTCCATTTTAAATTGAAGCTTCACTACCAACTTTCAAACCCTGATGGTGGAAGGAATATGATTTTTTGAACAATAATACTAAACATCCCACCTACAATCCCACCATTTTCATCCCAACACACGTGGCAACTGAGGTGTCACTTGATGAGTGGACACACATTAATTGATACTTATCTCTCTTACCCATGTATTCACTCACCAATTAATGTTTGTCCATCCACCAAGTGGCACCTCAATAGCTACGTGTGTTAGGATGAAAATGGTGGGATTATAGCTGGGATATGTAGAACTACTGTTTTTTGAATTCAGAAAAGGGATGCGGAAAGAGATCAGGGATCTTGTGATTAAAAAAGTTTCTTATATTGGGTAATTTATTTTATCCACTACTTTCTATTGTATTAGTATTAAGCCCAACCCAAATACATTTTTTAATGTTACTATTTTAGGTTTTCTTTCTCAATTTCTCTACAGCCAACAATCCACCATCTTCTTTTCTTATATTCTTTTTCATCAACATCACGGCTTATTAAGTTTACATTTAAAGCTGATGTTTAATGCTTATAAACTTTTTGAAGTATATAAAGTTTATAAGATATGTTATGTCTTTTTTAATGTTAATTTTATTTGAATTAATTAGTAATGTTTGAATAATTTATAGATTCAAATCACATGTCAAAAAATGGTGTCCCAATTTATGTATAACCAACTGAATTAAACCATGCGTACACAATCATTTACATTTAATTATTTCTTTTAAAAAACGAGTAGACATGACTCAATTTGATTGATTAGACACAAATTGAGACACCATTTTTTGACAAGTGATTTGAATCCATAATTTATTTGATTTTATTTATTTCAGATTATAACTTATATATATTAAGAACGACTTTATATTAATTCGATTAATTGGATCATATCGAATCGGATTGAAGTATTTTACAATCGGATTTGATCAGATCTCGCTATAAAATTGGATCGGATCGGATTACAATTTCTTTGATTGTATTGGATCGGATCGGATCTTTGATCATGACAAATCTATTGGATCTAATTCGCCGCACACCCCTAGTTTCTTATGTCATCCTAGAGGTAGGTGTGGGCACTTTGAAATCGACCGACCCAACCACCTAAAAATGGCAGGTTGAGTCAGATTAGGGGCGGGTGTTTTGGGGTTGGGATAGAAAATATTTAGATTTAAAAAAAAAAAAAAAACACTTAATTTTTTTTAAAAAAAATATTAAATATGAAACATAATATTAAAAAAAAAATTGAAAAAACAGAAGATAAAAAAAATTGAAATAGACTAAAAAAAGGGGTAAATACACTCACCTCCCCTAAAGTTTGGTATAAATATAATTAGAGAGAAAGCCAGCATTTATCTACTCAGACCTATCCTACTCTTAAAATTGAATTAATAAAAAGACTAAATTGCCCTTAGTTATTAAAGTTTTAAAATAAAGGTATTCATTTTATAGAAAACAGTTTAATTAAATTAATTGAAGATAATCCTTTCAATGGAATATAATTTATAAATTAATTTTAAATTGGAAAAATAAAAAACTATTTTAAAAATTTTAATGTATCTTCATAAGGTTAGTTAATAAAAATTAAAATAATTTAATAGCTCATAAATACTTACTTTTTTTATAATTTTAAAATTTTAAATTTTAAAGCCATCAAACAAAAATATTAATTTAAAAATAAATATTATTATTTTAAAAAAATAACAACATTTTTTTTTTCTTGATATAAATTTAAAAATGAAAATAACTTACAACTGTAAAAATTGTTTTTTATTTTTCCATTTTAATTTATATTGCATTGAAAGAACCATGTTCAATTAATTGTTTATTATAAAATGATTATCTTCATTTTCAAATTCTAATAACTAAGGGCAATTTGGTCTTTTTATTAATTCAATTTTACTATTTTAGGTTTTCTTTCTCAGTTTTTCTACAGCCAACAATACACCATTTTCTTTTCTTATATTCTTCTTCATCAACATCACGGCTTATTAAGTTTACATTTAGAGCTGATGTTTAATGCTTATAAATTTTTTGAAGTATATAAAGTTTATAAGATATGTTATGTATTTTTTTAATGTTAATTTTATTTGAATTAATTAATAATGTTTGAATAATTTATGGATTCAAATCACCTTTCAAAAAATGGTGTCCCAATTTGTGTCTAACCAACAGAATTAGGCCATGTGTACACAATCATTTACATTTAATTATTTCTTTTAAAAAGCGAGTGGACATGACCCAATTTGGTTGATTAAATACAAATTTGGACACTATTTTTTGGCAAGTGATTTGAATCTATAATTTATTTGATTTTATTTATTTCATATTATAACTTATATATATATATATATTAAGAATAACTTTATATTAATTCGATCAATCAGATCGTAACGAATCGGATTGAAGTATTTTACAATCGGATCGGATCTAATAGTAATCGGATCTGATTAGATCTTGCTATAAAATTAGATCAGATCAGATTACAATTTATTTGATCGGATCGGATCTTCGATCATAGCAAATTCATTGGATCCGATCCGCCACACACCTTTAGTTTCTTATGTCATCCTAGAGGTAGGTGTGGGCACTTTGAAATCGACCAACCCAAACCACCCAAAAATGGCAAGTTGAGTCAGATTAGGGGCGGGTGTTTTTGGGTTGGGATAAAAAATACTTAGATTTAAAAAATAAAAATAAAAAACACTTAATTTTTTTAAAATATATATTAAATATGAAACATAATATTAAAAAAAAAAAATTGAAAAAACAGAAGATAAAAAATTTGAAATAGATTAAAAAAAAAGGGGGTAAATACACTCACCTCCCCTAAAGTTTGGCATAAATATAATTAGAGAGAGTATGCATTTTTCTACTCAGACCTACCCTACTCTTAAAATTGAATTAATAAAAAGACTAAATTGCCCTTAGTTATTAAAGTTTAAAAATAAAGGTATTCGTTTTATAGAAAACAATTGAATTAAATTAATTGAAGATAATCCTTTCAATGGAATATAATTTATAAATTAATTGTAAATTGGAAAAATAAAAAACTATTTTTAAAATTTTAATGTATCTTCATAAGGTTAGTTAATAAAAATTAAAATAATTTAATAGCTCATAAATACTTATTTTTTTATATATAATTTTTAAATTTTATATTTTAAAACCATCAAACAAAAATATTAATTTTAAAATAAATATATTTTTTTAAATAACAACATTTTTTTTTATTTTCTTGATATAAATTTAAAAATGAAAATAACTTATAACTGTAAAAATAGTTTTTTATTTTTCCATTTTAATTTATATTGCATTGAAAGAACCATGTTAAATTAATTGTTTATTATAAAATGATTATCTTCATTTTCAAATTTTAATAACTAAGGGCAATTAGATCTTTTTATTAATTTAATTTTAAGGACATGGAAGGTCTAAGTAGATAAATGTATCCTTGCTTTCTAGCAGCATTTATGCCAAACTTCAAGGGAGGTGGGCGTATTTATCCCTTAAAAAAATTATGGATGGATCTCGACCGCCCATCTCAAAGATGGACAACAAAGATCAACTTTAAAAAAAAAATAAAAAAATAAAAAAATAAAAATAAAAAAATAGAAAACCGGTGGAGATACCAATCTCCAATGGATTTTTTTTTTTTTGTTTTAGAAAAAAATTGTTTTTTTTTCTTTTTTTAATTTTATCTCAACCGTTGAGATGGACAATGTTGATTCATTTAACTTTTTTTTTTTCTTTCAATTTTTCAATAATTTATTTATTTATTTTCAAAATTTTAAAAATATGAGACTAGAAACTATTTTTTTTTTTTGCTTTTTTTTTATTGGTACACATGTCGCATGTGTATATTAATTGTGATAAATACTCATGTTTCTGTTAGTTTTGACTAGCCATTGACCGATGGAGGGACCATTTTGATGTACTTTTAAAAGATAAGGATCAAATATCTTAATACACATAAGTCAAGTAAAAAAAGACATTTCTTTAAAACATATAAACCAAACAGCAATTCCCCCAAAAATAAATAGTTTTTTCATTGATGTTCATGGGAGTGGATATTTCCCAATTATAAAAGTAGATATCCAACCGTTCATATACTATTAAAATCTTTGGTAAATCGACCGATGACCCATTATTTCAGATAAAAAAAATTAAAGTCTAAAGCAGTTAGATATGTAGTAGCTCAAAATTGAAGATGAAATTAAATATGTAGTGGGCTAGTGGCTCAAAATTGAAGATGATTAAATACAAACATATATATATATATATGATGATAATTTTCATATATCTAAATTTGCTATTTGCAGTCATGAGCATTGATTCATAATTGCATTGACTTAAAATAAATAAATAAATAAATAAAAATAAAAATAAATCAATCAATCTGAACATATATAAGACTTTTGCCCAACGTAATAGACGGTTGTGACTTGTGATAATTGATATACCTGCAATTTCCTTGGCGTGTAGGACATAATTAGTGTTGTGCAAGTTCTGGGAAAAAGTCCGACTTTTGTTTTACAATGAGTTTCAAGTATTTCCTTGAACCAAAAAGCACTGTATACTTGATAATCAAGACTCAAGAGGCCAATGATATTTTATTTTTCTTTTTTCTAAGTATTATAATAATTTGGGGTTTTGGAAAGGAGATAGATTCGAACTCACGACTTTATAATATAGGTGCGAGAGGCAAACAACTTAGCCAATAACATCTTGTCTGCCAATGAGAAATTGTGATAGAAGGGAGTCTAAAACACAACTAAATTTTATTACTTATATATGACTGATTTTTTTTTTTTTTTTTTTTTTTTTAAACCTATTATTCTTCTCTATTTTGTTCGACAAAGGCCAATTTATATCACAATCATCAAGACCACTTTAGGTTTTCTATGACGGGTCGTTTTAACATAGCTCGTCTTTCACGGGAGAAGTGGTGACTTTATGGTTGGTAAATTGATTTGTCTACAAGGACTTTTGCTTCTGAAGACTGAAGACTGAAGACTGAAGAGGTGGAAATTCATTTTCTTAATTTCCACCGTTCATCTTTTGAAATCTTTGTTTTTTGTTTTTTGTTTTTTGTTTTTTTTGTTTTTTTTTTTTTTTTTCAGTTTTCTTAATTTCTAGATAAATTGACTCATGTCCACGGGAAGTTTTGGGTCAACTTTAATCTATTATATAAAGCTTGGTTTTGTGAGTTCAAAATTGCAATATAAACAATTCTGCAAACAATATTATTGCTTGTATTTCTCTTCATACCTCGATCACCCATCGTGCTTACAAACATGAGTGGAATGTCTCTTCCACTTATTTTCATCTTCATTTTAATTTCACCTTTCACAAAAACTGCCTTGGGATCATTCCATTCAGGAACTGGAGCTGCGAATATACAGTGCATGGAGAGGGAAAGACATGCACTCCTAACATTCAAAAAAGGCCTTATAGATGACTATAACCATCTCTCCTCATGGGGAATGAATGAAGATTGTTGCAAGTGGAGAGGTGTTCGCTGCAGCAACCAAACAGGTCACGTGCTCGGCCTCAATCTTCAAGTCTCATATAATCACTCATCTGGTTACATGCCTCTAAAAGGTAATATTAGCTCTTCCTTGCTTGAATTGCAATATTTGAATTATTTGGACTTGAGCCTTAATGCTTTTGGAGCTAAGCAGATCCCAGATTACATTGGCTCTCTTAAGAATTTACTACACCTTAATCTCTCCAATGCTGGTTTCCGTGGTAAAGTTCCTTACCAACTTGGTAACCTCTCAAAATTGCAATCTCTTGATCTCAACGATAACTATGGCATGTACGCTGACAAACTAGAGTGGCTTTCTCATCTCTCTTCTTTAAGACAGCTTCGTTTACATTCAATTAATCTTTCAGAAGCATTTGATTGGCTACAAGTAGTTAGTGAACTCCATTCTTTAACAGATTTGCAGTTAAGATCATGCAATCTTCCATCTGTCATCTCTTCACCCATTTCCTTGGTTAATTCTTCTAAAACTTTTACTCACCTTGATCTCTCTTTCAACCTTCTACCTAATAGATCAATATACCCTTGGTTGTCAAACTTAGGTAGCAGTCTTGTTGATCTAGACCTCTCTCATAACATGTTACAAGGACCCATTCCAGATTATGCTTTCTCGAATATGACTTCTTTGTTACATCTTGATCTAAGTTCTAATCAGATTGTTGGTCCTTTGAAATCCTTTGGAAACTTCTGTAGTTTAAAAACCTTGTCTTTGAAATTCAACTATCTCACTGGACAGCTTCCCGAACTTGTTTTTTACTTGTCTAGTTGTTCGAAAGACACATTAGAAACTTTATTATTAAATGATAACATTCTTAGTGGTTCGTTTCCTGATTTCACACTATTTTCGTCATTGAGAGAATTGCGACTTCAGAGGAATAATCTGAATGGGACCTTTCCCAAAAGTATAGGAAAGCTTTCAAAGCTTGAGGTTTTGGATGTGTCTTCAAATCTTTTGGAAGGTACAGTCACCGAAGCCTACCTCTCAAATCTCTCAAGATTAACTTATTTGGTCTTGTCTTCTAACTTATTAACTTTGAACTTCAAAGATAATTGGGTTCCTCCGTTTCAACTTGAAGTCATTTTCATGATGGATTGTCAAGTGGGGCCACGTTTTCCAAAATGGCTCCAAACTCAACATATCTTTTCTGAGCTTGATATTTCAAATGCTAGAATTTCCGACACTATTCCTGATTGGTTCTGGGATCTGTCTCCCTCTTTGGTCATTTTTAATATCTCACATAACCGTATTAGTGGTGTGCTGCCAGATTTAACACTCAAGTTTCCTTATATTGAAAGAATGGATCTCAGCTACAATAATTTTGAGGGTACAATACCACCGGTTGCTCCAAATGTGACGTACTTAATTCTTTCAAACAATAAGTTTTCAGGGTCAATTGCTTTATTATTATGTGGGATCACCGGTGGGTATTTTCAATATCTAGACCTCTCAGATAACCAATTATCAGGATCACTCCCGAATTGTTCTTTTCGTTGGCAATGGTTGTCCTTTTTAAATTTGGCAAACAATAACTTCTCTGGAAAAATTCCAAACTCACTAGACTCCATATGTACTATCGAATCACTACATTTACGCAACAATAGTTTGGTTGGAGAGTTACCTTCGTCTCTGAAGCACTGCACTCAGATGAGAGTTATGGATGTTGGGCATAATAAATTTTCTGGAAAGATTCCGACATGGATAGGTGATAGCCTGTCAGATTTGATTGTTCTTAGTTTGCGGTCCAATCAATTCCATGGAATGTTGCCTATACCACTTTGTAATTTGCCTAGGCTTCAAGTTTTGGACTTGTCTTTGAATAATGTAACAGGGGCTATACCCAATTGTCTTGCCAATTTAACTTCAATGTCACGAAAAGAGAGTTTGGATAATGCAACAAACATCCTCTATCCATTATATGGGGTACTAACCTGGTATCCAGATCATGCTATGTTGGTTTGGAAAGGAGTGGATTCTTTGTATAAGAATACCTTGGGACTTGTAAAGAGTATTGATCTTTCAAGCAACAAATTGTTCGGGGAAATTCCTGAAGCAATCACAAGTCTTGTAGGATTAATCTCCTTAAACCTATCAAGAAACATTTTAACTGGACCAATCCCTCCTAAACTTGGTCTGTTCAGTTCCTTGAATTCACTCGATTTGTCAAAGAACCAGCTTACTGGTGAAATTCCCAAAAGCTTTTCTGAATTGGATTCTCTTGGTGTCTTGGATTTGTCGAATAACAAATTATCTGGAAAGATTCCAACAAGCACTAAACTACAGAGTTTCGATGCTCCTGCATATATGGGAAATCCACAACTTTGTGGTTCCCCTCTTCAGAAAAAATGTCCTGAAAAAGAACCAGCTCATGAAAGTCCAACCATTCCTCTGCATGACGATAAGGAAGGATTTGCTTTTAAAGGTTTATATGTTAGCATATTTCTTGGATTCTTCACAGGCTTCTGGGGAGTCTGTGGTACTCTAATGCTAAATAGGTCATGGAGAATGGCGTATTTCAAGTTTTTAAACGACATGAAAGACAGGCTTTACGTCTTCATGGCAGTGAATAAGGCTAATTTACAACGACAACTCGGAAGCTGATAACTGGTAATATCCCATTCTCAACATGTTAACTTGCATTTACTCTCTTCAATGTTGTTTAATTTTATTATATTGTATAAACCTAAACAATTTTTTCGTCGCCTGTTCTTGGTTATCAGTTTGCTAATTCTCATTTTGTTATTGTTAGCTATTGTTTTAATTGATGGTTGGTTTCTTGACTAGAGGTTCCCAGTAGCAGCTGCAACCAACAAGATCAAGATGTCATGAACTCATGCTTAGTTTTGGAAGATATGCATTGCCTTGTATGATTGGACGCGATCGAGGAGATAGCTTGTGTGATTTTCTTCTTCCCCTATCTGGAATTGTATTTCTCTGCATTTACTTTGATATTGGTTAAATACTAGTTACATTTGTATCAAGTGTTGCTTACTTTCCTTCACAGAACTTGGAGCTGAATATTTTGTTATTTTGCAACTTACTAGTCATGCTCATTTCTTTTTTATCTTTTTTCTTCTCGGTAAAATTTTATTCAACGGGTCCAAAGGCCAGCAAGAAGCTACCAGAACCCAACGGGCCAAGACATCCCCAAAGCCCACACGACAAGCAAACCAACAACAGAAAACAAACCACCCAAACCTCAATAGAAATTTGTGGCTTAAAATTTTGACTTAATATTTAATTAAAATTTAATATAATAATGAACTCTAAATAAGTCAATACAACAAAATAATAAGTTAGCAACATACGAGTCAAGCTAAACCAATTTAAATTTGTGACTTTAACATCTCAACCACTCATGTGCTATTATTCTAATGGTTGAGATTTGAATGTATTTATAACTTTTGGATTAAAAGCACACGAGTACTTAGGGGTGGGCATGGTTCATTGAACCGAACCGAATTGACTTGAACCGAATCGAAATATGGTGTTTGGTTCGGTTTTAAGGGTGAGTTCGGTTCAATTCGGTTTGAACTGAATGAACCATATAGAATATGGTTCGGTTTCAGTTTTGGAAGGTCCAAAACCCCCGAACCAACCCAATGAACCGAATTAAAAAAAAAAAAAAAAAAAAAATCTATATTTGCTTTTCTCATCAGACCCTATCTCTCTTTTTCTCTTCCGCCGTAGCTCCATCTCCCTGTTTTCTCATACCAGACAATCAGACCACCTCTCTTGTCTCTTCCGCCGCAGATCCAGACATAGCAGCATCTCTCGCCTCTTTTCCCGGCTCCGCTGTACTCTTCTCTCTGCCGCGGCTCCACCTACACTCGTCAGTCGTCAATACTCGTCATTGTCAAGGTTTTTTTTTCTTCTTCTTCCTAATATTATGTTTTGATTTCTTTGTTTTATGGGTGTTTGATGGATCAGCATGCGATTTTTAACCTGTTTAAAAAATATTTAGAACAACATCAGTAATTAACTGTTCACGTCTCATTTGCAGTTGGGTCTTTGACTCTTTGCTGAGTAGAAGCTGTGGGAATGGAGGATATCTGTCTGATGATGAAACAGAGGTATTATAACTGTACCTCTAATTGTTGTTTATCACTTTATCAGCTGAGAGCATTTTTCCCTTTTCAACTTTTGTTTTTTTGGAGTTGAAGAAGTAGAGTTTATCTGCTTCTAGAGTTAACATTTGTGTGATTTTTTCTTGTGTGAATTTTCAACATTTGTGTGATTTTTTATTGATGGATATTTTTCCCGCTTGTGCATGATTTTTTTTTTTTTTTTTTTTTTTTTTGGAATAATGTGATTCACTTGAAGTGTAAGTGAGTATGTGCTTATATAATCTGCAAATTAGATTTGATTTTGGCATTTTATAATTCTTGTTGAAAATTTTCTGTGCGATCTTGGAAAGATGTTTTTGGAAATAAATTTACCAGATTTGTTACTCTCTTTGCTCATTTTTTCTATTTATAATTATGTGTTTTTTTTCTATTAGTTAATTATAATTTCCTTATTTACAGATGCATATTTGAACTGGAAGAAATGGAGTGGAAGGAAGACACGATAACATTTGAATTATTTTGTTATGTTTTATAATATTATAGATTGTATTTTAAGTTTAATTTTATTATGGATTATTTGTTTGATCTTATTTTATTTTAGACCGCATTTGGTTAGTTAAACAATAATGTAGTCATTTTAGACATGTTTCAAATATAATGGATCTCTAAAAAAAAACAGCCCAAAATCGGTTAGCCAAAGGCCCAAATACAAAAATAGCTGTTTAAGGTAGAGGTGGGCAATTAATAGATCGGTTTACTTTTCGATTGAACCGAAAAAAAACCAATACTATTCAGTTTTTAAAAAAGAGATCCGATTCGATAATCTATACAATTGTCAATCGATCAAAAACCGATTGAACTTGACCGGTTTGGTTTTGGGCCTATTGGGTCAAATTAATAGGCTTTAATTTTTAAAATCTGTTATGGTTTGAAAAATTGAAATAACACAAGTTTTTCATATTTTGGGCCAATTGGGCCAAATATTATTAAATTTAACTTTAAATCAAGCATATCAATAATCAAAACAAGGCATAAAAGTGAATAAGATAAAATGAATCCCTAAAATTACATATCATAACAATACAGTCTTTCTACTGTCAGTTCGTCCTAATATAAAATATATCAGGACGAAAAATATGGACCATGGATTATCGAGAAATTTTGACAAATGAATATACTTTGAGTCAAAGTATGTAAATCTAATGGTCCACGTTCTTCATCCTGATATATTTTATATCAGGACGCACTGATAATAGAAAAATTGCATAACAATAAACACAAGTGGTAATCAGTCGATGAAGATGATGGAAGGATCGCAGCAACTCTCATCAATAAGGCAGCAGCAACATAAAGCAGCCAAACTGCAACAACAAGAAGTCAACAACATATTATTCATGAAATTCAAATGTTATCTTATTAATATACCCAACTAAATTGGAAACTAGGATAAGAACAGAAACTTATGAACTTGTAAATTGTAATGTGTTTATTATTGGGTTTTTATATCAAATAAAAGGAAGACTTCACATTATATTGTATTTAGTAATATACTAAAAACAGTATATTTAGTAATATAACTCCTTAGCTAATAACAACTGTAAATTGATTCAATTGATTCAACTCAATTTGAAAATACAATATTTATTTAGTTTAAATTATAATGTGAGAACTTTGTGTTCACAACAAAATGATGAAGACAAAATCAAATAATCTATGGTTTTAAACTTCTAATTAATTACTGTAGTTTGAAATGAAAAAAATGTTAAAGAGAAACCATTAAAATCCCAACAAACATGATCAGTCAAGCCATCTTGTAAGTACATATATATATATACATATAGAGAGAGAGAGAGAGTTACCTCCTAGCAGTAGCAGCAGTAGCTGTGGAGTGGAGTCTCACACGCTTAGCAATGAACTTGAACTCTCTGCAGAAACCAAAAAAGAGAACAATCAAACAATAAGTATGAAAATAGTAATAGTGATTTCACATGCATGAAGAAATTTTGAGGATAAAAAAACTGAAAACATCTGCTTAGACGTTTCAACAAATCTTCAAGTATGAAATTTATGCCTCCAAAATACAGAGATGTCCTATCATTATAAGAGAACTATTTCAAAACTCATGAAATATTTATAAATATTTCGTGACAAATTAGTGAAATTACATATATCATATATCTATAAATACTGATATCTGTAATTTGTAACTCACGAAATATTTATAAATATTGTATTACATATCTCAAATATATGTATTGTTAGACCATTCCTTTTTAGAGATTTATCAAGTATGCAGATTTATCAAGCTGAGATTGGAGAGAAACAATCGATCTGGAGAGAAACAGAGAGAAACAAAACATTTGAGATATTAGAAGAGATTTTGTTTAACCAACATGAGCAAAAATGACGAAGCAGAGAAACGACGGATGGTGTAGATGAGCAGAGATCTGGATTTTAGAGATCTGGAGTTGAGAGAATTTAGGGTTAGGGAAAGAGGAAAAGAGGTAGAGGTGAGCAGAGGAATAGAGGAATTGTTTTAGGGATTTTTTTTATATAAGCCGGTTCTCGGTTCGGTTCCCGGTTCGAACCATAGAACCAGAAACCGAACCAAGAATTTCGGTTTTTTAAAAACAAATCGAATCGAACTGGTACACATAGAAAAACCGGAAAAAAAACCAATTAGTTCAGTTCGATTTAATGGATTTTTGCCCACCCCTAATTAAAAAGAATAAAAAAATGAAAAAATATATTTTTTTTAAAAAAAACTCAAGGCCCAATAGGCCCAGTAGGCCCAAACCCAATTGAACCGAACCAAACTGAATTGGGATAAAGGTGTTCGGTTCAATTCAGTTTTACAGTCTAATTCGATTCAAACCAATTCAAAATTTTAAAAACCGAATTTATAGCAGTTCAATTCGGTTTTGGCCAAAATCGAACCGAACCAAACCAAATTGTGCCCACCCCTATAAGTGGTTAAGATGTTAAAGTCAAAATTTTAAGTCACAAATTTAAGTTAATTTAGCCCAACCCCATAACATTAACATCTTCAAATTAAAATATTACAACGGAAAAATAACATAAAAATACATTGAAATTAAAATAAAACCAACAAAAATAACATTGAAATTTAAAAGATTAAAAAAAAATATATTAGGTAAAAAATTAGATAAAAAAAGTATATCAAAATCATTAGACGTAGAAATAGTTAGGTGTGACTAATTATAAAAATAAATAAATAAATTAGGTGTGAATCCATTATAAGTGAGTAAATTATTATCTAAAACAATTACAAGAAAACAATTTTATTAAAGAAAGTTTGAAATATTATTTATAAAGTAAAATAAAAATATTTTATCATTTGGAGATTGTAAAATAAAGAATAGTTGGAGTAGTAAAATTATGGAGATGATCAATATTCCAAGAATATTTCATCTTCAGTCTCCAAAATGGATTTATTTTATTTTATTTTATTTTTATTTTTTAAGTATTACCAATGGTGGTTTAATGTTGTTAACAATTATTTTGAATTTGGTTCGGTGGTTTTAAGAGACAATGGTTTTTATTAATTTTAATTTTAATTTTTTATATATAAATTGTTTTTATTATTTTATAAATATCTCAAGAGTGATGATATTGACAATCCATTAAATATCTTTCTACACTCCATTTTAATTTTTTTTTAATTATATGAAAATTTTATCCTAATTAAAAATACTGAAATGTATAAATAAATTCTAAATGAATTACAGAACAATTTCAATAGACTTCAACCTTACTAATTTTTCTTTTCTTTTTGTGCTTCACAAACCCTAAGACTTTTTTATTTTTTGGATTGAACTACGACAAGAAACAAAGTATTTTTTTTTTTTTAAGTGTTTATTTTTGCATAATCAAACAATAAGAAGAAAAAATCAGATAAGTTACACACCTTAAACCGATTTAGAGTAAATAATAAATCATTGCTAATAATAAGAAAACCATGTTAAAGTAACTATTTGCAACTAAATTAATAAACAAATGAAAGATATTTGCACACCTTAAACTGATTTAGAGCAAATCGGATAAGTTTTTCTTCAATAAATTCTTTAAATCTTCAACACAATTTCGAGATCAAACATTCCTCTAGTGGGTCGATATGCAAGAACAACAATGTGGTTCTTTTAGTTGGTCAATCTGCAGGAATAACAATTCGAATTTGATGAGGAAGAATGAAGAGAGAACAAGAAGGAATAAGACAGTAGAAAAAAAAAAAAACAATAGAAAATATAAAAAATAAAAAATAAAAAATTGATGTTGGGGGTATTTTTATAATTTATAGATATACACTGAATTTTTTAAAAACATATGGTTATTAACAATTAAACTTTCGTATGTGATCAAAAAAGAATTTTCGATGTTAGATGTGGTCATTTTTAGCTATTTTCACGTAAAATAATCCTTTTATTCAATATGTTAACATAAATTATCAATAAGAGGATATCGGGAATAGTGTGAACTGGGAGAAAAACTTGGATGGGACGGTCTCATTGACGTGACAATGTGACCATCCAATCAAAATGTGTTATTTACATTGGGAGTATAAAAAAATATTTTTTTTTAAGTATTATGTGACACATTTTGATTGGATGGTCCCTTTACCACGTCAATGAGACCGTCCCATCCAAGCTTTTCTCGTGAATTGGAGGTGGATAATGACCATTAATAGAAATAGAGAAAATAATGGCGAATAGATTAAACTATAGGGCGATTTTGATAACATCCCTTATATATATATAGAGAGAGAGAGAGAGAGAGAGTTGTATAATTAAACATTGGCTCTAGCAACCTCTCAAAGGCTATTTTAATTTTATCTTTGGTTTTTATAATTTGTTGGGGAGAGAGAGAGAGAGAGAGAGAGAGAGAGAGAGAGAGAGAGAGAGAGAGAGAGAGAGAGAGAGAGAGAGAGTTGTAAAATTAAACTTTGGCTCTAGCAGCCTCTCAAAGGCTATTTTAATTTTATCTTTGGTTTTTATAATTTGTAGGTGAGTTGCTGCTTCTACTTTTTGAAAGTCAACCCAACTGCTGAAGCTACTTTCCTTTGAAAGTGCTTTTAAAATATCTCTGTCCAAGACCCTCTAATCTTTCATTTTAAAGAATCCCTCCGACGCTCCGTGCTCTGTAATTCATTGACAGAAATGAACACTCTTGCTTCAAAACCCACCTCCATGCTACTTTCTAATGGTTAGTAACTTATAGTATATATATATATTTCACCTTTTATTTTCTACTTCTGTTCTTTGATTGATCATCTTTTTCTGATAACAAATTTTCATCATCTCAGCTACTGGCACCAAAATTTGCGTCACTCAAAACTCAACAAGATCAATTCATCAGAAATGTTATTATATGGACCTGTCATGGATCAGGAGAGATGAATCATTGAAGGGGCTTGTCTACAGTACAATTCCAAAATCAATCACAAGTACTTTTCTTCTTCAAAAAATTCTCATTCTCTCCTTGTAATTTTTTTTTTTCACATTATTTTTGTATGTAAAAAAGGTGTGGAGAAGAGGAGTAGTAAAAGATTCAAAGTGAGAGCTTTTAGTGAAGAGCAAGAGGCTTTGGTAGTCAAATCTTGGAATGCTATGAAGAAGAAGAATCCTGGAGAACTTGGTCTCAAGTTCTTCTTGAGGTCATCATCAAATTATTTCTTCCTTCTTGTTTTTTTTTATTATATATATTTTCAAATTCATTATTATTTCAACATATCAAGTTATTGAATTGAATGATTTTTCAGGATATTTGAGATAGCTCCATCAGCCAAGAAGCTGTTCAAATTTCTGAAAGATTCAGATGTTCCCGTGGAGCAAAATCCACAACTGAAACCTCATGCCATGACTGTCTTTGTTATGGTAATCAGTCTATTATACTAGAACATATACATTCTATGAAAAAGACCAAATCTTAGGATCTCTGCAGATTAGATTTTTATGTGTATTTGTTTATAATAATTCTTTAGTCAGGACGGTCATGAAAAAATATTTTCAGGATATTTAGTTTCGTAATGTTACAGAGCTGTTTCTATAAACGTATTCCTGAAAATCTTTTCAGTACAATCCTGAGAAAAACTCTATTTGCAGACTTGTGAATCAGCTGTGCAACTTAGAAAGGCAGGCAAAGCTACTGTGAGAGAATCCACTCTTAAAGATTTAGGTGCTACGCATCTCAAGTATGGTGTCGTGGACGAACATTTTGAGGTAATTATAAATAAGTTGAAATGATCAGGTCTGTGGTTTGCTCCTCCCGAAACATATTATGTTTCGAAATTTGAGTTTGTCTCTCTGAAAATGTAATTTGTGTATACTTGTTTGCAGGTGACAAAGTATGCCTTGTTGGAGACAATAAAGGAAGCAGTACCAGAAATGTGGTCACCAGAAATGAAGAATGCTTGGGCAGAGGCTTATGATCAATTGGCTGCTGCCATCAAAAATGAAATGAAACCTCTTAATTAATTTATTTATTTTCATGAAAAATAAGTGGAAAATGTTATGTGATCATGTTTTGACTTGGTATTTGTATGCCCCTGTAATAAATTTATATTTGTTGGGTTTTTTTTAATAATATTATTGATTGCTTCTTTCATTTTAGTTTGAAAATTTGGATTGAAATTCTTAGGATGGATCATGACCTTTTAATTAAAAAATAATATTATCAATAAAGTTATAATAATGGTCAAATGGTGGCCGGAATAGGGTTCTTTGAATTTGGAAAAGGGATGTGTAGAAAAGAATCTTGTGAATACTTAATTATAACAAGGTTTCTTCCTAATTAAAAACTGTTAATTTAAAGGTTAGATTTTTTATTTTTTTTTTGTTTTGATATATAACATACCAGAACAAACAGACAACAAACATTACAAAGAGCTAAAGTCCAGCCACAAGAATTCCCTAAAAGAATAAAAAGCTGAATCTGCAAGCCTAAGAGCAAAGGAGTTTCCAGAACTGGAAACAGCTAAACACTTAATTACACCTACATCTGATAACAACAACTTTATATCATTTACGATGAACTTAGATTCCCCTACACATAGATTAAGAAGACAGAATAAGAAATGATTAATTTTTTGTTTTAATGATTAATAAACAGTTTTCTTCCGGATACTAATGGGAGTAGATATCCCATCCTCTCAAATCCCAATAATGAGAGCAGATATTCCAATAAGTTGGCGTTAAAGGTTAGATTAAAAAGACTAAACGAAAAGAAAAAAAAAAATCGTATGAGATTTCAGACACCCCATGGGTCTCTTTTAGAGCTCTTGCAGTATGGACGTTTGACGAATTTTTTGGGCTAATTGCACAAACATCCCCTTACTTTTATGTATAATTGTATGCATATGGAACTTTTATACATAATTTTATAAACATCCTCTGCCGTTAGTTAACTTCCATTAACTCTAACTGTTGACCACAATTTTAACCCATAATGACTAAAGTGCCCCTAGTTACCTATTTTATTATTTAAATTAATAATTAAAAAACGAAACAAAAAAGACAAAGAAAACAATAAACAAAATCAATCATTTTTTTTTCTCTTTCTTTTTTTCAACCCCCAAACACAATCCAAAAATAAACTTAACAAACAAAAATCAAAACTCAATCCCACAAATCAAAACCAAAACTCAAATTCTCAATCAATAACCAAAAATCAAATCCACAAATAAAAACTCAAATCCATTAATACCATAACCAGTTAACCACATCCATTTAAAAAAAAAAAAAAAAAATTAGAACTTCAACCTAGAAAGTTAAAAATTCACCGTTGAGGTTCTAATATTTTTCATTTTTTTTTATATGGATGTGGTTAACTGGTTATGGATTTGATGGATTTGAGTTTTTATTTGTGGATTTTATTTTTGGTTGTTATTTGAGGATTTGAGTTATGGTTTTGATTTATGGGATTGAGTTTTGGTTTGTATTTGTTAAATTTATTTTTGGATTGTGTTTAAGAGTTGAGAAAATGAATGAGAAAAAAAATGATTGATTTTTTTTTTTTTTTTTTCCTTTGTCTTTTCTGTTTCTTTTTTTCATTATTAATTTAAATAATTAAATAGGTAACTAGGGGCACTTTAGTCATTTTTGGTTAAAATTATGGTCAACGGTTAGAGTTAACGGAAGTCAACTAACAATAGAGGGTATTTGTGTAATTATGGGTAAAAGTTTCATATACATGTAATTATACCTAAACTTACGGTTGTTTATGCAATTAGTCCATTTTTTTTTCCAATGTTTATATAGGTAGATATTTTTATATTATGGGAATATACGCATACTTAGGTGTGTAGACATATCTAAACAACTTGTTTAATCTTGACAAATCCTGAACTAGCATGTGGATTTAAAAAAGAATAATGCTTGTAAACTGACTGATTAGTACCTAAAATATTGACCCCACTAATGAAAGTGTAGCACGTGGCCTAATTGTGAGAAAAACGTAAAAAGTAAAAGAAAAAAAATCCACGTGTTATACTCTCATTGGTGGGTCAGTATTTGGTCAGTGCCCAAGTATTATTCCTTAAAATAAATAAATAAATAAATAAATAAATAAAAATCTAAAGCGGTTAGATATGTATTGGTTCAAAATTCAAAGACGAAATTAAATACAAACATGAAATGGAATATCAAATTATCAATTGTTCAACCAGTCACTGCATGCGTCATCCAACCCAACTAGCCAAAACCATGTTCGCTAGCTCCATCTGCCTCACGGAAACCGAACTAAGAATTCCAGTTTTTAAAAAAACAAATCGAACAAAACCGGTACACAGAAAAACCGGAAAAAAAATGATTAGTTCGGTTCGGTTTAATGGATCTTTGCCCATCCCTAGTTAAAGGGAATAAAAAATGAAAAAATATTTATATAATATATATATATATATAAACTCAAGGCCCAATAGGCCCAGTAGGCCCAAAACCGAATTGAACTGAACCAAATCGAACTGGAATAAAGGTGTTCGGTTCAGCTCGGTTTTACAGTCTAATTCGGTTCAAACCAATTCAAAATTTTAAAAACCGAATTTATAGCGGTTCAATTCGGTTTTGGCCAAAACCGAACTGTGCTCACCCCTATAAGTGGTTAAGATTTTAAAGTCAAAATTTTAAATTACAAATTTAAGTTAATTTAGCCCAAACCCCATAACATTAGCATCTTCAAATTAAATTATTACAACAGAAAAATAACAATAAAAATACATTGAAATTAAAATAAAACCAACAAAAATAACATTGAAATTTAAAAGATTAAAAAAATATAGATATTAGGTAAAAAATTAGATAAAAAAAGTATATCAAAATCATTAGATGTAAAAATAGTTAGGTGTGACTAATTATAAAAATAAATAAATAAATAAATAAATTAGGTGTGAATCCATTATAAGTGAGTAAATTATTATCTAAAACAATTTTATTAAAGAAAGTTTGAAATATTATTTATAAAGTAAAATAATAATATTTTATTATTTGGAAATTGTAAAATAAAGAATAGTTGGAGTAGTAAAATTATGGAGATGATCAATATTCCAAGAATATTTCATCTTCAGTCTCCAAAATGGAGAAAAATATGGAGACTGATTGGAGATGGTCTTAGACACTAGTTGGTGATTATGATGATGGTGGTTTAATTTTTTATTTTATTTTATTTTATTTTTATTTTTATTTTTTAAGTATTACCGATGGTGGTTTAATGTTGTTAACAATTATTTTGAATCTGGTTCGGTGGTTTTAAGAGATAATGGTTTTTATTAATTTTAATTTTAATTTTTTATATATGAATTGTTTTTATTATTTTATAAATATCTCAAGATTGATGATGTTGACAATCCATTAAATATCTTTCTACACTCCATTTTAATTTTTTTTTAATTATATGAAAATTTTATCCTAATTAAAATTACTAAAATGTATAAATAGATTCTAAATGTATTACAAAACAATTTCGATAGACTTCAACCTTACTATTTTTTTTTTTCTTTTTGTGTTTCACAAACCATAAAACTTTTTTTTTTTTTTTTTTTTTTGGATTGATCTACAACAAGAAACAAAGTTTTTTTTTTTTTTTTTTTTTTTTTTTTTTTTTTTTTTTAAGTGTTTATGTTTGCATAATCAAACAATAAGAAAAAAAAAAAATCGGATAAGTTACACACCTTAAACCGATTTAGAGTAAATAATAAATCATTGCTAATAATAAGAAAACCATGGTAAAGTAACTGTTTGCAACTAAATTAATAAACAAATGAAAGAGATTTGCACACCTTAAACTGATTTAGAGTAAATCGGATAAGTTTTTCTTCAATAAATTCTTCAAATCTTCAACACAATTTCGAGATCAAACATTCCTCTAGTGGGTCGATATGCAAGAACAACAATGTGGTTCTTTTAGTTGGTCAATTTGCAAGAATAGCAATTCGAATTTGATGAGGAAGAATGAAGAGAGAACAAGAAGGAAGAAGACAGTAGAAAAAAAAAATATATATATATAAAAAAATAAAAATAAAAATTGATGTTGGGGGTATTTTTATAATTTACAGATATACACTGAATTTTTTTAAAACATGTAGTTATTAACAATTAAACTTTCATACGTGGTCAAAAAAGAATTTTCGATGTTAGATGTGGTCATTTTTAGCTATTTCCACATAAAATAATCCTTTTATTCAATATGTTAACATAAATTATCAATAGGAGGATATCAAGGAATAGTGTGAACTAGGAGAAAAACTTGGATGGGACGGTCTCATTGACGTGGCAATGAGACCGTCCAATCAAAATGTGTTATTTACATTGGGAGTATAAATATATATATATTAAAGTATTATGTGGCACATTTTAATTGGACGGTCCATTTACCACGTCAATGAGACCGTCCCATCCAAGTTTTTCTCGTGAACTGGAGGTGGATAATGACCATTAATAGAAATAGAGAGAATAATGGCGAATAGATTAAACTATAGGGCGATTTTGATAACATCCCTTATTTATATATATATATATATGTGTAGAGAGAGAGAGAGAGAGAGAGAGAGTTGTATAATTAAACTTTGGCTCTAGCAACCTCTCAAAGGTTATTTTAATTTCATTGTTTTTTATAATTTGTAGTTGAGTGGCTGCTTCTACTTTTTGAAAGTGAACCCAACTGGTGAAGCTACTTTCCTTTGAAAGTGCTTTTAAATCTTTCATTTTAAAGAATCCCTCCGTGCTCTGTAATTCATTGACAGACATGAACACTCTTGCTTCAAAACCCACCTCTATGCTGCTTTCTAATGGTTAGTAACTTATAGTCTATATATATTTCACCTTTTATTTCTACTTCTGTTCTTTGATTGATCATCTCTTTCTGATAACAAATTTTCATCATCTCAGCTACTGGCACCAAAATTTGTGTCACTCAAAACTCATCAAGATCAATTCATCAGAAATGTTATTATATGGACCTGTCATGGATCAGGAGAGATGAATCATTGAAGGGGCTTGTCTACAGTACAACTCCAAAATCAATCACAAGTACTTTTCTTCTTCAAAAAATTCTCATTCTCTCCTTGTAAATTTTTTTTTTTTTTTTTTTTTTCACATTATTTTGTATGTAAAAAAGGTGTGGAGAAGAGGAGTAGTAAAAGATTCAAAGTGAGAGCCTTTAGTGAAGAGCAAGAGACTTTGGTAGTCAAATCTTGGAATGCTATGAAGAAGAAGAATCCTGGAGAACTTGGTCTCAAGTTCTTCTTGAGGTTATCATCCAATTATTTCTTCCTTCTTTTTTTTTTATTATATATATTTTCAAATTCATTATTATTTCAACATACCACTTTATTGAATTGAATGATTTTTCAGGATATTTGAGATAGCTCCATCAGCCAAGAAGCTGTTCAAATTTCTGAAAGATTCAGATGTTCCCGTGGAGCAAAATCCACAACTGAAACCTCATGCCATGACTGTCTTTGTTATGGTAATCAGTCTATTATACTAGAACATATACATTCTATGAAAAAGACCAAATCTTAGGATCTCTGCAGATTAGATTTTTATGTGTATTTGTTTATAACAATTCTTTAGTCAGGACGGTCATGAAAAAATATTTTCAGGATATTTAGTTTCGTAATGTTACAGAGCTGTTTCTATAAACGTATTCCTGAAAATCTTTTCAGTACAATCCTGAGAAAAACTCTATTTGCAGACTTGTGAATCAGCTGTGCAACTTAGAAAGGCAGGCAAAGCTACTGTGAGAGAATCCACTCTTAAAGATTTAGGTGCTACGCATCTCAAGTATGGTGTCGTGGACGAACATTTTGAGGTAATAAATAAGTTGAAATGATCGGGTCTGTGGTTTGCTCCTCCCGAAACATATTATGTTTCAAAATTTGAGTTTGTCTCTCTGAAAATGTAATTTGTGTATACTTGTTTGCAGGTGACAAAGTATGCCTTGTTGGAGACGATAAAGGAAGCAGTACCAGAAATGTGGTCACCAGAAATGAAGAATGCTTGGGCAGAGGCTTATGATCAATTGGTTACTGCCATCAAAAATGAAATGAAACCTCTTAATTAATTTATTTATTTTCATGAAAAATAAGTGGAAAATGTTATGTGATCATGTTTTGACTTGGTATTTGTATGCCCCTGTAATAAATTTATATTTTCCCAAATTAATAGATCTATGTTTTCTGGGTTTTTTTAATAATATTATTGATTGCTTCTTTCATCTTAGTTAGAAAATTTGGATTGAAATTCTTAGGATGGATCATGACCTTTTAATTAAAAAATAATATTATCAATAAAGTTATAATAATGGTCAAATGGTGGCAGGAATAGGATTCTTTGAATTTGGAAAAGGGATGTGTAGAAAAGAATCTTGTGAATACTTAATTATAACAAGGTTTCTTCCTAATTAAAAACTGTTAATTTAAAGGTTAGATTAAGAAGACAGAATAAGAAATGATTAATTTTTTGTTTTAATGATTAATAAACAGTTTTCTTCCGTATACTAATGGGAGTAGTCGAGTAGATATCCCATCCTCTCAAATTCCAATAATGAGAGCAGATATTCCAATAAGTTGGCGTTAAAGGTTAATTAAAAAGACTAAACGAAAAGAAAAAAAAAAAATCGTATGAGATTTCAGACACCCTGTGGGTCTCTTTTAGAGCTCTTGCAGTATGGACGTTTGACGAATTTTTTGGGCTAATTGCACAAACATCCGCCCTACTTTTAGGCATAATTGTATGCATATGGAACTTTTATACATAATTTTATAAACATCCTCTGCCGTTAGTTGACTTCCATTAACTCTAACTGTTGACCGCACACAATTTTAACCCATAATGACTAAAGTGCCTCTAGTTACCTATTTTATTATTTAAATTAATAATTAAAAAACGAAACAAAAAAGACAAAGAAAACAAAAAACAAAATTAATCATTTTTTTTTCTCTTTCTTTTTTTCAACCCCCAAACACAATCCAAAAATAAACTTAACAAACAAAAATCAAAACTCAATCCCACAAATCAAAACCAAAACTCAAATTCTCAATCAATAACCAAAAATCACATCCACAAATAAAAACTCAAATCCATTAATACCATAACCAGTTAACCACATCCATTTAAAAAAAAAAAAAATTAGAACTTCAACCTAGAAAGTTAAAAATTCACCGTTGAGGTTCTAATATTTTTCATTTTTTTTTTATATGGATGTGGTTAACTGGTTGTGGATTTGATGGATTTGAGTTTTTATTTGTGGGTTTTATTTTTGGTTGTTATTTGAGGATTTGAGTTATGGTTTTGATTTATGGGATTGAGTTTTGGATTTTATTTGTTAAATTTATTTTTGGATTGTGTTTAAGAGTTGAGAAAATGAATGAGAAAAAAAATGATTGATTTTGTTTTTTTTTTTTTTTTCCTTTGTCTTTTCTGTTTCGTTTTTTCATTATTAATTTAAATAATTAAATAGGTAACTAGGGGCACTTTAGTCATTTTTGGTTAAAATTGTGGTCAACGGTTAGAGTTAACGGAAGTCAACTAACAATAGAGGGTGTTTGTGTAATTATGGGTAAAAGTTCCATATACATGTAATTATGCCTAAAGTTAGGGTTGTTTATGCAATTAGTCCATTTTTTTTTCCGATGTTTATATAGGTAGATATTTTTATATTATGGGAATATACGCATACTTAGGTGTGTAGACATATCTAAACAACTTGTTTAATCTTGACAAATCCTGAACTAGCATGTGTATTTAAAAAAGAATAATGCTTATGAACTGACTGGTTAGTACCTAAAATATTGACCCCACTAATGAGAGTGTAGCACGTGGCCTAATTGTGAGAAAAACGTAGAAAGTAAAAGAAAAAAAATCCACGTGTTATAATCTCATTGGTGGGTCAGTATTTGGTCAGTGCCCAAGTATTATTCCTTAAAATAAATAAATAAATAAGAAAAATAAAAATCTAAAGCGGTTAGATATGTATTGGTTCAAAATTCAAAGACGAAATTAAATACAAACATGAAATGGAATATCAAATTATCTATTGTTCAACCAGTCACTGCATGCGTCATCCAACCCAACTAGCCAAAACCATGTTCGCTAGCTCCATCTGCCTCACGGAAACTAACAGCCCATTGTTTCTGAATAATTACATGACCATCAAGAATGGCTCTCCAATGCCATGAAGAGTTACGTTAATTAGCTCAATCTCTCCTCTATACTAAGATTTTCACATTATAAATTGAATGCAATTAATATTGTCACCAACATCAATCCATACACCATTTTTCCAAATCACATCCAATAATCTTTTTTTAATGCACCAAGAAATTACAAGCAATTAACGACCATGAATGCATGTGATCAAGGCAGAGGATTCACTGAAGAGCAAGAAGCTCTAGTTGTCAAGTCATGGAGTGTAATGAAGAGCAATGCTGGAGAACTGGGTCTTAAATTCTTCTTCAAGTAATTATAGCCAATTTTATTTATTTATTTTTCTTTTTTGTCTACATCTAAAGACTGAAATTCAATTAATACAATTTTTTTTATAATGTGTTAATTTATAATTAGGATATTTGAGATTGCACCGTCAGCACAGAAGCTGTTCTCATTCTTGAGAGACTCAAATGTGCCTCTTGAGCAGAACCCAAAGCTCAAACCCCATGCCATGTCTGTTTTTCTTATGGTATAATCAATTAACACCTTAATTTCATATTATTATATTAATTACTTAATTTAACTTGTTTTAATTTGATAGAGATAATCATTTTCTTACAGTCATAATATAATTAACATGTGGTAATTAAATAAAATATAAACACGTACAATATTGACAAGATCATAAGCACATCATCAAACACTACATTTTTTTTTTAATTTTCTTTTCTTTTTGGCTTTTTTGTCTGAAATTTCTTTGATTGGTGTTGTGTTGCTCTATCTGCAGACTTGTGAATCAGCTGTACAACTCAGGAAATCTGGGAAAGTAACAGTAAGAGAATCGAGCTTAAAAAAACTAGGAGCTGCCCACTTCAAATATGGTGTTGTCAATGAACATTTTGAGGTATATATGATATTCATTTTATATATATATATATAGTATTTCAATCTAAAAACACAGAAGAAGTCTATGATATTAATCATTTTGGGAAAAAAAAACTATATTTATAATGTTCATGAATGATTATAAATAAATGTTTGCACTCCACAGGTGGCAAAATTTGCACTGCTAGAAACAATAAAGGAAGCAGTGGGAGAGATGTGGTCAGCAGAAATGAAGAATGCATGGGGAGAAGCTTATGATCACTTGGTTGCTGCTATCAAATCTCAAATGAAGCCAGCAGAATCTGATATTAATTAAATTTTTAATGCTAGCTCAACATCTTCCCTAATTACATACAAATAATCGCATACAGGTTTCTGTATTGATTCTGTTTTTCTTTTTTTCCTTCTTTTTTTGGGGCCAATATATCGAAGGGACGGTCTTTTAAAAAAAACAAAGTTAAATATATATATATATATATATTGTGTAGTAACTTTCTGGTGCGAGATTTTTGTACGGAATCTCTAATTGCTATCGGTACATATTGGATTAACACATGTAGCTATTAAATTACCATAGATAACAATTGAGGATTTCGTAGGGGAAACCCCGCACATGATAATTTTTTGATTTGTTGTGTATTTAAATTTTAGTTAATGTTGGGTTTCTCTTCAATGTTGTGGGGTAGACATCTTTTGATTATGGAAGTAGATATATGGACCACATTTATTAGTGTTTGGTCTCGACAAGTTTCGACAGATCTCTGATTTCCAAAATAAAAACAAAATGACACAACACAACTATAACCGATCTCCTTAACATAAATATAAAATTCATTACCTTCTAATTATAACTCATTGATAAATTAATTTATTGTACACAACAAAAGCAATGAAATTTAATAAAGAGATTATACACACAAGAAAGCACAATTTCTCTTAATAATACCAACCATGAAAAGACAAATTAAGATGAGACTGCCAATTAATATTTTATCTCCATTTGCAATTTCAAAGTATTATTAACTTCAATTTCTATATATTTTGTAATCATACCTAAACTTAAAAAAAATAAAAAAATAAAAAAATAAAAAAATAAAATAAAAAAAATAAAATCAATAGAATATATTATCACCCGTTAGATTCATATGATCAAATTTGGTTGAAATCCGAGATCTCTAATTGTAATTACACACTAAGTGAACTAAAAAACAATAAATATTACCTGTAACACCAAAGAACTCTTGCTGGTTGCTCAACATTAATTGAATGTCTTTAATGGAATTTACCAGCACAATTTCCCAGTGATTGCCGGAGATGTCATTCCGGCGGCCTCAATTGAATTGGAACCCGACAACAAATAGCACAATTTGTATCTGAATAACGCAACGGCGTTTTGGGTGAGTACCCAAGTACTGAATCGGCCTGAATGGCTAGTGCACATAATTGTGGTAGAGAAAGTGGTGCTTGGGATTTTCTAAGTGGCATGAGAAAATAGATTTGACCTATCTGAAGTTGTTCATCTTCTTTCGTGTGATGCAAGGGAGAGTCAATTTGCATGGTATCTGAGCAACAAAGGAAGCAATTTGGGTTTTTGGAGAGGACCTGGCCTGCTTTGGTTGGTAGCTTGAATTCTTGTAGCTTGCCATCCAAGTGATGAATTATTTTGGCTGTTGATGACGATGATGACCCATTTAGGCCTCCACCTCTTCTTGTGTATTTATCAGAAGATGCACAAATATTTCCCATATGAAAATCTGCTTGAGAGAGAGAGAGAGAGAGAGAGAGAGAGAGAGAGAGAGAGAGAGAGAGAGAGAGAGAGAGAGAGAGACTGATCAATGTTTAGAGGGAAAATGATTTTGTGGCATGTAGTTTCAATTGATTCTCATATTTGTAGGGGTGTGCGGCGGATCGGAGCCAATGGATTTGCCATGATCTAAGATCTAATCCGATTCGATTGGATCGAAGAAATTGCAATCCGATCCAATCCAATTTTATAGGGGGATCCGATCCGATCTGATTATAAAATACTTCAATCCGATCCGGTCTGATCCGATGAATCGAATTAATATAAAGTCATTCGTAATATATAAAAGTTATAATATGAAATAAATAAAATCAAATAAATTATTTAAACATTACTAATTAACTCAAATAAAATTAACATTAAAAAAAAACATGACATAACTTGTAAACTTTATATAATTCAAAAAGTTTATAAATATTATTCATTAGCTCCAAATGTAAACTTAATAAGTCGTGATGTTGATGAAGAAGAATAGAAGAAAAGAAGATGGTGGATTGTTGACTGTAGAGAAATTGAGAAAAAAAAACCCAAAATAGTAACATTAAAAATTGTATATTGGCGGATTCGGTAGATTTCCAAACGGAAATCCAAGATCTGATATAATCCAATGGACTTTAGAATTTAGGATCCAATCCAATCCAATCCGATCACCTCTTTAGATCCGATCCGATCCAATGGATCGTATTGGATTGGATTGGATTAGATCCTGCACACCCCTACATATTTGGTTAATCCTAAGTGTTTGTCGTGTTTGATCTTCACCAATAGTGGTGCCTAAGTAGTTACTTTCACAACAAAAGGGAGATGTTTTCTGCACCTGTTTATTATTACCAATATGTTAAAAAAGGTACACAGCCACTTAACCGAGAGAGAGTTGATCGTGCGATTACTGTTTAAACATATAGAAAAAAGTTGAGATATAATATATAGCACTATAGCAGCATGCAGTATATCTTGGAATCTGGATTAAGCTTTTTAAAACTTGCAAATTTTGTACGATTTTTCCTTTTGAGAGACTAAAATGTGCTTTATTTGAAGAAGAATCCAAAGCTCAAGTTCGATGCCATATGTCGTCAATATTTATGGTAAACGTTATTCTCTTTGTATTCTTAGACAGCCGATTAAGGTCCAAGTGGGCTTTTTCATTTTTTTTTATTCCATTTGAAACTGATATTATCGTCTTTTATTATCAAGTCATATTAGACGATGTCCCAATTGGACTTTTAGTTTCCGGTGTTTTCTTTATATATATATATATAAGTTTTTTGTATCTGGATCATTGAATTTAAAAGATGTTTTGTTAAGTACATGCCAAGTTAGACCATCTCCAACCAGCAACTCTAAAATACAGCAACTTTCACACTTCCATCTCCAACCAGCAACTCCAAATCCTACTCTAAAAAGAATATTCCCTAAATATTCCTTTTTTATTATTTCACAACAATTAACAATTCACCCCTTAATTATGATAATATTACGATAAGTTAAGAAATTAACATAATATTACGATAAGCTAAGAAATTAATAAATTAATAAATTAATAAATTTAATTCATTAATAAATTAATGTTTATAAATAATAATTAAATTAAAACAAATATAATTTAACCAAAAGTATTAAATAATTAAAAGGATACAATTAGAATACATTTGATTTAATAGGAGTAAAACTGTGATTAAACAAAACTTTTAAAAAGGGATACAAGTGAGAAATCAGAAAATTAGCAAACAAAACTATCATTACATGAAAATGAAGGGACTGAAAAATAAAAAAAACCATGAAGATCAGCAAAGTAGTGCTGAACTGAGAGGAGCGCCAGATCTAGTGACAAAAACACAGCACCTCCACTTTGGCGATGAGGATGCAGTTCGGTTGGAGAAGAATGTTGCTGCAAAATGGAGATTTGGAGTTGGGTTGGAGATGCTCTTAAAGCATTTAAATCCAATATATATATATATATACATAAATATTCAAGTCAGTGCACATTGATATAACTTCATTAGTGCGTTAAACGTGAACAATTAGATTTACATACTTTGACTCAAAGTGTATGCACTTGTCAAAACTTCTCCATAATCAGTGGTCCACATATATTAGTACTGATGTAGTTAGTTAGTTACATCAGTGCGCACTAACCAGAACATGACTGTGTATATATATATATATATTTTTATGTAGAAATGTTTAAGTTAGTACACACTGATATAACTTCATCAGTACGTTGGATGTGGACCATTAGATTTACATACTTTGACTCAAAGTGTATGCACTTGTCAAAACTTCTCCATAATCAATGGTCAACATGCATTGATATTGATGTAGTTACACCAGTATGCACTGACCAGAACGAGGCCGTATATATATATATATATAATGTTTGTTTATGGAATTGCTTTGTTCTTTGTGTAACTTTTAGATTCTTTTTTATAAAAAGTAAAAAAAATAAAATAAAATAAAATAAAATAAAAAAGTTTGTAAAATAGAATCCGGAAGACTAAGAAGAAAAATCTATGGGAAATTATTATTCTCTCCCCTGTAGTTTACCCTATTCTCTAGTCTTCCCCCTCTAGTTTCAAAATTCTGTAATTTTCCTCCTCCTATGCCTATTTTTATATAGTGAGATTGGATATATTTGTGCATGGGATAGGGGGAAATTGAAGAATTTTAAAACTAGAGGGAGGAGACTGGAGAATACGACAAACTATAGGGGGAGAATAATAATTTCCCAAAAACAATTGAGGTCAACCGGTCAAGTGATTCAAGTCTTGCGGATCGACCCCATTGGCCCATTCTGATACCCAGTTATCTTTTTGACAAATTCATTCTAAAAAGCACTTCTTCTTCTTGTTTTTTTCTTTCTTTTTTAATATAAACATCATACAATAATAGCATATTAAAGGTGGTGGCTTGTCATTATAATTAGTTTGCTTTACTCATGTGAAATTGTTCCCAACATTCATTACTATTATTCATTAAATGAGGCTAAAGACTTAAATTTATAACTTCAACATTTATTAAATGAAAAAAGTAAATGATTTCAGATGAAATATAAATTAATGACTGAAAGTTAAAATCAAAAATTTTAATTTTTAAGTTAATATATACTTACAGGTAATCAGGTATTGTAATACTCCATAAAAAATATAATTACTATTATTCTATTACAAAAGCATATAGATATTCTTTTAATGTCCCATCTATATTCTTAGTCATCAATTAGAAGCTGGCTGTAGGTTGGGTCAAGCGATTTCCAGGTCTTGGAATACCTTGGCTCAAAAGCTGGCTCTAATGGCTTTTTCCTCCTATAGGGAGGTGTTATGGCTGATTCCTTGGCCTGTTGTTAGTTTTCCTGTGTAATGTTTGGTTTATTTATCAAAAAAAAAAAAAAAAAAAAAAAATCAATTATCACCCTTTACATGGGTTTGACTGAAACTGCTTTGGCTTCTTGGTGTTGTTTTGTGCCTAACAAATTTTTGCACTTAAAAAATTCCCAAAAATATACCCCTAAAATTTCTATTATACACATCCCCTTATATATATCTTTGTGGTGAGAGATTAAAGTTCCACCCTATGCGTTCAACAACAATATGTGAGAAGTTTTTTTATTGGTATCGTGGGAGTACATATCCAAGTCCGTGCCTGGGCCCAAACAATACATATAGTATTTGATTTCCGTATATCTTAGTAGACCAATATCCATCCCCTGTTAGATTTCAACAAAAGAAACTTAAAAAGAATTTCTATTATATTCTTGCATTATTATTTGTTTATATTGGCACAAGAGCATTTGGATTCTGAATTTCAATAGAATCAGAATGGTTCAGACGTCCATATTATCACTACATATAGTGAACTAAAAATTCTGAAATATTTTCTTAGGGAGAAGTGCAAATTATATTAATTAAAAATATAATAAAAAAAAAACAAGACTCTGTTTTTATGTCCTCCCTAATTAAATCCACAGCTTTGGCAACTCTCATCTGTTGCATCCACATGATCAGGCTCCAGAAAGCTTGGCCTCTACAACTCTATCAAAAGCTAAAAAAAGGGGAAAAAAATACGTCCGTCTCATTGAAGCATTTCTTCTGACAACGACGAATGTTACAGGATTCGATTTGTTGTCCATCTTGAACCTAAATACGCCTGGCGGAAACCTGAGTGGAAAACCCTACCGGAACTTCACGGCAGGCCTGCGGCTGAGACGACGGGGTTCGGTAGCTGACCCAATTAGTGGCGGTGATGAGATGGTTATCAGAGAGAGCTGAGCTGGCTTTGATGGCAAGAGAACAGAGTTCTTGGAGGGTTAGAGGAACATGAGATTTTGATAATGGCATGAGAAAGTAAATTTGACCCAGTTGAAGTTCTTCGTCTTCTGGTACATGAGGAAGAACAGAGTCCACGTACATGGACTCTGAGCTGCAGAGGAAGGTCTTAGGGTTCTGAGAGATCACGTTGCCGGCTTTGATTGGCTGCCGGATCTCTTGTAGCCTCCCATCCATGTGGATGATCTTAGCCGTTGATTGCCAGAACTTGATCATCATCATGTTCTTTGAATTTCCACCACCATTTTTGTTCTTACTTGTATACTGAGGAGATGCACAATTTCCCATTTTTGGACACAGAGAGAGAGAGAGATTGAATTGGGTTTTGGATTTGGTGAGGGAGAGAGACAAGAGATTGTGTGGAGAGATTGAATTGGGTTTAGGATTTGGTGAGGGAGAGAGACGAGATTGTGTGGTTTATATAGGGAGAGAAAATTAATGGAGATATTATTATTGTGAGAAAAAGAGATTTGACCTTTTAATAGTGATTTTTCTATAAAAAGAATATAGAAAATTATTTAATATTAGCATTTGTATTTTAATATAGTATGTTTAGATTTATATTTAGTACATGAAATAATCATGGAGGAGGGCTGCTAAGCAAATAATTAACAGGATGTGCGCAAGATTTAGTAAAGTCAGTTGTTAGTTATAATGGATTTTTTTTTTTTTTTTTTTTTTTTTGAAATTGGAAACTGAACGAGGGAGTGATCCACAGAGATGGAACACTACATATGCAATTCGGATATCTACTATCATAACTAGAAGATATTTACTACCACAATAACAGAGAGAGAGAGAGAGAGAGAGAGAGAGCACTCTTGATACATGATTGTAAAATGTTCATGTTAACTCAAATATCTTACCACTAACATAGAATGGGAAATGCAATCACCGGTGTTAATTAAGAAGAGATGTGCTATATATTGGTTGGATCTTGTCTTCATTTTTTCTTTTCTTTTTTTGAAAAAAAAAATAATGGACTTTGAACTTGCAGAGATCAAACACTACAAGTACGGTCCAAATATCTACTTATATAATCGGGAAATATCTACTCCCATAATAATTGAAAAAAACTTATTATACATACGTGTTAAATGCACATAGTTGGACTCCAACCAGTCGAGGAGTAGTTTCACAGCATCTGTGTTAAATGAAGGTATGCTGTAATGGATCTTATCTTGATTTCAGTTTTTTTTTTTTTACTATTATAAATTAATATATCTCTACAAAAATATTTAAAGATAACCATTCATGATTAAATATTTAAATTTAATATTACTTTTTGTTAAGTGGAATGCATTACAAATTTGAGTGGGGTGGCCTTTTTTTTTTCTAGATGCACATATGACATATGGCATGATGAGTACGTAGTGAGTAGTAGCTAATTAAGTTGGTTTGGTGCATTGTTTGTTTATGTGAACAGGTTCTGCCTGAATTGAAAGATGTATCGAAGGATTGAAACCTGAATTTTTCTATTTAGATCGTGAATGTTATTACATTTGTTTTTCATATACGCTATTCGTTTTGAATCCACCGATTGATTGATATTGATTTGTGCATGTGGTTCCTATATATATATATATATAACAAATCTAATTTAGCATAGTTACATTACACCTAATCTTCCTTTTAGTCTCTGAATAAACATAAATGGATTATAAACGAATGTTTAGCTGATAATGGAAATTTTTATGAACAAACGTCTAGAATTTAATAAAAATCTAGACTTAATCAAGATCAATGATGTAAAAGTCATGATCAAGCTATGTCAATGGCTATGAAGATAGTAAAAGAATATGACATAAAAATTTGATAATCATCCATAACCATGACAATTTTGATCACAACTACGCATCATTGATATGGTTTAGACCACTTAATTAGATCTAGGTTTTTATTAATTAAATTCGAATGTCTATACAAGATAATAAAATAACTACAATGATGCATATCATCTTTTATCTCAGTTCGTGACAAGTCTCGACATGCTTATTTTATAAATTAAACATGTGTGATGAGTAATTTTTTCATTGTTGTAGAAAATTGGGAATAGATCAATATCTCACAATTGTGGGAATACATATCCGGACCGTATATATAATGTTTAATCTTAACAAATCTCAGCATGTTTTGATAAACAGTAATGCTACACATCCCACCTAAAATCCCACATTTTTCATCCCACCATATGTGGCATGTGATGTGTTAAATGGTGAGTGGATATATAGGGTAGGTGAGATAAATCATCATTAATTTATATCTATTCACAATATAATGATAAAAGATTAACAATATAGGAATAGTTGAAAACTTTTGATACTCTCAATTCAATTTAAAAAGAAATTGAAAAAGAGCAAAATAATATTTTATTTCAAAAATAAACAGAAAATATATATTAAAAGAGTTTTTTTTTTTTTTTTTTTTTTTTTTGAAACAAATTAAAAGAGATGTTTGTTGCTCTTGCCTGGAAAATTCAGTACAATTTATGTCACATGTTTATAAATTTAGGAAGGAAGCATCGAGGTCCATATAACATTTGTTTGATGGATTTGATGTTTCAACATTTGTTTTTCAAAGTCAAGCCAGATTTTTCTATCTCATCAATTATTGCTTTTCTCTATCTGCTTTTAATTTCCTCTTTTCATGAACTCCTCTTCATTGGGTATATAACTTAATTTATTATTATTATATATAGGGGGAATTACACAAACATCCCCAATGTTTGATAAAATTACATGAATATGTCAGTTTTGACCATATATACACAAATTTTCCTCAACATTTGAAAATTGTTGCACAGACATCCCCTACCATTAGATGGATCCGTTAGTTAATGGTCAAACATGTAAAAAGTCCAAAATACCCTATATTTTTATTTCAAAGAAAATTAAAAATTAAAAAATAAGATAAAAAAAATATTAAAAAATATTTTAGAAAATATGAATGTATCTTAAATCAGAAAGCTAGAAAAAAAAAATTAGTTTCTGCAATTGTCCCTTGATTTTAAATAAATTTAAAATTTAAAATTTATTTATTATTAAATTGTTTAAAAACTATTTTTTTCTTATTTGTAAATATGAATTTTTTTTCTATGTTTCAGATTTAAGATACATTCATGTTATCTAAAAAATATATATATTTTATATTTTTTTATCTTATTTTTTAATTTTTTTAGTTTATTTAAAATAAAAATAAAGGGTATTTTAGACTTTTTACACTTTTGACTATTGACTAACGGATCCATCTAACAGCAAGGGATGTTTGTGCAACAATTTTCAAATATTGTGGGAAGTTTGTGTATATATAATCAAAACTGTCATATCTGTGCAATTTCATTAAACCTCGAGGAATGTTTATACAATTCCCCCTTATATATATATACACTATATATATTTTAATGCGTAAGATTCATCACTGAACCAACTCAATAGTATTGACGCGTGCTCCAAAACATCAAAGGGAAAATTTGAATAATTACAATATTTAGTACCCTCAAATCGGCTAATATGTCAAAACTATAGTGTGAACTGTGAACTGGGGTCGATCCAACAAGTAGCTATCGATAACAATGGATTATTTCGGTCTTTATTAATTTATAACTATTATTTTCTTCCTCTGGTGTCGTTTTAGGTGTCACTTTATATATGGAAAAATCACACTTTATGCTACACCACCAAATTATTATTAATTAATTACTTTTTTATTTTAATTTATTTGAATATAAGCAACATCAAGCTAATAAATTAGCTGCTGCTCAGTTCCTTCTCCATTGGATCTCTTTCTTCTTTTTTCTCCTTTTTGATTTCCTTTTTTAAAAGACTTGGAATGACACTTTTAATTAGTTTCCTTATCATTCATGTATACTAGTATAGGAAACTTCAAATGTTGTTTCCATTGTTAATTATGACTTGTGGTCCACTGATTAAAGTACCGATTATGAAATTTTGACTGAATCTTAAATTCATATACGCACATGCTAAGTTTGATTTCAAGACACGTCCATTAACACGGTTTAATTGTAAGGGTGTTCATCCAGTTTGACAATATTCTAAGTTTAAGTTGCCGCACAATAGATGATATATATATATATGGCTATTATTATAATATTATCATTAATTATATGGTTAAATTTATTTCTTTGTTATAAATTTCTTATTTTTTAAAAAAATATTACATTAATTCGTAATTTGGAAAGGGGGACAGACTCTAATCCACAACCTCTTATTTTAACTATTAATCACCTCCACTTAAATAATATCGTGGGTTGGAAATTGGAATCATGTCCTGATCATCTTTCAAACCTAATTAAAAAAATAAAAATAAATACTATTGATAACAAGCATAAGTATTATTAAAATTATATATATATATATATAACAAAACTTTTTCCATTTTCTTTAATTATTAATTAATCAGACTGTAACAATGGCATGCATATTTGTCTTGCTCTTTTTGAGCTGTTTTGGCTTCGTTGCCTGTTTGTGGCTCCGGCCGATGAATAAATCTCTTGTTGTTAAAAAAAATAAAAATAAATAAATAAACCAATGGTATGCATATATACAAAAGATGTAAAATATCTTCCCAAAACCCCTAGCTAAAAATGACAAGAAAATGTAATTATAGAACTTTGTACAAATTCTTAATCATATGAAATCCTTATTGTTCCTCCAAAATAACATTCAATTTTGTGGTTAAACTACCTCTTCCACCACCACGGCCACCACGCCTTTTTCCTCGTCCACTACTGCCAACACCCCTGCTGCCACCGGTGATCATCACACCACCCTCGCCACCACCGACGACTATCTGATCACGAGAGACATGACCCGACCCCGAAACCTTCTTATTGCCCGTAAAATACACCACAGCATCAACTCTTTTCATCCCACATGATCCACAGCACCTACTTTGGTTACTTGCCTTCAACGCCAAGCTTGCTTTGACAGCCAAAGAAGCCATCTCCTCAGCCATCAGAGGCCTCTCCGACAAACTCATCGGCAAGGAAAAGTAAAGCTGGCCTGGACGAAGCTCTTCATCACCATTGATCCCCGGAACCAAGCTATTGAAGTCCATATCATCCGAGTTACAGATAAAACAATTAGGGTTTCTCTCTAGCACCTGTGAAACCTTAATTGGGCATGCAAATTCTTGAAGCCTGCCATCTTGTAGAATCACTTTTGCTGTGGCTACATCAATTGATTCACATGAGCTGCAATTACTACCCATATGCGCGTGTTCTTATAATTTTCTTTATTTTTTGTGAGCCTTCTGTGATTTCATGAAGCTAGCTTATATATATATATATATGTATGTATGTGTGTGGCTTGTTAATTTTGATTATATTACTAATAAGATATTATTAGTTATTGGATTAGTCATTCAAATTTTCCACAATTGGATTATCAATGAATTAAACAATTAATTAAAGCAGAGGCTATATGCTCTTCATTTTCTTTGGCTGTACTTGTGACATTTTTGGACTCATTTATTTGACCTCTTTAACTGTCATATATATGCGAGATGGTACCCGATTAATTTTTTTTTTTTTAATGAGAATAATTAAAAATTTTGATTCGTCAGTAATGTACAAAGCTAGCTAGTAATTAATACTATAAATATTGATTAAAATGAGGTTGCAAAATTCTATAATATTGTATTTTATTGGAAAGATTCATTGAACTATTGTAAATCCTCTTTTTCCCGACTAAAAAAGAAACATAATCTTATTATTGAAAAATTCAACGATAAAACCGTGTTGATTAAGTCTAAAAGAGGTTGAGTACTCACCGGTGTATTGCTTACACCTACATCATTCAGGTCGTAGGTTCTAGTCGTGTCCCCTATACAAAAGTTAGTGTTAATTTCACATATTAGTAAGGCGAGATGAGGTTCATCCAATTGTATACCCCTCACACATATATACACCGTTAGTTTGTGTGTTCAAGTCATCCTCTCTCCCTAAAATTCTGAATTTATGTATTAAAAAAAATTGCATAATAGTATTATACGTACTACATATAATGTTCATAATCTATGAAACATGGTCCAATGGGGCGGGGGAGAGTCCCCCCACCCCCACCCCCATTTCCCCATTTCCCCCCTTTCTAATCCTAAAATTTTTCAATCCAAAATTTGGAATTCGAAATTCGATCGGACCAAACTTTTGTTTCATCCTGTTTCAATAACCAATCCAACAATTAACAAAATATACAATTTAAAAAATATATAACTGATTTAATTTAATCCAAAATTAATACAAATAACTATAATAATATATTGTTAGTGTATTACACTATTACACATAAAAGTTTAAACAAATTTAAAGTTTTCGATCAATCCAAAATATGAGTAATACATTAATAGAGTTAGAGGTTTTTTTTTTTTTTTTTTTTTTTTTTTTTTTTTTTTTTTTAAGAAAATAAAATTAAAAATATATAAATAAATAAATAAATAAAAATATCCCAATTTAAAAAATGGGGGAATGGGGAAATGAGGTTTTTTTTTTTTTTTTTTTTTTTTTTAAGAAAATAAAATTAAAAATATATAAATAAATAAAAATATATACGGGATTTGGAGCCCTACCCCCACCCCCCATTTAAAAAATGGGGGAATGGGGAAATGAGGTGAGGATGGTACCCCCACCCCCACCCCAAAACTCCATTTGGGGGCAAATTTTGCCCCCAAATGGGAGTAGGGCCCCGTGGGGGTGGAGCCCCATGGGGGAAATTCTCATCCCTAAACATGGATCTTGAAAAAGATCAAAAGATCAAGAATATAAACAAATTACTAGCAAAATTAAAGGGAAAAAAAAAAAAAAAAATGGGATCATGTAGCTTGTGTGTGTGATTCACGAAAATTGGTGATCTGGTTCCGTTGATCGATTGACTGAAATTCATTCATGTAAGTTGCTGATGATGATTCCTCTCATTTTCTGCTATCTTACGTTTAAAGTTAATTGCTGCAGGCATGTCACTGTCCAAAGAGACAAGGCCAAAAACCTAATAAAAAAAAAAAATTCCACAAAACTATATATGTGAGTCACGAGGGTCCAGAGTCCAGACGCGCTACTTTAATCCCATCTCAGTCAAAAGAGCAGTTAAAGAATTGGGTAGTTACTTTCAAGGGAAATTATCATTCTTCCCCTGTAGTTTGCCATATTCTCCAGTCTCCCCCTATAATTTTAAATTTCTCTAATTTCTCCCATCTCATGTCTATTTTTATATGGTGAGATTGGTTGTATTTGTACATGGGAGGGGGAAAGTTGGAGAATTTTGAAACTAGAGGGGAGAGACTGGAGAATACAGCAAACTACAGATGGGAGAATAATAATTTCCCTGCTTTCAATGATTGAATAATTGGTCCTTTAATTAATTTAAGGGTTAACTTAAAAAAAAAAAAAGGGTTAATTAGCATGCCCCACAACAATTAAAAGTTAATTTTCTTTTAATTAATTGCTTTCTCTTTTACCATTTCTCTTTACTTATTACTTGAGGATCACACCTTTAATTAAGGTCTTAGTTGAGCAATTTTTTATTGTAAAAGACTCAAATCAGCTATCCAAAAATGATTTCTCAATTTGTGTCTAACTAACCAAATTGATACATGTATCTAGATTTATGGAAGAAGTTGAAAAAAAAAAAATTAAATGTAGACACATATCCCAATTTGGTTGGTTATACAAAAATTGGGACACCATTTTTTTATAGCTGATTTGAGTCCTTAAATTTAGAGATAATTATCCCGGTAGTCATCAATTTGGTTGACTAACTATTATCAAAATAGCCATTACATGGAGAATTAGTTTCAAAATAGCCATGTTTTGACGAACATCGTGATACTAATGGTTATTCCATTACAATACCGTTAAGTTTTTCTAGAACCACTCTAGTGGCCATCAATTTTGAATTATTCTTAACAAGTATTTTTAGGAGGGATTTTAACATTACATAGTAATTTAAATTTTAACAAAAGAAGATAATTTTGATATATTTTTTATAAAAAACAAATTTTTATCGAAAATGTTTTCTTAAAAAAAAATACTCTCAAATACGCACTTTAACTCTATTAATAATAAATATATGACTTCTCTGTTTCTCTTTGTGAGAAATTTGTAATTCAACATACAAATAAACATAAAAAAATTTCAAAAAAAAAAAAAAATGGTTGCAAGAGACTTGAACATGGGCAGCATCATGAAATTGAAGAATCATTAGTTCAATTGGTTTGATTTTTTTTTTTTTTAAAAAAAAAGGATAATTACCTGGTGACCATCAATTTGGTTGACCACTACCAAAATGATCATCCATTTAACGGCAAACTTAACGAAGTTTGACGGAATGACCATTAGTGTTACGGTGTTCGCCAAAAATGGTCATTTTGAAACCTATTCCTCATCTAATGTCCATTTGATAGTAGTCAACCAAATTGATGGTCAACGGAGTAATTATCCCTTAAATTAATTTCTCAATTATGGTAATAAAGTCCTCACAATCACTTTAATATGAACCTCAAATTTACAGTTCAAAGAAAACAATTAATTACCCAATTATTAATTTTCTTTATTTTCATCTCTTACTACAGGTACACATATAGCCCATTAACTTAGAGGTGTGTTTGGGAGCTCCCATTAGTTTTCACATTTTTCAAAGTGTTTTTTTTTTTATTAAAGACAAAATTATGATGAAATCCCTATGATCCAAGGATGGTAAAAGATCGAGATTAAAGGATATTAGGCATTTATTGAAACGTTATCAAATATTTTTCTAAAAAAAAAAAAAGTTCTCTTTAATTAGGATCATCTAAGAGACACTTGTATTTATTTTCGTTTAAATTATATGACACATCACCATATTTTTACCATTTAAGTAACGTAACTTCAATCATAATAGTACACATAACAAAGTATGGTGATATGTATTATTTATGCTCGAAATATATCTAAAATATGTGTCCATGAAAGAAAAATTGATGTAAGGAGCTGAGTCATTTAAAGAATAATAATGAGATGAGATTGACGATAAGCCATGCTCATGCACCTCAATAAGTTGTGGGTTTAGGTAATATTATTTTTATTATTGTGTCACGTATAATTTTAAGAAATTTGATAAGTATTATAAGCGCAGTCAGAGTGGCTACCCATAACAGAGGGAGATTCCGTCTCTCAAGGCTTATTATTATTTTTCTTTCTTTTCTAAAAAAACAACAGGAAGAACATAAACCATTGTTAAGTTAAATCTAATACCCTCTTTAACTTTCAAGAGAGAAATTTCATATTATATATATATATATATATAAGGCGGATCCACAAGCGGGCAGCCCTCTAAAAAAAAAAAAAAAGAAACAGGGCAAAATAATTTATTTTAATTGGATAATAGTTTATCATGTAACAGTTTACTCGGTATATAATAGTTTATAATAATTTATAATGTAATGGAAGCTTTAATTGGGTAGGGACATAGGATAATGTGCAAATTAAACCATTTATATCGGTTTATTTCTTAATATATATATATATATATATAATTATATATAATTAGTTAAATTTTTTTACTTATAAAATTATAGTTAATTACATAATAAAAATTTGAAAATGGTTTTAGACAGTGTAACTTATTTCATTTGTCTAGAAACCAAAAGATAATAAAAATACTTTCATCAAAAATCATATTAAAAATTTTTATTCTTAATTAATGGATCACATGTCTTGCACGGAATGTACACCAAGGAGAAAAATCACAAGAGTTCTCTCCACAATCCATACTGAATTTAATAAATTTAGTATGAGTGGTTGTGAGTCATTAATAAAGCTGTATAAATTTATAATATACTGATTAAATAAAAGTGAATAAATCCAACAATGGATAGCTAGTTAAGGAATTGGTTTTATAATGTTAGTACTTATCAAAAAAATAATAATTATTATATATATAATTTAGCCCGGGTTGTAAATAAGATTGAGCTCTTTGTGTGGCAGCTCCTCCACGGTAGGGTGATGGTTAGGGACAATCTGAATAGGTTTGGTGTCCAGCTTGCTTCAGGTGCTCTTTGCCCTTTTTGCAATGACAAAGTAGAAACTATAAATCATCTCTTCCTTCTTTGTAACTGGTCTTGGAGGTTATGGCTTCATTGTATGAATTGGTGGGGTATTTTCTGTTGTTGTTCCAGCTCTATTGTTGATTGGTGGATTGGCTGGAATAATTTGTGCCCTTGGACTTTTTCGGCTAGAGCTTGGAGGACCTTATTTTGTGCGGTTGTTTGGTCCATTTGGGATGTGAGAAACAAATTCATTTTTAAAGATGAGCAGCCAGTGTTCACTAGAGTTGTAGACATGGTGCGTTTTAGATTGGGATGGTGGTTTAAGCATTTCGGTAGAGGATCGAAGATTCCCATTACTCATATTCTTTTGAATATTGTGGAATGTTGTTCGGAAGCGCCAAAACAGAAAAGCCAGAGACTGGAAAAATGGTCCCCCCCTCTGATTAATTGCCTTTACTTTAATGTTGACGGATCGGTGAAGGACTCTCCTGGTCCTGCTGGAATTGGAGGAGTTTTACGTGATCATATGGGTAAAATTCTGTGTGTGTTCTCTGCCTATGTTGGTATTCAAGATGTTATTATGGCTGAGCTTTTGGCGATCTTGAGAGCTTGCGAGCTTTTTGGGTCGAGGCCTGAGTTGGCTTATAGATCCCTCACTGTTATTAGTGACTCCAAGTTGGCGGTTAGCTGGGTTTCGGGTAATTCTTCTGATTTTAACAGCCATGCCAAGTCCATTCAAGACATTCGTAATTGGTTAGATAGCTTCGAGTCGGCGGTGGTGGATTTTCGGCCAAGATCGTCAAACTCCTTTGCGGATACTCTAGCCAAGAAAGGCTCCAATCCTCGTGTTGATGACCTTTGGTGGAGTTTATCCTGATGTGGTTGGTGGTCTGTTTGGGTTGTTTTGCTTTTCCTTTTCTCCTTTTCGGTGGCTGTGTGTTTGGCCTGCCTTCTGTGCGTTTTTTCTCTGTTCTGGTGTGGGTTGTTTTGGCGTTGTTTTGCCTGTTTTCTGGTTGCTTTTTGTGCTGCTGTTTGTGGTCTTTGCCTGGCTTGGTGCCCCTTAATCTGATTGCCTTTTAAAAAAAAAAAATATTTCTTGTGTCTAAAACCTTTCACATTAAAATTAAAATTCTGAAAGAATAAATAAATAAAAATCAACCCAGCTAGCTAACACACATCACCCTTCTCATCCTCCAAAATGACACTCAATTTTGTAGCAAATTTTCCTCTCCTCCCACCACCACCACTACTTCTCTCTTTTCTCTTCACCACAAATCCAACATCACAACCGTCAACACAACCATCACCGCCGCTGCCACCGACTGTCTCCATTTCACCACATTCAACTCTCCTGCTATTAAATTTGATCACTTGATCAATTCTTTTAAATCCACATTTACAACAGCACTTCTCTCCACCACCAACCAGCTGAAGTGCCAAACCTGCCTTGACTGCCAAGGAAGCCAAATCTTCTGCCCTAAGAGGACTGTCCAACCAACTCAAAGGCAAAGCAAAGTAAAGCTCACCTAGTTGAAGCTCCTCCTCTTCGCCCATGGACATAAGAACCTTGTCGAAATCCATGTAGTCTGAGTTGCAGATAAAACAAGTAGGGTTTTCTTGTAGTACACATGAAACCCTAACCGGGTACGAGAATTCTTTGAGTCTACCATCTTGGAAGATCAGCTTGGCTGTGGCTATATGATCAGTTGAGCTGCAAATACCCATATTGAGAATTCTTTGAGTCTTCCATCTTGGAAGATCAGCTTGGCTGTGGCTGTATGATATAGTCAAAACTATAGTGTGAACTGTGAACTGGGGTCGATCCAACAAGTAGCTATCGATAACAATGGATTATTTCGGTCTTTATTAATTTATAACTATTATTTTCTTCCTCTGGTGTCGTTTTAGGTGTCACTTTATATATGGAAAAATCACACTTTATGCTACACCACCAAATTATTATTAATTAATTACTTTTTTATTTTAATTTATTTGAATATAAGCAACATCAAGCTAATAAATTAGCTGCTGCTCAGTTCCTTCTCCATTGGATCTCTTTCTTCTTTTTTCTCCTTTTTGATTTCCTTTTTTAAAAGAATTGGAATGACACTTTTAATTAGTTTCCTTATCATTCATGTATACTAGTATAGGAAACTTCAAATGTTGTTTCCATTGTTAATTATGACTTGTGGTCCACTGATTAAAGTACCGATTATGAAATTTTGACTGAATCTTAAATTCATATACGCACATGCTAAGTTTGATTTCAAGACACGTCCATTAATACGGTTTAATTGTAAGGGTGTTCATCCAGTTTGACAATATTCTAAGTTCAAGTTGCCGCACAATAGATGATATATATATATATGGCTATTATTATAATATTATCATTAATTATATGGTTAAATTTATTTCTTTGTTATAAATTTCTTATTTTTTAAAAAAATATTACATTAATTCGTAATTTGGAAAGGGGGACAGACTCTAACCCACACCCTCTTATTTTAACTATTAATCATCTCCACTTAAATAATATTGTGGGTTGGAAATTGGAATCATGTCCTGATCATCATCTTTCAAACCCAAATTGTACTAATTAAAAAAAAAAAAATACTATTGATAACAAGCATAAGTATTATTAAAATTATATATATAACAAAACTTTGTCCATTTTCTTTAATTATTAATTAATCAGACTTTAACAATGGCATGCATATGTACAAAAGATGGAAAAAATCTTCCCAAAACCCCTAGCTAAAAATGACCAAGAAAATGTTATTATAGAACTTTGTACAAATTCTTAATTATATGAAATCCTTATTGTTCCTCCAAAATAGCATTCAATTTTGTGGTTAAACTACCTCTTCCACCACCACGGCCACCACGCCTTTTTCCTCGTCCACCACTGCCAACGCTCCTGCTGCCACCGGTGATCATCACACCACCCTCGCCACCACCAACGACAATCTGATCACGAGAGACATGACCCGACCCCGAAACCTTCTTATTGCTCGTACTATACACCACAGCATCAACTCTTTTCATCCCACATGATCCACAGCACCTAATTTGGTTACTTGCCTTCAACGCCAAGCTTGCTTTGACAGCCAAAGAAGCCATCTCCTCAGCCATCAGAGGCCTCTCCGACAAACTCATCGGCAAGGAAAAGTAAAGCTGGCCTGGACGAAGCTCTTCATCACCATTGATCCCCGGAACCAAGCTATTGAAGTCCATATCATCCGAGTTACAGATAAAACAATTAGGGTTTCTCTCTAGCACCTGTGAAACCTTAATTGGGCATGCAAATTCTTGAAGCCTGCCATCTTGTAGAATCACTTTTGCTGTGGCTACATCAATTGATTCACATGAGCTGCAATTACTACCCATATGCGCGTGTTCTTATAATTTTCTTTATTTTTTGTGAGCCTTCTGTGATTTCATGAAGCTAGCTTATATATATATATATGTATGTATGTGTGTGGCTTGTTAATTTTGATTATATTACTAATAAGATATTATTAGTTATTGGATTAGTCATTCAAATTTTCCACAATTGGATTATCAATGAATTAAACAATTAATTAAAGCAGAGGCTATATGCTCTTCATTTTCTTTGGCTGTACTTGTGACATTTTTGGACTCATTTATTTGACCTCTTTAACTGTCATATATATGCGAGATGGTACCCGATTAATTTTTTTTTTTTTTAATGAGAATAATTAAAAATTTTGATTCGTCAGTAATGTACAAAGCTAGCTAGTAATTAATACTATAAATATTGATTAAAATAAGGTTACAAAATTCTACAATATTGTATTTTATTGGAAAGATTCATTGAACTATTATAAATCCTCTTTTTCCCGACTAAAAAAGAAACATAATCTTATTATTGAAAAAATCAACGATAAAACCGTGTTGATCAAGTCTAAAAGAGGTTGAGTACTCACCGGTGTATTCCTTACACCTATATCATTCAGGTTGTAGGTTTTAGTCGTGTCCCCCTATACACAAAAGCTAGTGTTAACTTCACATATTAGTCAGACGAGATGAGGTTGATCCAATTGCATACCTCTCACACATATATACACCGTTAGTTTGTGTGTTTAAGTCATCCTCTCTCCCTAAAATTCCGAATTTATGTATTAAAAAAAATTGCATGATAGTATTATACGTACTATATACGTATAATGTTCATAATCTACGAAACATGGATCTTGAAAAAGATCAAGAATATAAACAAATTACTAGTAAATTAAAGGGAAAAAAAAAATGGGATCATGTAGCTTGTGTGTGTGATTCACGAAAATTGGTGATCAGGTTCCCTGGATCGATTGACTGAAATTTATTCATGTAAGTTGCTGATGATGATTCCTCTCATTTTCTGCTATCTTACGTTTAAAGTTAATTGCTGCAGGCATGTCACTGTCCAAAGAGACAAGGCCAAAAACCTAAAAAAAAAAAAAAAATTCCACAAAACTATATATGTGAGTCACGAGGGTCCAGAGTCCAGACGCGCCACTTTAATCCCATCTCAGTCAAAAGAGCAGTTAAAGAATTGGGTAGTTACTTTCAATGATTGAATAATTGGTCCTTCTTTAATTAATTAATATAAGGGTTAACTTTAAAAAAAGGGTTAATTAGCATGCTCCACAACAATTAAAAGTTAATTTTCTTTTAATTAAGTGCCTTCTCTTTTACCATTTCTCTTTACTTATTACTTGAGGATCACTCCTTTAATTAAGGTCTTAGTTGAGCAATTTTTTATTGTAAAAGGACTCAAATCAACTGTCCAAAAATGATTTTTCAATTTGTGTCTAATTAACCAAATTGGTACATGTATCTACATTTATAGAAGAAATTGAAAAAAAAAAAAATTTAAATATAGACACATGTCCCAATTTGGTTGGTTATATAAAAATTGGACACCATTTTTTGATAACTGATTTGAGTCCTTAAATTTAGGGATAATTACCCCGATAGTCATCAATTTGGTTGACTAACTATTATCAAAATAGCCATTAGATAGAGAATTGGTTTCAAAATAGCCATTTTTTACGAACACCGTGACACTAACGGTCATTCCATTATAATACTGTTAAGTTTTTCTAGAACCACTCTAGTGGCCATCAATTTTGAATTATTCTTAACAAGTATTTTTAGGAGGGATTTTAACATTACATAGTAATTTAAATTTTAACAAAAGAAGATAATTTTGATATATTTTTTATAAAAAACAATTTTTTATCAAAAATGTTTTCTTAAAAAAAATACTCTCAAATACGCACTTATACTCTATTAATAATAAATATATGACTTCTCTGTTTCTCTCTGTGAGAAATTTGTAGTTCAACATACAAATAAACATAAATTTTTTTCAAAAAAAAAAAAATGGTTGCAACAGACTTGAACATGGGCAACATCATGAAATTGAAGAACCATTAATTCAATTGGTTTGATTTACAAAAATAATAATAATAATAAATAAATAAATAAATAAATAATTACCTGGTGGCCATCAATTTGGTTGACTACTACCAAAATGATCATCCATTTAACGGAAAACTTAACAAAGTTTGACGAAATGGCCATTAGTGTTATGGTGTTTGCCAAAAATGGTCATTTTGAAACATATTATTCCTCATCTAATGTCGATTTTGATAGTAGTCAACCAAATTAATGGTCAACGGAGTAATTATCCCTTAAATTAATTTCTCAATTATGGTAATAAACTCCTCACAATCACTTTAATATGAACCTCAATTTTGCAATTCAAAGAAAACAATTAATTTCCCAATTAGTAATTTTCTTTATTTTCATCTCTTACTACAGATACATGTTGGGGATAATGCCCTAAGAACATATGTTGTTAATCGTCTTGCTGAATTGATAATTAGATTGACATTCTATTACATATTTGTGTGCATTTAATGTTATTAATATTGTATTAATAACATAAAATTCCATGATTATTAAATGTAATATTAAACATAGTATATAAGTTGTTGTATACATGAGGATTATGTTTAATATAATAATCTTAATTGTTTGTAATTGACAATTAAAGTTGGGATCTTTAATTAATTAAAATTACTAGTACGGTTTATTCCCATTAAGAATGGAACAGTTTTATCCGAGCTGTTGATGTGGTGACATTAGAATGAATGTACTTTGTATAATAAGATTATACAAGAAGTGGACACGATAAATTGGAATCTTTAATAATCTCCATCTTGAAATAAAGTATTCCCTTTTATCAATCAGATGGTCATATATGGAACGATCTTAATCCTGAGTATTTAACAAACTCCTACTTATAGAGTTGTGTCTTTTGACTTATTCGGTATGGTTTGCTCTAATTACCAAATCTAAAAACCTTGTATATTGGAGACATGATGATATACTTAGCTGGGAATGATAATATACAAGATGGAATCCATTCCTTCTTAATTGAAGCAAACAAACAGTTCTCTTGAATAAATGATTCGGGTCTTGAACAATAGAGCGCTCAATTTATGATAAAATCATAAATAATTGTTCATTAGAGAATCACAGGCACTCAAGGATAAAGACGTAATTGAGAGGTCAACGGATTTGAACCTAGCTCATATTATGAACTGTTTATGGATGATTGATCTATATGTAATGAGTATATCAATGGATGGTTCGATTCCTATTCGAGTAATTAATTCTATAATGACAAGAGTGCAGTTCCAGTTTTTTAATGGAATAAATTTGGAATTAATAAATCTAATATTTAATTAAAGAGTTTAATTAAATATTGAAGATTTATTGGAGCTTAAAATTATAGCTCCATGTATCCCCATGCCATCTCTATAACGCTGTATTGAATATTAAGGTATACTGAGGCTTAATGATTAATTTGGAATTAATCATCTATACATAAAGAAGTTTATATATTATTTTATTAATTAAATAATGATTGATTATTTAATTATATATATATTAAATAATATTTTGATTATTTAATCGTATATATAATATAATAAGTTGATTATTTAAATAAGTAAAAATATATATATATATATTTAATATTGATTATATATATTATATATATTACATTATTTTTTTAGGGGAGGTAAATCGGTGGGTTTCAATTTTTGTTTTTTATAGTCAAAAACATGGGGTGGGTTTTGTAGTCAAAATTGGGGTGGACGGCAAGGCAAGTAAGTCCTCTTGCTTTTCAACTAGTGCATATTTTTGTTGGTTTTTTCTTCATTGCATTAAAAGCAATGTGGAATACAAGCTCCTATTCTATGCTTCTATATATCACCCACCTCCCAATATATAGCTCTCTCTCTCTCTCTCTCTCTCTCTCTCTCTCTCTCTCTCTCTCTCTCTCTCTCTCTCTCTCTCTCTCTCTCTCGTGTGTTCAAGAAGGATAAAAATGAGTATTTTATTTTTGAGTTGATTCATATTTTGAGCTTCATGAAAACAAGATAAGAAGAGTTCTTGTTTTGAGAAACACAAGTTCAAAACAGGAGAGAGTGATAACAAAAGAGAAAAATTATTTTTAAGGTCTAAGCCTCTAAAGAATGATGTGAGAGTGTCTCTCAATATTTTTATAGTTGTCTCAAGTGTTGAGTACACAACAAGTATAGAAATTCGAGAGTCGAATTTTTCTATTCAATACCGAGACGCCCACTCGTCGGTTCTTTGGTGTTGGAGATTTGGTGTGAAAGAACTTGGTTCGAGGGAATCATGAAAATTCTACAGTGGAGGAATTCGGTTTGAGCATATCACAGAAAGTGTACAAGAGTAACTATTTCTTTCCCTACTATTTATAGTTAAATATTAGAATCAATATAATTACAATGATCCAGCTAAAATGCTTTTGTTTTTTATGAAAATTTTTGAAAACCAGGCGCACCGCCCTTCCGCTGCGCGGATACCGGTTCCGGTTCCTGGAACCTACAGTACACATATAGCCCATTAACTTAGAGGTGTGTTTGGGAGCTCCCATTAGTTTTCACATTATTCAAAGTTTTTTTTTTTTATTAAAGACAAAATTATGATGAAATCCCTATGATCCAAGGATGGTAAAAGATTGAGATTAAAGGATATTAGGCATTTATTGAAATGTTATCAAATATTTTTGCAAAAAAAAAAAAAAAAAAAAAAAAGTTCTCTTTAATTAGGATCATCTAAGAGACACTTGCATTTATTTTCATTTAAATTATATGACACATCACCACATTTTTACAATTTAAGTAACATAACTTCTATCATAATAATACACATGACAAATTATGGTGATATATATTTATGCTCAAAATATACCTAAAATATGTGTCCATGAAATATAAATTGATGTAGGGAGTTGAATCATTTAAAAAATAATAATGAGATGAGATTGACGATAAGCCATGCTCATGCACCTCAATAAGTTGTGGGTTTAAGCAATATTATTTTTATTATCGTGTCACGTATAATTTTAAGAAATTTGATAAGTATTATAAGCGCAGTCAGGGTAGGGTGGCTACCCATAACAGAGGGAGATTCCGTATCTCAAGGCTTATTATTATTTTTCTTTCTTTTCTAAAAAAAACAAATCGATACAACAGGAAGAACATAAACCATTGTTAAGTTAAATCTAATACCCTCTTTAACTTTCAAGAGAGAAATTTCATATTATATATATATATATATATATTAAGGGCGGGCAGCCCTCTAAAAAAAAAAAAAGAAACAGAGCAAAATAAAGCTTTAATTGGATAATAGTTTATCATGTAACAGTTTAATCGGTATATAATAGTTTATAATAATTTATAATGTAATGGAAGCTTTAATTGGGTAGGGACATAGGATAATGTGCAAATTAAACCATTTATATCGGTTTATTTCTTAAAAATATATATATATATATAATTATATATAATTAGTTAAATTTTTTTACTTACTTATAAAATTATAGTTAATTACATAATAAAAATCTGAAAATGGTTTTAGACAGTGTAACTTATTTCATTTGTCTAGAAATCAAAAGATAATAAAAATACTTTCATCAAAAATCATATTAAAAATTTTTATTCTTAATTAATGAATCACATGTCTTGAATGGAATGTACACCGAGGAGGAAAATCATAAGAGTTCTCTCCACATGATGTTAGTACGTATAAAAAAATAAAATAAAATAAAATAAACTAATTATATATATAATTTAGCCCGGGTTGTAAATATTTCTTGGGTCCACCCCTATACATGGGAAAACCTTCCACATTAAAATTAAAATTCTGAAAGAATAAATAAATAAAAATCAACCCAGCTAGCTAACACACACCACCCTTCTCATCCTCCAAAATGACACTCAATTTTGTAGCAAATTTTCCTCTCCTCCCACCACCGCCACTACTTCTCTCTTTTCTCTTCACCACAAATCCAACATCACAACCGTCAACACAACCACCACCGCCGCTGCCACCGACTGTCTCCATTTCACCACATTCAACTCTCCTGCTATTAACTTTGATCACTTGATCAATTCTTTTAAATCCACATTTACAACAGCACTTCTCTCCACCAACAACCAGCTGAAGTGCCAAACCTGCCTTGACTGCCAAGGAAGCCAAATCTTCTGCCCTAAGAGGACTGTCCAACCAACTCAAAGGCAAAGCAAAGTAAAGCTCACCTGGTTGAAGCTCCTCCTCTTCGCCCATGGACGTAATAACCTTGTCGAAATCCATGTAGTCTGAGTTGCAGATAAAACAAGTAGGGTTTTCTTGTAGTACACATGAAACCCTAACCGGGTACGAGAATTCTTTGAGTCTACCATCTTGGAAGATCAGCTTGGCTGTGGCTATATTATCAGTTGAGCTGCAAATACCCATATTGAGAATGATCTATATATAAGATTAGCTTGGCTGTGGATATATGATCAGTTGAGCTGCAAATACCCATATTGAGAATTCTTTGAGTCTTCCATCTTGGAAGATCAGCTTGGCTGTGGTTATATGATCAGCGATCTATATATGATCAGTTAGTTTGACAAACTGTGGAAGAATAGCGAGAGTGATCTATATATAAGCACATTTAGATAAATATTTATTAAGTGAGTCTCTCATGAGGGATCTCTTATTTTAATTTTGGCAAGAACCTTTATAAAATCACATCGATTTTTATGAATTTTGATTTGAATATTTTTTGTGTGTGTGTGTGTGTGTATAATAAATTCATTGAAATCTATCTATAAATAAAATTTGAAAATTTTTCAAACGGTAGAACTATTTTTCATAAATTTTCCTATATTTCTCCCATTTTTCCGATTCTTTATGAGAGACTCATTCAATATTTGTTATTCAAATTGATGATTAATTTATTGGTAAACTATTAATCTTTTATGGACGGCAACGTTAACCGGGCAAATATAAAATTGCGCATATTCTTAAATATGTAACATTACATAACCTAAAGGTAAAATGGTAACACGACCCATATTTTATTGTTAGATATCTAAAATATTGGATCATATTATAACTTTAATTATTTGTCTTTCTTAAAGCCTACTTCGGCAATTAGTCGTCATTTTTTAAGTACCCATTGCTTACATCGCTTTAATTTTATAGATAACACAAGATATATAAAATATGTCATATCTGGTGTCAAACTTGGGTTAAATTATATGACATTAATTAGTTAATAAACAATGGAAATTACAATGAAAAAAATAATAATAATAATAAACATAATTCGTTTTTCGCTAAGAAGATGCTTGTTTAATGTAGTGATTGAATTCGACAACTTAATTTTTTATTTAAGAAAGAAAAAACAAGATAGTTATTGGTAATTTAAATTGCATTCAAAAGCATAATAAGATTCTCTTATCTTTGCTTGAAAGAGATTTTTCGTCTGATAGGCAAAGTTTTATTAGTGCTAACTTGGTGAAGCTGTAAGCCCAGGGACTGCTCTGGGCATCGGCCCCGGGCATAGGCCCAAGAGGCGGCCGCCTAGGGTCCCCAGTTTCCAAGGGCCTCAAATTTCAATTTTAAAATAAATACTGTGTATTTCTGGCCCGTGTACAATTCTTTTTTTCAAAAACAGCCCATATATCTTGAAAGGCACATAAAAGAAACATAAATATTATACTTAAAAACAACCAATCTTTTATATATGTTTTTTTTTTAAAAAAAAAAAAAAAAAAGGGCCCAATTATTATACTTACCCAGTTACCACACGGTCTCCACCGCAACATATAAAACTGCAAATTGTGTATCAGATTATCACTCATTATCAGACATTCAAAATCAATTCTAGGGCTCTTTCACTTCTTTGGAAGCTCTGTTCATGCGAATTGAGAAAGTAATTGTTCTTAGCTTCTTGGAAGCTCTCTTCTTGAAATCAAGGGTTGTTTTAGATTTTTATAAATATTTACTAGAGAAAAAAAATTCAAGTAAACATATATAGAAAATCGAGACTTGGGGCCCCATTTTTATAGTTCGCCTTGGGCCCCCAAAATCCCAAGGCCAGCCCTGTGTAAGCCTATAACTGGTGAACTCCAAATTGTGCACTCTGAGTGATTTCCTAAACTTAGAGGTGTCAAATAGTAATTTTAAGACTAATCGGGTTTAATAGTCGGGTATGGGCTGTGCTTTAAATTTTTTATGGTCCAACCCTACCCATGAGCCTTGTCGGGTTTGTCCGCACAGGTTTGGGCAACCTAGCAGACTTTAACTTGTGCATAGTAAGTAGTATGCTGCTCTCTTATTTTTTTTAATTTTTATTTTTTCCAAAATTAGAAGCAAGGGGTATTTGGTAATGTGTGGGTGTATTTACATGATATAATCTTTTTAAAAAAACTAATGATGTGTACATAAAAAAAAGGTGCACATACCAGTTTTTCGGAGTGTAAATATCGTCATTTTTTTTTCATTTGTACATCTTTACCCTCAAGCTTGGAGAGGATCGGGGCTTACGGGCCTTAAAGTCAAGCCCGGCCCACCCAACTATAGGGCTTGGACGCAGACTTTGTTCCTCAATTCGAGTGTTGGAAGTAGGTTGGGCTCAGCCACCCGGCCCGTTTGACACCACTACTTGAACTTGGCATTTAATTATTCTTAATTTACCCAAAATTCCTCCAAGTTCAGGGCAATTGTGCTTAAACTGTATGTGATAGGGATTAGTTGTAATTTTTATATTTGATTGAAGGCAATTAAGGACAATATAATGGCTAATTAAATTATTTAAATAGCGAATAAAGGCATATTCACAACATAGAATTTATTCACACACAGGAGAGGCCCATGGGCCTTTCTCCACTACCCGAAGGTTCTACATCATAGCTAGCTAAATCGGAATCCATTCCTGATCTGAATTTCTTATCCGAAAATATATAGATTAAACCAAGGTGACATGAGCCATTGACGTATCACGACGTGCTGTGACGATCTATTCCAAGCTTTATTCTTTATTATTATTAACGGCCAATCACAAGTCTCCATTAGATAAATCTCTCGGATCATCAACCTCTAGACATCAAGGACCCAATAACCCCAGCAATAAGAGAGGTTGGATCTCCAAGCACAGCTGAAATAACAAATTGCACAGCCAAACCAGCCATGTCACAACATTTTCTCACCTTCCCTTTGCTTTTATTTTTGTGATGAGTTTGCAATGTGTTCTTCAAACTTGGAATTCTAGTCTCCAATTTCCTTCCACCACTCATCTTATTCCCACGTCCAAAATACAATTCATACCAATTCTCCACCAACATCTCCTTCACACAAGCCACATGAAGATTATATTTCTTGCATGAAGACCTATAGCTCCAACTCCTCCCTTTACGACCACATTTGTGACAAGATGAGCTCACTTTCCGGTACAAATACAGCTTCACTTCCCCATCATCGAGCACCATCGGAAGCTTTGCACAACAAGGATGGAGATCATACCCACACGAGTTGCAATGGTAGACAAAGCCGGTGACATCCTTCTCACAAGCGTTGCAGAACCGTGGCTTGTCACCCGGTGGCCTGGAGAGGAACTGGAAGGAACATTTGGTGTAGAATGGGTGGGAGATTGAAGGAGAAGGGAGAGCACAGTGCATGTGGAGATCGAAATCGCACGTCGAACACTTGTACCGTGAACCGATCCCTACTTCCTTGCAGCCATCACACTTGAATGGAACTTCACTGTACTCAAACTTTAGCTTGTGTTGAGAGTGGCTAAAATGGGATATTTCACTGTATTTCATGATGTTTTGTAATATATTTTTTTCCTTTTTGTGTAGGCTCTAACAAATGACCCCCAACATGTATATCTATATATAAGGAGTACTTGTTAGGATAAGGGGTGATTTGGGTATTGGCTAATGAGATAAAAAGTGTGGTTAATTAATTAATAGGGCAAATTGCACTGGACCACTTAAGGTTTAGGCAAATTACACTTAGCTGGAAAAGTTTTGTTATTATACACTAACACCCCCAAGACTTAAATTTGACTTTGAAAATGCCTAAAATGCCCCTAGTTATATTACTTTATACTCTTTTTTTTTACCTTTTAACCAAAAACTTTATAAACTTTAATAAAATAAAAAAATTAAATAAAAGATATGATTCATTAAATAAATAAATATTTTTAAATAAATAAATAAATAAATAGTTTTAAAAAATAAAATAAAATAAATAAATAAATAGTTTTAAAAAATCAAATACATAAATAGTTTAAATAAATAAATGAAAAAAAAATTAATTTTTTTTAGGATATCCATTAATAGGGACAAGAAAAACTCTAAATACCTAAACTTTTATAGTAAGGATGATGGTGAGAGAAACTTCAAAGTTCCCAACACTGAAGGAAGTGGTTTAAGAAGGCAAGAAGACTCCCAGTGTTGGAAACCTTAAAACTTCTCTCACCATCATCCTTACCATAAAAGTTTAGATATTTAAAGTTTTTTTTTGTCTCTATTATTGGATATCCAGACTCTCAGTGTTGGGAACCTTAAAACTTCTCTCACCATCATCCTTACACTAAAAGTTTGGTTATTTAGAGCTTTTTTTGTTCCTATTAATGGATATCCTTAAAATAAATAAATAAATAAATAAATAAATAAATAAAATAAAAAATAAAAATTAGCTTTTTTAATGTTTTTCATTTATTTATTTATTTTAACCCCTTTATTTATTAAATTTTTTAAAACTATTTATTTATTTGATTTTTTAAAACTATTTATTTATTTATTTATTTTTAAATTATTTATTTATTTATTTTAAACTATCTATTTATTTTTAAAATATTTATTTATTTAATTTTTGTAAACTATTAATTTATTTAATGAATCATATCTTTTATTTAATTTTTTTATTTTTATTAAAGTTTATAAAGTTTTTGGTTAAAAGGTAAAAAAAAAAAGTATAAAATAATATAAATAGGGGCATTTTAGATATTTTTAAAGTCAAATTAAGTCTTAGGGGTGTTAGTGTATAATAACAAAACATTTTCAACTTAATGTAACTTGTCCAAACCTTAAGGGGTTCAATGCAATTTGCCCTAATTAATATTCTTTGACTATGTTAACTCTTAGTACAAGAGATAGTGCATGCACGTTCTATTTCACATCAGTGGTAAGATGTTCGAGTGTCACTATATGCATTTTACAAGTATGTATGAGAATTTTAATTTCTCTTTGTTACTGTGAGAGTAGATATATGAGTCACATATGTATTGTTTGATTTCGAACTTGAGTTGAAAATTAATATTCTTTGAATTAGGGTTAAAGGGGTTTTAAAATTGAGGATTGGCTTGAAGATGAAGCTAAGTAAGGAATTATATGCTTGGAAATGGTGGGGAATGGTGGTAAGTGATGAGTATAGAATTGAAGGAATCCAAACACGTCAAGATGAGTAGAAAGGGAAGACACTTAGCATATTGGCTCATGTTCCATGTAAGAATATATACGAATTTTCACTTTAAATGATCCTCTAAATCTATTATTAGTGTCATAATTGTAATTATATATATCTAAATCATAAAGTTGCTTAAAGATCATATAATTATTTCATTATAAATGTCACTGCAAAACACTAAGGCCCTATTTAATTTTTCCAATTAACACTGAATGGAATTAATGTGTTTTATTCAGCTATTTTGTTTAATTTTTTAAGTGTTAAAATCACTTATTTTGAAAAGTGGAAAATTTTCACTTTTCACTTAACACAAATCTAGTGGAATTTAATGCAAAGTTTTACGTCGAAAACTATCCTCACTAATTTAATCTATTTCCAAAACTAACCACTTGTTCTATAATGCTTTTTTTTTTTTACATGAAATCTATAAATTATAATTATATAATTAACCAAGTTTATTCCAAATCAATTAAAGAATAAATTATACACATGAAGTAGATTGCTAATAAGAACATATTGATGAACGTCATTTTGACCGTAATATACACATGAAGTAGCCCATCAATTTTATAATGTTACTATCTAAATAGCTTAGTAATTATTAGATTCTACACAATAATATAAATTTGAAATATCATTAATAACTAAATAAATTTATTTTAGAATTAGTTTATATATTAGAGTTGTCCGTAATATATTAAATGAAAATATATACCAAATAATAATTAGAAGGGCATAGATGTAAAGTATTTATTTTCAGATATTTATAACTTTAAAAAAACAAACAACTTATCACTTATATTCAGTTTTCAGTGAAAAAAAAAAAATGTTTTTCAAATTTCAATTTTTAGTCTTCAGTAACATTCAACATTGTTCAGTCTTCAGATAAAAAATCAAATGGGGCCACTTTTGCCACGGAGAAAATATATCGCAAATGGACTCATTGGTAAAACGTTTTGCTATGGATTACAACCGTTGCAAAAACTTTTTAGCATACTTAATTTTTTAATAAATTTTATATATATATATATATATAATATTTTCTTGTATTTTTTTCTCGTTTGGATTATGCATATGGATTTTGTTTATGTAATTATATAACTCATCCATACAAACAAAATACCCTCAAAACTTGTAGTGTGATATGTGAATGAGCTTTGATTTCAAAATCTCTTACTAACTAAACTAGTTAGTACCCATAATTATATATTAATTACTTGAAGAAGAATCAAACGAAGATTAACAGAGAATCCTTACATTATTTCTTCCATTTCTTTTTTTAAATTATTATGGAATGAATCGTGAAAGAATAGGTTGTTTTCGATGGGAAATGTTATCTTCGAAGGAATGTTAAAAAGCTTTAAAAACTTTGAATAATAATGATGGAAGAATTTAGTATGGATTTTATATAAAGATATACAGAACATCTTGCACTTACTACAAATCTAGCATCTAAAAAAGTTGGTCTGGGATTAGTAAACAATTAAGCTAATTTGCTGAGATTTCAAGTTTTCGATAAACCTTATCACAAGTAAAGCATCTGATTACTACATGATATATATAGCTTTGATACCAATTAGTCAATTACTGTATATATCTCCAACTAATTAATTAGTATAGTCAGGATATGATCATCAAATTCGCAACATCATCAAGAATATAATCAAGGGTCTTGATGCAATCTGTTGATCATATCCATATCATAAGGAACATATATATGATGATAGAGAATAACAACCTATATATATCACTTTCGATCTTGATGGAGAAAAAGAACAAATATCATTCTTGGATTCAAAATTTTATGACATTTTAAGCATAGATCATGTTAATGTATGCATTTAGATCACACATTAAGCCGTCATTGTATAACATTCTTACGGTGTAAAGACTCGAATCTGAGATATTGTCGTATATTATGAATGTTTTTTATAATCTTGCCACATTGAGAAATGATAAAGGATTTTTTTTTTTTTTTTTTTTAATGACTGCGTAGTAGTTGTTGAAAATTAATGCGAGGTAGGGCAACGAATATATGCGATTTTTGGTCAATAGTTTGAGCAAGAATAAGAGAGACAAGACTTGGGAGAATATATATAAAGAATTCTTATGTGCAATAAGCCAATAGTGCAAGTGTGAGTTCATTTTCTTTTTGGTAAAGAGAGAAACATCTAGAATATTCCAATAAATACAACTGATTTTAGTGGTAATTGCTCACATCCATCCATCTATTCCATCGTTTGAAGTATTTGTACTTGCAAAGGACATCATCATCATCTCTTTCACTCTCTCTTATCTCATTTGTGGTTCTTCTTAATTCTCTAAGAATATATATTGACATCTATTATAACTTCTAATTGAATTCAAGCTTGAAGCTTCTAACATAATTTTTATCCGAATTTGATAAAGAAGGAAAAAAAAAAAAAAAAAAAAGATCCTGGCAAAAGAAAAAAAAAAGTGAATCTTCTGTTTGTTTTTTTTTTTTTTTTTTTTTTTCTTAAGATTGAATAGCCCTTAATTTTTCTGAAGATTGTACGGTTAACATGTTTGTTTTTTAATTTTAAAATTGTCTTAAAAAAAGTAATTTTATATTTATACTCATACTAATTAAAAGAAGTAATTTAACATGCATGTTCATAAGCAAACAAAGTTCAATTTAATAAAACAAAAAATTCATCAAAGAATATAATTTTTGTATGTTCTACCAACAAAGTTCAAGTTCAATTTATTGTTAAAAAAAAAAAAAAAAAAGTTCAAGTTAATTTGCATGTTATCCACATTTACAGCGTATATAATTGAGGGAAACAATTTTTGTTTTTTTGGTTTCCTGGTTCATATGCTCTGGAAACCAAATAAAAAAAAAAAGTTATTGATTATTTTTCATGAAATAGGTTTTTGAATTATATACACCGGTCTCTGTGAGAAGTGATTAGTGTTTTTTTTTTTTTCTTTATAAAAGCCATTTAAAATAAGAAATATGTTTTAAAAAAAAAATCTCTATATCATATCAAATTAAGATAAATTTGGAAATATATATTCTTTGAAAGGATAAACTTGAAAGAGAATATTTTAATTGTAATATTCCAGTGATTTTGAATTAAGTTAAAAGTCAGGATTTCTTATTTTATTTTTAAAGTTGTTTTTTGATATTTTTAAATTGTTTGATCACTTAAAAAAAAAAAAAATAATAACTTAATGAATTCAATTCAGATCTATTAGGTACCCTACCCTACTACCCTTCATAAGTCTCTATTTTGAGAAAATCTTATGTGCGACGGTCTCACCACTCCTCATTGCTCAGCGGTGAGATCATCCAATCAAGTTTCCTAATTTTATATAATTTTAATATTTTAAATTTTATTTTTATATTTTCAATAAAAGTTGAACAAGATTGGATAGTCTCACCACATCGTCCCACATAAGTTTTTCTTCTCTACTTGAGCTATCAATCTAGATATCAAATAAACAGAGTCCAGTTGTAATTTTTAAGCCCAATTAAGCTTTAGGATCGGGTGTAAGTCAGGCATTAATGTTTTTATTAGGCCCGATCCTGTCTATGAACTCTATTCAAAGTGGATTTAGACGGTTCATCATACTTTAACCTTTTTTTTTTTATCTTTTTTTTAAAAAAAATGTAATTCTTATCATTATTTATTTATTTTTTTGTCATTATTTGAATTCGGTCTTGCTCTAATGCACAAACCTTTTGAAATCCACCTAATCATAAGGCTTACAAATTTTGAGCCATACTTGCCATTGTTGATCTTTTGGTCCAGGTAAACATTGATTTTTTAAAATAAAAAAGTTTAAATATTTAAACAATCTTGAGAAATAATAATAATAATAATAATTTTGTGAAAACATGTAATTAATCATATTTTGAGGAGATTAATGTAATTGTTGAAACTTGAACATGACATTGAAGACTTGAAGTGAAGCAATTGTACTTCCAACTTCATTTTCAGAAAAAATCTATGTTCTTCAGTTCTTGCAATGGCAGTTGTTCAAATCCTTAAACAAATCTTCTTCTCATCCCCAAAATCAAGACCAAACCTCCACTTCTTGTCCTTCTATTATGACTTCTCCACCACCTCATCTCCACCGTCCGATCAACCCAACCCTCCAATCTCCACCGTCATTTCAATCCTCACACACCACCGCTCCAAATCACGGTGGGGCCACATCCTCTCTCTCTGCCCCTCCGGTTTCACCCCAACCCAATTTTCCCAGATTGCCCTCTCCCTCAAAAACAATCCCCATCTAGTCCTCCGCTTCTTCGTCTTCACGCAGCGCAAGTCTCTCTGCAAACACGACCTCAGCTCCTATGCCACCGTGATTCACCTCCTCTCTCGCGGCCGTCTCACCTCCCAAGCTCAGGAGCTCATCCGGGTAGCCGTTAGATTGCCTGCAAATGATCTTCAAACCAAGCAAGAGTTGAGACTCTTTGAAATTCTTGTGAAAACTTACAGAGAGTGTGGTTCTGCTCCCTATGTGTTTGATTTATTGATAACTTGTTGTTTAGAAGTAAAAAGGATTGATGGGGCTCTTGGTATAGTGAGAATGTTGTTGTCTCGTGGAATTTGTCTTAAAATTAGTACATGTAATGCTTTGATATGGGCGGTTTCTAGGTCTCAAGGAGTGACTTCAGGGTATGAGATTTATAGGGAGGTTTTTGGGTTGGATAGCGAAAAGATTGAAACGAACTTTAAGAATGCAAAAAGGGTTGTTAGAATTAGGCCTAATGTGCATACATTCAATGCTTTGATGGCTTGTTTTTATAGAGAAGGTTTGTTTGAGAGAGTGGAGGATACATGGATTGAAATGGAGAGTTTGAGATGTGAACCTAATTGTTCTAGTTATAGTGTTTTGATGGCAGTGTTGTGTGAGGAAGGGAAGATGAGAGAAGCAGAAAAGTTATTGGAAGAAATGAGAGATAAGAATGTAGAGCGTGATGTGGTGGCTTATAATACCATTATAGGTGGTTTTTGCAAGATTGGAGAGATTGGGAGGGGTGAGGAGTTTTTTAGGGAGATGGGGTTGGATGGGGTTGAGAGTAGTTGTAGTACTTTTGAGTATCTTGTTAATGGACATTGTAGAGTTGGGGATGTTGATTCAGCGATATCAGTTTATAAGGATATGATTAGGAAAGCATTTAGACCAGAGAGTTCCACAATTGAGGCTTTGATTGGAGGGCTTTGTGATAAGAGAAGAATTTCTGAAGCAATGGAGATACTGAGGGTTGGAGTTGAAAAGTTTAGTTTGTCTCTGACGAAGAATAGTTATGTGTTCTTGATAAAGGGGCTTTGTGAGGATGGGAATATGGAAGAAGCGTTGAAGGTTCAGGCAGAAATGGTGGGGAAAGGGTTTGAGCCTAGTTTGGAGATTTACAATGCCTTTATTGATGGATATATGGAACAAGGAAATGTAGAAATGGCGAAAATTCTGAGGAATGAGATGTTAGAAACTCAAAAGTGGGAGGAAGACGGTTGACTATATGAGCAAACCCCTTCGAGTCAGAAAAGCAGTTCGGTCACCACCACCATATCTGGCATTCATCGCTTGGAGTGTATGGTGCATTTCTTGATTGTACTTACTTATATTGTGCTTTTGATGTGAATACATGTCTAATGATGGTGAACTGTGTTTATGGAAGACTTGCATTGATATTTCTCTATTGCCTTTAATCACTTTTACTTCTAGCAGTATGATTTTACCACTCAAGTTGTAAAAGATTGAATTGTATCTATGTAGTCTTAGTTTGAGATTGGAAAAGATTTGCAAACCCTCATTGAACTAGAAAAGATTTATTAGGTTTTCTAAGGATATTATCTTAATTTTTACAAGGATTTGTGACTGAGAAAATACAAGGAATAAAATGGTCTAGTTTATATTCTGTTTACAGGCATTGTGTTTTGCTTACAGACAGTTGTAACTTGCTCCCGTAAAATGGCCATCTATTGGGCAAGGGCGAAATTCGAATGCTTCTCTGCTCCTTAGGCAATGACAAAAGCAACTGAAGAAAAGGGGAGCTGTGATGAGCAGAAGGTGAATCTCTTCCTGCCCTCATTTCATTTGGTGAGTCCAGCCTATTGTAAATGCTACCGACACTAAACGTTTTTGCAGTAGCACACAAACTGCATTTAGTTAATACTGATTTAGTTATTTGCCTCTGAAGAATGTAAAGGCAATAATAAAAAGTTGTGTCAGCCAAGTTAAACTTGTCTATTGGTACTGCATTTGAACCAACCCGTAAGGGCAAGGCATTTTAAATCCCCTCAGAGCTATCTACCTGGGATACGACACAGTTTCCTTAGCTATCAAGGTCTAACGAGATTGTAGAGTCCAACCGTAGTCTCTAATTTAGGACTCGTAAGCTAAGTAGTATCGAGTTTAGAACTTTTTGGTATAAAATGAAAGGTACTGTTTGTGTACAATTGCCAGAAACATTTACAATTTTGTGACTATATATATATATATATATATCATTGATGATTTGAACAACACCACAAAATCTGCAGATTGGCGATAGACCAAACAAGCGAGGATCACAAGGACGGGAGTAGCCAAAGATTGAAAAGAGACGAAGCAGAAGACAGAAACCAAGTCAAGAAAGCCATGGCAGCAGATATTTGATATCTACTGCAAAATTTTTGAGGGCAATAAGATCCGTCTGTGTGGAGCAGGAGATCGACAACACTAGCTGTTGAGCAAGCCGCAGCTAGTGTAAGAATTGATAAAACCTGTCATGATGAAAATATCACGAATTTATAAGAATTTTTAGTTGTCATTAGATATGTATTCATCACCATTGTCAAAAAATAAAAATCAGATTGGTGTGCATAGCATCATCATACCCAGTCTCCTACGACAATTACGAACAGAATTCCGGGTTGGCGAATGGGGCATTTGACCAGAACAGAGTATCCATCTACAATTGCCAAAGTAAAACTCCATGGAATGACCAAACCCATTATTGTTACCAAGTAGCTGCAATTAAAAAAAAACAACAAAAACAACAAAAAAATGTTCAAACAAATATTAGTAACACTGCAAAAGCTAGCAAAGATGTTGTGGCATTTGTTCTAAGTTTTTTTTTGTGTGCAGGATTTGTTGAACTTTCTAACAGTTTTTTGATCATCAATCAAATATCTTCAAGTTGGTATGTATGGAAATAATGTCAACTTTGTGTCGATCATCATCGAATATTTGACCGAATATGATGCTGAGCTAGCTCATTCAGGTTCTTATCTGGGAAAGTATGCATATAAAAATTGCTACAGAAGTTTTGGCTTGATCAAAGTATACTCTTGTGGTTGGTTTGGTTCTGATGACTCAGTCAAATTGAAAAATCCCTTAAATATCAGAAACATGAATCTAGAATCCATAACTGATATCTAGTCTTCAGAATTAATCAACTACACATGAATCTGAATTCATCTCTACAAAAATATATATATCTGAGTCTATTGAAGATTCAGAGACATGAAAACAGACATGGAAAGCCACTCAATAAGGAACAAAGAGACGAGCTGGTAATATTCCAGGTTGGAGTAGCCGTCATCGTAAATGGGAAAAAAAAGAGTAGAAGAAGCAGAAGATTGATTACCAGAAAGCAGTGTAGCTGTAAAACTCAACACCTAAAGACATGAAGAGAAGAGAAGCAGAGGAGAAGATGGTTTGGCCTAATCTCAATGAGAAACTGGCACTGGTTCCCACAGAGCCAGGCACAACATCACTCATGGATATGGATATGGAATCTCTATCTCTTCTTCAAGACTTCTTCAACCTCTTATCCTCATCATCTAGATCAACCAACCCCAGAAATTTTTCACAACAATATACAAGAATTTTGCTTGCAAAACAATCTTCTTCTACTGGGGACCTGTTTGTTTCACTTTCTGGGGAAAATGTAACTGGGAAATTTGCATAGCAAGAAAAGAGAGAGAGAGAGAGAGAGAGAGAGAGTTTGGTGTGTGTGTGATGGAAACCCCCGTCCCCCGGCAGTCTATAGGACTCGTGCAAAAACTTGCTTGTTGTTTGATTGAATAATGATGATTATAATAATAATTAATTGATTTTAATTAGGGAAAATTGTACAAACATCCTATGAGTTTAATCAATATTGCATTCAGCCGTAACTTTTGTCAAAATTATATATACTTCCTCTGCTTTTCGTTGACTAAGTGTTAATTGACAATTTGACTAACCATAAAATTTAAAATGTCTAAATTACCCCTGAATTAATTATTTTATTATAATAATTATTATTTTTGAGATTTTATTATAATAAAATTAATTAACTGACAATATTTTTTAGTTAACTGATGGTTCTTGTTTTTAATCATTTTTTTTTTTTAAATTAAAAGACTTGTATGTACTTCATTTCAATTTTTCCATTAATCTGTGTCCTCCCATAGAAAAGATTTTTATTTTTCTTAAAAAAAAATTAATTAATTTTATTAAAATAAAATCTCAAAAATAATAATTATTAGAATAAAAAAATTAATTCAGAGGTAATTTAGACATTTTTAATTTTATGGTTAATCAAACTGTCAATTAACACTTATGGGCTGTTTGGTTTTTTCACTATAAGACTTATTGTCTCTTATATCTTAAATTAAGATAAATCAGTTTGTTTATTTTTCCAACTTATATCTTATTTTAAGATATATATGTCTTTTAGAAAAAAGTAAAAAATTTTGACATTTATCTTATTCAAAAAGTGATACAGTAGAGTTTTTTTTAGTAAATTTCCACAAATGTCTTATAACAATTCATATATTTATAATTTTATCCGCACATAATAAAATCCTAAAAATCAATTTTCCAAAAATTCTCAATTTTAAAGAAACTCTAAAACAACCTAATCAATTTTATATTTGTAATAAGTTATTTAAAATGTAAAAAACAAACATATCATAGTATCTTATTTTATAAGACTTATCCATATGTCTAACAAATTAAGGTCTTATAAGATTTTAGATTTCTTTAAAAAAAAAAAACAGTTCCTTAGTCAACGAAAAGCAAGGGAAGTATGTGTAATTTTGATAAAAGTTGCTGCTGAGTGCAATATTGATTAAACTCATGAGATGTTTATGTAATTTTCCCTTTTAATAATTATAATAATCGAAGATTTTCAGTTCTTTAATTATGCTAGATTTGACAATTGTGTGTAATCTTTATTCTTTTGGTTAAAGAGTCTCTTTGCCTATGATTGTTGTGGTTGGGAAGAGATAGTAGGGAGATTTGACATTTGATTTTTCTTCATAACTTTCTAGTAACATCTACGAAATTCTTACGATCTTTTCGGATTTTAAGTGATATATCAATATCAAAGCTATCATTGATATCATAATTTTGACTATACTTCTTATATGTCCATTAAAATCAATATTTACTTCTTCTGAATCTATTACCAAGTCATAATTATTGTGATAGTATTTTCTTTTTCTTTTACTTTTGTTGATGAAAACTAGATAAACCCTGAAAATGGCATCTATTACTTAAATTCATATGTTTTTATGTCTTGTATATTAAATTGTAAATAAATGGAATTCATATTCACTTATTATTATCATTATTATTATTATTGAATAAGAATAATTAAAATCTATTTTTCTACAAAGCTGACCAATTTCGTGTTCTCAAAGCAAAAGAATTTGTCCAAACAAGTAGCAAAAATGCCACTATTAGATTGGTACAATACAAAGGTGATTTGATTTGAATAGTTGAATTAGGCTTGCACCAAATTTTGAGAAGGCAATGTCACTTAAAAATAAATAATTAAAGAAAACAATAGTGAACCAACCCACCTCTTTGCATATTCCTTTTGTTATGGTTGGTAAGAAATGAAAATGGTGGTGGTATAGGCATCATGTAGTGGGGGACCTAAAGGGGTTTGCTTTTCACTTAATAAACAAATTTTTTTTTTAATTTTTTTTAATTTTTTTTTTACACCAATCGGGATCGGAGGTCTGTGTAAAAGGGGAGGTGTCCGATCACTTTTGCAAACTGTGTATACACTTTTTCATTTAAAACTTTGTCAAAAAAAAATAAAATAAATAAAAAATGAACAGAAGGAGAAGAAAGTGAGCCAATGCTTTTTAAAAGGAGGGTTGTAGAGGTGCCATGTGGAATGGGTTAATTGACTCCCTTGTTAGTGGGAAAAGTGGAGATGCAATTTTAGTGGTGAATCTTGTCACAGACTCACAGTACTAGACTACTAGGATATGAAAAAACACTTTTTTAAGTGTTGGTGTTACTACTTGTTAGACTCTGAGAATTGTGATGAACTCACATGTTGAGGGTGTTTTTGGTTGTGTCGGCAATGGCTCATTGGTGGGTGGCCACCACCCACCTTGTCTTCTTGTGAATATTTCCATGTTGTAATTATGGAAAAGCAATATTCTTTATATATATATATATTTACATATGTCATATGATCTTGTAAATATGAGATGACTTCCAAACAATGAAAATGGATTTGAATTTAGTTTAGTTGTGTTTGGATTCAATTTGTTTTCTGTTCTAATTGCATTCTTCAACCCTGTTAATCAAACTCTCAATTAAAGAAAACTGAGGGCAAAGAAGGAGCACTACAATGGAGGGCTCAAAAAAATTTTGTCACTATTTGGGTCAGGTTTTATAAGAAAGACACCACATTATTAATTCAAGTTTAAAACACACATATTTAGGTGACCAGATAAAAATACCTTTTTTTTTTGTCACTTTGTGTCGTTTTCAAATCTAGAGAGAAAATAGTAGAGAAAGAAAGCATCGGTTGCAAGAACATATGCCTGAAAATCTCACGACAAACTCACCGACGGTGGCTACAGTCTTGAACTCACCGGCAGTGACGCTACAGTCCTTTTAACACTTTTTCCGATCCTTTTGAAACACTCTCCGAGCTTTTTAAATTGTAATCCGAGCTTTTTTAAGGAATATGAATAGGTTTGTCAATTTTTGAATCTCCGAGCCTTTTAACATTGTCTCCGAGCATTTTCAAACATTGTCCGAGCCTTTTCAACAGTAATTCGAGCCTTTGTAAATAGTCTCCGAGCCTTTTTAACCATCAGTTTTTTTTGTTAATTTTGTATCTCTAAAACTTTGTAAATAGTCTCCAAGCCTTTTCAATTAAATTCAAAATTCACACAATTAGTTTAAGGTTTATAAAAGACTCGAAGAACAAATAAAAATGAACTCAATTAGGGTTTTAAATTTAAAAAAAATAAAAATAAAATAAAAAATAACCCCCGAATGTGTCTGCGTAGCGCCACTAAACGAATTATCCAATGAATATGCATTGATAATGTTATGATGTTCAACCTCCATTGGTGGTATGTTAAACAGACCTATATTAAGAAGATGAAAGAATAAAATCTCAAAAAAATTCAAAGTGAGAGAATATGTAGAGCAAGGGCATTTAAAAATCACTTACTTTAGTGCCTTTTAAACTTAACTTATTAAAGCACTCACGTAACCACCAAATCAGTTAAAAAATGTGACATTTTCCACCAATTCCACCTACAATGGAGGGATTTCACCACACTTTACAGTTTTATAGACAAAGATGGGACGGTATATACAGTGTCAATATTTGAATTATAGTGGTGGAACCTCATTTTAAAGACTCCAACAACGTAATAGCTTAAAATGTAGGATAATAGTTGCAAAATACATAATAATCTTTTTAGTCTGGTCCCTAAATTAACTGTATATTAATTGATTTTTGTTTGTCATTGAGAAATTTGAATAGCTATCACTATCACAAGTCAATTGACAAGTAAAGGAGCTTCTTAATCAATTGCATGTGCAATGTTTTACAAATGGACCAATTATGCATTATGCACCCCTACTCTCCCAACAGTTTTGGATAGGAACAATTTCTGTATTATTTTCATCACAAAACAAACTCAGAAACAAGAAAACTCATAATCTAAATGTTTATATAGCGAAGAAGAACAGAGTGGAAACTGAAATTTATCGGTTAACTTCATTGATACATTTATATAAACTCAGAAAATTAGGGATTGGTTATAATCTAAATGGGATTTGAATAAATGAAGATAAAAACAAAACAAAAAAATAGAATGGTGAGATGGAGAGATGGATGAATAATCTCTCTGGGTTTCATCTCTCTCCGTTTTTCTCTGTAACAAATGAATTTCTCTGTAACAAATGAATTTAGAATCCATCAAATATGATTCCAGCATGTGTAAGTAATTTGATGATACCACTATCAAGAAAACTGAAAGTATATTCGAGATGATATAATCCAGGGCCAGTCATTACATAATATGTAAGTACTTTTAACGAGCCTCCAAATAAATTAAAGAAAGACTAAAGGTACATTACCCAAAGTAACAGCATACATAACCTAATGCAACGACATGGTGGCCTCATATCTAACCAAAAGCAAAAAATAGATTTCTTCACCGAATGTGATTCCTGACTCCTCTTACATCACTGCCACATAGAGAGCACGAGAGTATGAGATCAGCTGCTAATATAAACTCTGAAAATTTAAATGACCATGACCAATAGAAATATTTAACAGAAATGGATTTGAAAAAATATGTCAAGTCAACTGAAACCATGATTTTCAAGCATAAGATTGAATAAGAAAGAGCTTCTAGTTTATTAACAACTCCAACGTTTCTAAGAAATGGTTGCTTCAAAATATAGAACAAACAAGAATGAATAAAAGACAGATGCAGTGCAACTAATATTTCACTGGAAGTTTATGAACAATAACTAATTGAATTGAGTCATGAACAATGATTGTAAGGATTTTGTAGAAAGTCGAGAAATCACGATGCATCAAGACATTATTTATTGTTGTGTTAAGCATGTACATAGATCAGACTATGTTATATTATAGCTTGAACAACTTTAACTAGTAATGCAAGACATCACCAGAAGCCAAACATGACAAATTATAAACATTACTGGCAATGTAAAAACATGAAACACTTATTAAGCAAGCAATATCACACTGCAACAACTGTGAGCAATGAAGCCATCTTCACAATGAAATTGATTCGAAGCAGACCCAACAAAGAAGTTTCCATATGACTGAAAGTAAAATTGCTCATCTCTACATCAAAAAAGGAAAAGAAAAAAAAAATTGCCCATCCTTGGCCAAAAGGAGATATTCCAATGTGTAAGCATGGACTCAAACTTGCCACAAACAGGCAACATGAAAGCAGCTACTTCAACAACGTCCTACCTAACGGGAGTGAAGAAGAATAATTAGAACTTTCTGACTGCCTCAACACCACACATGCTGAAACAGCCACCCATATACCTCAGTACAAGCCATGGACCATGGTCATATCTTCATTGCAAGAAAACATTTGAATAGGAAAAAAAAGTACTTAGTTATGGTTTTGTCTTGCTGTCTTTGATAATTTTATAATGTTCCTATTCAATTGCTTATTGCCAAGTGCGGATTAAAGGAAAATTAGAGGAAAATCAAAGGTATCTGGAGCATTCTTGCACAAGATGAAGATCTATCTTTATTCTTCTCAAAATCAGAATGGCAAAACATAAAATTCAACATTTAGAAAAGTAAACGAATTTTCTTATACCTACAAACAATAGTGATAAGCAGTCACTCAGAATTTTGCATTACAATAGTGAGTAGGTGACCCTTACAAAGCAATCCTCCCATAAATTCACTTGAATACCTCAAAATTCCAAATTTCCCCATATCTATCAGACAAACAACGTCTTGTGTCTAACCTGTCAACAATATTTCTACAATGATTCGAAACTTATCCTAAAACACCACACTCAGCTATTTTCTCACCGTAAAACCACTCCACCGATCCATCTTACATCTCTGCATCTTTAAACTAACCCCACCGATTTCACAACGACCAATCGGATCAAACAGCACATGTAAATACCTCCTAAGTCCTAACAGTGCCAGTGCACGAATCACGAAAGCGTCTGAGATCAAACTGTCTTAATCATATAATCTATTTGCTTCTTAATTCATCATAAAACACAAAATTTCACAATTTCTCTTTAAAATATATATATACAGAAATACACACCACATCACGAAATCAATAATCAAACTTAAACTATAAAAATAAAATAAAAAAACTTTCCAATTAAATCGATAGCCAATATATAGAGACAGAAACAAAAGAATTACCTATAGAGCGAGATCTAGAATTCGAGTTTGAGTTCATCTTTTTCAGCGGTGAGATAGTGAAGTAAGTAGGGAGTGATACGAATCACAGCGACCCAAGCACCGAACAAGCCGACGTGAGTTCGTAGCTGCTTCAAAGCCGCCGCCTTGTCTGGCTTTCGCATAAACATTCCCGGAAACATCGTTTGCTTGTTTGTTTGGTTGCTCAGAAAACCAAAAATCAGTTCGATGCTAAAACCCTAGATGCGTTTCTCTATTTCAATTGATAGTGGGTTTGGGGGTTTTAGGGCGTCCAAGGAATACAAATATTTGTGGCACGTGCGAAGCGAGAATAAATATTGTACTGAGTCAACTCCTGACGTGCCCGGGGACGTCACGACTCACTAGTCACATCCCGAGTTGACTCGACTAATGGGTGTTGTGTGATTGGGCCGAATAATGATATTTTGGCCCACTAATGTTGTCCAGAACAACCCATATAGATTGGGCTTCAATAAATCATCTGAAATATTTGGTAACCATGTATTTATTTTTCCTTTAAATTCCCATTTTACCCTTTATAAATTTTCCCTTATTTTCACAGCTGGATATTATTGCTTCCAGATTCTCTTGCTTACCCGTTATGACCTAATTAACCCGTTAATTTATAGATTTATCGATTTATCTATTTAATTTTTAAAATAATTAAAGTGTTTTAAACTTAATTAAACAATTTCAATTCGATCACTACACTCGTACAACAAATAGAATAACCAAATATGATATAATCTCTGTCTAAAATAAATTGAAGATGTTTTATCGATCAAAGTTTTCTATATAGAAAATAATCATATCAAAAGGGTTAACGGGTTAAAAAGAAAATTCCACATGAATACAAATTGTTTATTTAACAGATTTAACATGTTGACTTGATAGTGACTTAAATCCAATAAGGTTCAAACCAATCTCGCTAATTTTATATCTTATTTGTGTATTGTTACGATCAACGGATCGTGACAATAATTGCTACCCCACTTTCAAGTTCCAACTATTGTCCATTTCATTAGATTGAGTGATACTTTGGATCCAACTCTAACGATGTATTCTTCAATACAACATAAATAACCGATCACTAAAACCATAACCCAACCTAAATACAAGTTGATTAATGTGAAATAAATTAAAATTGAATAATTAAACAACATATATGAATCACAAATAAAATTTAGAATTTAGCTATTGTACAAAATCAATTCAGGATTTAGCAAAGAAAAAAAAAAAAAAAAGGATTACGTATGTGCAAATGTCACAAGTGACAAGGAGGATCCCAAATCCCAAATACCAATCCAGTCACTCTCAAGCCATTAAAATTTGCAAACCCAAAATCTTAATAAGATTCTTTAAATAACTTTTCTGCCATGCCTTTATTGCTCCACTCATGACTCATTCTACATTTCTACCACCACCTTTCATTGATACACGTTTTTGACTTGTAGATTTCTTACTATCTTTTCTAATTACCACATTTATTATCATCAATTTTCTAAATTCAAAAGTTTAAACTTAAGTTATTTTTATATTATATATTATATATATATTCAAACTTCAGTAATTGGCCCCCTTGAAAAGCGTGAATCTTTTTGTAATTTCATTACTACGGGCTACGGCTGTAATTCTTCTTATTCTTCTATTCATTTATCAAAATAATTTATTTTTTCCATTTATTTTATATTTGTTATTTTCGTAGGTTATTATTTAATAATATGATTTCTTTAATGAATCATTCTTTTAAAAAATATATACAATTATAATTATTCCCCACTTGTTTTTAGTCAATGTAATTGCATCTAATGACATTATCTTTTAAAATTTTATGACATCTCAGTCTTTCCTCTGTTTTTGAGTGAAAGTTTCATGAAGTAGAGTGTCAGTCTCGTGATTCTATTAGTTTTTCCTTCTTCTTTCTTCGGATTGTTGTTGGTGTTGTCTAGCTTTTCTTGAAGTTGTGTTGCTGTGAGTTTTTTCTGGTGTGGTCTAGTCTTGTTTCAGTTCAGTTTTTGTGGCTTTCGTTTGTTGGTTGTGCAATGGAGTCTGAAGATATTTCACGTTTGTGTGCCTCGATGTCTCTATTAGATAAGGAAGGTCCTGTCAGAGTATTAGGCAATACTCTTAAGTTGGCAGCTCTTCAGAAATTATCGGTCAGTTTAGTTGGGAAGATTCTTACCAATAGAGTGGTGAATAGAGGTGCTTTTATGAGAGTTATAGGTAAAATTTGGCATGTTAAGGAGAGTGTTGAGATCGAATCTTTAGCTGGTAATATTTTCTCTTTCCGGTTTAAAGATATGGAGGATAGGGATAAAGTCTTTTCTGGTGCTCCTTGGTCTTTTGATTATGATCTTCTCGTGCTAACAAAACCAGATGGGAAAGGTTCTGTTGAAGATATTAACTTTAATAGTTGTGAATTTTGGGTCCAAATTTTTCAGGTTCCTCTTTTGTGTACTACAAGGGAGATTGGTCGTTTTTTAGGAGAAATGCTTGGTACGGTTGTGGAAGTGGATGGAGGTTTAGCTGGTGATTGTGTTGGAAAGTTTATGAGGATTCGTGTTCGAATCGATATAACCAAACCTCTGAGAAGATGTCTTCGTGTTAATATTATGGGGGATGGTAAGGAGACGATTCTGCTTTTGAAGTATGAACGACTTCCTAATTTCTGTTTTAATTGTGGTATTCTTGGTCATGTTAAGAATGATTGTCTATTGGAGGATCAGAATCAGATGGATGATGGTGTGAATAAATTGCTCTATAGAAGCTGGATGAAGGCTTCTAGCTCGTTTAACAAGCATAAAGTTCAGACTTGGGGAGTTGGTAAGCGGAATTTTCGTGATCTCCACAGTAATAGTTTCAATCCAGAAGGATTCTGGGGAAATAGAAATATGATGACCTCAGCTTCGACTAGAGTGCTAGCAGTGGAGGATAAGGGTAAGCAGAAAGTTTTGAATACAAATTCTTCTGTGTTTGAGGCGCCCAACATTGTTGCTCATGAGGTTGCAATGCAGTCGGCCATCATTAATGCTTCTATTAATGACGGTAAGGTAGTGGAGATGATTGGGAATTTGTCAGGGAATGTGGGGAGTAAGGCTTCAGACATCATTAATGATACTTCTTTGGTATTTAATGCCATTAAAAACCGAGAGGATATTTCCGAGGAGGTCTCTGCAAGGGGGAAGAATGATGAACCTACTGAATGTACAAGATGTCCTCAGATTTGTATTACTACTTCTTTATGTGATGGGCTTGGGCTTAGCCCATTTACTAAAGGTTGGTCTGGTAAGAATTATGCGGTGGATACAGCCCACATGGATAGCTCTAATTTGGGTTACCCGTCCATGGAATTTTCTGGTAAGTTGGATTCGGGTTCTAAAAGATGGAAGAGAAAAATCAGGGATTCTACTGTGGGAAATTTTGGGGAAAACTTAGATTCAGTCAGTGGTAAGAGAAACAGAGCAGTTGGTGCGATTGATGAAGAAGTTTTGACGAAGAAGAAACGGGTAGGAAAGCAAGTCTCTATTGAGGATTACAGCTTAATCAATGAGTGTGGTGCAGATGGTTTGGGAGAACAGAAACAGGATGATGTTGCTATTTTGTCAAGCTTTGACGGTACTTGTTTGGAAGCTGAGAGTTTGGTTAGTGCTGTTGCAGTGGTTACCCAAGAGGTGGTTTCAGGCACAGTGGAGGAAGATATTATATCGGCCCGCCGATCCTTATCGGCCCGCCGAGACCGATGAATATATTTGTGTGGAACGCCCGTGGGCTTGGAAGCTCAAGGGCGTTCAATTCTCTAGTTTCTTTCAAGCAGGAAGTGAAGCCAGAAGTGATGTTTCTGATCGAAACTAAGTGCGAGCATAATAGGTTGGAATTGTTACGGGTTAAATTGGGTTTTGTAGGTAAGTTGGTAGTAAATAGCGTTGGGAGTTCTGGAGGTTTATGTTTATATTGGTCTGATAAGGTTATAGTTAATCTGTTATCTTTCTCTCCTACTCATATTGATGTCTCAATTAGTCAAGGTTGCAGTTTACAGTGGAGATTTTCTTGTTTTTATGGGCATCCTGATGCTGCTCAGAGATTTCACTCGTGGAACCTTCTCAGACGCCTCTCGCAAATGTCGACTCTGCCTTGGCTGTGTATTGGGGATTTTAACGAAATCCAGTATGATTCTGAGAAGGTTGGAGGAAATCGAAAATCTTGGAAGCAACTTTCAGAATTTCGTGAAGCTTTAGAGGAGTGTGGATTAATTGATATGGGTTTTCTGGGGCCAGTTTTTACTTGGAGTAACAAACGTGAAGGTGTTTCGATGGTAATGGAGAGACTTGATAGGGGTCTATGTAATCGTGAATGGCAAGGTCTGTTTCCTAATTATGTTATTCATCATCTTGAGTTCTGGAATTCAGACCATAGGCCGATGTTTCTTCAAATTAAAGCAGCTGGTGGTCATATTGGGTGTAGTGGTAGACGGAAACGAAGATTTTATTTTGAGGAGTGTTGGACTGATGATCAGGAATGTAGTGATATTGTCCTTTCTATATGGCTGCCTTCTCACAGAATCAATAATCTTCCTATGCTTTTAAAAAATATTTCGGATTGTGGCAATTTGTTGGCTGCGTGGAATGTTTCTAAACGTAGAGATTTGAGAACCAATATATTGACTAGAAGAGCAGCGTTGAAGGAAGCTAGTATTAGTCCAGTCCCGAATTCCTGGAAAGTTATCAGATTATTAGAGCAGCAATTAAACTTCGCTTTGGACAAGGAAGAACGATACTGGAAGCAGCGTTCACGCATTGATTGGCTGCGAAATGGTGACAGTAATACGCGATTCTTTCACTCAAAAGCTTCTGCTAGGAGGGCTCGAAATCATATTGCTGGGCTCACCAATGAGATGGGTGATTGGATTGAGGACAAGGAGGGTTTAGAGGCTGTTATTGCTAATTATTTCTAGTCTATTTTTACTAGTATTGTTCCCTCTCATTCTGAGATTAAGTTCGTAACAGATACGGTTCATGCTAAGCTTGATCAGGGTAGTTTGTGTATTTTGAATAAGGCTTTTGATGGGCATGAGATTAAGTGTGCAGTGTTTGAAATGAGTCCAATGAAAGCGCCTGGGGAAGATGGCCTCCCTGCGCTGTTCTATCAGAAGTATTGGAAGCATATTGGTCTAGATATTGTGTCTGCTTGTCTGAGTATATTAAATGATGGGGTTTCAGCTGAGAGTATTAATGGTATGATTATAACGTTAATTCCGAAATGCCAATCTCCTAAAGCTACTAAGGATTTTCGGCCGATCAGCTTGTGCAACGTAATTTACAAGATTGTCGCTAAAGCCATTGCTAGTAGGTTGAGAGGAGTACTGGGTTCTGTGATTTTGAAAAATCAGTCTGCTTTTATTCCGGGAAGGATGATTTCAGACAATACAATCATTGGCTTCGAATGTCTTCACAGACTCAAACGCAGAAAAAGGAAGTTCGGTTCTATGGCTATAAAGGTGGACATGTCGAAAGCTTTTGATCGTGTGGAATGGAGTTTCATTGCGAGAATGATGCGTGTCTTAGGTTTTCCTGAGAAATGGGTTCTTTTAATTTTGAATTGCATCTCCTCTGTTTCTTATTCGTTTTTATTAAATGGAGAGGTATGTGGTGATGTCAAGCCGACGAGAGGGATTCGGCAGGGTGATCCAATCTCTTCTTTTCTTTTTCTGATTTGTGCGGAAGGATTCTTGAGCCTTTTGAAGAATGCTGTTAGTGTCGGCAAGTTATCGGGTTTCAAGTGCAGCCAGAAGGGGCCCTCTATTTCCCATTTGTTTTTTGCAGACGATAGTCTGATTTTTGCTAAGGCAACCGAAGCCAATTGTGGTGTTATTAGAGGCATATTCAATTCTTATGCTAGAGCTTCGGGGCAAGAAGTTAATTTAAGTAAGTCTGCGGTGTGTCTTAGTCCATCGATGTCTTCTTTGGAGGGTCAGAATATATCTACTGCCTTAGGTATTCAAATGGTTAGTTGTTTGGATAAATACCTAGGGCTTCCCTGTTTTACTGGAAGGAGCAAGAAGGATCTTTTTTCTGTTATAACTGACAGGGTTTGGAACAGAATTAAAGGGTGGGAAGAGAGATTTCTTTCGATTGGGGGAAAGGAAATATTAATCAAGGCAGTGATTCAGGCGATTCCTATGTACGCGATGAATCTCTTTCGGCTGCCCAAGAGCTTGATTTCTGAACTCCATCGGTTATGTGCTCGATTTTGGTGGGGTGGTTCCAATACAAAGAGGAAAATGCATTGGTGCAAATGGAGCTGGATGTGCAGAACGAAAATGGAGGGCGGATTAGGATTTAAAGATCTTGAGACTTTCAATAAAGCCTTATTAGCAAAGCAAGTTTGGAGAGTCTTTAAGAATCCCAATTCCCTTGTGGCAAGGGTGCTGAAAGGGTGTTATTTCCCTAATTGTGATCTTTTGGAGGCTCCCAATTTAGCTTCTTCTTCTTTTGTGTGGAAAAGTCTACAATGGGGAAAAGAAATACTAGTGTCAGGTTTAAGATGGCGAGTTGGTAATGGTTCATCGATTAAAATTTATCATGACAAGTGGATTCCGAAACCGTTAGGCTTCAAGATTCTGTCTCTTCCTCTACTCGGTATGGATGCTTCAGTGGATCAGCTATTGACTCCTTCTAGTGGATGGAATCTGTCTCTTATTGGCAGCTTGTTCTCCTCTGAAGATGCTCGTGCTATTCTTCAGATTCCGGTGGGTGGATTGTTGACAGAAGACAAATTGGTTTGGCATTATGATGATAGTGGCTGTTATACTGTCAAGAGTGGATATGCAGTTGGGCGAGATGCATCCTCTTCTCCTAGTTCTTCTAACATTTCAAGGTTGCATGATTGGTGGTCTTCACTGTGGAAGCTCAAAATTCCTCTAAAGGTAAAGATTTTTATTTGGAGAGCTTGTTTTAATTGGATTCCTACTTTGTCCAATCTAAATAGGCATGGTATGAATATTGTTGATCTCTGTCCTCTTTGTTCTGGCATTGCTGAATCTACTTATCATGCTCTTTGGGGTTGTAATTCTTTAAGATATGCTAGGAAGAATTGGCTTCCTTTGGGTGTTAAACTTCGGGAAGAGTATGCTAGTTTTTTTGATTTTATGTTAGATTGCCATGCTTTGTTAAACTTGGATGATTTGAGTATGCTCTGTACCAGCTTATGGCGTCTTTGGTTTAGGCGCAATTTAGTGATGAATGGATCCCCTTTGATGAATATTGTAGATATTGCTAGTTGGGTTCAAGTTTATCTGGATGATTTTCGTAATGTTGAGGAGGTTTCGATTCTCCCTCCTCGTAGTTTCAGTAAGGTTGTTAACTCATGGCGTCCACCGGATTCGAATTGTTATAAGATTAATTGCGATGCGGCAATTAATGAGAGTGAGGGACGGGTTGGTTTGGGTACTGTTATCAGAGATTCTTCTGGTGCAGTTATGGCTTCCAGTTCTATTCCTTTGGTTGCTTGTTATGATGCTAAAGTGGCTGAAATCATGGCGATTCATAAGAGTCTTATTTTCAGCAGAGATTGTGGATTGTTTCCGTGTGTTTTAGAGTCTGATGCAGCTGTGGTAGTTAAATGGATCAAGGATGGCAGTCATCGCGATTCTATCAGTGGTAGTGTCCTTGAGGAGATTTCTTCTCTTATTTGCTGAGGAGATTTCTTCTCTTATTTGCAGCCTGCAGATAGTTTCAGTTAGCCATGTTCCTAGATTGGCTAACAAAGTCGCTCACGGCCTGCCTAAATTTGCCTTAATGGTTGATGAGGATCATTTCTGGATGGAGGAATTCCCTCCTTGTGTTCGGAGAGATGTCCAATTGGATTGCCCAGTGTAAAATCCTTTTGGTGCTCTACCTTACTTGTTGTTGTTCTGTTTGTGTTGTTTGAAAAATATATATCTATATATATATATATACAATTTTACTTTATTTATTAGTTTTTTATTTATTTAAATTAGTTCGATTTTGGTTTATTTGATTTTCAAATAAAAAAGTCATTGATAATTGATGGATTTTTCAATAGAATTAAAACCTCATAAGCCAGTTATAAATCTTCGTCAACATTTAACATTAATATTCCAGCTTCTAAGAACCAATCAACAGAATCTCCAACAAATGATATTAATATTCTAGTTTTTGTTATAATATATGTGGCTTTTACCACATACAAAATATCACTTTAATATCTCCCAAAATATCACCAAATACCTTCCATAATATCACCAAAATATCTCCTTTAATATCTCTCATAATATCACCAAAATATCTTCCCCTACACCATTTCACCGCCTCTCTCACTCCCACTTGCCTATCTCTCTCTAATTCAATCCCACTTGACTCTCTCTTTATTTGCCTGTATATATATGTGCTCTCTCTCTCTCTCTCTCTCTCTCTCTCTCTCTCTTGTAAAAGGTTGGTTAAGCTGATATCAATACAAAAAGCAATAATCTTTCTCTCCTTATCTCTTGTGTATCTCTCTTCTCTCATCTCTCATTTTTGTTTCTTTATTTATTATTTATTAATTTACAACACGTTATCAGCACGATTGTATGTAAGTAAAAAGTATCTTCAGGTGAGTGATTTACGTACGGCTTGATATTCGTGTATTAAGTAAAAGGGATCCCTGATAGGTGATTTACTTACATCCCAATATTCTGGATCTATATATATTTCGTATACAAAATGGCTATGCCGTTAACGGAACACATATATATAGTTCTAAATTTATTTTCTCTAAATCTCAATATTCTGGATCTATATATATTTCGTATACAAAATGACTGTGCCGTTAACGGAACATATATATATAGTCCTGAATTTATTTTCTCTAAATCTCAATATTCTGGATCTATATATATTTCGTATACAAAATGGCTATACCGTTAACGGAACATATATATATAGTCGTGAATTTATTCTCTTTAAATCCCAATATTATAGTTCTGGATTTATTTTTTATGCATATGGCAGGTGAGCTCAGCCTCCTGGAATTGATTTTACAAGACATATATACCATCTTGAAACTATTTATTTATGGAACAAAACAGGTGAGCTCAGCCTCCTGAAATTGTTTATTTACAGGACATATATACCGTTCTGGAACTGTTCATTTTTCACAATATATGAGATTGGTTAGACCGACAAACCAGAACTTAAAGTTTCTGGAATTATGATATTTAAGTCGGCACGGTTTTGAAAACCGATGAAAAACTGAAATTCTGGATCCAGTGTTATATTTATGAATGTCATACGGCACGGTATTGAAAACTGATAAGAACCTGGAATTCTGGATCCAATGTCATATTCATGAATGACGTAGTTCATTATTTGGAACATGGGGTTTCAAATCCACTCATAATCTGAATTTTTCTTGATTATAATTATATATGAATTTACAGTTCATGGTCGAATCGGAAGTTCGAAAAATCATTATAATTCATGATTTTATTTTATCTCATATATATAAAGTGATATGTTTACATATCATTCATTTGAGAAAAATAATTTACACATCCAACAGGATGTTATGAGTATCGTAAAAGGGATTTAAGATCTTAAACGAATAATGAAATTGGAATTAATATTTTATCCATTTCATACACATCCAACAGGATGATGTGAGTATCATAAAAATGATTTAAGATCCTAATGTTTAATGAAATTAGAAATAATATCTTATCCATTTCATACATGCTTGATACTCATGAAGAGCAATATTCAGAGAAGGATATACACATCCAACAGGATGTTGTTAATATCATAAAAATAATTTAAGATCCTAACGTATAAATAAATTGGCAATAATATTTTTATCCATTTCATACACATCCAACAGGATGATGTGAGTATCACATAAAAGGATTTAAGATCCTAATATCATGTATAATGAAACTGGAAATATTTTATCCATTTCGTACATACTAGAAAGAGAGAAGAAAAAGAGGTGTGTGTGCAGAAATTGTGTGAAGAACACCACTGCGCAATCTTGATCAAACTTTGATATCTCCCTCGTCTAATATCTGTTTGAGCTAAAATTTAGTCAGCACATTCTACTCTTGTATTTCTTGAATCTGTATGGTGGGATTGTCAATCGGAATTCCCCATTATGAGTTCTACAGTTACGAACATGGCTGGGCAGAAAACAGGGGAGAAAATTCCAATATTGCGCAGGTTTCATCGAACAGTGATATCTCTTTGATTTGTGGTCCGATCGGATTGAAATTTGGTCAAAACGTTCTTAACCCATTTTTCTACAATATGATCGGTTGGATTGTTGATCGGAACTTTCTGTAGAGAGATATACACCTTGAACAGAGCATCCAAGTTTGTAGTATTCTCTCTCTTGTTTCACTTTTTGATATTCCATATTTGTATTAATGGTGTTATGTATATATATTTATTGTAAAATTGAAAGCATGGATCCCGACCATGATTGCTATATGGATGGGATAATTAAATACATCCATGCAATGATGATAGTGCAATGACTCATACAATTCTGCGGAATTATTATCATTTTAGATGAGATATAAAATGACATTAAAAAAAATGTCTATAAAATTAATAGAAGGAAAAATATATGTCTTGCCGAGAGTGCAACGACTCAAATAATTCTGCAAAGTCAGAAATATTTTATGAATTCGACTTTGCTGAGAGCAAATGTTATTAATGTATTAGGTCCAACGGATCTAATAGAAAGCTCTGGAAGAGCTATGATATTGTTATCAAACAATACTAAATTATGTATCAGGTACAACGGATCTGATAGAAAACTCTGGAAGAGCCACGATGTTGTTATCAAACAATTCTCAATTATGTATCAATGATACTTGATATTATTCAAAGAACAACATAAAGAAATATGCTTAATTCAAGGGCATTTAAAGTTAATACCAAATAAAATCTGGCGGATTTGATGGATCTGATTAAAGGCTCTAGAAGAGCCACAATCTCATTACCAGATGGTATTCAATTGCGTATCAATAATACTTTATATCATTCAAACAGAACATAAAGAAATCTGTTTAGATCAAAGACATATGACTTTATTAATGTCATATTGAGATCATGAATAATAAAAATGTTGAATATCTGTGCGTAATTCAAGCCAGAAGCTGATTATAGAAAAGCTGTGTTCTTTATTATCCGGATTATATTGTTGATCAGAAAAGGGATGGATGTGGATATATTCATCCACCAAATAAAACCATATCATTCTAAAGTTGGTTTTGAATCCCTATCATTCAAAGGGATATATGTGGACATATTCATCCACCAAAAGAACCTTTCATTATTTTATGGTTCTAGTTGATGCATCTACGAGATGATCACATGTTTATGTATTATCAAACGTCTCCAGTTGAGATCGATGTTCAAACATCTAGTTTTCGCATGTACTCATAATCATAATGGATCAACGGAATCAATTATCAAAATGTCTCCAGGTAATTACGAAAACTTTATTAATTTACCAATTTTTATATGGGACATTCTATGTTATATGTTGATGCAGTCATCTATGTCTCACTACTTATAATCATTATTTACCATTACAACTTGTAATTGGTCATTGACTTGCTCACATTTTAAAGATATTTGATTGTGTAGTATATCTCCTCATTTCATCTCTGGCATGATCTAAGAAAAGAATTCTATATCATTATGAGATTAATATTGATTTTGATTAATCTCTATTAGATCATTTAAACTTCTGAGAGTTTATATTTTTATGCACAATCTGTATATTATCATATTGATTAAATTCCAAATGGGAAGTTTCTCCAGAAAGAGTAAATGAAAAGTTGTTCTTATATAAAATAGAGATACCAGTTCAGTTCTCTATATATAAATGTGTTTCATTTCAATCTTTGTATCACTCAAATACGAAAGATAATTGATCATCAGATAATTATTAATTTGTTACTTCATATATTAAAGGTAACAAGATTTATAAGTTGTCATCTCATAAACCCCGGCTAGGTGATTGTTCCTAAAGAACGATCTGAGTAAAAAGCAACAAATAAATCATCTGATACATATTATAATTCATAAGCTTATGAACCTTTTTGAAAAGTATTGTTAAAACTCGAGTTATAAATAAATTCACTTTCTCTAAATCAACTCTGTAAGAGTCTGACATATTTAATGAGACACAAGTCTATGAAAAGACTAAATTCACTGTAATGGAAGAAATCTCAACAGAGATATAAGTAAATTGAAATTGAGAAAATTTCAATACGAGTCTATGAAATGACTAAATCCATTGAAATGGAAAGAAATCTCAACAGAGATACAACTATATTGAAATTAAGAAAATTTCTATAAAATCCATATAGTGACTAAATCCATTGAAATGGAAGAAATCTCAACAGAGATTCAAATATATTGAAATTGAGAAAATTTCTATAAATCATATAAGAGAAATGTGGAATCATAAAGAAACAATCATTGATGTATTTTTATACACAGTAGCGCTACTGAAATTATAAATGATAATTATGATATTTATAATATCAATGATTGTATACAAAAGGCATGATTGGCCTAAGTGAAAAGAAGCAATTCAAGAAGAATTGACTTTATATGCCAAACATAAAGTATTTAGACCAATAGTACTCCAGACACCTAGAGATGTCAAACTAGTTGGATACTAATGGGTCTTTATACGGAAAACGTAATGAGAAAAACGAGATCGTAAGATATGAGACACGACTCGGTAGTATAAGACTTCTCACAGAAACTTGGTATTCAATAGTGACGAATACAATTACATTTCGAATTTTTGATAAATTTGGCTGCCTTTACAAGGCTTGAAATACGTCCTCTAGACGTAATAATCATTTATCTATATGATTCACTCAATACAAATATTTATAATCCCGGAAGGATTTAAAATGCTAGAAGCATGTAAATCGAGATCTCGTAATCTGTATTTGATGAACATACAAAAATCCTTATATGGATTAAGAACAATCTGGACAGATGTGGTATAATCGTCTCAGTGAATATCTGATAAAATAAAGGTATAATAATTATATTATATACTCAAGTGTCTTCGTAAAGAAATCAGAATTCGAATTTATTATATTCACAACATATGTTGATGATATAAATTTAATTGGAACTCCTGGAGCGCTCTTAAAAACTCGTGAATTTTTGGTAAATGAGTTTAAAAATGAAAGACATGAGAAATGAAATATTGTCTCGACCTGAAAGTCGAGCATAGATCAAATGGAATGTTTGTCCATCAATCAAAATATGTTAAAAAGATTCTGAAAAGATTCTAAAAATATTCCATGTGGATATTACTCCATAAAGCAAGTCTTTGCTTATACCCCCTCCAATCATTTATGATATTATTTCATTTCATGAAATAAACATCTGTATACCCCGGTTTAGCAATCTAGAAGATTGTTTTAAAAAAACTTTTATCATGAGGAGCATCCCATCAGGGGGAGCATATCAAATGAAGTATATTAATTATATTGGGGCATATATGCATTGTACTCTTTTCTTTACAATTAGGTTTTCGTCCCATTGGGCTTTCCTAATAAAGATTTTTAATGAGGCAATTCTCTAAATACACCCAAAAATCATTTGATCCACAAAATCATCATAAATATTACATTAGTTCAATATATCATCGTATATATGTTATCTTGATCAAAAATATCATTGTAAATATTACTTTGATCTTGCTTATCATCGTATATATATTACCTTGATCCAAAAGATCATCATAAATATTACTATGATCCGACAGATCAATGAATGTTTTTGCTCAGGTTTTTATCCCACTGGATTTTTCCGAGCAAAGTATAATTATGAGAAATGTTTTGAAGAAAACATTAACTATTAACATATTTGCATTGTACTCTTTTTCCCTTCGATTAAGTTTTGTCCCACTGGGTTTTCCTGACGAGGTTTTTAACGAGACAATCAAGATGAGCAAAGTTTTGAGCGGAAATATGTGCACTATACTCTTTTTCCCTTCGATCAGGTTTTATCCCACTGGGTTTTCCTGACAAGGTTTTTAACGAGATAGTTTTGAGAGCATCCAACATCACAAGATCCAGGAGATCATTGTATATATTTTACTTAGTTTTTATCTCATTGAGTTTTTTCCTAGAAGATTAATACATGTGGTATAAATTCAAGGGGGAGTGTTATAATATATGTGGCTTTTACCACATACAAAATATCACTTTAATATCTCCCAAAATATCACCAAATATCTTCCATAATATCACCAAAATATCTCCTTTAATATCTCTCATAATATCACCAAAATATCTTCTCCTACACCACTTCACCGCCTCTCTCACTCCCACTTGCCTATCTTTCTTTAATTCAATCCCACTTGACTCTCTCTTTATTTGCCTATATATATATGTGCTCTCTCTCTCTTGTAAAAGGTTGGTTAAGGTGATATCAATACAAAAAGCAATAGTCTTTCTCTCCTTCTCTCATCTCTCATTTTTGTTTCTTTATTTATTATTTATTAATTTACAACAGTTTTTAAATATTAGTACATTTATCTAGCATTAATTTAAATATTTATTTTTGTTTTGACCCCTCCAAAGCTGAAATTCTAGCTCCACGCTTGTTTGTGCTTGAGAGGCGACAAGCATCTTACATATTTTTCAAAAATAAATGTTTAATTGCTTGTTAAATGTATACTCTCAATCCACTTAAATGTATGACATATTCAGTGTTTGATCTCGATATAATCATAGAAGGATATGAATCACATATATCTTCTAAGATAAGCTTTTTCATAATATATATATATATAATACTTCTCTAATCAATATCGTCCTTGTTTAATAATTTTATTACGTCAAACTATATCTACACATTCATAATGGACCCATATCCACATATTTTCCTCACTAGAGAACCACCGTACAAATATATAAATATATATTATTATTATTATTATTATTATTATTATAACGATAGGAGAGAAACCGACCAGAGCAAACAAAGTCAACATAATCGGTCCATGCATGTCATGCATCGACGACTGTGGGTCACCACATCCCAAACCAGTTTTGTTTTCAAAAAAGAGTAATTGTTATTAGTCAATAACCCAATAAGAACCAGCCACGTTACATTATGCATACCAGGAGAACAAAAGTAATTATGACGTGGCAAAAGAAGAAAACCATAAGTAAATGCCTGTAAAAAAATCAGCTGCGCACCTGATAAAAACCCAGACGCCTTAAATTCAGTAATGTTGACGTGTCAGTCACCCGAAACTCCAACGACAAATCGATGTAGAGACAAAACAAAACAAAACAAAAACAGTCAACCCCTAAACATTAAAACCCTCCAAAACACCCACCAATTCTCTCTCCTTTTTCTCTGTTTCTCACTCAAAAACCTCTCCATACACCACCATTCGTTTTCATCATCATCGGTCTTTGATAACGATAATGATGATCAGCTTGGCTCCTGCCTACCCTCCGATCAGTGGGGCTGACGGATACGATACTCCATCACCGCCGTCCAATTCCAAGCTCCCGGTAGACTTCAGCCCGCCGTTGATTGCCATGGTGGTGGTAGTAGCCACTGCTTTCTTGGTTGTCACCTACTCCCGACTTATCTCCCGTCACATACTCCCTCCACTCCTTCGCGTCTTCCGCCGATGGAAACGGTGGCGCCGCCGTAGACGGCGGCGACTCTTCTACCTCCCTTCCTCCAACGGCGACTCCTCACCTCCCTTCTACCCTTCCCCTTTCAACCACCCAATCGATCCCTTCCACGTGTACTCACCTTACGGCCTCGACGAGTCTGTTATTAAAACAATCCCTCTCTCCATTTTCACAACAAAAAATAAAACCGCCGTCGCCGCCGCGAAACCGTTACAAGAAGCGAGAGAACTCGACTGTGCTGTTTGTTTGTTGGAGTTTGAAGAAGACGACTACGTCCGTACACTCCCCGGTTGCTTGCATTCGTTTCACGTGGACTGTATCGATATATGGTTGAGGTCTCACGCCAACTGTCCGTTGTGTCGTGCCTGCATTTTTCCGACGTCGGCGGAGTCGCCGTTTGTTCCGATTATGGCGGCGAGAATCCGGCCGAGTCTCGACGATAACATGTTCTTCCATAACAGCATCTCTCTCGAGTCTTTACCGGAAATCGAAATTCCGGTGGCGGCGGTGGCTGTTTCCGAAATCACGCCGTGCATCGAGGAGGCGGCGGCGTCGAATAACAACGTTGAGAATTGCAATTCGGATGACAGATTCAACGGACGTTACATGTTGAAGAGATCGTACTCGTTCGGTTTCGAGAGGAGTCTGATGTCGGAGAGGATGGTGACGGAGGCGGTGACGGCATCACCGTGGAGGTATAGGAGGAATAGTTTCTGGAGCAAACGTCCGTCACCGTTCGGGTCATTGACGAAGTCTCGAGTGTTCTCTTTCCGTTACTACAGAGGAACGAAGTCGCCGTTTTTCAGAAGGAGAGGTTTCTTCCCGCTATCGGAGTCGAGCGTGAGGTACGGCGGTTCGTCGCGGCGGAGTAAGTCAATGACGAGCCCGATGTTCCCACGATCGTCTAACATGGCGGCAACGGCGACGGCGTTCTCGTCGAGCAGGCTGAGGTGTGGGGATCCCGAGGCGCTATTATCCCCGGAGAGGTTCAACAGAAGATGACGAAACCAAGAAAAAGATTTTAGAAGAAGAAGAAGAAGGTGACACGTGGAGGGCAGAGATGGAGAGATTGGGTGGTAAAACGGACGGTGAGAGATGGAATCGGAGAAGGTGGAAGATGGGGCCGGTCGGAGAGGATAATTAATGGGAGGAAGAAGAGAGGGAGGAGTTAATGAGAGAGAGAGAAAAAGAGACATTAAATGGAAGGAGGTTTTGGTGGGGAGGGCATTTATTGACCAGTGAAGAGACAGAGTGAGTTTTTTTTTGTTTAGTTTCTCTCTCTATATTTTTACACATTATCTCTCTCTAAAATATATCAACTTTGTAACTTGGAAATCTCACAATTTTGTAGTGTTTGGTGTATAAATCTATATGTGTTTTTTTTTTTTTTTTTTAATTAATAATATTATTGGAATTGATGTTGCAAAATGATTTGTAATTGTTACACTGTTCACCAAAATTACTTAATAATGATCTACGTAATAATTATAAATTAATTATTTGTCACATTGTTCCAACTCAATTGGTCCATCTAGTGAGTTTGATTCAAAATAAAAATAATTGTAAGCCCCTCTTAAGTTTGATTTTTTTATATTTTTTTATCAAAAACAAACATTTAGTTTTGAATTTCTATTTTTTTTTTCAGTTAAAAAAAATTAAAATAAAATAAAATAACTAAATTATGGTGTTTTTATCAAACCTCAAGGGTCATTTTGGAAATATCCATAATATTTATCGTAACAAGGTAATTTACAAATTTTTGTGGAAATATTTAATAAATATTCTTCTAAATTTGAATTTAAAAAAAAAAAAAAAAAGGGCCTATGATTGTGGATCATCCTTGGCAGGTTTGATAGTTGCAGGTTGCTAGAGCTTTAATGGTCAGATGTGGATTAGGTTTGGGGGGTTTAAGTCACCGTCTCTCCTTTTAAAGCTCCATCAATTCACCGACAAAACCGATGTGTTTTCTCTTTATGTATCTCTATAGTCTATATATACATTTCTGTGAGAATGTGAATTTTTTTTTTCAATATTTTTTTTTTCATTCCTATAATCCTATTAGAGTAATAAATGTAGTGTTGAAATTGGCATAATCAAATCATGTCTACTCGGGTGAGCTTGATTTGGTGTAGACATTGTGGATTTTGTTCAAATTTTGAGTCTGGAAAATTTAGTGGTTTTGGGGAATTGACATTCTTTGCTTGTAGTAAATAACAAAGTTTGTTAAGGAGCATATCATGCATGCTTAATTTGTTCATTTTTTATACTAACCTTTATATATATATATATACATACAAAAATGTTCAAGTAAGTCCATACTGATATAATTTTATAGTGCATTGGATGTGGACCATTAAATTTACATACTTTGATTAAAATTAGTACTAATGTAGTTATATATATATATATATATACTTCTCTAATCAGGACGGTCTTGACTTTATAATTTCAGGACGTCCAACCACAGCCACACATTTACAGTGGGCCTTCCCCCCACATTAACAAATATCCACACCCAATATGAATATGTGGTTATGGTTGGACGTCTTTAATTTATAATTTCAAGACGTCTTTAACTTATAATTTCAAGATGTCTTTAACTTATAATTTCAAAACGTCCTTACTAGAAAACCACTATATATATGCAGATTTTCTATAGTCAATTTGTCCTAACAATAAATATATCAGGACGAAAAATGTGGACCACTATATTTACATACTTTGACTCAAAATATATACACTTATGAAAACTTCTTCATAATCTATGATTCACATTCATCGTCATAATATATTTACTGTAATGCTACACATACCACCTAAAATCCTACTTTTTTCATCCCAACACATGTGGTATTTGAAATGTCAAATGGTGAGTGGATACATGTGATAGGTGAGATAAAGCATCATTAATATACATCCACTCACAATTTGACACCTCACATGCCACATGTGTTGGGATAAAAAATGTGGGATTTTAGGTGGGATGTTTAGCATTATTCATATATTTATTGTCAGGGAAACTGACAATAGAAAGACTATATGTTTGTATATATATATATATATATGCAGGATCAATGACTCCGTGGCCTCATTTTTTACATAAGATTTTACACAATTTCCTGCCCATTAGATTTTAGTTGTTTGGATGAACAAGATTTAATGATTTTTAATCTCTTTTCTCTTTCTTCATTTAACATTTGTTTTTTCTCTCCCTTATTTATTCAATTCTTTCTCCTAAATTTTATTATTTTATTCCATTCTGTCTCCGCTTTTAATTTCTCTCTTTCAACTTTTTTTTTCCTTATTTCTTTTCACTCTTTTTTATTTCTTTTTATTTCTCTCTTTCTATACTGATCTTATTTCATTTCCCCCCCCCCCCCCCCCCCCCCCCCCCCCCCCTATTACTTTGTCATAAAACTATAAATTTTATTGATGCATCAGTGCATCATCGGTTTGTTTTTCACTCTACTCTTCTAATTTTTATTTTTATTTTAAAACCTTTTTATTTTATCTTTTCATGCACTCTTATAATGTGATTTTTCAAAACTGACAAATAATATTATTTTTCACTAATATTGACTTTGTTAATGTATTAGATGCAATAATTTTGGCATAAATTTAGAAAGAGAAAACTTATTATCTCCATGATTTACGATAGAAATCATATCAAAGAAGTAAAAATAAGTAATTATATGATATTTGGTGTTATTATATGTCATTAAAACTCGTATGAGAAAATACGTAATTCAATAAATTTTCATTACTAATTGAATGTAGTACACTCTCATAAGTTTTAATTGAAGTTTTTTTTTTCTTGGTAGTTAACTTCTTTTTTTTCCTGACTTTTGAAAGAATATAAAAGAAATGCTAATAATTTATTACAAAAATTTTCTTTGATATCAATGGACAACGTTGATATTGGTAAAATAAAAATGTGAAAAGACATAGAGATTAAAAATTAAAAGAGAAAAAAAAAAAAGAAAAAAAAAACGTTGAAAAGGGAAAAAAAAGAAGGAGAGAGATAATAATAATTAGGGGAGAGAAAATACAAATATTAAATGAAGAAAGAGAAAGAGAGATTAAAAACTATGAGGAGTGCTAGATATACTCTCTCAACTCACTCTCCCAACCACTCTCTCTTCTCCGTTTGACACTTGTCTTATATTGACTTTTAGAAATGAATTTTAGAGTAATCATTAATGAATTATTTTTTACATGTTATTTAAAATTCAAATCGTCCACATCTTCCCAAATTGCCCTTTTTTACACCAAATTGTCATTTCTAAGTATTTGAGCAAAAATCTTAAAAGGTAAAATGGGTTGAATAATATTTATTAAATTTATTTTATATTTATTTTTTAAAAAATAGCAAATATATTATTAACAATATTTAAATTATTAAAATACAATAAACATTGGCATCTTGCGTTTTTTAGTATATTTGAGTTTTGATATTGTTAATAAATTTTAATTTTTTTTTAACTATATTTTTCAAATTGCATAAAAATAATCACTTTATAAAATATGATGAACTTAGGGGCCGTTTGGTATGAGGTAATGTTTGTATGGGAATGAGAATCTAATAACATTTTTATGTTTATTACTAGGTTTGCGTTTTTAAATTCCGGGGAAAGTGAATCCCATGGGAATCACATTACCCTCCAAGGGGTAATGTGAATCCCACCCCAACAGGTGGGTTTCAGATGCCCCTCCATCAGATTCCCACCGTGGGACCCACCCTCATTAAAAAAATTATTATTATTTATTTTCTTCTTCTTCTTCTTCATTCTTCACGAGTTCACTAGCTTCTCAACACCAAAAATCCCCAATTTCTTTTCACTGAATCCCTAATCCTTAACCTCTTCTTCTTCAATTTTCAATCATGCAAACCCTAGGTCAAAGTTGGAGATTTAGCTAATGCAATCCAATTAAAGGGAGAGAGAGACCATGGACATGCCAAATATTGAACAAACCTCACTGCTCTTTTCGTCCTCTCTTCCAATGGTGGCTTCATGGTCCTCTAACTCTGATTCATCCTCCTTGGACACATCATCGCACTCTCATCACCATCACCGCCGCCGTAGCCACCGAGAAAGAGATAGTGACTCTCAAGATCCGTAAAAAATCCCGATTCACAAGAAAAGTCGCCGCAGACACAACAAAAACCATTCTTCTGATTCCCACTCCTCCTCATCTGATTCCTTCAGGTGGGATTTCTGTTTTAGCTCAAAATTTTGGTGGGTGCTGAATTATTTTTGAAGTTGATTATAGGGTTTCATTTTCTCTTTAATTTTTATTTATTTGGTTTTTTTTTTACTTCCCATATTGATTGGGCGTATTGCTTGGTTGTGTCCTCTAAATTGTGTGTGCTTTTTTTTTTTTTTTCATTGTGGCTACAGAATTTGACGAGATGGGGTGGAGCTCTGCTGGAGTTGTCTCAGTTTCAAAATGTTCCGGATTCGAAGAAGATGATTTCGGGTGCTTATTTTCCTGAAATTAAGCGTGATAATTGGATTGTATTAGCTAAATCTATTGTTTTTTTTTAATCGAAAGAGATGAAATATGGCAAAGACAAGGAGATGAAAGAAACCCAGATCTGGACTTTGAAATTGCTTTTTTAATTTTTTAGTTTTTAATAAATAAATAAAAAATTCCCATGTATAACCAAACACTAGTACTTATATTCCCAGGAATCCGACATAATATTTCAATACACAACCAAACACATGTATTCAGGTTTCCCATAAATCATATTACTGAGTTTCACTTTCCTAGGAATCACATTATTTTGATTACCCCATACCAAACGGCCCCTTATGATAATATAGACAAAAATATAATTTTTCAAATATAAATTGTATTTGTTGAGATATTTTAGAAAATAAAAAAGAGATATAAAATAATAATAAATTAATAATATTAATATTTAAGAAAATGACTATGACAATTAGGTGTAAAGAAAAAAAGCAATTTCAGAAGATATGATGGTTTGAATTGTAAATAACATGTAAAAACAATTCATTAATGATGACTCTAAAGTTTATTTCAAAAAAAAAAGAAAAAAAAAAGTTAATAATAGACAAATGACAAAAGGAGAAGAGAGAGTGGGTTGAGAGAGTGATTCTAGCATTGCTCAAAAACTATTGAATCTTGTCCATCCAAATAATTAAAATCCAATGGATAATAAATCGTGTAAAAAAAATGGCACCATCCTCCCCCATATATATATATATATAGTTTAAACGTTGAGATCAAAAAGTCGATACTAAAAGAAGTTGAGATTTATAAGCGTCAAGCTATTTCTCGTTTAGGGAATGGCGTGGCTCGTAATCTAAACCCCTTCAAGTTTTTCTTCTAAAAAGGAAGAAGGTGGCATTATGACGACATAGGTTTTTATTTATTTATTTATTTATTTATTTATTTATTTTAAGTTTAGTTGATAGTTATTATTTTACAAAATGATAAAAAAAATAAAAAAATAAATAAATATTGATACCCACCAGATTAATTACTTGATGATATGTCTTATGATTATGTAAAAATATTGTGATAGTATTGATAGACAAATCAGAATGGAAGTTGTTTTTCGAACCGTGTAGTACGTAGAGCAATCCAATCAAGTCTTAACAACTTTCAAAAATTTAATAATTAAGAACAAATAGAGATTCATGGAAAAATATACTTAAAATTGTTAGGGTTATGTTCAATAGCAAGAATGTAATGTTGTACTTGACAATCTTTTCATATTAATAAAGTTATTTATGTTTGTTAACAAAATCTTATATAACATTTATTATTATAATTGTCAAAGTAAATAATCATAAGGTCAAAAAACTATGAGAAAAGAAGAATTATTCGTACATCTGGATATGTACGAGATAGACACAATTCTTTAGTTAATCTTAAATAACGTTCACAACTTAAGTTAAAGGTTGGACACTTTTATCTTGTTAAAGTTATAGAATTCTTTTACTAGCATTTGAGTGGGATCAAATGTGTTGTGATGAGTCTAAAATCATCGAAGGGTCTTCGAGTAAAAGAATCTAGTGCACTGGGTGCATTGAACTAGATCACAAAGAAATACTTTTTTCTAGAACCGTCAATAGATAAAAGTCTTTTCATTATCAGGACAATCGGAGAGTCTATCTTAATCTTAAGATAAATGATGGACTTATGGTTGCAAGTGTTATCATTTGAGCTATCAATGAGTACGATTATATAGAATAGTCTATCCTCGATAGTTTGGTGGTATTCATTTGCTAATTGATAAAGGACTTCATTTATAGATATGGACATCGTGGCTCTATTTATTAAATGTGAGTAGAATATCATCATATGGATGCTTTGTGATTTTGGATATTAAATCTTAACGTTGAGTTTTCAATAGTGTCTATTGAAAGATGACTTCTGGACAAGTCATAATATATATCCAAGTTCAAAGTGTGGTCATATGAGTAAATATGGTAACTTGGAGAGCTATAGGCAGTCTATGAGCTTTTGGCGATTACTGATATTCTTCACGAGGATTTACTATCTCCTATATGATTGTCTAGGGTATGAATGAGAATAGTTGACTTATTCCATCTTTATTTAAGAGTGCAATTTTAGTTCTTTAGTGTAATGAACTAAAATTAATAGATTGAACCTAAGTGAATCATTTGTTGATTGTGATTGGGTTATATCTATTGGAGCTTAAATTTAGATAGGCCCGCCAAGATCCCCAATCCGCACGGACTTGCATGAATCACTTGATATATTCTACCGGACTATTTGTGGGTCAATTAGAATTGTATTAAATATATTAAGAATATAATTTACACATTATTTATTTAATAAACTGTTTAATTATATTAATATATTAATGAAAGGCATGTGGGCTTGTTTCTTTTAGTAAGAATGAGTCCAGTTCACATGTGGGTTTTTTATTAAAGTCCAAATGGATTAAATAAAATAAGAAAACAATATGTAGGCCCAAGTTCTAGTCATGGGCGGCAATGGCTAATTTTTACCCCATTATATTGTTTTATTTTATTATTTAATTAAATGGAAATTAATTAATATGTTAATTAATTATTTAATTAAAAATCAAATCTTTTTGTATATATGTAATTAATTAAAGGGTTAAGGTTCAATATGGAATTTTTTTAAAAAATATACTAAACTCTCTTTTAGTCTCGCTTCCGATGCGTTCACGTATTTTTCCCTACAATTGGTATCAGAGTCTGGTTGTACCCTTTAATTAATTAATTAACGTATATATACGTGAATCTATTTCTTTTTATTGTGATTATACATGTTTAGAAAGAGATAGCACTGTAGGTATCCTCATATATAATTACATTGGAATGTATGGATTTATATATGTTATATTTTGATATAAAGTGAATTGTTATTGCTCGATTTTGATCCTAGAATTTCAATGTATTTTTTTTTTCGGAATTGTAACAAGAAGGGTGGCCTATTATCGTCACAATTCCTTCTTGGTAATTGCTAAGTTTTTGTTATTGTATTAAAATAAACTGCAGTTTTTTTTTATTGTATTAAAATAGTGCCGTATTTTTTTTGTATTAAATACTGCAGTGATTAAAAAAAAAAAAAACTACAGTATTTTTATTGTTTAAATATGTTTGTAATATGTTCAAGCATCGAAGATTCGAAGACTTGAAGAATTAATAGCAACCGGAACGAGTTTATGACCATGCGCACCATAGCAACGTGCACGCGCGCAAAATTGCACGCAGCTGTGCATGTTGGACTATGGGCTGCGCACGGCAGTCCTTGTTAGGGTTGTGGAGTGTGCACGCCAATTGGGCAGCCGTGGGTGCTTAAGTGATCCATGGCCGCTTGAAGATTTGTTCGCCAAGAAATGAGTTTTTTTTTTTTTTTTTTTTTTTTTTTTTTTGTATTCCAAACAAATGTAATTTACTTGCTTTTCTAGGATGGATCAAAATCGTGGCTATTTACTTTGCGTAAATATTACAATATTTGTTATTGTTTGATAACATGTCATATAGAATAGGAGTGCCACTCATATATCTCTTTTGGTATGAACATGCATTGAATGATTTAGGTATCTAATTGGCATCTAGATAACTTGGTAAATCATTCTATGGGATTTAATCACATGTCTTAAATAATTGAGTGAGAGAAGGCGTATTGCAAACACCTATGGTCTCCAAGGTTAGTTGAGCTATATTATTTTTGATAATCCCCTTAAGGGGCGTCTATGAATGGAATATAGTAAGATACTTCCTTACAAGGATAGACTAGACAATTGATTCAAACGAGATCTACTTCCCAAGGAGGGATTTTCATGAGGGATTTTCATGAGGGAATATATTGAGGGTCGAAATCTTGGTAAAGAGTTATTGTTAATAAAATCACAAGGGTAAAATTTAAAACGTTGGTTGTTATGTTAACAATTAGGTGGGACCTAGTCCAACTAGTAAATGGTGTGAACTCCCAAAGGAGGCGTAACATTTATGGATGTTAGATCGAACGTTGAATTTTACGATTGAATTATAAATATTTAATTCAAGATAAATATTCGAAAATGCTAAACAATGATTATTTACTTATATATATTTTTTGTTTTATTTAGAAATCATGACCCCATCCCTAATGAACATCTTGAAAGATAACACTTTAACTGAAGATAATTATGTCACATGGAAAAAAAAGATTGAGTTGTTGCTGCAAGCTGAAAAACATAAATTTGTTTTATCTACTCCTAAACCACCTGCTCCTACTAATGAATCTAGTGTTTTGCACAGAGATGAGTATGAGCAGTGGAAGACTTCAGATGATATGGCCAAGTGTTATATTATGGCAATTATCTCCGACGTGTTGCAACAACAGCATGAAGGAATGGAGTCTGCTGCTGATATAATGATGTCTCTAGAGGAGATGTTTGATATGAGATCTAGGTCGACTAAGAGAGAAGCAGTGATTGCTTTTATGAATCTTAGGATGAAACCTAGACAGGCTGTGAAAGATCACATGATGAAGGTCATAGCACATCTAAATATTGCAGAACTTAATGGTGCTGAGATAGATGGTGAGACCAAAATTGACATGATTGTCAACTCACTGTCAGATTCCTTTGATCAGTTCAAGTTGGACTACACCTTGAACAATAAGGAATACACCTTGCAAGGCCTGATGCAAGATGTTCAAAGCGCTGAAAAGATCCTTGTGAAAGGCAAAGGTCAAGAGATTCATATAGTTAGTAAAGTTGCTACTGTTAAGACCTATCAGAAGTTCAAGAAACAACAGAAGAAAAAGCAACTTGTGCCTACCAAAAAAGAGACCAAGAAAGTAACCAAGATCAAAGGGAAGTGTTTCCTTTGTGGTGAAAAGAGACATTGGAAAAGTAATTGCCCAAAGTCTCAGAAAAAGAAGGAACAAAGTAATATTAATTATCTTGAAACAAGTTTTTTGGCAGACTCTACCGATTCTTGGATCATAGACTCAGGAGCCACTAATCATGTTTGTTATTCCTTGCAGGGTTTTCAGGAAAAGAAAAGGCTGAATAAAGATGAAATCAACTTGCGTTTAGGCAACGGAGCGTTGGTGTCTGCCAGTGCAGTGGGAAATGTTAGAGTTATCTTAGATTCTAGTATGCATTTAGATTTAATAGACATTTATTATGTACCTCAATTCAAGAGGAATTTGATTTCAGTTTCTTGTTTGAATAATTTTGGATATTCGGTTACTTTTAATAAAGATTTTATTATTAGTAAGAATAACAAATTTATTTGCAAAGAAACATTGGAAAACGGTCTATTCTTTTTTGCATAAGAATATTTCTCACTTGTTAGACATAGAAACAATGGAACCTAATTATAAAAGAGTAAAATTATCAAAAGATGAAACCTACCTACGGCATTTGCGCTTAGTTCATATTAACCTGAATAGGATTAAAAGATTGGTTAGTGATGGACCTTTAAGTGACTTAAAGGTTGATGATCTACCAACTTATGAATCTTGTTTTGAAGGTAAGATGACTAAAAGGTCGTTCACGACCAAAGGCACAAGAGCCACTGAATGTTTAGGATTAATACACTCTGATGTATGTGGTCCTATGAGCATTCAAGCTAGAGGTGGATATGAGTACTTCATCACTTTCATAGATGATCATTCAAGATTTGTTTATGTGTATCTCATGAGACATAAGTCGGATGCTTTTGACATGTTCAAAGCATTCAAAGATGAAGTGGAGAATCAACTAGAGAAACACATAAAAATCTTGAGATCTGATCGTGGTGGAGAATATCTATCTGGTGAGTTTCAGCAATATCTTATTGATAATGGAATCATTTCTCAGTTTTTGCACCAGGTACACCTCAACAGAATGAGGTGGCAGAAAGAAGAAATAGAACTCTTTTGAAAATGGTTAGGTCAATGTTGAGTTATTCAACACTCCCTGTTTCTTTTGGGGGATATGCTCTACAAACTGCAATGTACATTCTAAACGATGTACCATCGAAGTCGGTTCCTCAAACACCACATGAGTTGTAGACTGGGCGAACGCCTAGTTTACAACACTTAAGGATATTTGGTTGTTCTACGCATGTGTTAAAAGGAAAGACAGAAAAGATGGAGTCCCGTACAAAAACATGCATATTTGTGGGGTATACAAAAGGAACCAAAGGGTATGATTTCTGTAGTCCTTCAAATCTTAAAGTATTTGTTTCGACAAATTTTAAATTTCTGAAAAAGGACTATATGAATGAGTTTATACCTAAAAGTAGAATTGTCCTGAATGAGATGTCAGGAGATACAATTCCACAAAAGGTTTCACAACCTGACCCAATTGTAAGTTCCGAACCATCACAAGATCAACAACCTACCATTCTTCATCGTAGTAGGAGGGTTGTAAGACAACCCGAGAGATACATCGGTCTGGGAGAATCAATAGAGAATCTCCCGGACGACGATGATCCCTACACATATAAGGAAGCAATGGAGGATGTTGATAGTCGCCATTAGCAAAAGGCAATGCAATCTGAGATTGAGTCCATGTTCAATAACAAAGTCTGGTCTCTTGTAGACTTGCCTAAAGAGATAAAACTCATTGGGTGCAAGTGGGTATACAAAAGGAAAAGAGGTATGGATGGAAATGTGGAAATCTTTAAAGCTAGATTAGTAGCTAAAGGTTACACACAGAAAGAAGATATCGATTACGAGGAAACCCTCTCTCCTGTGGCCATGCTTAAATCCATTAGGATACTCTTATCCATTGCGGCATCTTTAGATTTAGAGATTTGGCAAATGGACGTCAAGACAGCTTTCCTTAATGGAAGTCTTGAAGAAAGCATCTATATGATGCAACCAGAAGGATTCATTGAAAAAGGCCAAGTGGAAAAGGTATGCAAGTTGCAAAAATCCATATATGGATTAAAGCAAGCATCCAGATCCTGGAACATAAGGTTCGATCAAGCTGTGAAAGGTTTTGGATTTGTTCAGAACCTTGACGAACCTTGTGTATACAAAAGGATCAAAGGCGACAAGATGGTTTTCCTAATTCTTTATGTTGATGATATACTAATCATCGGAAACGATGTAGGTGTATTGACATCAGTAAAAGAATGGTTAGCAAAACAATTTGATATGAAGGACTTAGGAGAAGCAAGTTATATTTTTGGTATCCGAGTAATAAGGGATAGAAAGAATAGAACGATTGCACTATCCCAAGCTTCATACATAGATAAAATCTTGTATAGGTTTTCCATGCAGGATTCCAAGAAAATGTATGTTACCTTTCTGGCATGGAATCAAACTTTCTAAGGAACAAGTTCCTAAGAATGAGCATGAAAAGCAATTCATGAGTAGGGTTCCATATGCCTTGGCAGTTGGAAGTCTCATGTATGCATTGCTCTGCACTAGACCAGATATTTGTTTTGCTGTTGGCATAGTTAGTAGGTTTCAATCGAAACCTGATTCTGATCACTGGACGATAGTCAAGCATATTTTCAAGTATCTCAGGAGAACGAGAGACAATATGCTTGTATACTCTAGAGGGGATTTGATTCCTGTAGGGTATACAGATTCTGATTTCCAGTTAGATTCTGACTCCAGAAAATCCACATCAGGATCTGTGTTTACTCTTGGAGGAGAAGCAGTCATATGGAGGAGTATCAAGCAATCATGCATTGCTGACTCCACCATGGAAGCTGAGTATGTTGTTGCACGCGAAGCTGCCAAAGAGGCTGTTTGGCTCCACCAATTATTGATTGACTTAGAAGTGGTTCTTAGTGCGAATAAGCATATCACTATTTATTGTGACGACAGTGGAGCAGTGGCTAATTCGAAAGAACCAAGATGTCATAAGAGAGGAAAACACATTAAAAGGAAGTATCATCTTCTTAGGGAGATTGTTCATAGGGGTGACGTGACGATTACCAAAATCGTGTCAGCAGAAAATCTAGCAGATCCCTTCACAAATGCTTTACCATAGAAGAGTTTTGATGGGCACCTAAAGAATATGGGAATGAGAGATATGACACATTTGCTATAGCGCAAATGGGAGATTGTTAAGGTTATGCTCAATAGCAAGAGTGTAATGTTGTACTTGACAATCTTTTCATATTAATAAAGTGATTTCTGTTTGTTAACAAAATCTTATATAGCATTTATTATTATAATTGTCAAAGTAAATAATCATAAGGTCAAAAGACTATGAGAAAAGAAGAATTATTCGTACATCTGGATATGTATGAGGTATACACAATTCTTTAGTTAGTCTTGAATAACGTTCACAACTTAAGTTAAAGGTTGGGCACCTTTATCTTGTTAAAGTTGTAGAATTCTTTTACTAGCATTTGAGTGGGATCAAATGTATTGTGATGAGTCTAAAATCATCGAAGGGTTTTCGAGTTAAAAAATCTAGTGCACTGAGTGCATTGAACTGGATCACAATGAAATACTTTTTTCTAGAACCGTCAATAGATAAAAGTCTTTTCATTATCAGGACAATCAGAGAGTCTATCTTAATCCTGAGATAAATGATGGACTTATGGTTGCAAGTGTTATCATTTGAGCTATCAATGAGTACGATTATATAGCATAATCTATCCTCGATAGTTTGGTGATATTCATTTGTTAACCGATAGAGGACTTCATTTATAGATATGGACATCGTGGCTCCATTTATTAAATATGAGTAGAATATCATCATATGGATGCTTTGTGGTTTTGGATATTAAATCTTAATGTTGAATTTTCAATAGTGTCTATTGAAAGATGACTTCTGGACAAGTCATAATATATATCCAAGTTCAAAGTGTGGTCATATGAGTAAATATGGTAACTTGGAGAGCTATAGGCGGTCTATAAGCTATAGGCGGTCTATGAGCTCTTGGCGATTACTGATATTCTTCACGAGGATTCACTATCTCCTATATGATTGTCTAGGGTATGAATGAGAATCGTTGAGTTATTCCATCTTTATTTAAGAGTGCAATTTTAGTTCTTTAGTGGAATGAACTAAAATTAATAGATTGAACCTAAGTGAATCATTTGTTGATTGTGATTGGGTTATATCTATTGGAGCTTAAATTTAGATAGGCCCGTCAAGATCCCCAATCCGCACGGACTTGCATGAATCACTTGATATATTCTACCAGACTATTTGTGGGTCCATTTAGACTTGTATTTAATATATTAAGAATATAATTTGCACATTATTTATTTAATGGGCTGTTTAATTATATTAATATATTAATGAAAGACATGTGAGCTTGTTTCTTTTAGTAAGAATTGATCTAGTTAACATGTGGGCTTTTTATTAAAGTTCAAATGGATTAAATAAAATAAGAAAATAATATGTAGGCCCAAGTTCTAGTCATGGGCGGCAATGGCTAATTTTTACCCCATTATATTGTTTATTTTATTATTTAATAAAATGAAAATTAATTAATATGTTAATTATTTATTTAATTAAAAATCAAATCTTTTTCTGATTAGGAAATATGTTTCCTAGTAGTAAACTACTATTAGTATTATACTAAATATAAAAGACTTTATTTGTTTAGTCAAATTATGAAGTCTTTTATATAGTCATAAATACACTAAAGAGTTGGATTAGGGTTTGAATTCTAAGAAGTCTTTTGTATCCTATTTGGAAAAGGACTTTGGTGATTACCTTGTTGGACAAGGTAAGAATTCGGCCACCCTAAATAAACTAGGGCAAAATTTCGGCCACCCTAAATAAATTAGGGCAAAAATTCGGTCCCTATATAATACTAGGGAGAATTTTCGGCCAACCCTAGTTTTTGCCTTTGAAGAATTAATTTTCTTTTGCTAAAGTGGAAAAATAAAATCCTACTCTAAGACTAGTGAGAGATTTCGGCCAAGAGGGGTTGTGAGAAAAGAATTGTTCTTACTTCGATAGTGTACTAGTGATCTCAACATCAAGAGATCTTGTACACACTTTCAAATTAGGTTCATGCGAATTTCAATATTACGATTGTGAATTCAAAAGTAACCGGAACATTCTTAGCAACCTTTTGGAGATTGTAGTGACTAACAGATTCAGAAAAGTTTTTGTTGTCCATTCTTAGGTTCACAATTCAAAGAAGGGAGACCACGCTCCTAGTTAATTCACGTTTGTGATCGGTTTTGGAAGATCTTGTGGATTACCATCGACGTTAATCAATCGGATCACGCGACAAAAGTATTTCATCTTTTCGTATATATGTAATTAATTAAAGGGTTAAGGTTCAATATGGAAAATTTTTTAAAATATACTAAACTCTATTTTAGTCTCGCTTCCACTGCGTGCACATATTTTTCCCTACAAAAATAAAAAAATCTAAAATTTCTCCAAAGTATATCAAGGACATACAGGCCCACACCAATGGGCCCAATATCCATTCGCAACAGCCCATTTCAATAAACATTTACCTTGGAATTACTATGTAAAAGTTATCCTATGAATTTTTTTTAATATATTTTTTTTCAATTGAAATAGAGAGAATCAAAAGGGATACTATTCAAATTTTTCTTATTGATGCGGGTATGTGAGTGATGCTACCGGACCAACTTTATGTAGTAATTTTTATTCGATCACGAGACCAAAACAATTAATGATGTGTTCTATATAATAGGTTTCGAGATTTAAATAATTAGTTAGAGATATGATCTGAACAACTAATGATGCAACATAGTCAACACGAAAATAAAATAAAATGCTTCTTCCAAAATTACAAAATTAAATAGAGAGCAGCAATGTTATGGAGATCATCGGTCCAACAACCAAGTGGACTATGAAATCTCTGCACAACAATAAATGCCTCAAAATCTGGGTAAAATAACATTTTGTCACACCCAACCCACCTACATTAGCTTATTTTTCTAATGTATGTACATACATGTATATATTCAAAATTTAATGTGTGTATTGTATATATTGACAGTGTATTTAAAAATGAAATAGGGGTGGGGAGACTTTTCTCGGTATTGGGAATCGACTTTTTTTTTTTTTTTTGACAATATTTATTAACTTGGGATCAGTTATTTTTTTGAAAACATTTGTCATTAGTAAGATTCGAGTCGCTAATATGAGAGTTATTTACTCAAGTTCTAAGCTCGTTCATTTACCAATGAGCTATGCCCTTGTTGGCTGTTGAGAATTGACCTACAATATTGTTTGAATTCTAGTTTTGGAACCAATTGTATATGTGAGGTGCAAGATCGAATGGTGAGTTTGTTTGGTAGGTATTCCGTATTCATTAATGTGGCTGTCCTGCATCTTCATTCTGAAATTATCTGAATGCAATTAAGGTTGGTTTTCCACATTAAATAGAAGCTGTTTTTTCAGGCTCATTAATGAGATTGAGAGGTTTATAGATGTAGCGATGCATCTTATCTTTGGATGTTTAATCAGCTCAATTCTCACTGGAATAATTGTGTGTTTGAGAGCTTTGGTTTGTATTATAAAGGTTTATGACTTATGAATGTGAACAAATAAAATAAAATAAAATAAAAAACTAACTAGAGTCTCCGTCGAATCCTATAATCTTTAATCCTTGTGCAAGTTAAACTTCATCAAGCAATGCGTATGTTGGATCGACTCTAATTAGAACTCCTGTCGAACCCTACAATCTTTATTTTTATCGTATATCTTTTTCGTAAAATTTATCTGAAACATCTATTGGAAATCTATAGGAAAAAATTCTAATCTAAGATTAATTTTAAGAGATATGAGATGGAACAAGCATAGGAACCAAAAGTCTTTGTTGGTTGATTTAACTTTGAATAATAAATGAATAATCCATCACTCTCTTTGAGAATTTAAACTTGAATGTCACATTCACCAAACCATATCTACCATCATTAATAAGTAATAACAGAGCTGGCAGGTTAGGTTATAATTTTCATTCAATGCTCTTTTTTCTATTTTTCTCCGCACAATTGTTGGGAAAATTGTGTGAAAGCTTTTAAAAAATATATATATATATATTAATAATAATAAAATTAAAAAATATCGCCTTAATTAAAGGATTTAGCTAACTTAATGATATTCTCTAGTCAGAATGATCCTGAAAGTTTTGTAATATTATAAAACTAATTTCTGGACTGACAGATGGTGAACTAAAATTATTATATTGGTTCATTGATTAAACGCGAGTGAATGTTGAACGAGTCCATTTTTGCTCACCCCCTTTCAAGAAGGGTAAGCATTACCCCCAACCTAAACGCATGACATGTGTTTATAGAGGGGTAAAATTGTCTAAAAATTTACTCATCTATGGACACATGTCATCCATTTATAGGGAAGTGTCCTCATGTTGAACAAATCAAAATGGTTTAATCTAACGACCGATAGATGGTGAACTAAAATTATTATATTGGTGTACATCGAGGAGAAAATATTATATATATATAGTTTTTCTATTGTCAATTCGTTTTGACAATAAATATATTAGGACGAAGAATGTGGACCACAGATTATAGAGAAATTTTGATAATTGCATACACTTTTGAGTCAAAATATGTAAATTTAGTAGTCAACATTCTTCGTCCTGATATATTTATTGTCATGACGAATTGATAATATAAAATATCTTTCTATATATGTATAGTTTTTCTATTGTCAGTTCAAATTGACAAAAGGTATATCAAATTCTTGTATGTGGGTTATTGGATTTAAATACTTTGATTTGGTTGTATACACTTGTCAAAGTATCTTTTATATCTAATAACCCACATGTAAGGAACTGATATATTTTTATATCAGTTCGAACAAATAATAAAAAGAATATATATATATATATATATTATATATAAATTTATTGCTAGCTTTAGCTCAACCAACTCAACTTTCCTCACCGCCCCACCTCTGTCACACACACTTCTCTTAAATTCAAGCAAAGAAAGAAAGAAAGAAAAAACCTTATCACCTGTAACAAGACAACTCACAAGCTTTAATTTGATAAACTTGATATACATATATAGCTGTTTTTGACAAACTCTTTATAATTCTTGAAACAAGTTTTCTGCATTTGGTTCACAAATCACAATAACAATGTCGAGTACTAGTGTGACATATACTGTGAAGGTTGAAGAAGCAAGTCCGGCAACGGAGAAGAGGCCATCGGCTGGTCCTGTTTACCGGTGGATTAATGCGAAAGACGGTCTGTTGGAGCTGCCTCCTGGCCTGGAGTCTCCATGGAAGTTCTTCAGGTATACACATTAATTAATTTCATCGATTAACTTCATGTCTGTTGAAATCATCAACTTATTGTAATTTCTCTTAGCTTTGTGTTGCCATATTTTTCCTCTGAAATTAATGTGCTTTATTGCCATATTTTTTTTGGTCTTGTTCTGTTCTGTTTCTTCAAAAAGAAGTAAATATCAAGGTGCATATATAGCCATATGGGTAGGGAATCGGGGTATCAATGGGTGAAACCGTGAAACGGGGATGTGGGAGATTCCGCCGCCCTTACCATCGGTCTCCGACCTCTTCTCCATTCCCGTCCCCACCTCCGTTTGGGGGAAATGGGGGTGAGGATGTTTACAAGAAAGTCTCCCGTTCCCACCCATTTCCCACACTTGACCCCGTTTCTTTTATTTGACTATGTTTGATTTAAAATTTAAAATTAATCAAATAAATACAAGTTCATTTCTCCTTTTAAAATTATAATATTTTTTAAAAATATAAAATGGGTTAGGCTAATTTAAAATAATTTAGTGAACTAAAAATAAATTAATACATATACACATTTTGGGTAGGGAAATTCACCCATCTCCATTTTTGGAAAAAAAAATTAACCTTAATTGGAGATGGGCAATTGATTTCTTTTATTTTGACTATTTTTTTTTTTTCTGTTTACTGAAATTTTAAAAAAATCTGGAATATTATCAATTTTTATTTAGTTGTTTGTACATTAACATCTTGTTAAAATTAATCTTTGGCCGATTTATGTTTAGAAGTCATTTAAATGAGAATGATCTTGCTCTTGTCTTTGGGAAAAAAAGTTTTTAATTCTTTGCTAGAACTCTAAAGGCTAGCATATTTATGATATTTTGTTACAATTCATAGGCTAAAAAGAGAAAGAAAAAAAATACTTTAATAGAAATTAGAAAAAGACGGGCACTGTGTTGTAAATATAAAAAAGTTTAGGGACTTAAAAAACAAATGGGAAAACGTTAAAAGAGTATGGCCCATGCAGGTTTCGAACCTGCGACCTTCGCGTTATTAGCACGACGCTCTAACCAACTGAGCTAATAGGCCAGTTGGTATTATCCTATTGTTAATTATATTTAACCAATAACTAGGAATTTTCAAATAAGAGTTGATTAGCTAAAACCTCTGCTTTTGGTTGCAGTGATACTGCGACAAGGATTCCAAGTAAGCCAGTTCTGGGCCGACGCAAAGTCTCTGATGGAAAGGTACAATACAACTTACAAATTCAACTTTCAACTTTCAACTTTGCTGTGCATGTAGCTTATATATATAATAATTCTCTAGTAAACTAGGTCTGAAAATACGTAACGTATGAAATCGATTCCACAACCTTATATAACTAAAAACTAGAAGCTACTTTTGTTGTGGCAACAAAATTATTAACTTTGGTCCTGAAATTTACCAACCTGACTAGATACCTATATATATTTGCATGGACCCTTTAAAGTTCCATCAATTCATTTTTCAAGAGAAGAAGCTTAAAATGTTAAAAATTGATCTTTTAATTTTTTTTATTTTTTTTAGGCGGGTCCTTATATATGGATAACATATCAAGAGGCTTATGATGCTGCCATTCGTCTTGGTTCTGCCATTAGAACCCTTGGTGTCAATCCTGTAAGTTCATGACAACTTTTCTCCAAATCATGAAGAAATTGTAATTAATTCTGTTCAAAAATGAAATATGATGTTTGATATGTATATATGTTTAAATGTTGTGTTTTCAGGGAGGACATTGCGGCATATATGGGTCGAATTGCCCCGAATGGATCCTAGCTATGGAGGTAAATGTTTGTTGTTTCATACCGAAGCCTGTTTGTTGTTTGGTCTCAATGAAGTAACTAGCTTGTTCTGTCAAGCTGACAATCATGTGTTACGGTGTCTAACCGAAGTTCTTATCTCGCATTGTTGTATATCATATGTAATCGTTAGAGAACAATCAAATTTTGTAATGCTTGATTACCGCGACATGATCATGATCTATATAAATGCCTGATGCAACTTTGCACGCGTTGATATATTTTGTTTGTTCTCTTGCAGGCTTGTAATAGCCAATCTATAACATATGTACCGCTATATGATACCCTTGGTATGTTTTCTTTTACTATTTCAATATAGCTCAGTGTTCTTGATAAAGATCGCCATTTTCGAATTTTCCTCCTTGGCCAGAGTTCCATTGAGTAACCTGACGTGGTTTCCAATCTTTCCAATCTCAGGTGCTAATGCAGTAGAGTTCATTATCAACCATGCTGAAATTTCAATAGCTTTTGTTCAAGAGAACAAAATTCCCGCTGTAAGAACTAATATGTCAAACTAGACCCATGTTAGGATAGATTCATTCTTCTTAATAATGCTTGATCTCGTCCTTATGTTTCTCGCAAGACTTCTCTCTCACTCGCTCTCATGTGTGTGCACGCATTTGAAATAGTTAGTGATCAAGTGGCTGTTCTCCCCAGATTGAGTTTATGAGCATTATGATACACTTTTCTAATTTTCTCTTTGTTTCACATGATTTGGTAACTCTTTGTGCAGATTATATCTTGCCTCCCAAGGTGTTCTTCGTATATGAAAAGTACGTCTAAATGCTAACTGTTAGAAGAACATGAAACTTAAGGTGTCGTTGTTTAGAGTAATTACTAAACTATTGGAACTTCTCATTCAGCTATTGTCAGCTTTTCAAATATTTCAAGCACACAGAAGAAGGAGGCTGAAGAACTAGGAGTATCTTGCTTTTCTTGGAGGGAGTTTCTAGAGTTGGTAAAGATATTTCGTATAAAAATTTTATGTTTTCGTCATTTTATAAATTGGTGTTTGATTGGTCTTTCAAAAAAAAAATTATCTAACATATACTGTTATCTGTCTTTCTCAGGGAAGTCTGAATTGTGAACTTCCTCCAAAACAGAAGACTGACATATGCACTATAATGTATACCAGCGGAACAACAGGAGAACCGAAAGGTGTCATTCTAACAAATGAGGCGATGATGGCAGAAGTACTGTGCATAGACCTATTACTTTTACTTACAGATAAAGTGGTGAGGAACCAAACACAAATTATGCTTGTTATAGATTACAATCAACAGATTCTATATCATCAAATAGTAGTGAAGCAATGGAAGTAATGCCAAATATTGATTTGTGATGTTCTCTATTATAGTGTTCAGAAGAGGATACGTACTTTTCGTTCCTTCCGTTGGCTCATGTATATGATCAAGTAATGGAGACCTATTTCATCTACAAGGGTTCCTCAATAGGATTTTGGCAAGGCGTAAGATTAAACTTTGCTTCCTACACTCGGTTTTTATCCATGTTTCTCTTCAGTTTCTAGTTCAGCACTCTGCTCAATATGTTTTTCTCATGCACTTTTACTTGCAGGATGTCCGGTACTTGATGGAGGACATTCAAGAATTAAAACCAACTATGTTTTCCGGGGTACCAAGAGTGTATGACCGCATCTATACTGGTATAATTTAGTAATTTACACATCAATACATAAATTTATAACTAGTTATAAACATAAATCTTCTAACGATACCTTATTGACTTCTGTTATATCTTTGTGCCTGAAGGTATATCCAGTAAAATACAATCCGGAGGTGCATTGTCGAAGAAATTGTTTGATTACGCGTATAACTAGTATGTTGTGCATAAATCCTATCTATTTGTTAATTTAAGTTGTTTTTCGTAACGCGCAACTGATCATAAACTGCTGACAGCAAGTTGAGAAATATGGAGAATGGTTTGCCACAAGACAAAGCAGCACCTCTATTGGACAGTTTTGTCTTCTCTAAGGTCAGTCGTTAACCCTCTCTCAGGTTGATTTCAATGTTTCGTTTTACATTCTAAGTAATCGTAACTTTACAGATAAAACAAGCATTCGGGGGACGTATACGAGGCTTGTTATCTGGTGCAGCACCTTTGCCAAGGCATGTGGAGGAGTTTTTGAGGGTCACTAGTGGTGCTCCTATAACACAAGGATATGGTATGGCAGAATGATTGTTCTTCTCAATACTTACAGCAACTGCTTGGAAATTATCTCAATTATATCTTGCAAATTTTAACGTGAAACTTTGCATAATTTCATAAAACAAATTCTTACCTCGTGTTTTAAACATGACAGGTCTTACCGAAAGTTGTGCCGGGTGTTTTACATCCTTATCCAATATATTTTCTATGATTGGAACTGTTGGGGTACCTGTCCCAACCATTGAAGCAAGGCTTGAGTCAGTGCCAGAGATGGGATATGATGCACTTTCCATCACGCCGCGTGGAGAGATTTGCCTGAGGGGGATTACCTTGTTCTCAGGTTACTACAAGCGGAAAGATCTAACCGAAGAAGTTGTAGTTGATGGGTGGTTCCATACAGGTAAAAATACTTGAATATGAGATTTATTGGCTTTAACATCAGCATTCCATAGTACTTAAAGCCAGTTGATAGGCTTTGGAACCATGTTCACTGGTCCATACGTCGTTTTGACAAAATAGTACTTCATTTTTGGCTTGAAAAAGCGAAATATACTGGTTTGAACTTGCTCATGTTCATAAAAGATTCGGTCAAAGACTTTGCTTTGCTTGATCTTTAAACTTTCAACTTCTTTACAGGACTCAAGAAGTCACAATGTGAATCTTGACAATTTTTATTGTATATGAGACATTCTGAATTTTCTGTTTCTGCTTCTCCAATTCTTCTATTGAAATCTCTGTCGGTTACTTGTCTTGATCTGAATATAATATATGAGAGTTGCAGGTGACATTGGAGAATGGCAACAAGATGGAGCAATGAAAATAATTGACAGAAAAAAGAACATATTTAAGCTTTCTCAAGGTGAATATGTTGCTGTGGAAAGCATCGAAAACAAGTACTTGCGATGCCCTCTCATAACATCGGTATGTTTTCGCAACAGTTTTGGTGCATATCATAGATTTAGTTTTACATTTCAGTACTAATCCAAAATTCCTGAAATGATGCACAGATATGGGTCTATGGAAACAGTTTTGAATCATTTCTGGTAGCTATCGTTGTCCCGGACAGAAAGGCACTTGAGGACTGGGCAGTGAACAACCTCCAAGAGGCTGTCGATTTCAAATCATTGTGCGAAAACCCGAAGGCAAGGAAATACATTTTAGATGAGCTCAATAGCACTGGCCAGAAAAACGAAGTAGGTGGTCTATTATTTTCTTCAAGTTCTTTTCTTTTTAGTTGCCTAATTATCATATGATCTTCATCTGACTCGGATGGTAATTCGACAGCTTAAAGGCTTCGAGTTGTTGAAAGCAGTTTATCTGGAACCAACTTTGTTCGACGTAGAGAGGGATCTGATTACTCCAACATTCAAACTGAAGAGGCCACAGTTGCTCAAATACTACAAGGTACATACAATACACTTTCTGTCATATATATATGACCCGCGATGGCCATTGTTGTTCCATTTGTTTTCTTTTTCTCAGCTTAATAGAAGTTCAACCATATCACATTGCAGGTCCAGGTTGATCAACTGTACAATGAAGCAAAAGGAGCAAAGGCATGAGAGAAGTTTTTTCGAAAGCTCGAAAACCAGATATTCAGATACATATCAGAGAAAGAGAAAGAGAAACTATAATTTACTTGTAATGACTTGGATATGCTGATCCTTGTTATTGTCTGTACATAAATAAGATTGTTTGAACTTTCAATTATATACAATAGTCTTCTTCCATAACATTTTGGTTCTCATTTTGTTTCATCTGATGATCCATTTATAAAATTATAAAATTGTTAACAAATTTTAAAATCTTTTCACTTTGGCCCCCGTAAACTTGAATTTCTGACTCTGCCCCTGATTCAAGAAGTATATCTATCAATAAAATGATGGTCTAAATGCCCCTAAATGGAGAGATTTCAAAATAACTTTGGGCTGCTGTTTAAAAATACAAGACAGACCACTCAAACATACAGACTATATTCTGCTATAAAGATATATCTTTCCATAGCAATTCAACAAGAATGTGGCATGTCCTACATATTTCCCAGATAACATTTTTTTTTTTTTCTGTTTCCATTTATCATAGTTTAAGCTTTCGGTTCTAATAGTTACTTGACATGATATCGTTGTTAAGTTTTGTTAAGGAATACACTACTGAATTAAAGTCTCGTGCATGCATCTGTTTTTATATTTACTCTGTATTTGGTATTTGAACCTGCATATGAATGTAGGCTTGGTTACTTTACCTGACATCTTAAACTTTTGGATTTATCGGTTACCTAACAATTACAAATACGAATTCTTCTTCGTAGAAACAAAACCAGAGAGTTCTCATGAATTTTCCTTCAACAGACATTTTTATTCTTTCTACGGAATTGATAACACACACAGCGGAATAAAAGATTAGGTCCCCATCCTTTCAAACAAGGTTTTCTTCCACATTTTCTTACACGAAAAACACAACAACGGCAATGAATTTGAAAGTCTTAACAAAGTAAAGATACAAAGAAGACAATTCATAAAATCCAGAAGCTGCTGAGAGAGTGCTTATAGTATGTCAACCAACAGTGCCCAGGCAGGATAGACAAACAGAATGACTATGCCGATTGTGTTTGATAAGCCATTAGCTTTCGTGAAGGAATTTCGAAAACCACCTGATGCCCGGATGTGTTCTTGCAGTAAATAACAAGCGATGGCCAGACATATCACCTCACCAATCCAGTCGTTCCTTATAGTGGTTGCAAATAAACTAGGAGCCACCACTACTAGAAGAATCAAAGCAGCCGGCAATTCCGCCCAATCTTCAATAGCTGACAAGTCAATTGGAGAACTTGAAAGGAATGCATATTTTCAACAGATAAAAGTTCAAACACAATCAAGTAAAACAATAACTAAAACAGATATTTTACCTGGGAAACGTCTTGAGAAGAAAAGGCGCACCACAACAGCAATAAAAGCAATCCATTTTCCGATCTCTCCCCTGCATGACAAAACAAGTCATTAGCACAAGAAGATAATCCAGCAATAGGAAATACAGTTGCTATCTATAAAATTGAAGATCACCTGAATATGTTGAAAATCAGCGAAGGAAGACTAAAGAAAATGTAAGGGATCAATAACGAGGTAAGAATGTTGGTTTTCCAATTTGTTCGGTCCAAGATCAACAAATAACTGCAAATGTACATCACGATTAGTTAAAACATTATAAGAAAACGAATCAATCCAGGATACAATCTGACATTATTCGTTGATCGCAACTTGTAAACCAGACTACAAGCAACCTTATACCATTGCCTGCATTAAGGTGTACTCAAAGCATAGTCTTATTACGAATTACGAACATCATACAAGCTAAATATTTCTTAGCAGAGTATGCTTAGAAAATGCAGACAACATGCTTCTATTGGGTGCAAATTTATAGTATAAACAACAATTTTCTAACTAGATCGAGTTCACAACTTTAAAGGACTATTGTGCTTGACGAATTCGAATCTCTTCGTATAGCTTTTCGCATCAGAGTTTCAATATACACATATCCATATACAATTTAAGCAGGAAAGCAAATCCCCCCTTTTCTGATCTATGAAAAACATTATACAAAAACTCAATAATCTAACAACAGTATAAAAAAAAACCAATCTTCAGACTGAAAAAAATAATCTAATTACTTGCTCAACAGTTTCAATGATATAATCAACAACAGTTGACAGTGCTACTAAACAATTATATTGAAACAAGATTCTTCAAATCAATATCAAGCTAATCCCATCTATGAGATTTCAAAAATATCAGGTACAGGAATTCCACACATTTTTTAGCGTGGGATCCCAATTGGCAGCAGTGTAAAACGAAAAAAAATCTGCATTTTACATTGGTGCTAATCAGAATCCCGCACCTGATCAACAGTATTAATGATATAATCAAGAACAGTTGACACTGCTACTAAGCAATTATATTGAAACAAAGACTCTTCAAATCAATATCATGCTAATCACATCTAAAAACATGGATAATTCAGGAATTGTCAGGTGCAGGAATCCCACACGATTTTTCGCGCAGGAGCCCAATCAGTGGTGTCAATCAGAATCCCACACCTGATCAGTTCTAGTACGAGATATAGATTGAGATACATACATTGCAGCAATAGAAGCAATCCATTCAAGAAAAGTGGTTCCTAAACCCAAACCACCAAGCTTGATGGCATGATTGGCTAGTTTCTTGGCAGCCAAAACAAGCTCTTCCATGTCTGAACTAATCGAAGAACTTTTTTCATAGTCACTCCTCATTTCCCAGATACTCTTCTTCCCAATCACTAACACTTTTTTTTCTTTCTTTCTTTCTTTGATCCAAACCCAAATAGAACTGTTTGAATTTGTGATCTAGAAATTAATTGCTGGCAGCAAAGTTTACTATAGAGTATAGAGGGTTCTCGAGAGACAGATCACAGCTGATGATGACTGGCAGGTAGAAGACAAAAGCTTTTGACTCGTCACCTTGTCGGTAATCTAAATAATATCTAATTGGTAGATTCTTGAAATTTCGGTTGACACGTGGTTAACTATATGATTGCTGACAGCTGTCCTTTCATTAACTGATCCACGGTACACTTAATTTGATAAAATATATTATCTTTTTTTATTTATTTTATTTTTTTTATTTTGATGGAATTATATATTATCTTATTGAGTTTGCATTAACTTGACAATAATGATGATTATGGTCTATGGAGCCACGTCTAATTTTGTTTGTCAATTTAAGTATATATTGGTCGTCCTACCATCTATGAGAAAAACTTGTTTAACGGTTTTCACCGATCTAAGTTGTTCAATTTTTAAAATATAAAATTGAAAAACTTGATTGAATAACAGGGAGACTATCTCATATAAGATTTTCTCTGTATTTATATCTTATCGTTGTTTATCGTATCATTCACCCATGACACCTCCATTATTAAGATTTTTATATAGATAGACATCGTGGGATGTAGTATGGATGGTGATAAAAATTGTATCACTATAAATCACATGACAATAGGACAATAAGATGAGTAGTAAAACATGTCTCATTACAAATCTTGATAGATTAAATTTGATAAGCATGGTCTAAAAATTAAGTCTTACTATAAAAGGAGGGATCTCGATCTCCCCACACTTGTGATTTTATAAAAAAATTAAAAAATATTCTTGTTTACATAAAAGAATGATTTTTAATTCCATTAAAGAATTCAATGAAACTTGTTTCAATGGATGATGATACAAGAAACAATGATAGGATGGATAAGAGTGTAGGACCCACATGTACAAGAAACAACGATAGGATATATATGTAAATTGGTAACAAAAATTGTTTTCTTTTATCTTAAATCATAAGATAACGTAGTGAGTAGTAAGAGAAGGATATAGCACTTTGATTATTTTTTTATTTTTTTATTTTTTTATTTTTTAAGTACAATATAAAAAAAAAGAAAGGATTGGCTACAGTATGTAAGGAAAAAAGTTGGTATGATACCAATCACTTTTTGAGAATAACTTTATGTTTACTCCAACGTGAAAGTGGTTTCTAAATATTAAAGTTGTTCCCAAAATTAACTCAAAACTAACATTAAGTTGTTCATAAAAATCGTTGCTATTATACCCATATGAGATAAGGATATAACACTTAGATTTTTGAACTTTTTTTTTTTTTTTTCTAACATTAACACTACAAGGATCAATGGTTGCCCAGACCTTCAACTTTTAAGCCTATTACCCCTCCCAAGCTTTGTTTGGAGACTAAGGGTCCATTTGGTAGGGAGGAAAGAAAATATGAAGGATGGAAATATTTGGAGGGATAGAAAACATGAGGGAAAGAAAGAAAAATGATTTTCCCTTTAACTTTTTGGTAAACAGAAAGGAAAGAAAGGATATTTTTATTAATTTTACTATTTTTTATATATTAAAAAAAATGGACAAAATTGTAATTGTAAGTTAAGTCAAAAAGCAAATTTCTTTCCCCCTCATTTCCTCCCACTTTTGGGAGGATTAAAATTGGTGGGTCCCACCCACATTTCTTTCCTCCCATTTTTCCTTTCCTTCCCTTTTTCTCTCCATACCAAACAAACATTTCTCCACTTTCTTCTCCCTTTTCCCTCCACCCTTTTCTTTCCTCTCCCTTTTCCTCCTTACCAACCATAGCCTAAGGTTCAAAAGCTCCTTCTTCCCAAGGGTGGTTGGAATGTGGAGTTGATTCGAAACTCTTTCAGAGATGATGACGCCAAGTTGATCCTCAATTTGCCATGGTCGCTTTCAGGGGCTCCAGATTCGTTGTTATGGCAGCTGCTGCCACATGTACTCTTTTGATAATCGAGTATACCCTATAATATCTTAATTAAAACTGTGTAGAGTTTCTCTCCTAAGAGATCACTTATTTTAATTTCGATAAGAACCATGATGAAATCTTATCGATTTTTATGAATTTCGATCTGAATTTTTTAAATACATGATAAGTTCAATGAAATCTACATATTCAAATGCTAGAACTATTTATCCCAATTTTATTAAATATGAAGGCATCGGAAAAATGAACGAAATATAGGAAAATTAAATAAAATAGTTCTATTGTTTGAAAATATCTCAAATTGTGTTCATAACTAGAATTCATTTAACATATCATGTATAAAAAAATTCATATCGAAATTCATAAATATCTATGTGATTTCATCAAGATCCTTCCCTAAGGAATATATATATATTTGAATAGTGTATCTAAGCTATTCTTGAAGGTGTTTGATACTTTGAAAAAAAAAAATTAAGAAAAAAATGCATGACAGTAGACACATCATTTTTATTGATTTTTAGATTAATTTTTTTTAACTATGTACTAATATGTAGTATTATTTTGGTATGCAACACACTTACATTTGACACAATCTACGATCTAGCCAAGTCCAGTCCATAGGCCCATTAAGAATATCCAAATAGGCCCGTATAAGTTGTATTTCTGGTTCACAATTTGTTTGATTGGAATATAAATCATTTTATGCTTACATTAGGCCTTGACATGTTTATTTTTTCTACGTATAATTTATAGTTATAAGTTGTGATCCCACATTTTCATTTAATCATGTTCAAGCTCTCTCTTTTCACATATTTTGCAAATGGTAATTGAAGGAGATGCAATCTGATTTAATTTCAACTCCAGTACAACTAAATTGAATGAGTTTAATTAATTCAAATTCGACAAAGTCATAATTTCTTTCGAATATTGTTTAATTAATCCAATCCAATATGTCTATAATTCTATATATCAAATCTGATAAAAATCAATCGGTTTTCATATGGCTCTAATTGGCATTTAAAAAAGTTCTCACTACGTCTATCAAACATTTTTTTTTTCTTTCTCGATCTTGAATAATATTAAAATCTTTGAATCATTTTAATTCGTCTATATTTTCTTTTAATATATGTAGTGTAGATGAAATTAGAGAAATGTCCATACAGTCAAAATTGACATATGTAGTCAATATATCTCGATCTGAATTGTGATGGTTCACTATCATTGAGCCTAATTTTATAGGTTCTTTCTTTCATCATAATCCAGGGGAAAAAATGGTTCAAATTTATTAATTAATTCAAGGTCAAGGGTGACATTAATGAAGTTAAGATCTCAATTGGTGTAAATTTGTGACCAATTGATGTGATAACTATAAATGTCTTGTGTAGGTTGTGTGATGATCAGACCATGAATGTAATGATTGTTACAACTACACTATAAATGTCTTGTAAGTATAATTTATAGTTATATTAAAACAACTCAACAAGATTCTTTAAATCAATATCAAACTAATATCAAATCTAAAAACATGGATAATATGATATTCGAAGAAAAATTATCGGGTGCATGAATCCCATATATATATTTTTTTTGCACAGGATCCCATATATGATCAGTTCTATTACGAGATATAGATCAAGAAACATACATTGCAGCAAAAGAAGCAACCCATTCAAGAAAAGAGGTTCTGAAACCCAAACAACCAAGCTTGATGGCATGATTGGCTAGTTTTTTGGCAGCCAAAACAAGCTCTTCCTTGTCTGAGCTAATCGAATAACTTTTTTCATAGTCACTTCTCATTTCCCAGATACTCTTCTTCCCAATCACAAACACTTTTTTTTCTTTCTTTGATCCAACCCCAAAATAGAACTCTTTGAATATGTGATCTAGAAATTAATTGCAGGCAGAAAAGTTTACTATAGAGTATAGAGGGTTCTCGAGAGACAGGTCACAGCTGATGATGACTAGCAGGTAGAACCGTAGAAGACAAAAGCATTTGACTTGTCTCCTTGTCGGTAATCTAAATAATATATAATTGGTAGATTCTTGAAATTTCAGTTGAGACGTGGGTAACCATATGATTGCTGACAGTTGTTCTTTCATTAACTAATCAACGGTACACATAACTTGATAAAAAAATATTATCTTGTTGAGTTTGGATTAACTTGACAATAATGATGATTATGGAGCACTTCTAATTTTGTTTGTCAATTTAAGTATATGTAGATCGTACTCCTATCTATGAGAAAAACTTGTTTGACGGTTTTCACCAATCTAAATTGTTCAATTTTTAAAATATAAAATATTAAAATTGTATAAAATTGAAAAACTTGATTTTTTTTTAGTGAAACTATCCCATATAAGATTTTCTCCATATTTATATCTTAACACTGTTTATCGTATCATCCACCTTTGACACCTCCATTATTAAGATTTTTATATAAATAGACATCGTGGGGTGGAGTATGGATGGTGATAAAAATTGTATCACTATAAATCATAGGACAATAGGACAATAAGATGAATAGTAAAACATGTCTTATTATAAATCTTGATAGATTAAATTTGATAAGCATGGTCTAAAAATTAAGTCTTACTATAAAAGGAGGGATCTCGATCTTCCCACACTTGTGATTTTATAAAAATAAAAACAATAAAAATGAATATTCTTGTTTACATAAAAGAATGATTTTTAATTCCATTAAAGAATTCAATGAAACTTGTTTCAATGGATGATGATACAAGAAACAATGATAGGATGGATAAGAGTGTAGGACCCATATGTACAAGATACAACGATAGGATAGATCATAAGATAACGTATTGAGTAGTAGGATAAGGATATAACACTTTGATTTTTGAACTTTTTTTTTTTTTAAGATAACGTATTGGGTATACCTTTAATTTTTTTTTCCTAACATTAATACTACAATAAAAAAAAAAAGATTATCTGCGGTACGTAAGAAAAAATATTGGTATGATATCTTTATGTTTACTTTTTGGGAATAATTTTATGTTTACTTCAACGTGAAAGTGGTTTCTAAATATTAAAGTTGTTCTCAAAATTAACTCAAAACTAATATTAAGTTGTTCATAAAAATCGTTGCTATTATACCCCTATGGGTATAATAGACAAGTCCATAAAATAAAATAAAAAAATTAACATAAAAACTAGCCAAAACAATATGATAAATCTTTTCCAAAAAAAAAGAAAAAAAAAGAAAAAAAAAAATAACATCAACAACAATAGGATAAATAATTTGTTCTTAGCTTAAAATTCAGGGGAGGATATGTAATTAATTATAATATTGAAAGGCTTAAATGAGTGTGTAACACGTACATTTGACACTATATAGCATGTATCATTTCTGGTTCACAATTTGTTTGATTTGATATATCAATCATTCTATGCCTACATTGGACTTTACATGTTTCTTTTTTTTTCTGGGATAATTATAAGTTTTGATCCCACATTTTAATTTACTCATGTTCGTGCTCTCTCTTTTTCATATATATATATATATATATTTGTAAATTGTAACTGAAGTAGATGCAATCCAGTTTAACTCAAATCTAATTCAATTCTCTTGTGGTAGATGCTAAACTATCAACTCCGATTGGGCCTAAGCCTTTCCCTATTTCCCCAATCTGTAACCCTAACACTATGTTTAGTTTGAAGGAATTGGAGAGAAAGGAAATGAAATAATTTGGGGGGATTTCTAATTTCTTGTTTGGATGGTTAAATGATAAGGAAAGGAAATGGAGGGAAATGAGTGGACTAATTTCTTTCTATTTTAAACACTTTGGTTTCCATCCAAATTTGGGAGGAAAGGGATGGAAAGGAAAAGAAAGGAAAGGAATGGAATCCACCATTAATAATTTTTTTTAAATCCCAAAAATAACCCTATATATTGTTTGTATTCATATTGTTAAAACAAGGGTATTTTCGTAAATAAAATAAAACCACTATCCTTTCCTTTCCATCCATAACCATCCAAACAACAATCATTAAAACCACTATCCTCTCACGACAATCATTAAAACCATTATCATCTCCTTTCCTTTCATTTACTTTCCTCATTATCATTTCCTTTCATTTCCTTTTCTTGCCATCAAACCAAACATAGTGTAAATTTGTCATCAATTGTTAATTAATTTACTCTTATCACATTCTCGATTAGCGTCATCTCAATTGATTACCACTTTGAGGTATTGATCATTTAATTAAATAACAGAAATTGGAAAAAAAAAAAAAAAACATTATCACCAAACCCAATTTGCAATCCAATAAATATTTTTCAATATATATTTTTCATTCAAATTAGATTTTTGATTAGTTAAATAAATTTAAATTTATCTAACAAGTTTTTTTTTTGCCCCTAACAACTCATATGTGTTATATATAAATATTGTGCAATTGTTAACAAATCAAGTGTTGTAGTCCCACGGTAAAGGCTTACCACTTTGATATGAGGTTGCAAGTTCGATTCCTCATAATGATAATTAATTGTCAATATTATCAAGGGTGTTGATAATTAATTGTCAATATTATCAAGGGTGTTCCAACATCTCTGTAGACGAATGTTTACTCTTAGCCTAAATTCGTCAGCCTATTGATTTTTTACCGTTTTGGAGTTTTTTTTAATATATTGCATCAGTTTGAGAGTGTACGTGCACATGATAGGTAATCTATGCCAACCTAGTTGGGATGCTTCAAGTTTTCTTTGATGCAACTGCTCTTTAGCTGACTTTAATTATATATATATATATATATATATAATCCAACTAAATTGAGCAATGGCTTTAAATTAATTTAGATTCATTACAACATAATTTCTTTCTTTTGAATATTATTTAGATGGAATTCAATCTTGATTATAATTCTATCAATTTTGACAAAAAAATCGATCAACTGGGTTTCATATATTTTTCAGCCATTGTAACCCAATAAAATTGATAGAATTATTTTAATTTATTATTTTTTTTTAAAAAAAAAACATTCTCATTCAATATAACAACAGTAAAATTTTAAATGTTCTGTGAAACTCTTAAACGATTAAATTATAAACCTTTATTGATAATTAAAATTATAATAAAATTATAAAACTTGCGAAAAACAATTAATTTGCTATTGTAAATATTTCATTATTAAAGCATCACTTTTATATATAAAACATATGATATAATTGGAATACATAAGACTATAAGAGAATCTATATGACTATTGAATATATTCCAATTTCTTCATGGTAGAAAACTAGAAAAGTATTTTTAGACGGCTAAGAGACATCATTTATATTGATTTATTTGATTAAATTTTTTGAATTATGTAGTATTATTATTAGAAAGAAAGAAAAAAACGATATAAATTGAACGAGTTTAATTCATCTAGATTCAGTAAAGCCAAATTTCTTTTAGATAATACTGTTTAAATCCAATCCAATCTGACTATAATTTTATCAAATCTGAAAATGTCCATTCATTGTGTCAAAATTGACATTCTTTGGTTAGGTTTACATTTAAAAGTAAAAACTATTGACTTTGGTAGCTTGATTTGAATTGTGATGGTCATAATTCATAAAAATATTTCAAATTAATTAATTCAAGGTGAAGGTTAATGGTGATATTAAAATATCGACTCAAATCAGCTATCTAAAAATAGTGTCTCAATTTATGTTTAATTAATTAAATTGGGATATATGTTTAATTACATTTTAAGTATAAATACATTATCCCAATTTAATTGATTAGATATAAATTAGAACATCATTTTTTGATAGTTAATTTGAGTCCTTAATATATTAAGTTTTGATTTCAAATTGTGTAAACTTGTGACCAATTTATGTAACTAATAAATGATTTGTAAATGATATATTCAATTAAAATTTTCACGATACACAATAGAGATGCTTAATAACAACATTAAACAATTTTTCACTTCAATTTATGATACTTAGTAACAATAGTTTTTTTTTAAGAAAAAATAAAAATAATTAATCAATCTAAGACAATAATCACATTTTCTACATAAAATGTAGTTAACATTGACTATATACGATCACGATCATCATAGTATGATCAAGTGCTTGTAGCCTTGGTCAACGACTTGAACGTAGCCGATGAACCCAATGGCACCTTGCCGGCCTCAACCGTGAATGTGTCATACCGTAGAAAGAGCTCCACCAACAAAACCCTAGAGAGCAGCACCACCAGATTCTTTCCCGGGCACTGCTTGTCCTCAATTGTTGGATCATCCGTCTCCCTCCCGTTTGACCAATAAACATATTTCAGCAGCTTCTCTCCCTGATCCCCTACAAACCTCTGGCCCATAAACTCCTCCGGGCTGTCGAAAACCCTAGGATCTTTCGTAGCGAACGGCTGATATCCAAAGATCATATCACCTTTCTTGATCTCAAAAGCTGCATCATGGCTGTGGACCACCATATCTGCCTTGGCCTTACCGTACTGGTATGGTACCGGAGGCTCAATCCTCAGCGCTTCGTAGACGACCGATTTGGTCAGCACCATTTTATCCAATGCTGATAATGTGACCCCACCTTCAGCTTTAACAACGGTCCTGATTTCATCAACTAGCTGGCGGTGTAACTCCTCTCCTGCGAGTCCAACCCACTTGATCAGAGCCGGAAACAGAGTTTTTAAACCACCATAACCGTTGAAACCAGCAAAAAAAATCAAGTTATGGCAAGCTTCTTCTTTGCTGATCCCAAACCTCTCTGCTTCATCCAAAACCGAACCCGAAGAGCTATAAAATGCTTCGTAGACCTTGTTGTAATCAGATTTCACGAGGAAAGGTGGTAATGGAAATGTATGCAACACAAAATCTTCGAGAAAATTTAGAAACTTTGGTAGCCCTAGAGTCATCAAAGGTGCAAGTTGTAGAAACAGCCACTTATCAAACAGTTTGGGACCGATAGTCGAGTCAACTGGTTTTTTGTCGCAAAACAAGAGAAAGAAGAAGTTGAAAGACATTTGATTAATGAAGGTATTCAAATAAGCTGAACCCTTGTTGGCCATTTCATCTTCTACGTCAATGAAGAGCTCCGATAAGCAAGTTCTGAGGAGAGGTATGAAGTTGTTGTGTTTTTTGGCGAGAACCGACAAGCAGTAGGATTTGAGGGCGGTGTGGTTGGGCTCGGAAGGGTCGAGGTAGGACAAGACACGGTATCCGCCAGTAAATTTGACGGAGGGGAAGAAAGTCCCGTCGAAGACGTTGCGTTTCTCGACCTTGGAGGTGTCGAAAAGGATGGGGAAGGAGACGGCGTCGAGAACAGCGATGACTCGTGGGTTTGAGGCCATGAATGGGCCTGGAGGCATGTTGGTTTTGAAGACAGTGGAGTTGTGTTTGGTGATTCGGCTGTGGAAGAACTCGTCCTCACCTTGGTTGTAGAAGTAGTCTAGGCGGTCTTTAATGGCGCCGAAGAATGGGAGGCCATAGTCGCCAGGGATTGGTTTCAGCGGAAGATCTGAGGATGGTGAACAAGAAGACGACATTGTTGTGGAGATTTTAGTGGAAATATTTTGGTTGCTTGTAGAATGTAGATAACAATATTTATGTATCGATATATATATATATATATATATAAGCAGGAGCAGTACGTACCAACAACTCCACAAACATAATTATATATATATATATATACTGTTGCGGTTCGGCTATTCAAAGTTGAATAATCGAGCACCAACTACCCCCATATTGGTCCGTGATGAATTTTAATACTGTTTGATGGTTAAAATATACATTATATTATTATATAATATTATTTTAACAACCTCATCTTGTCATTTGACAAGTTAGTTGAAAGACCTTACTTGTTTGGCACGCTTTCGGAACCTTAAGAATATAACTCATAAGACTTAATGTTTGAATGTATTCTGACCTTTTCATTTTTGAAAGCACTTTCAGAAGGAGAAGCCAAAATAAAATTGGCTTCTCATTCGAGAGCTTTCATCGAAAATGTTTGCTAAAACCTGGGCCTGTGACAAGTGTTTGCTAAAACCTGGGCCTGATCCGGTACCTGGTCCGGCACCCAGATTGGTATAAGTTTGACCAATTGTCGGCACACAGGTTGTTATCTGGCTCGTATGGCAGCTGCTGCCACATGTACTCTTTCGATAATTGAGTATACCCTGTTATATCTTAATTAAAACTATGTAGAGTTTGATCTTTTATTTTAATTTCGATAAGAATCATGATGAAATCTTATCGATTTTAATGAATTTCGATCTTTTTTATTTTTATTTTTATTTTTTTTATTTTTTATTTTTTTTTATACATGATAAATTCAATGAAATTTACTTACGAATAAAATTTGAGAATTTTTCACATACTATAACTATTTATCCTAATTTTATTAAATATGAAGACATCGGAATATATGAAAATTCAAGAAAATAGTTCTATTGTTCGAAAATATCTCAAATTGTGTTCATAACTAGAAATCATCAAACTTATCATGTATAAAAAAATTCAGATTAAAACTTATAAAAATCTATGTGATTTTATCAAAGTCCTTCCGTTAGGAATATATATATATTTGAATAGTGTATCTAAGCTATTCTTGAACTGCATAACTGTACGACACATCATTTGTATTGATTTTTAGATTAATTTTTTTGCTATGTACTAATATGTAGTATTATTATTAGGAAAAAAAAAAAAAAAAAAAACCCGATATAGGTGTACTTATTTTGGGATGCAACACACTTACATTTGGTACAATCTACGCCCTAGCCAAGTCCAGTCCATAGGCCCATTAAGAATACCAAATAAGCCCATATAAGTTGTATTTCTGGCTCACAATTTGTTTGATTTGATATATCAATCATTTTAAGCTTGCAATTGGCCTTTAATTACATGTTTCGTTTTTCTTCTAGGTATAATTATAAGTTATGATCCCACATTTTCATTTAATCATGTTCATGTTCTCTCTTTTCACATATTTTGCAAATGGTTATTGAAGGAGATGCAATCCGATTTAATATCAACTCCAGTATAACTAAATTGAACGAGTTTAATTAATTCAAATTCGACAAAGTCATAATTTCTTTCGAATATTGTTTAATTAATCCAATCCAATATGTCTATAATTCTATATATCAAGTCTGATAAAAATCAATCAGTTTTCATATGCCTCTAATTGGCATTTAAAAAGGTTCTCTCTATGTCTATCAAACATATTTTATTTCTCTTGAACAATATTAAAATCTTCAAATCATTTAAATTCGTCTATATTTTCTTTTAATGTAATGTAGATAAAATTAGAGAATGTCCATTCATTCAGTCAAAAGCAACATTTGTTTAGGTAAAATCGAACTAACCCAAAGGAAAAAAGCATCACATACGACCATATGTTGAAAAACTTTAGACATAACCATATATAAATAAAAATAAAAACAAGAGAGAGAAAAGAAAAACGAAAGCAGATGGGCGCGCTAGCCCTAAAACATTAATCTACATAGATATGCAGGTCTCAACAGAAGGCAAATATACAATGAAAGTCAAAATTGACATACTTTAGTTATGTTTACATACCAAAAAAAAAAAAAAAAACCTATTGACATCGATATATATATATATATATATGATGGTTCACTATCATTGAGCCTAATTTTGTACTAGGTTTTTTCTTTTATCATAATTCAGAAAATAAAAAAAAAATGGTTCAACTTTATTGATTAATTGCCTTCAGGGGCATAGTTCATCTGGTAGATGGACGAGTTTGGGCAAATGACTCCCAAGTCATCGGCTCCAATTTTACCAATGGCAAAAAACTTCAACAAAAAAAAAAAAAAAAAAATCTGGTCTAGATAGGTGGATAGATGGTGTATAAATAAATAAATTATTGATTAATTCAAGGTCAAGGGTGACATTAATGAAGTTCATATCCCAATTGGTGTAAATTTGTGACCAATCGATATGATAATTATGACGAGATGAGGTTGGTTCAGTGGTAAATCTCTCACACTTATATGTATGTATCACGAGGTTACATGTTTGAATATGCTCCTTTCCCTAAAAAAAAACCTCGAATTTATGTAATAGTGTAATACTTATAAAAAAAAATAAAAAAAATGATGTGATGCTTATAAAGGCCTTGTAAATGGTGTGATGATCATACCATGAATTAATGCTGTGATTGTTGTAGATGGTCGGTTTTTGGCTACAACAATTGTTACAATTACTTTCGATATTATTTTAGATTTGACACAATCTACGCCCTACCCAAGTACAGTCCGTAGGCCCATTAATAATATCCAAATAGGCCCATATGAGTTGTATTTCTGGTTCACAATTGGTTTATTTGAATATCAATCATTTTATGTTTACATTAGGCCTTGACATGTTTCTTTTTCCTATGTATAATTATAAGTTTTTATTTATTTTATTTTATTTTATATATATATATATATATTTATAAGTTTTCTAGGTATAATTTATATTTATAAGTTGTGATCCCACATTTCATGTTCATGCTCTCTCTTTTCACATATTTTGCAATTGGTAATTGAAGGAGATGCATTATTTAATTTCAACTCCAGTACAACTAAATTGAACGAGTTTAATTAATTCAGATTCGATAAAGCCATAATTTCCTTTCGAATGTTGTTAATTAATCCAATCCAATATATCTATAATTCTATATATCAAATCTGATAAAAATCAATCGGTTTTCATATGGCTCTAATTTGCATTTAAAAAAGCTCTCACTACGTCTGTCAAACATTTTTTTTTCTCTTGAACAATATTAAAATCTTCAAATCATTTGAATTCGTCTATTGACTTCAATATATCTCGATCTGAATTGTGATGGTTCACCATCATTGAGCCTAATTTTATACTAGGTTCTTTCTTTCATCATAATCCAGAGGAAAAAAATGGTTCAAATTTATTAATTAATTCAAGGTCAAGGGTGACGTTAATGAAGTTAAGATCTCAATTGATGTAAATTTGTGACCAATTGATGTGATAACTATAAATGTCTTGTAGGTTGCGTGATGATCATACCATGGATGTAGTGATTGTTACAAATTACCTTCGATATTATTTTAGATTGATTTTTTGATAAAAATAAATAAAATTAGATTCAATAGTATTACTCATTTAATGCATATAGTATATAATTTTATGAGGTGTTAGAAAATTATAGTGATAGTACCCCCAGAGGGTATTAGAGGAACAAATTAAATTTAAGTTTTCAGATTGATTTTACTAGGTCCTTTGATTAATTGTAGTAGAACTTAATAATAGCGTTAAAATAATTGTCACTTAATTTGTAATAATTTGATGACAACCAAGTCCATACGAAACTAAAAACTATAATTGTTAATTAATATTCACGAGCTAGATGATCCATATATCCTATCGAATATTACTATATCGAACTCTTGAGTGCATTGAACTCATGCTACATAATTTTTTACTTGATTTATGTATAGATTATTAATCTACACACTGATCATGTTATTGGTTAAAGACATCCTGTAATTATGGGGTTGATTATCCTTAAGTTCACATTATGTATAATTATAGAAGTTTTTTTATTTTATTTGAAATATATAATTATTGAAGTTTTCTATTCAACACCACCACCTAAATTATTAAGAATCGAATTTTATAATTGTCCATTCGCATATTATATGTAGCAGAATTAAATTAATGTTTGCACAAAATTGGACAAGAGATTGTTTTAATCATATAAAAATGGTGAGCTGTTGCCACCCAGAGAATATATTCTTTGCACTGTTATTATTATTATTATTATTAAAAATTATAATAATAAATTATAGCAGGTTTATATTGACTTCAATATTTATAAATGATATGATGTAAGACTGTAAGTAGTAGGTTTAATCATAGCATGAAATCAATTGATAAAATAAAAGAATAGTAATATATTTTGTCCAAAAAAATTAAGATATTCATAAAAAAATTGTAACACAGTCGTCGTCTATAGTACCATCCTAACATATTTTTGTACACGAGTCCAACGTTTTTATTTTAAAACATTAGATGATAACTACTTTTTTAAATGAGCAAACTGAAAGAATTAATTAATTACTTCTCTCCACACGCATATTTTAATAGATGATTATACCGTATAACTAATATATATATATATATATATTTTTTTTCTATTATCAATTCGTCATGACAATAGAAAGACTGTATATATTTACTGTATATTTATTTGACAGTACCCATTTATTTACAAATTATGGAAATAAAGTTGCAAAGGAATGAATTCATAAACACACTACAAGAAAAAAAGGCTATTGAGACGATTTTTTTTCGTCCTAATAGCCCAAAATTCGTCCCAAATTACGTTGCTTCAGGTGGGTTGTAATAGATTCTTTGGTACGAAAATTGAAATTCGTCCCTAAAGACTACCTATAGAGATGAAATTTTGTTCGTCCCAATTGATAATGTATAGGGACGAAATTGTTCATCCACATAGACAACTTGTAGGGCATTCAATTATATTGAGGAAATGGGGTTTCCAATAAAAAAAAACAGAAGAAGAAGAAGAGGAATTGCGTAAATGGGAATATAAACTAATAGAGTCAAATTATATATGGAAATAAAGTTGCAAATGAATGAATTGATAAACACAAAAATTATAATTCAAGAACTCTGACAGATCGACGTGCATTCTTATCGTGTGAATTATTCATTGCACATCAATAAGCACCAAATAATTGTAAAGGCTTTTAAAATAGCTCAAAGTAGTAAAGAAAAAAAAAAAAAACTGAAAAAGAAGAATTGTTATTTTTGGATGAGATAATTATTTTGTGGATGAGAGAATAAATGCTAAATGTTATTTTTGGAATATAACAATACACTAAAAAAATATAAGATTTTAAAATTTTAAGTTTTTAAGTGGGTGCACGAAGAAATTGGATATGATAAGCATTTTCAAAATGTGGTAAATTGTTTTTTCGAGCTATTAAAATAATTGTAACGCTTTTAAAATAGCTCAAAGTAGTAAAGAAAAACTGAAAAAGAAGAATTGTTATTTTTGGATGAGAGAATAAATGCTAAATGTTATTTTTGGAATATAACAAAGTTGATGAAAGAATAAATGCTAAATATTATTTTTGGAATATAACATTGTTATTCCAAAAAATTGTGTATGAAAAGTGGGTTCACGAAAAAATTGTGTATGATAAGTATTTTCAAAATGTGGTAAATTGTTATTTCGAGCTATTAAAATAAGTTCAGGTTTAGGGATGGAACATGATTTGAATTCACTCGATGATATAGATGTGAGGGGCATATCAGTGAATCAATTTTATCTTGTTGTATGTTATAAATTATTTTTTGGGTTTATTATATTTGTTGCATGTCTTGGTAACATTAATTAGATCAATTAAATGTTGAATTAATAATGGTCAAGATAAAATTATGGTGGACTAATAATACATCATGGTACTCAATAACAAAGTTAGCAACATTAAACTAATTGTCACTTCAATTTATAATAATATTCAAATTAATACATTGGATAGGTAAGAGGAATTTTACATTTTTATTAAAAAAAAAAGAAGTAAAAATCTCATGGAAGATGTCACCCTTGTTTGTGTCCCTCTAAACCCTCAACCTTCACAACCTTCTTCTCCGCTCATCTCACTACCTCCTCCTTCAACTGTCTTTCTCCCACCTCCAGTCATCTCCCTTCTCCTCCCCCTCTTCCATCCTCTGCCATCAATCTCACCCCTCTGGTTTTAGGCTACATTGTTTTTTTGTTTTTTGTTTTTTTTTTTTTCTTGATTTTGTTGTTGATTTTGTTGAGTTTGTGTTAAATATATTGTTGATTGATCTTTGAGTGATTAAATGTATTTTTTGTTTTTGGTTATATATAAAATCACAAATGTAGATAGATTTCTCTTTTGTAACGTGGGAATTGAGATTTTCTATTCATGTCGAATTAATATTTGTAGTATTAAATCTTGTCAAATTCCTAAAGACTTCCCAAATTCAAATTAACCTCAAATTCATTGATCGATTAATTTGTAGTTTTTGTTTAACATGGGAAAAATGTGCAAATTATTTTATTTTCTATGACATATAATTGACCGTTTTCTCAAAAATAGTTTCCTATTTGTATTATTTTATTTTTGGTCTAAAGTTTGGATTAATATAAAGTATTCATCTTTTTTGCCATTAAATTAAAATCATAGATATTCTTTCTGTTTAAACACAGCAAAATGAGCATGATTTCATATTTGTTTCATATTGAAAATATGAATTTTATATTTGTTTTACTCGTATATAATTAACATTGGGCCAGCTCGACGTTGCAACTTGCAATTGACTGATTAATTAAGCATCCATTTTTTTATTTTATTTTTTGAACAGCCAAATCCAATAGAAAACAAAAGGCCAAAGGCCAGCAACAAAGGAGAACCAGCCAACAACAGAAACAAGCCAACACAGGCGCCAAGAAGCAAACGCCAAAGAAGAAGAAAAACAAAAACAAAAACAGGGGAACCCCGCCCCAACGGAAACCCCGCCAACCACCAGAACCAAGCCATTAATCAGCTCTTGCACTTATTTAATAACAATATGTACTAAAATAATATAAACTCTTTCACTTAAATAATAATTAATAAATAAAAGTTGAACCCTAACCCATATATAATAACAAAACATAATCCCTATCACTTTCACATTACAACATAATTTATGCAGGAAACTTTTCAAGGATCAACAACTTATGATTTCAAAATAATAATAATAATAATAATAAAAAATACTACAACGTGTGCTCTTGAAGCAGTCCATACTCTAAGGTACATGCGTGTTGATCAATAGATGAAGGAGAGCAAATTTATAATAATAAATGAGCAGTGACACTTTTTTTTTATTTTTTTTTAACGGTGATAAGCAATGATACTTGAACGTGTTTTAAACATGCATAAAATTTTACTTTAGTGGAATTGTTGGTCCTCCTCCTGCTTGTGGGTGTATATATATATAATTATGAATGTTATATATCTACTCTGTACAAGCAACAAACATATTTCAACTAAAATCCCCACAACAATGTCTTCTTTCTCTTCTTCTTCTTCACCATCCTCAGATCTTCCGGTGAAGCCAATCCCCGGCGACTATGGCCTCCCCTTCTTTGGGGCCCTTAAAGACCGCCTAGACTATTTCTACAACCAAGGTCAGGACGAGTTCTTCCACAGCCGAATCGCCAAACACAACTCCACTGTCTTTAAAACCAACATGCCTCCAGGCCCATTCATGGCCTCAAACCCTAGAGTCATTGCTGTTCTTGATGCTATCTCCTTCCCCGTCCTCTTTGACACCTCCAAGGTCGAGAAACGCAACGTCCTCGACGGGACTTTCTTCCCCTCTGTCAAATTCACAGGCGGCCACCGCGTCTGCGCCTACCTTGACCCTTCCGAGCCCAACCACACCGCCCTCAAATCATACTTCTTGTTGGTCCTCGCCAAAAAACACGACAACTTCGTACCTCTCTTCAGAACTTGCTTGTCGGAGTTCTTCATCAACATAGAAGACGAAATGGCCAAAAAGAGAGAAGCTCCTTTCAATACCCTCAGTGACCAAATGTCTTTCAACTTCTTCTTTAGCTTGTTTTGCGACAAAAAACCAATTGACTCGACTATCAGTCCCAAAATGTTTGATAAGTGGCTGTTTTTCCAACTTGCACCATTGATGACTCTAGGGTTGCCCAAGTTTGTAAATTTTCTCGAAGATTTTGTTTTGCATACATTTCCATTACCGTCTTTCCTCGTAAAATCCGATTACAACAAGCTCTACGAAGCATTTTACGCCTTTTCGGGTTCGGTTTTAGACGAAGCAGAGAGGTTTGGAATCAATAGAGAAGAAGCTTGTCATAACTTGGTTTTTTTGGCTGGTTTCAACGCTTATGGTGGTTCAAAAACTCTGTTTCCGGCTCTGATCAAGTGGGTTGGACTCGCAGGAGAGAAGCTACACCGCCAGCTAGCTGATGAAATCAGGACCGTTGTTAAAGATGAAGGTGGGATTACATTATCAGCGTTGGATCAAATGGTATTGACCAAATCAGTGGTCTATGAAGCGTTGAGGATCGAGCCTCCGGTACCGTTCCAGTACGGTAAGGCCAAGGTTGATATGGTAGTCCAAAGCCATGATGCGGCTTTTGAGATCAAGAAAGGTGATATGATCTTTGGATATCAGCCGTTTGCTACGAAGGATCCTAGGGTTTTCGATAACCCGGAGGAGTTTGTGGGCCAGAGGTTTGTAGGGGATCAGGGAAAGAAGCTGTTGAAGTACGTTTATTGGTCAAATGGGAGGGAGATGGATGATCCAACGGCTGAGAACAAGCAGTGCCCAGGAAAGAATTTGGTGGTGCTACTTTCTAGGGTTATGTTGGTGGAGTTCTTTCTACGGTACGATACGTTCACAGTTGAGGCCAGCAAGTTACCGTTGGGTTCATCGGTGACGTTCAAGTCGTTGACCAAGGCCACAAGCACTTGATCATACTATATGATGATCATCATCATCATAGTCGATGCTGAATACATTGTATGTAGAAAATGTGATTCTTTTCTTAGATATATAGTTGTGAATGTGTGATTGATTATTCATTTTCAATTTTTTTTTCTTAAAAAAAAAAAAAAAAAAAAAAAAAAAAAAAAACTTTTATGGATTTTTTATAGAAATGAATCAGAATCCGAACTCATAATCTCATTGATGTGTACGTAAGAATTTCATCTATGTCAACTTCAGTAGTGTTTGATTTGCATTTGTTTGTTCACAATCATGTGTTATGACTTCTAAGTAAAATTCCTCATCATATCTCCTCCATGGCACCCTTGTTTGTGTCCCAAACCCTCAACCTCTACAACCTTCTTCTCCGTTCATCTCACTACCTCCTCCTTCGACTGTCTTTGTCCCACCTCTGGTCATCTCCCTTCTCCTCCCCCTCTTCCATCCTCTGCCATCAATCTCACCCCTCTCGTTTTAGACTACATTGTTTTTTTTTTCCTTGATTTTTTTGTTGTTGATTTTGTTGGGTTTGTGTTAAATATTTTGCTGATTGATGTTTGAGTGATTAAATGTATTTTTATTTTTGGTTATATATAAAATCACAAATGTAGATAGATTTCTCTTTTGTAACGTGGGATTGAGATTTTCTATTCATGTCGAATTAATATTTATAGTATTAAAGCTCGTCAAATTCCAAAAGACTTCCCAAATTCAAATTAACCTCAAACTCATTGATCGATTAATTTGTAGTTTTTATTTAACATGTATCAACTTGCCCATTAAATTTAGATATATATTTTTTTCAATATAGCTGAATTTACTTTGAACATATCGTTTTTTCAAAAATGGTTTCCTATTTGTATTATTTTATTTTTGGTCTAAAGTTTGGATTAATATAAAGTATTCATCTTTTTTGCCATTAAATTAAAGTATTCTTTCTGATTTCATATTTGTTTCTATTGAAAATATGAATTTTATATTTGTTTTACTCGTATATAATTAACATTGGGCTTGCTCGACGTTGCAACTTGCAATTGACTGATTAATTAAGCATCCATTAATCAACTCTTTCACTTATTTAATAACAATTTGTACTAAAATCTAAAATAATATCAACTCTTTCACTTAAATAATAATTAATAAATCCCATATATAATAACAAAACATAATCCCCACCACTTTCACATTACAACATAATTTATGCAGGAAACTTTGCAAGGATCAACAACTTATGATTTCAAAATAATAATAATAATAATAAAATACAACAACTTGTGCTCTTGAAGCAGTCCATACTCTAGGTACATGCGTGTTGAATTGATGAAGGAGAGCAAATTAATTAATTTTTTTAGAGAAAATAGGGGTTTTTAATCAAAAATTATGGAGCTTTACTATTTTTGTCCAACATTATCATTTTTACTAATTTTGTCAACAATGTGACTGTGAAGACAAAATTGCCCTTATTTTTTTTTTCAAAACCCTTTCTCTCTCCTTTCTCTCTCATTTTCACCAGAATCTCTTTTTTTTTTTCCTTTCTCTCTCTCCTTTTCTCTCTCACACGTTCTTCTTCTTCTTCTTTCTCTCCCACACCTTCTTCTTCAATCTTTTTCTCCTTTTCTCAGCCACTCCTTCTCTCCTTCTTCTTCTTCTCTTTATATCCTCTCTTCTCTTTATCTTTCTCATTTTTTCCAGATTTTTTTTTTAAAAAAAATTCAGTTTTTTTTTTTGTTGAAAAATTTCCAGATTTTTGATGAGTTTTCTCATGATGGGTTTTCCGATTTGACCACGATCTGGTCTAGATCGGACGACCCAAACATAGATTTTTTTTTTAAAAAATCAGTTTTTTTTTTTGACAAATTTCCAGATTTAAACAAAAAAAAATCTGTTTTTTTTTTGTTGAAAAATTTCCAGATTTTTGATGAGTTTTTGCATGATGGGTTTTCCAATTTGACCACGATCTGGTCTAGATCGGGCGACCCAAACACAAATTTTTTAAAAAAATTTTTTTGACAAATTTCCAGATTTAAAAAAAAAATCTGTTTTTTTTTTTGTTGAAAAAATTTCCATATTTTAAAAAGGTTTGGATTTGAGTGTTAGTTGTGATTTTAAGGTTGGTTGTGGTTGTGATTGTGGTTAAGTTTGAGTATTGTTTGTTAAAACAAATTTCAGATTTTGTTTTGTTCAAAAAAATTTCCAGAAATTTCATGTTAAAAAATTTTCAGTTGTGATTTTAATTTTTTTTTTCCAGGTTTTTTTTTTCTTTCCAGATTGGTGTGTTTAATTGTATTATTGGTGTGTTTAATTAACCAATTAAACACACCAGATATAAACCAATTAAACACACCGGAGCATTAAACACACCGGTAATACAATTAAACACACTGGAGCACCCAATTAAACACATCAAGGCTGACTAATTAAACACACCAGGTGTAAACCAATTAAACACACCAGGTATAAATCAATTAAACACACCGGACTAATTAAACACACCAGATATAAATCAATTAAACACACCAGGGCAACCCCATTAAACACACTAGGACAAATCAATTAAACACACTAGGACAAATCAATTAAACACATCAATGTAACTCAATTAAACACACTAGGACAAAAATAATTAAACACACCAAGGTAACTCCATTAAACACACTAGATATAAATCAATTAAACACACCAGGACAAATCAATTAAACACACCAATGCAATTCAATTAAACACACCATGACCTGGTGTGTTTAATTCGTTTTGTACTGGTGTGTTTAATTGTTTTTACCCTAGTGTGTTTAATGAGTTTTGTCTTGTGTGTTTAATTGGTGGTCTGGTGTGTTTAATTCATTTTGCCCTGGTGTGTTTAATTTTTTTTGCCATGGTGTGTTTAATTCATTTTGTCTGGTGTGTTTAATTTGTTTGCCTAGTGTGTTTAATTCGTGACCTGATGTTTTTAAACAAAATGAAATCTGATTTTTTTTTTTGAAAAAGATCAAATCCGAATTTTTTTTTCTTTTTTAACAAAACTCAAACCCAAACACAACTCTCACCATTCAAATAAACAACCACAACCCAAACTTAAATACAACCACAAATCTGAATTTCTTTAAGCACAGTCATAACCCAAACTCAAATCCAAACCTTTTTTAAAAAATCTGAAAAAAATTTCAAAAAAACAAAACTGAAATTAAAAAAAAAAATCTGGAAAATTTCAAAATAATAAAAATATTTGGGTTTGGGAAAAATCTCGAAAAAAAGGAGAAAGAGAGAGAAGAAGAAGAAAAAGAAGAAGGAGGAGAGAAAGTGAGAAGATAGAGGAGAGAGGAAGAGAGAGAGAGAGAAGAAGAAGAATGTGGCGTGAGAAAAGGAGAGAGAGAAAGAGGAAAAAAAAATTATAAAGAAGGGCAATCTTGTCCAAAAAGTGGATATTTTGACAAAAACAATAAAAATAATAATTTTGGACAAAAACAATAAACTCACTAATTTTTTGGCTACTTATGAAGTTCTCCCAATTTTTTATATATATAGTTTTGATCAACTGCATTCACTTTTCATTTTTTTTTCAAACGTTTTGCCTAACTATAGGCGGGGAAAAAAAATAAAATTACAGTTGATTATTAGAAGAGAGTACCTATGAGAGGAAATAGGGGTTTTTGTCACTTTTCTATGTTGGTGCATGTTTTATGACTATCACCACTTTAATAACTTATGTTTTAAAGGCACCAAAATAAATGACTTCCAAAAATACCGTTACTTTACTTTTTTTATTTTATTTTATTTTATTTTATTTTATTTTATTTTATTTATTTATTTTACTTTTCAGTTTTTCTTTTTTTCTTTTTGATTTTATTCTTTCATCTTCTTCATAGAGGTCTATTAAACAGATCTCCAATGGAAGTCGAAATCGAACAAAACCAACTTCATAATATTATCAATGCATCTTCATTGGATTAGTATAATGGCGCTACACTGACGTACTCGAGGGTCAAGATTTTTCTCTCATTTCCTATGTTGTTTTGGTTTTGAATCTTCCATTGTTAAACACGAGAAACAACAACATAACAGAAACAAGGAGCACAGAACAACAAACCAGTGTTTTCGAAAACTTTGTGATTGTGTTCCGAGACTTTGTGTTTGTGTTCAGAGACTTTGTGATTGCTTTTTGAGATTTCTAGGTTGTTGTTCTATGCTCCTTTGTTTCTGTTCTGTTCTGTTCATCTTCTCCAACCTCGAATCCCTAATTCAAAACCCTTCGTTTTCAGATAAAGTTACAAACTTCGTTTTTCAGAGAAATCAAAAGTCACTATTGAGTTTGGTAGTGGTCGTCAATGGCGATGTACACGTGTTCATGGTCCACCGTCGTCGTCGGTGTACGTGTGTTCATCGATTGGTTGGTGTATATGTGTTTGTTGATTCGTTAGTTCCACCTCCATTAATGGGGGATTAAAAAAAAATGGTGAAGAAGGTTACTGTGGGGGGTATTTTTGTCCGTTCATCATAATAGTGCCCTTTAAACATACGTTATTAAAACTGAGACAGTGTTGAAAAGCCACCTCCAAAAAGTGCTAGATATTTTTTGGACTCGTACTTATGTTATCGAAATCTCATCTGAGGATTTTAACAGATACCAAAACTAAATAGGTTGACTCAATGGTATGCTACTAATATTTACGCTATTGAGATTCTCAACTTCCGAATGAATTATAATAATAATAATAATAATAAATTAAAAAAAAAACATACATATAGAGGTATACTTATTTTTTTTTTGACAAAACATCAAGATATGTTGATAAATTTTGGGAGATTTATAAAATGGTCAAAGCAAAATAAGGGCCCATTCGGGTGTTTTCTGTTTTTGTTTTCGGTTTTTGTTTTCTATTTTCTACTTTTCGAGTTTGAAAACGCGTCTGATAACAATTATTGAAATTGATATTACAAGAATGAAAACATTAAAAACACGTCTAGTAGTATACTTAATATTAAAACAGTAAGTACACAACAACAACAATAATAAAAGATAATATTAATATTATAAAAAAATAGTTATTATACCTAATAAATTATATTGATAATAACCGTACAAACAAAGTTTAATTAATCATAATGTTTATCTATTATTATAGTCATTCCACAATTGTAATGCGATCTCATTCCTAACTATGTTCATTTGTGCCATGTTATCTTGGGCATTAATGTAGGAAACCCAAAAATTTAGCCAAAATTTCAACCCAAATGATGTGGCAAGTGTTTTTTTCATTAACTACATCATCATATGTTGTGTGTGGTGATAATAACTCACTTACTACATCATTTGAGTTGAAATTTTGGTTAATTATTTGTGTTGTATAGCATTACTTTATCTTGAGATATGTCCAAATTGAAAATATTTGTCTATGTTTCTTCCTCGATACTTGTATCTTCTAGTTCAAATACGTTATAAAAATTAGGGTTAATTGCACTAACTTAACCTTAGTTTATTAAATTTAGTAAGATTTCAAAAAGATGCCATAAATTAACACAAAAATCCCTTGCAATCAAGTCAATTTATTAACTTTAACGGTTGACTAACCTTGACCTTTAGAAAGCCAAATATACTCTTATCACATTATCCTAAATATAAAATATTTTTAATTAAAAATTAAAAAATCAAAATTAATAATAATAATAATAATAATCTACCGGTGATGGATCACCACCGTTGAAGGAAACAAGAGATCTTTGATAAAGAGATCATCGTCGATCTCTTCCAACTGAAGGAGATCGGCCTTCTACGGTTAGCATAGGAGGCTCACGAACTAAGGTGGTGTTTGGTTGGTTGGAATGGAAAGGAATGGAAAGGAATGAAATTCATTCCATATGTTTGGTTGGTTAAAATTCAATGGAATGGGCATTCCATTGGAATGGTGATTCCACAATTTTGGTGGAATGGGCATTCCATCCAAAAACCAATGGAATGCCCATTCCATTCCAATGTAAAAAAATTATTCCACAAAAGCCCTCATATACACAAACTACATTCCAAAAATACCCTCTTTTCCAAAAATAATATATTATCATTATATATTATATTAATATATATAACGATATATAAATATATTTATATATTACATTATTATATATTATAAATATATATAATATATTATTATATATATAATATATATAATATAATAATATATAATAATAATATATATATTATATTATATTATATATATAATAATATATTTATATAATATAAATATATAATATATATTATGTAATATATTAATATATAATATATAATACATATAATACATATAATAATATATATATATAATATATAATAATGTAATATACTTTTATGTTTTATTATTATTATTATCCATAATATATCATGTTATTATGAATGTTTTATAATTAGGGGTATTTTGGTCAAAATACAGTTAATTCCATTTCATTCAGTTGTTAACCAAACAAAATAATACTGATTCAGATGCTAATTCTAAAGTCCCAAACAAACAAAGAAATCAGCTTTCCATTCCATTTCATTCCCATTTCCATTCCGATTACCATTCCGTCATTTAACCAAACGCAATCTAAGGGTGTTTTCGCAAATTAATTATCTTGTCTTTTTTTTTTAATTTGATTTTTCACTTTGGTTTTTGTTAATCTTATCGTATGTAAAATTATTAATTATTAAACTATTCAATTTGCTGTAAAAAAAAAGTGTCATTCAATTTCTCGTAAATAGTAAATTCATTAAATATAAAAACTAAAAGAAAATCATTTAAAGCATTAAATAGGTGGGTCCCATAGAAAAACAAAAGAGCTAATTACACAGAACCTCCCTGAGATTTGCCTATTTACACCAAAAAACAACTTTATCGAAAATTGACACTCAACCCCCCTGACGTTAGTATTTAACCGTTAACTTAATGGTTGACCACATCAAAATGCCAAAATGACTTAAATACCCCTATTACCCTTTATTTAATGAAATTAAAATTTAAAAGAGTAAATTAAATAAAGAAAAATTAAATAAAAAATAGATGATCTTCACAATTTTTTAAAAAATAAATAAATTTTTAAAAATGGAAAAAATAAGAAAATAAAATTAAAACACGTTTTAAAACCAAAAAAAAAAAAACAGAAAAATAATGGAAAATAATTTAAATTTTAAAAAACAAAATAAAAAATGAATGTAATTTTAAATGAAAAGAAACAGAGACGGATGAGATCTGGTGGAAGAAAAAGTATCAACTTCATCGTACAAAACTTCGTTTTCACATCAAAATGTATCAACTTCATCGTACAAAACTTTGTTGATACTTTTTTTGGTAAAAGAAACAAAAACGAAGTTTTGTACGATGAAGTTGATACTTTTTCTTCCACCAGATCTAATCTGTCTCTGTTTCTTTCCATTTAAAATTACATTCATTTTTTATTTTGTTTTTTAAAATTTAAATTATTTTCCATTATTTTTCTGTTTTTTTTTTTGTTTTTTGTTTTTTGTTTTGTTTTTGGTTTTAAAACGTGTTTTAATTTTATTTTCTTATTTTTTCCATTTTTAAAAATTTATTTATTTTTAAAAAAATTGTGAAGATCATCTATTTTTTATTTAATATTTCTTTATTTAATTTACTCTTTTAAATTTTAATTTCATTAAATAAAGGGTAATAGGGGTATTTAAGTCATTTTGACATTTTGATGTGGTCAACTGTTAAGTTAACGGTCAAACACTAACGTCAGGGGGGTTGAGTGTCAATTTTCGATAAAGTTGTTTTTTGCTGTGAAGGGGCAAACCTCAAGGAGGTTCTGTGTAATTAGCTCAAAACAAAAATAAAAAACGTGAGAGCTTCAAATTGTTGTTTTTCATCATACCACTTTTAATGTTTTAAATGCATTTCAATATTCTCCGTCTTTTCATTTTATTTTTTCAAACAATGGCTGCCGACCAGATTAAAAAGTCTTTTGTTTTTTTTTCGTTTAAAGATTACACAGTTTTGAATTTTTTTAAAGACTGAATAATGATTGAAATTTAAACTTGAATGATATGTTTGTATTTTTATTTTTTCCTTACATCTGAATGTATTGTCAATATGTTTGTTTTTTAAAAATAAAATTATCTGAAAATAAGTAATTTTACATTTATACCGATGTTAAACAATTATAAATATAATATGAAATAAATACAATCCAAAAATAATAATTATATATGAATACATATGATCATGATCTTCTTCTTCGATTACAAACAAACTTAATTTTTACTAAGAAAAAAAAAGTTTTTTTTTTTTTTTTCAAAAAATGAAAGGGGCGGCAGGAAAACTCACATAAAACACGCAAAAAAAATAATATATAAACACATCACCCTAATATCATAAAAAATTATTGATATTAAACACCAATATAAGAAGTGATTAGGTTTTTTTATTTTTTATTTTTTTAAGCTATTTAAAATAAGCAATATATTAAAATAAAGATTTCTATACCATATATAATTATAATGAAATTGGAAATATATTATATATGAGGATAGTATCGAAATAAAAGATTTTGGACTGCATTTAATACAATTCAGTGATTTGGAATTTAAGTGAAAAATCATGATTTTTTACTTTTTATTTTAAGTTGTTTTTTGATATTTTTAAATTGTTTGACCACTTAAAAAAAAAAAAAACTTAATAATTATGATTCAGACCCATTAAGTTTTAGGTAGAAAAAACAACCGACACTAAGTGTTTTTAGAAGAAATTGTCAAGATTTATTTAGTTTTTTTTTTTTTATTCTTATCAGTATAAAGGATATACCATGCACGTGGCAAAAAAAATAACTCCACGTTTTTTGTTAAGTCCAAATTAATCATGCATTAAAAGTTTCTATACAATAATTTTTTGCTTTTAAGCCCGACTTTTCTAATTTGATTTCTTAATCAGGATCAAATTTCATACCAATTTGTATTTTCATCACACAAGCTTGTTCTGGATTCAAATAAAAGAATTCATAACTGTAGACATTTTTAAGAAGACAAGCAAACATGTCTCATTGACTCAATTGTGAGATTATACATTTATTGATTTATTTTATTTTATTTTTAATTTGAACTTGATTCGTCTAATATTTGAGATTTGATATGTGAGATGTTTAACCTTTAAAAATGTAGAAATTACGAAACTGTTTATCACATTAGATAAACAGTGATACTTAAACGTGTTTTAAACGGATTTGGATTCTCTCCTCATATTTTGTGTCATCAACTAGTTTTCATATAAATCAATGGTCTAGATTAATTCTATAATATTGTAGAGTAAATATATGAAAATTAATAGAAATAATCCACACAATTGATTTGCTATATTAGATACGTGACAATAGATTATGAAACTGAGGACAAGGTGATGACACAAAAGGTGATGAGAGGATTCAGATCCGTTATATTCAATAAGGTAAGTGTCGATTAGTGCAATTAAACTTAAAAATTATCGTATGTAAAATTATTAATTATTAAACTATTCAATTTGCTGTAAAAAAAATGTCATTCAATTTCTCGTAAATAGTTAATTCATTAAATATAAAAGGGCAAATTGCATTGAACCCCTTGAGATTTGGACAAGTTACACTTAGATGGAAAAATTTTGTTATTATACAATAACACCACCAAAACTTAAATTTGAATTTAAAAATGCCTAAAATGCCCCTAGTTATATTATTTTATACTTTATTTTTCTTACCTTTTAACTAAAAACTTTATAAACTTTAATAAAATAAAAAAATTAAATAAAAGATATGATTCATTAAATAAATAAATAGTTTTAAAAAATTAAATAAATAAATAGTTTTAAGAAATCAAATAAATAAATAAATGAAAAAATTGTAAACATTAATTTTTTTTTTTAAGGATATCCATTAATAAAGACAAGAAAAACTCTAAATATCCAAACTTTTATGGTAAGGATGATGGTGAGAGAAGATTCAAGGTTTCCAACACTAAATGAAGTGGTTGAAGAAGGCAAGAAGACTCCCAGTGTTGGGAACCTTGAAGCTTCTCTCACCATCATCCTTACCGTAAAAGTTTGGATATTTAGAGTTTTTTTTGTCCCTATTAATGGATATCTTTAAAAAAAAATTAATTTTTTAATTTTTTTCATTTATTTTTTTAAACCCTTTATTTATTTAATTTTTTTAAAACTATTTATTTATTTGATTTTTAAGACTTTATTTTTTTTATTTTTTAGAGTATTTATTAATTAATTTTTTTAATTTTTTTAAACTATATATTTATTTAATGAATCATATATTTTATTTAGTTTTTATTTTATTTTATTAAAGTTTATAAAGTTTTTGGTTAAAAGGTAAAAAAATAAAGTATAAAATAATATAACTAGGGGCATTTTAGGTATTTTAAAAGTCAAATTTAAGTTTTGGGGGTGTTAGTGTATAATAACAAAATTTTTCCATCTAAGTGTAACTTGTCCAAACCTCAAGGGGTTCAGTGCAATTTGCCCAATATAAAAACTAAAAGAAAATCATTTAAAGCATTACATAGGTTGGTCCCATGGAAAAACAAAAATCAAAAACTTGAGAACTTCAAATTGTTGTTTTTCATCATACCACTTTTAATGTTTTAAATGCATTTCATGATTTCAATATTCTCCATCTTTTCATTTTAATTTTTCAAACATTGGCTGTCGACCAGATTAAGAAGTCGTTTGTTTTTTTTTTCCTCTAAAGACTGAACAGTCATGAATTTTTTTATTGACTAAATAATGATTGAAATCTGAACTTGAATGATATGTTTGTTTTTATATTTTTTCCTCACATCTGAATGTATTGTCAACATGTTTGTTTTTTAAAAGTAAAATTGTCTGAAAATAACTAATTTTACATTTATACCAATGTTAAACAATTATACATATAATATGAAATAAAAACAATCTGTAAAAGCAAAAGGTGATGAGAGGATTCAGATCCGTTTTAAATATGCATAGAATTTTATTTTAGTGGAATTGGTGGTCCTCCTCTTGCTTGTAGAGTTGTATATATATATAAATATGAATGTTATATATCTAATCTGTAAAAGCAACAAACATATTTCAACTAAAATCTCCACAACAATGTCTTATTTCTCTTTTTCTTCTTCACCATCCTCGGATCTTCCGGTGAAGCCAATCCCCGGCGACTATGGCCTCCCCTTCTTTGGGGCCCTTAAAGACCGCCTAGACTATTTCTACAACCAAGGTCAGGACGAGTTCTTCCACAGCCGAATTGCCAAACACAACTCCACTGTCTTCAAAACCAACATGCCTCCTGGCCCCTTCATAGCCTCAAACCCTAGAGTCATCACTATTCTCGACGCTGTCTCCTTTCCTGTCCTCTTCGACACCTCCAAGGTCGAGAAACGCAACGTCCTTGATGGGACTTTCTTCCCCTCCGTCAAATTCACCGGCGGCCACCGCGTCTGCGCCTACCTCGACCCTTCCGAGCCCAACCACACTGCCCTCAAATCCTACTTCTTGTCGGTCCTCACCAAAAAACATGACAACTTCATACCTCTCTTCAGAAGTTGCTTGTCAGAGCTCTTCATCGACATAGAAGACAAAATGGCCAACAAGAGAGAAGCTCATTTCAATACCATCAGCGACCAAATGTCTTTCAACTTCTTCTTTAGCTTGTTTTGCGTCAAAAAACCAGTTGACTCGACAATCAGTCCCAAAATGTTTGATAAGTGGTTGTTTTTCCAACTTGCACCATTGATGACTCTAGGGTTGCCAAAGTTTGTAAATTTTCTAGAAGATTTTGTCTGGAAAAGCACCCCATGCACCCATCACACACTGGTTTTAAACAAGTCAATAGACAAATTAGAAGCATGTTCCCAAAGATTCTAACTACAAACTATTAATTCTACGTAATCCCTAGGGATGACAATGGAGCGGATTGGAGATGGATACCTCATTATCCACCACCAATTAACTACTATTTTAGAACGAAATTAGATTTGTACCCACTAGAATTCAAATTATGAATTGGGATCATTCATACTAATCACTTATGATCTTGATTTGGAATCAAATAGAGCTGCATTTTGAGCAGTCAAGGAAAATCATGATGCCCAACTAAACCATGGTTGAAATATGTAGAAAACTTAATTAGAATTTCATGATACCTTTTCATCGGCAAATTGAGCCCAGAAACGAGCGATGGATTTCTGGTAAGGATGTTGAGGCAAGAGAGGGTTCTGGTTCCAGACTTCATCGATGTATTCAAGGATGAGGAGTGACTCAGAGATGGGGTTGTCTCGATGGAGAAGCACAGGGACCTTCCTGTGGACTGGATTGGAGTTGAGAAGAATAGGGCTCTTGTTTTTCAAATCTTCTTCGATGTATTCGTACTCGACTCCTTTCAGCTTCAGAGCCCATTCTATTCTTATGCAGAAAAAACTCAGATAACTTCCAATCACCTTCACTTCCCCCATCACTACATATTCAATTTCAGACCCGAGCTTTTCAATGCTCCTACATAATATATATATAATTTTTTTTGTTAATAACACCCATTTTCTTAGTAGATCCAATCCGATTCACCTTCATAGAGATGGCAAAAACACAGGCCCGGATTTGTTCTTTTAAACTTACAATTAAGGATCTGTCAATTATTTTTTATTAGTGTTTAATGTGATGATTAACATAAAAAGATAAAAATAAAAATTACAATCAATCAATTACATTTGATAAAAGTATACAACAAAATACAAATTAAATAGGGGTAAATACATCGGCCTTCCCTGACGTTTGACATAAATACAGTTAGAGTGCAAGTATGTTTTTATCTACTCAAACCTCCCATGCTCTTAAAATTGAACTAATAAAAAAACCAAATTACCTTTAGGTATTTAAATTTAAAATTGAAGATAATGTTTTTATAAAAAAATTAAATTAAATTAATTGGAGAAAATCATTTCAATGGAATATAAATGGAAAAATAAAAAAATATTTTTAAAATTGTAAATTATCTTCATTCACTGTTCTTAAAGTAAATAAAAAATGTTTTAATTATTTTTAATTTATCTTAATCCTTAATTTTTTTTTTTTGTTTGATAGTTTTAAATATAAATTTTATAAATAGTAAAAACAAATAGTATTTTATGAGTTATTAAATTATTTTCATTTTTAATAATAACCTTTAAAAATAGTAATAAAAAAATAAATTTAAAAATGAAGATAATTTAAAATTTTAAAAATAGTTTTTTTTTTCCATTTTAAAATTATTTTTAATTTATATTACATTGAAAAGAATATATTCAATTAATTTAATTTAATCATTTTTTAAATATTATCATCATTTTAAAATTTTAATAACTAAGGGTAATTTTGTCTTTTTTGTTGTTATTCAATTTTAAGAGCAAGAGAGGTTTGAGTAGATAAATACATACTTGCTCTCTAACTATATTTATATCAAACTTCATGGGATCAGTGTATTTATCCCAATTAAACATTACACTTGTTAAATATTTTTTAAAAATATGTAATTTTATACTTGTTTTATATATAATATTCCCTTGATTTTATTCCAATTGTTTAATTACACAATTTATATTCACTTCATTTTGTTCAAATTATCATATTAAACAATTAAATCTAGTCATTAATAGTAAATTTTAATGTATAGAATCCATTTATAACATCCATTTACTATATATATATATATTAGTATTTTAACTATTTATTTTTGTCAAAATTTAGTGAAATCCAAACTTTTTTTTTTCAAAGTAAGTTGTAAAATTGAACAATGAATTTAATAAGTTTAGTGTGAGGGTTTGTGAGCCATTAATTAAGTATTATAATATATTGAGCAAATACACATTATCTCTTAGCATAGATGGTTGTGCATCTCTCTTCTACGGCGGTGGTGGTGGCTTTTGAGTCCAACCATGCATATTTTACAAGTATGTGTGGGGAGTTTACTCACCCCTGTTGGTTAGATCTGAATTTTGGATTTCCATGAAATGACTATTTTGCCCTCTAATTTTATACATACTTATTTCAGTTTTACCCCTATAATATTTTGGTTTAAAAATGCCTACAAAGTAATATAAATTTTTCTGAGTCAAAAAAAAAAAAAAAAAAACTGGCTTTTTTTTTTTATCTCATTAACAAATTTTTTTTTTCCAAGTTCTCATAAATTTTCTTTCATTTGTTCTCATTTTTATTTTAATTCGTAAATTTTTTTATCTTCATATTTTTTTTACTTTTTCCCTTATTGTGATGTCTCCATTAACAACAATTTTTTTTTTTTTTTTTTTTTTTTCCATATATCATATTATATTGCAATTATTGCATTTTCGTATTGTTTAATTTTTTGTTGAAAATATCAGTGATGCTTCATTAGTACAAATTAAAATGCTTGTTGGATCAAGTCTACAACATTTGAGTGCTGAAACATCACCAAGAAACACAAGGTTGAGATGCATATTAACACCAAAAAATATATATCATTTCATTTAATCAATTATTATTTTTTGGTGGTAACATATGACATGCGAAACAAAGAGATCAAAAAGATAATAGAATCCAAATTATAGAACCACAACCAAACACCACCACAAATTACCATCTAATTCCTCCAGCTACCTTTAGAGGCACCGCCACCTCTCGAGTACAAGATGCACCATCTACAGCATATCCTCCTTCACGATGGTCACTGTAGAAGCCACCACCACCTTCAGGATAAATACAGCTTTTTTCAAGTGTTACCTGAGCTGAAGTTCTTTTGACTGCACAAGTCTTGTATGTGATTCTTAAATTTGGAGAGGCCATTTCTTCTCTCAAAAGGCTCATCTTGATTCTTGAGTAACCTAAATACAAATGGCCAACGAATTAGCAGTATCCAACTAAACGTTAAAATAAAATAATTGACTAATAATCTTTATAGATGATAATCTGTTGTAAGAGATGTACCTAGGGTATTATACTATATAGTGCACTCACGAGCAAACAATGAATACGGATGGCAACTAAAGTGTGCCTGTCAAGATGGCAAATATTTCTTGCTCAACTGTCAAAAACTACTCTACTAAATTTGGTTGGAGAACTCAGAAAACTGTTAAACTAAACCACCCAAAACAGTTCATCATCCAACAGAAAATAATAAACATCAATCAATCCAGCAAAAATATGTGATTTTGAAATAAAATTCATACCCAAATATCAAAAGGATTATGACTATTGCTTTTTAAGCTTGAACCGATTGCAATAATCCTGATATAAAGAGGAACCTTTCAGAAATCTTGAATAATCCCTCTTCATTACATTGTAAGCTTTCAAGTCTGGAGGCATAATGCTCGTAGTAACAGCATCATCAAATTTCAAAGCAATAGGGCTAAGATCATCAAGGAGATCTAGTGCAACACAATCCACAATATCTTTAGTACAAGGCTCATATTCAGGCACTTTGGAAATCAAATTTTCATATCTTACATCCTCGCAAACATAGTTTGGCACTTTCTTGTCCTTGGTGGAGGACTCAAGCGCAGTTAAATGGTATGAAATGAAAGGTTTTGGTTTCTCAGAATTGACCCAGAATTTTTCTCTGTCATCAGCAAGGGAGACAGCATGATCATTGTGAAACTCAAAACCAGAATCCAACACAGCCATTTCATGGGCCACTTGCATAACTTCATCGCAACAAATTCTGACTTCTGCCTCTGATGAGAACCTGTCTGCCTCTTCTTCTGAATTTGGACAACCATTACGGAATTCATGCAGTGTAATAAGAACAGGAAGAGGCATAACTGGACCCACAAGGGAATCACCACGCTGCACTTTCTGCGACCACTTATTGCTGCGCAATGTAGACCTCCTTAAGTAAAAAGGTGGCAATTGGGGTAGGTCCGGAACAACTGAAAATTCCAAAGATACTTTCTTCTGATTTAATTGCACATCAAGAAATTCAGTGTAGCTGGAAAAGGCAAGTTGTAAAAGTTCCATAGGCAAACCTGCCCACATTTGCCTCAGTGCAATCTCATGAATGTTAGTTGGCAAGCCTATGTCATTAAAAACAAAAGAAATGGCAGGAGATGTTGTAAATCGACTGAACCCACATATCCTCAACTTTTCACATAAAATTTCATGGAAGTCTATACTAAAAGAATCTTTTTCCCATGGACCACCGTGAGAATTTTTCATTTTGGAATCCAGGACTTTAGTGAGATCACCACTCAAATATCCATAAAGAGAGTCAAATTTGAAATACTTATATCTTTTGCGAAATTTGTAATCCTCATCTTCCATGAAGAGTATGTTATCTTCAACATGCAACAATGAATCCCCATGGGCTAGTTCTAATTTGTTTACCAAATCCCATGAGGCATAGTATCTCTGTGCTTCAAGCTTCCCTGAAGACATTAGCCTAACCAGAGTAAACCCACCAAATTCATCAGATCCGTAGAAGAGTCTAGAAAGATCCTTGTTTAGTATGCCAAATCCCAAAACAATGTCTTTTTTTTGCTTCGAATCAATCCATGTAGGAAGTGCATCTTTGAAGAACTCTTTTCTTATAAGACAACTTCCACAGCAGCAACCACGACCAGACAACAATAAATCTGAAGGGAGGTCCCATGCATAAAGAGACTTGCAGATTTTTGCAATTTCCGACGCAAAAGTCCCCCCACAACTTGGTAAAGAAGGCCCATAACAGAAAAGACTGAATTCACAATTGCATAAAGATCCCAATACAATGCCAAAACCAAATTCATCAGCCCACTCATACATATTATCCCTTGAGTTTGCCCTTAATTCAGACAACCTAAACAAGTCAATATAGCTAGGTTTATGAAGGCCATGAGCCCACTGCAACACTGGTGTCAAGGGCTTACGCACATCACAGAGAACCAACAAGCTATCAGAAGCTATTACAAAATTAAAACCATCAGAGCCAGCTTTACGAAACAAAAGGAACTGCTCCTTTTCAACCGGAGAATACAAATTCAGCATATCAATCTTGGCTAAAACAGTAATATTACAATCACCGGACCTCAAATCAACCAAAAACACGGCATCTGATCGTCCTACAATCAAAATTCTAGGATGCCAACTAAAATCACATCCCAACCATTTACAAGTCCCTGAACTACGATAATAATCATCCCACGACACTTTCAATCTCTTCCCTTTCAAGCACACATTTGATTTCTTAGTTTTCACACAAGAATCTAAATCAAACATAAACAAAGTACCACTTTGTAACAAGACCACACTCTCCTCCACCAAATGCGGGCTCCAACAAGCACTCACAATAGAGCTACTCTTGAACAACTTAAAACCCAAATAACTTAAAGTGGGCTTTTCACCAACTTTATTAACTTTAACACTAAACCAATGAACCGAGTACATAGTACAAGCCAACAAGTAACCAATAGTAACCAAAGAATTACCATTAAACCCTGAAATTTCCGCAACAGGATTAACCAAAATTTTGCATATCCGATGTTTGAACTGATTCTTGGCCATGAAAATTTCATCATTTTCATCGGTTAAAACAGTAAAACCAGAGTCTTTGAATGAAAATAACAAAAACCCAAGTTGGTCATGGTTGTAACCAGCAGAGAAAAAGGCGATAACATTGTTTGTATTTGGGCAATGAAGAAGCTGAAGACAATTGTAAGAGTCAACAATGGTGTCATTATGGTGTTGGGGTCCAAAATGGGAGGCAATTGAGGAGGAGGTGGAAAGAGGTAATGAGGAAGTGGAGAGAAAACGAGAGAGAGAGATTTGCGGAGGAGACTGAGCAGGAGGAAAGAGAGAGGGAGAGGAGAAGAGAAGGGTTAGGGTCTGTGGCTTTGGGTTGAAACAAAGTGGACCAAGTACATACCTCGTTGATGGGCCTGAGAGGAGAAGAGGTGATGTAAAGACCTTCCCGACTGGAAACTGAGACTTCCATTCATCTGAAAATTCCATCCCTCAGGTCTTTAAAAAAAGCCTAGCCACGCCTACAACCTGCTGAACTCAACATTGTCATTAAGGCAACTCGACATACTAATACACATACTTTTATCAAATCATAACATAAAAGTTTGACAAGCAATGAATTAATAAAATCATTAATCAATATTATATACAGGAATTCGATAAAGAAAAATTTCATTGGTGCAATAGGGAACAAAAAAACTTAATTTATAAGTGAATGACAACAATTGTTTATTGATGAATGGAAAAACAATTTGCTCCAAGAGTATGCAAGGGTAATGGGATATCAAATACAAATATAATAAAACGAAAGCAAATGGCTGGAGAAATATCCAAACAAAAAATTTATTCAGGAGAAAAAAAAAAACAAAATCATGGATTCAATAACAAATATACCAATTCCTAGAACTTAAGATCCCGACGTAGCTAGACTTCCCCTCAAGTTCAATGACGAGAGATCTCGAATCGCTCCAGCTGGGTTTCGTAGTCGATGGAAGTCAGATCTAGAGGAAACAATGGAGGATCTCCTTGAGGCGGAGGAAGAATGACAGAGGTAGAGCGCCGGAGGGATAAGCAATCAAGCGGCAGACCAGACAAAGGTGAGTTGTGGGCCTTGTGGCGGACGAGAGAGAGAGGTGAGTTGAGAGGACTTTAGGAATTGTGTTGGTTACTTGGTTTGAAAGTGTTAAGGCTGCTGAATGCCTAGAAAAATTGGGGTTTTTTTATATGTTGGTTCAGGTCGGTTTTTCGGTTTCAGGCAGCGAACTGGAAACCGAACCAAAATTATTGGTTTTTGAAAAATCAAACCGAACTGAACCGGTCAAAGGTAGAAAACCAATAAAAAACTGATTGGACCAATTCGGTTCGCTTTATTGGTTTTTTTCCCACCTCTAATAAAACCTTTGTCATTAAAGATAGAACTTTTAGAGAAGTTTGAAGAGACTTTCAAATTAACAATTCTTCACAATTGTTGTATATCAGACCAAAGGCCTCACAAACTGCCAAACTAAAAAAAGAATACTTGTTTATTTTATCTAAGCTGTAAACTAAAAAAAGAATGCTTGTCAATATCACACAGGAGAACACACAAGCACATGCATTTCCAAAGTGTGTTTCTGAACTAGGTAAGTGAAAAGAAAATATTCACATTAACAAAGAAAACAAGGGCAGGTTGCTCTACAACTATCCAAACTGTCCTCCCATATAAACAAAGAAAATGTAAATACAAACTATATTATATTATCACATCTCCAAGTTCTTCTGTGTTTCGTTTCATGCCTTGTGTTCAATATCATAAAAGTCGTACTACAATCCAGTCTAAGATTAAAGATAGAACAAGAACTTGATGATCTTGACAAGGACAAAAAGATTTGAATCATTAACAAGTCCTCAGAGATAATAGAATCCCATTAAAAAAAATACTAATTCCACATCAAATTACAAAAAAGTTAGGCTGTGAAGTCCAAAAATATATATACATAACAATAATAATTAAGAAAAAAAAATCTGCTATATAGAAAGAAGTTGGTGATTGATATAGTGAACCAAATTGGGAAGGAAAGACCTTATCAGTTATCCTTATAATAGTGTGTTGTGCTAATATTTATCATATTTGGAGAGAGATAGGCCCAAAATTCCAAAATCAAGCCAACTAGGTCTACCTGGAATAGTCGAGGGATTATTAGGAAATTTGAGAACCAAAACATTTGTCCTACATTTTCTGATCAGCTAAAGAGAGCGTAAAAACACGAACACATCCATTTACCGTACATACACAGTGTATTGGTTACTTGGCCGTTGACCCATTTGGCAATAAGCCGGTAACCCATGTACAGAAACTCAAAGTATAATTTTCTTTAGAGTAACTCATTGTAATGACCACTTTGTACGAAGAGCTAAAGAAATTTGACCTCCAAACGTCAGAAACCTCAAAACTATCCACACCCTCTTATTGGAAGAAATTTTACCCATATAAAATTAAAATCAATTAAAAACACTCAAATATCATATTACCATCCAAAACACTCACTCTGACAAGAGTTTCATTTGAAGAACTCATCCTTAAAAACCTGCTTGTAAAGAGAGGGTGTCCAATGAGTTATATATCCCCGATCGACTATTCCCATACTTACCAATGTGCGATCAATTAGTCACATAACATTCCACCTGGCTTCCACAACCGCAACCATCATCCACAGCAGCCCATTATTCCCAACTGGGTGACTCATTAGCTAAGTATGTGATTAGTAGTGGGTATATATCTCATTGGGCATCCTCTCCTTACAAGAGGGGAAGAATCCCTTATCGAAACGAATATACATATAAGATATATTTTTGATAAAACTAACAAAAACTAGGGCTGTATTGCATTACTAATGAGATCCTAACAAATTCTCACACCACATTTTGAACTCAGGTCTTAGAATACATCATTTAAAAAAATAAAAATAAAAAGTATCAAAATCATTAAAAATAAACTCAACTCTTCTATTAGGCCTTTAATCGAACACTTAGCATGCACCACAACGTTAAACTAATAATACATGTTCAAACAATCAAGCAATATATATTAAAATAGATCTTGAGATCCAGAGAAACTCTTGAAGCCTTCAAGCTTATATCGTATTTATGCTTACCTCGTCAAAGTGGGTGTTGATGCTACGACGAGGGTCTTGGGAGAGAACAGAAAATTGAGAGTACGAGCCTACGAGGTAGAGTGTGGTGTGGAATTGCCACGAAGTGCGCTGTGAAAGAGAATGGAAGGCGACCGGCTTTAGAGTTTAGAAGGGCACAAATGTCTTTTCATTTCAATTTTGCCATTTGACATTGTTTTGGCTATTTACAGTTTAGCCCTTAGTAATTTTTTTTTTTTTTTTTTTTTTTTTTTTTTTTTTTTTTTTTTTAGGGGAACAAAGCAAAACAAACTACAAACAAACCCGATGATCCGCTAGAACAACCGACTCAACACAGGAGGGAAACTCCTCAAGCCAAAACAAATCCTCCACACAAGAAAGGCTGTTTTTAGCTAAACCATGGGCTACCTGATTAGCCTTTCTAAGAACGAAATCAATAGAAACACACTGCGCTAAAGCCAAAATACTACGAATATCAGAAATAATACTACCAATATCCGAGCAAAAAACATCCTGGCTATTAATCCAATCAACAACCACTTTAGCATCTGATTCCACCAAACAAGGACATAAACCTGTATCAATGACAAAAATAAGGCTACGAAGGATTGCAATAGCTTCAGCTATTGGTGGAGAAAAAGTTGCGACCATCTTCTGAGAACACGAAGCCATAACAAAGCCACCACAATCTCTGATCACTATACCGAAACCCACTAAGCAGTCAGCCCTATGAATAGCAGCATCACAATTTACTTTATATAGATCAGGCACAGGAGGCTGCCAAACAGGCTCTCTAACAATAGGACCCGCAGAAATTCGAACCTCAATTAGCCCTTAGTAATTGGAAACGTCGTGTTTTTTTTTTTAATCTTTGCATTTTTTATTTTTCATCGAATCGGTTTATAATTATAAAACTAGCTCATTTAGGTATGTTGACCAAATTTTTGATGGTCAATGGTCATAAATTTGTCTAAGTCTATTTTACCCTCTGACTTTAATTGACTAAAAAAATAAATTTGAAAATTAAAAACTGAAAAAATAAAATAATAAATTAATGGATATATCTACACTATTCGTCTCTCTCAAAGATGAACGGTGGAGATAAAACATAATTGAAACAAAATATTAAAAAAAAAAAAAAAAACTGAAAAGAAAAAAAAATAAACATAATTAAAACAAACAAAAATTGAGAAAAAAAAATAAAAATTGATGGATCGATCTCCACCCTTCATCTCAAAGATGGAAGGTGGAGATCAACTTAGAAAAAAAATTTATGGAGATTGGATATCCACCTCCATTGAATAAAGATCCATCATTCAATTTATTCAATCCAGAGCTTTTCAATGCTTCTACATAATACATATATAATTTTTTTTGTTAATAACACCCATTTTCTTAGTAGATCCAATCCGATTCATAGAGATGGCAAAAACACAGGCCCAAATTTGTTCATTTAAGACTTTTTTTAAACTTACAATTAAGGATCTGTCAATTTTATTTTTATTTTATTTTTTATATTAGTGTTTAATGTGATGATTAACATAAAAAGATAAAAATAAAAATTATAATCAATCATTTACATTTGATAAAAGTTTACAACAAAATACAAATTAAATAGGGGTAAATACACCAGACTCCCCTAAAGTTTGACATAAATACAATTAGAGTGCAAGTATGTATTATCTACTCAAACCTCCTATACTCTTAAAATTGAACTAATAAAAAGACCAAATTTCCCTTAGGTATTTAAATTTAAAATTGAAGATAATGTTTTTATAAAAAAAAAATTAAGTTAAATTAATTGGAGAAAATCATTTCAATGGAATTTAAATGGAAAAATAAAAAAATATTTTTAAAATTGTAAATTATCTTCATTCACTTTTGTTAAAGTAAATAAAAAATGTTTTAATTATTTTTAATTTATCTTAATCCTTAAATATATTTTTTTTGTTTGATAGTTTTAAATATAAATTTTATAAATAGTAAAAACAAATAGTATTTTATGAGCTATTAAATTATTTTCATTTTTAATAATAACCTTTAAAAATAGTAATAAATAAATAAATTTAAAAATGAAGATAATTTAAAGTTTTAAAAATAGTTTTTTTTTTTTTTTCCATTTTAAATTATTTTTAATTTATATTACTTTGAAAAGATTATATTCAATTAATTTAATTTAATTTTTTTAAAATATTATCATCATTTTTAAATTTTAAGAACTAAGGGTAATTTTGTCTTTTTGTTGTTGTTCAATTTTAAGAGCAAGGGAGGTGTAAGTAGATAAATACATACTTGCTCTCTAACTGTATTTATATCAAACTTCAGGGGGTCAGTGTATTTATCCAAATTAAATATTACACTTGTTAAATATTGTTTAAAAATATGTAATTTTATACTTGTTTTATATATAATATCCCCTTGATTTTATTCAAATTATTTAATTACACAATTTAGATTCACTTCATTTTGTTCAAATTATTAGATTAAACAATTTAATCTAGTCCTTAATAGTAAATTTTAATGTATAGAATCCATTTATAACACCCATTTACTAATATATATTAGTATTTTTAACTATTTATTTTCGTCAAAATTTAGTGAAATCTAAACTTTTTTTTTTCCTTCAAAGTAAGTTGTAAAATTGAATTTCTTCAAAAAAAAAAAAAAAAAAAAAGTTGTAAAATTGAACAATGAATTTAATAAGTTTAGTGTGAGGGTTTTTGAGTCATTAATTAAGTATTAAAATATATTGAGTAAATACACATCACCTCTTAGCAGAGATGATTGTGCATCTCTCTTCTACAACGGTGGTGGTGGTGGGTTTCGAGTCCAACCATGCACATTTTACAAGTATGTGTACGGAGTTTACTCACCCCTGTTGTTGACCGTACCCGAATTTTGATATCCATGAAATGATTGTTTTGCCCTCTAATTTTATACATACTTATTTCAGTTTTACCCCTATAATATTTTGGTTTAAAAATACCCACAAAGTAATATAAATTTTTCTAAGTCCAAAAAAAAAAAAAAAAAAAAAAAATTCCTCATTAACAATTTTTTTTCCCAGTTCTCATCAATTTTCTCAGTTTTTCTCATTTTTTTTTTAATTCGTAAATTTTATTATCTTCATATTTTTTGGGTTAATATCGTTTTAGTCCCTACTGTTTATCATATTATCCATTTGGGTCCTCGTAGTTTCAGTATTAGCTATACAGGTCCATACGTTTTCAATTTATACCTATTTGGGTCCCAGCCGTCCAATTCCGTTAGCTTTTTTGAAATTGCCGTTAATCGAGCAAGGGTAAAATGGGGTTTTCAACTTTCAATTTATTTTACAATTTTTATCAGAAGGGCAGAACGGTAAGTTCACGAAGAAAATTTTTAATAATAAAAAATTTATAATGAAATGAACGGTTGAGATGCAAATTTGATCTGAGATGTTGACACGTCATATAAATCTTTATAAAAACCTAACTATTGTATCACTTTATCATTTTCAACTGCACTCGCGTTTGTCTTCTTCAGAAACCACAACACCAACAGCTTAAAGCTTTCGCGCCAAAAACCCTTTCTCGACCACTTTCGTTGAGTGTTTTCAGCGAGTTTTCACATTTTTCTTGAACTCTTGTGCAACCTGTTTGGTTCTGGTTGTTCATTTTTAGGGAATAGTTGCAGCAGAAATCGTTTTGCAAGCAAGCTTTGAAGGTTGTTGAGGTTAAGGTTAGTTTTTGAAAAATGAAGGATGATCGAGTTGTTTTCATTGACATTCTTTGCATGCTGTGTTGTTATATGTAAATTCTTTGAAGATTTTATCTATCTAGGGTTTCAGAGTATGAGAAATTGGGGGTTTTTCACTTGAAAACCAATTGAGTGTAATTCTTGTTTGTTGAAGTTGTTTTCAATGTGTTAGACTGTAAAATAGAGGAAATTTTCAAAAAAAATTGATTTTTTCTTAATCTATCGGGTTCAAAATCTGTTAGAGTTTATTTCAGGTGTTTTCTTTTAATGATAGGAATTGGTGTGTATTTGTTTTGTCTATATGTGTTTCACATGATTTCATTTTTGTTTTCATTATTATTAAGTTTGCAAATTCAGTTTTCATAGTTTTAATATCAGTCATTTGATTTGTTCTTGCATTTGACATGGTTTTTGAAAGATTGTTTAATATTTGCTTATGTAAGTATCTGTTTGATTGCATTTGCATGATCTGATAGCCATTTTTTTTTTGGTGCACAGTTGAAATGGATATTTTCAATATAGACGTGAGGTTTGGGACTGAGGTAATTAAGGTAGGTCATTGTGACATTGATCACATAAGCCTCATTACATTGATTCATGCAACAATTGAGGAGCTTAGTGGAAGAGATGAAGTGCCTACTGAGGATTGCCTTGTTTGGATACACTTACCCTGGAGTGGTGATCGAGTTCAGGTGAACACTGATAGTGAGCTAATGTCCTTTGTTAAGTTGTTTCAAGACCGTGGGTTGGGAAAAATAGTTTTTGAGTTACAAAATAGGTGTTATGTTCCAAGTCCTCCCGAAGGGACATCTTCTAGACCAAATGAAGAGCCTGAAGTGTTGGATCAGCAAGATGGTTACCGAGTGTTGGGTTGGTGTGACATTGAGGCTGAGATGTTGAATTATGATGGTGACAGCGAGAAAGATGATGATAAGGATTGTGAGGATGGTGAGGGAGAGGGTAGACAGGCTAATGATGGACAGAATAGGCAGTATTTTGATGATGGTGAAAGAGAGGGTACACAGGCTTATGAGGGAAATAATAGGCAGTTTAGTGAGGATGGTGGACAGGCTAATGAGGGAGAGGGTAGACATATTGATGGGGATGATGGCATAATTAATGAGTGCATGAAATTATTTGAAGGGTATGAATCGAAGTCTAATGATGAGTACTTTAGTGACTCAGAGCTCGAACCTGAACAGGCTATGATTGCCAAGTTAATGAAAGGTGTACCTTTTAAGAAAATGATGAGTGGTGAGATTAAGTTTGAAGTAGGTCAGACATTTGACAATGCAGAGCAAATGAGAGAAGTGTTCAGGGAGTATGCAATTCAAGAGGGGGTAACCTTAGATAGAGTTAAAAACGACCTTGTAAGACAGACCTACAAGTGCAAAGAAGATGGTTGTCCATGGAGGGCACATGGTTCACGCCTCCTTGATGGAATCACATTCAAGATTAAAACATTAATTGACATACATGAATGTCATAGGATTTACAAAAATAAAGAGGTTAAGATAAGTGGGTCATTAATAGTAATAGTTTGAAAAAAATACTACATTTTGAAAACTCATAATTTATCAATCAATGCTTTTTGCTACAATTATATGGGTCATTAATTATGAGAATGAACTATTTTTTTTTCGATTTTTTTTTTAATTATCAAACTTTTAATTTTTGTGGACTTTAGATTAAAATTCAATTACTAGTATCCACTTTGTAACTATACATACCGAACATATTGTGGCCAGAAAACCGACACAGTAGTGATCAACATGTCAAAATATAAATATCCTGAGATAACTAAATAAATATCGATATTTTGATCGAATCATCCTCAATATTTTGAGAATATTGACAATATATTCACTAAAATTTTGGACCCCAGGTATTTCTTTGAGGATGACTGTTAATCATCCACAATTTTATTTTTTTTCTTTTTTGCATTAATGAATTCAAAAATTTACGATAAAAAATGAAGAACAAGCACTAAATCAAAATTTTTCTTCCATTTCAACCAAAATCATAACAAAGTAGATGTTTTAGCTTGCATGAGAATTGAGATGATGTATACAATGGAAACTAATCAACCATTCCTTTCGCTCTTTCAGTTCAACTGATATTCGTTCTCTTAACTTTTTAGATGAAGGCTTTCGGAACTCAAACCAGGTGACACCGGAAAAACCGTGCATTGATGTCATTCTTAACAAGTAGTTGACGTGAGAAGATCCTAAAAGATAGACATATCTGGAGGTGGTCCGTACACAGTCTGCCACGAAAATGGGATGACCCATTTCTCACCTTCACCACCTGAAAGGTAACCAGACAACCAGTTACATGTAAGTATGATTGTTTTACCTCAAGCTGTCAACTATCTCGACAAAGTCATCAGCTTTCTAGCAAATCGTAATTACAATTTAGAAAACACTACTTGACATTCTATGTAGATTAGATTAGAATAATCGATGTCAAACTATAAACAGGAAATGCATGATAATTTGAACTTCAAGCTACCCAATTTCAGTCCTGTAAATCAGAATTTGGAGATTGCTCAACTGAGAACTATGCCAAACATATACACGACCAAATGAAGCATGTTTTGGAGAATATCTTATCGATGATTTACTTCAAATCATTTGCAAATGCAATTCATAATATATACTCCACATTTTTAAATAAAGCTATGTATGAAGAATGTCATGATGATAATGATGACGACGAAACTAATTGTGGAAGTTTCAAATTATGAAAATGAGTGACAGGCGAAGGGGAATAGGTTATATAGGTGAATATCCGACTTGATAAATAAACTCACCTTGAAAATTATCAGGTTTCAGCTTCAAAATTTTGGAGGCTGCCTCAGCCAATTGGAAAGCATCAGCTATATTATCCCCTTCCGAGCAGTAACATAATAAGCATGTAACCTTCAAACCTCTTGCCTGATTCAATATACCAAGAATCTCTTTGTTAAGTCAAATTTACTTCAGTCTATATAACTAACCATAATCTACCAGATTAGACATAAACTTTCATAATCCCTTCCTGCAGTTTTGCACAAAATACAATTTTGGAGTGCTTAGAGTTATAAACTGATGTTAGACTTGTTTTGAACATTCATCATTTTCATTTTTGTTTATTTTTAGTTTACTGGTATTTCTTGTGTCTTATCCGGTACAATCCCTTTCCATAAGGGTGGTTCTCCTTTGTGATCTTTTTGTACTTCTTACCGATCCAAAACGAAAAAGAAACAGCATGGGACCTGTGTGTTGTTCCAACAAATGTTCCATAATTTCACCATTACATATAAGTGTGATATGTATTATAGACTTATAGTAAGCAGTAGCAGTGCTATTGCCTGGCAATTGCTAAGTCCGACTAATTTGATGCAACAGAAATCTCCTTAAACTTTTACATATCCTAGATCCACATGATGTTCAAGAGAGACAAATAAATAAAAACAAAAACAGAGAAGTAAAAATATAAGATCCAGCTAAATCTGCCAGAAGTTAATCCGTATGAAGCTTGAAAGTAATGAATGGTATGTATAATATGCTTGTTATAAATTTATAATTTGAAATTTTTACCTTGAAACATGAAAATAATGCAGCAAATGGCAAACTAGGGTAATAATCTTCATCTTCCAGTTCATCTTCAAAAAGCGAGCTGTTGTCCTGCACAGCATTTCCTTCTGCTAAAGTGGTAAGATATTTCCAACCTCTCTGCTCTGGGTTGTATTCTTGCAGTCTTTTCCGTCCAAGTTGTTCACAGTAGTCATCTGTCCCATCAGCATTGGTGCTAGATAGGTAATATATCTGTAAACCACTGAAATGACCACAAAATGATCGACCAATATCAGTAGAGATAGTGTATCCATCCGATTGTTGAGGAGCTCCTAAACAAGAGAATGTGTAATCAACTTATGAGACTTAAAGGACTCTTCGAGAAAACGACAAGTTTGATTTTTGACCAAGTTTCAATCATGATTATATTCATACATTTCCTCAAGTGCAGAGTGAGTTTAAGGGAAATGTCCATTCAGAATGGTCAGATGTGTAAATAAAACAAATAACTGTACAAATTCTGTATACCTGGACATATCAATTTTTTGCCACCTCCCAAAGTCTAAGCTAGAAAGCACAACAACATGCTTCTTTCCATTAGTGGCAGCAAATTCCGCCAAGTTTTGGCATATTCAATCATCATCCCCTGTTAAATGACCACAAAAATATTCAGATAATTGCATGCAAGGTTCAATTAACTAGCACTCATATGTAAAATATAAATACATAAAACTAGAAAATAATATAATGAAAGCAAGAGGATTGTGTATCAATCCTCCATTCAAACATTTAACATTACACAATTGTTTATAGTGCCCTTAATCTAAAAAGCTCTTTGCTCGTTTTTCTAATCACAGCATTTTCTCAAAATAAACAAGTACCCCCAATCTTTCTCAAAATAAGCTGCAAATACAAAAACACGATTGCTACATAAAAACAAGCAAGCAAGCAGACACGTTTAATTTGAAAATTTTCACAACAATCAAAACCTAAAGCGAACCTTGAAGAGGAAGAGCGAGGTCGCCGCCAGGAATCGGACAGTAAGCGTCGTTCCCAACGCAGGGAAGCACAAATGGATCGTCCAAGTATTCGACTGTTTCGTCTCTCGTCGATGAAACCAGTAGGTCCACCGCCAGCTGGCCGACATTTCCAATCGACAACGCCGGCTGCGATTCAAATTCGTAAAATTTATTAAAAATGAAAAGGAAAATGTGTTAAAGATATTGAACAAAGTCAGGATTCTAACTCTCAGCAACCAGCTGGTCACTATTATGGGCTTGCAGTGCGTGTGTATAGTACCAGTGGTGGACAATCACACACTAGAAAGAATTCCAGTAACTACCTTGATCAGAGTTAGTTAGGGAATCTGTTAGGAATGCTGATGTGGCAACACATGAATTATGACTAAGATTGTAAAAAGTTTGTTACGAATCAATTAGCTGGACTACTGCTGTATATATACAGATAGTCAGTCTTGTAAATTCTTATGAAGTGTAATCTGCAGAATTTAATAGAAATGGCTCTTGAGCTCAAAAGCCTTCAATGGTGTTTTTCATCTTTTGCTCTCTGTTTTGAGTAGTCTCTTAGACATTTTATCATACACCTGTTTACATACAACAAACACTTTGATATGAACGCTTCTCTTGCAAGGTCTACAAATGTTTAAGTTGCTTTTGATTTAGTCAATTGAATAAATCAGTTATTTGTTTTATAGTGGCTAAAAGACCTCCATATCTTCAGCTCCACTAAGCATGAATCCCTAGTATTATGGGATCCTCTTTTGTAATCGTTATTGGCCTATTTAAAGGTCACATTTGCATTGAATAAGATATCAGAAATTAAGCAAACACTTTCCAAACCTCTATACTTCTTCTTTCTACTTCTTTCCTAAATTCTTCTTACCAAGTGGTATCAGAGCCATTTGGTTCTATGGAAACACGTGGGAAATCCAATGCCGAGTTTCGCACCGAAGTCCAGGAGATTCTTGCCACACATGAATCCCGTTGGGCCACTAATGAGTCCAGGATTGAGTAGATTCTTATTGGATTACAGGCCTGGCGGTTGCAGCAGAACCAAACCCCTTCAAAAATCAAACCCGCATCCGAAAGGGATGTTAACCCATTCTCGGCAGGAGAGGCCTCTCACAATGGTCCACCCGCCCTGACTTCCAACAACAATGACCGGAATCACAGTCACCTAAAGCTGAATTTCCCAACCTTCGCAGAGGGAGATCCGACTGGGTGGATTTTTAAAGCAGAATAGTATTTCGACTTCAAGGGAATCGATTCCCAAAATAAGGTTCAGTTAGCGTCTTTTCACTTAGAAAAAGTGGCGCTTCAGTGGTATCGATGGTTCACCAAATTCCGTGGACTGATGAGTTGGGAGGAATTCACCAAGGCACTCTTGAAACGCTTTGGTCCAACCGATTACGATGATCCGTCGGAAGCATTGTCTCGACTCAAACAAACCACAACAGTGGACGCATACCAAGAGGCATTTGAGAAGCTATTGCACAAGATTGACGATTTACCTGAGAATTTTTTGGTTGGCAGTTTAATCACATCGTTTAAGGGTAACATTCAGTTAGACGTGCTTGTTAAGCAACCAAAGACTTTATCCGAAGCAATCAGTGTTGCTCACCTTATTGAAGAACGATATCTTCTTCAGAGGAGACCAGGGACTCCATTCCGGGCAGTCATAACAGCAGCCCAAGCACGATCACAACAGCTTCCTAATTCGGGACTTCTAGGTCCTCCTCTGACACCGCAAACAAACCAAGTAACAGGTAAATATCAGGCACTCATTCGTAGAATCACTGGCCTAGATGCAAGAGACAGACGCGAAAGAGGTCTCTGTTTTTACTATGACGAGAAATACATACCGAGGCACCGTTGCGCTCGACCTCAATTGTTCATGATGGTGGACATGTTACCAGCGGAGGAGATTTAAGGTGTGGAAATGGAAATTGAGGTTCCCGTCCATGAAGCCTTACCCGAAATCTCTTTTCATGCTCTGGTTGGAACCACGCACCTGCAGACATTTCGCATCACTGGCAGAATTGGTAACAAGGACTTGACGGTGCTAATTGACAATGGTGGCACCCACAACTTCTTTGACCAAACAATGGTGAACAATTTAGGATTACAGGTAATTCGCGACAAAATATTTCAGGTTACAGTTGGTAACAAGGAGACTATCGAATGTACAGGGCGATGTTTGAGGCTATCTCTTGTTATCCAAGGATTGACGGTTCAAGTCGATTTCTACGTCCTTCCAGTGGCAGCTTGTCAGGCTGTTTTGGGTGTTCAATGGCTCGAGACCTTTGGGGCCGATTGAGACAGATTACAGGGAGCTTAGCATGTCCTTCACTCTGGCAAGCCGAATATACACTTTGCAAGGTTTGCACAGCTCCGAGTTGGCACCGATAAGCAACAAGGAACTGTCACAATTAACTGGTAATGGGTTTTTTTTTGCACATGTCCATTGCAGTGCCAACACCTGCCCTACCGAGTGATAATATTCCAACAGACCTGTTTGCAATATTGGCTGAATTTTCTAGTATTTTTGAGGAACCCACCCAGTTACCACCGACGTGCCACCATGATCATAGGATCCCTTTATTGCCGGATCAGCCGCCGGTAAGCACAAGACCTTACAGGTATCCACATTACCAAAAAAATGAGATAGAAAAATTAGTCCGCGAGTTTCTCCATACCGGAATCATTCGTCTAAGCCACAGCCCGTTTTCTTCGCCAACCTTGTTAATTAAGAAATCAGACGAATCATGGCAGTTCATTGTCGATTATCGCGCTCTGAATGACATTACAGTAAAGGACAAGTTTCCAATCTCCGTCATCTATGAATTGCTCGATGAGCTACATGGAGCTAAATACTTTTCGAAACTTGATTTACGCTCTGGATATCATCACATTCGGGTACAAGAAGAGGACATACAAAAGACAACATTCTGAACTCATGATGGGCACTATGAGTTCCTAGTTATGCCGTTCGGGTTGACAAACGCCCCAGCCACGTTCCAAAACCTTATGAATGACATATTTCATCCATTTTTGAGAAGTTTTATTTTGTTTTAAAAAAATCGAAGTGTCGGTTTGGAGTGCTTCTAGTGGACTACCTAGGCCATCGAATATCGTTGGAAGGAGTTGCGGTTAACCCGAATAAAATTCAGCCTGTGCAACAGTGGCCGGTACCAACTTCTGCTAAGGGGGTATGTTGATTTCTCGGACTTGCAGGGTACTACAGAAAATTTTTCCACGGATTCGGGACCATAGCTGCTCCCTTAACGTTACTCTTGACAAAAAAAGGCTTCAAATGGACGCCTGAAACACAATCGGCTTTTGACGAATTGAAGGCTGCTCTCACTTCTCCTCCGGTCTTGCGCCTTCCAAATTTTTCCCAACCTTTTGTCATTGAATGCGACGCGAGTAGGGCGGGATTAGGTGACATTCTAACACAAGATAGCCAGCCTATCGCCTACTTCAGCGAAGCCTTAAAAGGTACAGTTAAAACCTTGTCTACTTATGATAAAGAGATGTTGGCAGTGGTGAAGGTAGTGCGTAAATTGCGTCAGTATCTTCTGGGAAGGCCATTTGTTATCATGACTGATCACAAGAGTTTGAAGTTTCTTCTTGAGCAATGAATAACCACCCCTTCTTAAGCCCGCTGGCTGCCCAAAATTATGGGATATGATTACTCAATCCAGTATAAACGAGGAAGAGAAAATCAAGGTGCCGATGCTTTTTCGCGGATCACCACCTATCAGTTCCATGCCTTGACACTCCCTGTGGCCGAGTGATTGACAGATTTACAGTAAGAGATAATTAATGATCCATACTACTCAACTTTACCCTGTCCTAATTGCCATACATTTGTGAAAAGAAATAGGATTTGGATGCATAATGATAAGATACATTTGAGTCCCAGTTCTTCTTTAATACCATTAGTCTTGGCAAAGGCTCACTCTTCACCTACCGGGGGTCATTTTGGGTTCCTTAAGACGCTTAGTCGCGTTTCGTCACGTTTCGTATGGCCGGGGGTTCGTAAGGCTGTGAAATAATTTATCAAATGCTGTGACGTATGTCAACGATGTAAATATAAGACTCTTAGACCAGCTGGCCTTCTCCAGCTGCTTCACATTCCACAACGAATTTGGACGGAAATTTCAATGGATTTTGTCGAAGGGTTACCTACTTCACAAGGTCACGATGTGGTGATGGTTGTTGTTGATAGACTGTCCAAGTAAGCACATTTTGTTCCCTTGAAGCATCCTTACACATCCGTAACCGTGGCTAAAGCATTCATCGGTAACATTATGCGCTTGCACGAAATACCACTATCCATTGTTAGCGATCGGGATCGAATTTTCATCAGCTCTTTTTGGAAATCTCTCTTCAAATTACTGGTACGTCTCTTTGTTTTAGTTTGAGTTATCACCCACAATTGGATGGTCAGACCGAAGTCGTTAATCGCGTCATCGAGCAATATTTGCGTTGCTATACCTATGACCAACCGAAAAAATGGTTGGAATGGCTACCATGGGCTGAATACAGGTATAATACAGCTATTCATTTCTCTACCAAGATGTCCCCATTTGAGGCCGTTTACGGGATTCCACCTCCATCCATGCTTTCTTATATTCCGGGAACAACTAAAGTCCAAGCTGTGGATGACCTCTTGCGATCCAGAGACACCATCCTACGTGAGCTTAAACAGAATTTGGTAGCAGCTCAAGTCCGCATGAAACAGAATTCAGACGAGCATCATCGGGAGGTTTCATTTGAGGTTGATGATTTTGTGTATTTACGGTTGCAGCCATATAGACAGAAATCGGTTGCTTTTCGAAGTTCATTAAAGTTGGCTCCTTGGTTCTTCGGACCCTTTAAAATCCTTGCTTGTGTTGGGTCCGTGGCTTATAAATTAGAACTACCAGTTGAGGCATAAATTCACAATGTGTTCCACTTGAGTATGCTTAAAAAGAAATGGGGACCTGTGGAAGCTACTGTTTCGAGTCTTCCTCCGGTGGCTGGCTGATGATGCAACCGTTTTGCCTGAGCCTGAATTTGTCTTGGCTCGTTGCATTGTGCAAAAAGGGAAGTACCGTCCAAGGACAAAAATATTAGTCCAGTGGAAGGGGGCTCCTATATATAGAGGATGCGTCTTGGGAAAATTTATGACGATTCTCTAAGACATACCTGAATTTTAACCTTGAGGACAAGGTCTCTCTAAGTGGGGAGGAATGATACGAACGCTTCTCTTACAAGGTCTACAAATGTTGCATGCGTGGAGGGTTGGTTAAGATTGGAGCTGCCAGGTGTTCAAGACCAAGTCAGAAAGGTTGTTACGGTGTTTAAGTTGCTTTTGATTTAGTCAATTGAATAAATTAGTTATTTGTTTTATAGTGGCTGAAAGACCTCCATATCTTCAGCTCCACTAAGCATGAATCCCTAGTATTATGGGATCCTCTTTTGTAATTGTTATTGGCCTATTTAAAGGTCACATTTGCATTGAATAAGATATCAGAAATTAAGCAAACACTTTCCAAACCTCTGTTCTTCTTCTTTCTACTTCTTTCCTAAATTCTTCTTACCACACTTCTTTCTTTATCTTGACAATATCAAATCTGTAAATCTTAACAAAATGAAATTAAAAAAAAAATGTAATTGAACGAAACAGAACTAGATTTTGGGATTTTTTGTTGAGGTGCTTGTTTTCTTCGAGAACGAATTCCATTGTAAAAAGAAAAAAACAAAATTATGATAGAATACGAAGCTGTGAGTAGCTCAAGGTCACTGAACCTGTTAACAATTTAGTTTTTCTTATTCAACTTGAAGAACAAGACAGCATCTATGGGCTTTGATTGAAAATCATGATGTGCCCAATCAGGCTCAATCTGTCTAAAGCAAATATAGGATTGATTGGTTTGGGCTTTTAATTACCCAAAAGGACAAAATAACCAAGAATATATTTGCACCCTTCTAAAACTGTATGTATACCCCAACTAAGTATATTTTTTGAAATTCCAACATTACCCTTAAATAAAATCTTTAAAATATAAAAGTAAATATATCTCATACATCATATTAATACAATATTTAATATTTTGAACATTTTAACGAATATCATAATTAGATAAAAAAATATTAATTATAATATTAATTTTTATTAATGAAAATTTAAATATTTATTATTTAAAAATATAAAAAGATTAAGAAGAGAAAACAATGAATTTAAATTTAAAAAATAAACTAAACTTCTCTTTGAATTTTAGAATTTGAACAAAGAATAGATGGACTTTGTATAAACACCCTTTAGCCATGTTCATCCGCCTGGTTCACCATTATGTCATTATATTTATGGGTTCCAGAAACAAGATGTTAAAGAACATATACATGGACTATAATCAGGTATACCACCACTCCACCAGTATCATCCCCACGTACTGTCCATAGCCATAGAAGAATATGTATATATATTGATCAGTGGTCTGCCCAGTAAGATCTTGTTCATTTTTACTTGAAGCTAGCTTCCTCGGTTTTTATTAAGATTAAGCAAAATTTAAAGGAAAAAAAGGTGGAGAATGATGCTATATCATGAGGTTTTGGGATCCTAAGTAACTATTATTATTAAAAAAAAAAAAAAAAAAAAAATCCGTGCTGAATCTTGGAGATACAGTTTCCATACTTTTGTTTTTCATTTTTGTCTTAATTATTTTATAACTTATTAAATTAGTATTGTTTTTTTCTTCAAAAATTAAAAGGACATATTTGTATACAAAATAAAACATTTTAAAAAATTTAATGAGGTGTAGATACAAAAAGGGGTGTACATACAATTTTTTAGGGGTGCAAATATTGCCACTCCAAGAAAAATTGGAACTATATATATATATATATATAATAATTCTCTAATCTATTTATCTGCGGGACATATAATCCGAGTAATTTGATGTTATTGGATTATCACATGTGATAATCTTTAGGTCTTGAAGAAAAATTTGAGGTTTGATCCTGATTAGAGAAGGACCATATATATATATATAAATAGTTTTTCGTATGGATTTGACAATGTTCATGTAATAATGACATAACATTGTGAATATATTATACAATGTTGTGTAATAATCTTGTACGATTTTTTTTTACAGGATTCATGTACTAGATAAGGATTATATATATATATAGAGAGAGAGATATGTAGTCACCTTATAAATAAAACCCAACTTTACATCTACTTGAGAGTACCTGACCTCAATCCGATATCAAAATTGAATTGTTAAATTTGTCCCCAAACTTATCCTTGATGCAGTGGCGGACCCAGCAATTTTAATTAGGTAGGACACTTGAATAAATTAAAATCATAATTATATGAAAAACTACTAAAAAATTAAGATCATAGTAAAATAGTTTATATATATAGATAAAATAAAATAAATAGAACACTTACTCAGATGAATTCAATAATCTTACATTCAAAAGAAAATAAAAACAAGAAAAAGTATTAAAAACTAAATAATAACAAGAAAAACAACATAAATAATGAAAAAAAAATTTAAAAGAATAAATTACAATCTAAATTTATAACAAGAAATAATTTTGTTTTGCATTTATAATGAATTCAATTTAAATTTATACAAAAATTATTTATTAATAACTATTACTAGACATGTTTTTAAAATTTTTATTCTTCAAATTATTGGTAAATTATTAATTTATTGATTCTAAATAAATTAAAACTATAAAGAAAAGAAAAATACTAAGGATTAAATAAATGGAATCATAGTAATAGATTGACTATTTTAATCCAATAAAGTAAAATCTGAGATTTTAGGATTTATTGATTGAGCGTGTTAGTTATGTCAAATTAAAACTATTGGAAATAATAAAAAAATATATATAATTTAATATAAAATAAAATTGAATTAAGTAAACACAAAATAATGGTAGTTAAGAAATTGACAACGACGGAATAGAGAAAATGAATAAGAAAAGATGATAAAATAAATAAGATATAAAAAAAATTAGAAGATAAAATTGAATTAAAAAATGCACATAAAAGAATTAAATATGTACTTAATTAGTTGTGATAGGAGTCAATGTGATAGGAGTCAAACCAAGCACCTGAAGACTAAAACTGAGATCCACTATCCACCACACTAACAACAACTTCTTGTTAACAATTCTTATTAAATATATATATATATATATACAATATACACCATACACAGAATCAATTTTTTTTAAAAAAAATTGAGGTAGGGCACGGGCCCCACCTAGTCTCCACGTGGGTCCACCCCTGCCTTGATGTATGTCAATTGAGTATGATTTCTTTGTTTTCACATTGGTTGAACTTATATTTTCAATTTGGCATTATATTTTCTTTGTTCTCCACTTTCTTCTCCCTTTTACCTCCACCCTTTTCTTTCCTCTCCCTTTTCCTCCTTACCAAACATAGCCTAAGGTTCAAGAGCTCCTTCTTCCCGAGGGTGGTTAGAATGTGGAGTTGATTCAAAACTCTTTCAGAGATGATGACGCCAAGCTGATCCTCAGTTTGCCGTGGTTGCTTTCAGGGACTCCAGATTCGTTGTTATGGCAGCTGCTGCCACATGCCCACATGTACTCTTTTGATAATCGAGTATACCCTATAATATCTTAATTAAAACTGTGTAGAGTTTATCTCCTAAGAGATCACTTATTTTAATTTCGATAAGAATCATGATGAAATCTTATCGATTTTTATGAATTTCGATCTGAATTTTTTTAATACATGATAAGTTCAATGAAATCTACATATTCAAATGCTAGAACTATTTATCCCAATTTTATTAAATATGAAGGCATCGGAAAAATGGACAAAATATAGGAAAATTAAATAAAATAGTTATATTGCTTGAAAATATCTCAAATTGTGTTCATAACTAGAATTCATTAAACATATCATGTATAAAAAAATTCATATCGAAATTCATAAATATCTATGTGATTTCATCAAGATCCTTCCCTAAGGAATATATATATTTGAATAGTGTATCTAAGCTATTCTTGAAGGTGTTTGATACTTTGAAATTTTCTTTTTTTAAAAAAAAAAATGCAAGACAGTGGACACATCATTTTTATTGATTTTTAGATTAATTTTTTTGAACTATGTACTAATATGTAGTGTTGTAGGTAAAAATGTTGGGGATGAATACAACCGTAATTATAGCGGTATTAGAACAATGGAGGCCGGGAGTACGGTTCTATCCTGCTGAGATTTATATGATGATGAGAGAAACTTTAACCCTTCTTCCGATTTTTCCTTTTCCCCCAGTCCAAAAAATACCACTGTAAAAGTAAAAAGTGGGGTTTATATAGGCCAATCTTCTGTCACATGGGGTATCGTGTCATCCCCTCATTTGGCCTTATTTTCTGCCACGTTCCTCTGCACTGGCAGCTGTACTCGCCGACCTTTATAACAACTCCGCGGAATATTTCGGTGGGCTTAAGCCACCGGGGACCTTATCGGAGAAATGGCGCGGATTAGTTAAGGTCGCTCGGAATGGGAGACGCCTCCGAGAGGTTGAATGGGCGCGGAGTCCCTAATATCCGGAAGCATTTCTGGGATATATTTCCCCTCTAACAATTCCCCCTCAAGCCATTGTTGGGAACGGAGGAGAGATCGGACGGAGTGAAGAGTCGAGGGGTTGATATCTGGGCCCTGTTGGACTGGGCCTATACTCGGTTTGGTGTGACCCACGGACAGCTAATAAAGATGCACCACGTGTCAACCGCTGATAATGACGCTTGGGCGGCGGTTACCTCGGAATGGTGAACGCCGCGTCGCTTCGTTTCTCCCCAAGCGTCGTTGTTTGGAGGCTATAAATAGTGCTCTGATTCCTCATTTGTGCCCCAACGTCTTTTCAGAGAGCCATTGGAGAGCAATTTTTCGGTAAGAACCTCATCCCATTTGTGATAATCGCGTAACATAATTCATATTCCTAGTTTAAGATATGGTTCGGAAGGTTAACGTTCCGAGGCTAGAGGATTCTTCTAACTCCTCGGAGTCTTCAGAAGAGTCATCGTTGGGTGAGAGTACAAGAAGCGTGTTTGAAGCGAGGGGTCCTTCGGATGGGGGCGAAGAGGTGACACAGCCGAGGAGAGAGGCAGATGAAGGCGAAACAAACCCAGAAGCTCTTCTCCCGGGCCGAGAAGGTTATGAGGCAGGCTATAACTCGGAGGAATATTACAGACATGATATGGACCATACTCGGTTCGCTATAAACCACATCCGAGAGAATAAATTAACCGCGGTGAGGATCAGACAAATTGCTGAGGAGTTCTCCATTCCTGACTCCGTAATCATAAGGATGCCTTTGTCCGGGGAGTTAGCCAGTAATCTGAATGGAGTGTCGGTGGCGTTTCACCCGGCATTCCTTGAAATCGGGGCTAGACTGCCATTGCATCCCTATATCCGGAGGATCCTTCGGGAGTTTGGAGTTGCCCCGGCATAACTGAACCCTAACGCATAGAGGGTCATTATCAGAATGTTCTCGTTATGGCACGGGCTTGGATTCCCGGCCCCAACGCTCCGGGAGGTTGCACACTGCTACAGCTTTCGCCCCCCATCGAACCGGGGGTGATGGCTGGTGGGCCCTTGCTTCCTATGATAAGCAAGGGGGCGAACCTCTGATCACAGGGCTACCGACTTCCAACAAGGAATGGAAGAAAAGTTGGTTCGTAGCAGCGAGGGACTGGGGAAAAGACCTCCATATCGGTGGCCGACGACAGAGTGTTCGCTCGGTGTTCAACCTCCCAGGTGTCAGGGAACTCCGTCTATGTTTAAACTGTCTTCACGATTCATGTATATTGTACTATTTTATTATCTGACGGTATCCATTTTTGGCAGATCCGTGGGAACGCGTTCCGTGGGAACAACTGTCAGCTACTGAGAAGAAGCACATCTCAGCCGCTTGGTCTGTTGATGCATCTGAGAGGCATATTGACTTTTTGCTGAACGACTCTAGGCTCTACGACATCGAGTTTATCCCTGTGCTGTCGGAGGACCGAAGAAGGATATCCGAGACAAACCTCGAAAAGAAGAGTAATGCAATTTTCTGCGTTTTCTGTGGTTCTTTCACCCTTTCGTATTTCATCCTCATTAGGCTACCCTTTCTTTTCAGGAAAACTGACTGCGGTGGCTAAATGAAGAATGGAAGGGAAGGGAAAGGGTGTTGAGGAGGGTGCAAAAAAGAAAAGGAGGGTCATAACCGGGCTGTCAATGCTGCCGGCCAAATCACCCAGTAAGGGGAGTACTCCGAGACAGGGGACTATTCCCGAGGCGTATGGCGGGGTTACCATCTCTAGGGCCGCGCCAACTCTCCCGGAGGCTATCCCCCTCCAACAATCTTCGGTGGGAAAACTCCCCCCTCATGTCATCTCTCTGGAATCGGAGGAGGTGGGAGAGGGGGTGCCCACGTACTATGGTGATCCTCCAGCATTCAATTTCGACCAATCCAAAGTCCCATCACCCCGGAGAACGGGGTCGAGTTCCTTTGCTCTTACGGAAAGAACATGTTGAGGAGCAAGGAGTCGACGATCTTCGGGAAGATGTCGACGGTTGACAGAATCCGGCAATCAACCGGCAACATTTGGCAGGTAACTTCAAGAACTTCATTTGCTAAAAAATACATACTACTGTCTATATATTCGCTGAGTTCGTATCTGGTGTCCAAAATCAGATGACAGGCCCTGGGATCCTTGCTGGATACAGAGAGGAAATATGAGAGTGTGAAGGACGTGAACTCGCGGCTATACGAGAAGGTCAAGCGAGACGCGCAGCTGATCGAGTCACTGAAGGGGAACTTGACGTATGCGTCCTCTTCATATCGGAAATCGAAGAATGACTCCCGAAAGAAACACGCAAAGCTGCTGGAGTACCGAAAACGTATTCGGGATGCTAATGGGGCCATATCCGTCTTGAAACGGGACCTCGGGGAGAATGCGATTGACCGGTATATGGCCTCGGAAGAAGGTTATGACCAGCAGAGGGAGATCTTCGACCGGGCTGTGGAGGAATTCAGGATGATGCTGAGCAACACCTACCATGACTTTGATTTCTCTGTATTCAATAAGGAGTTGGATGCGGCCCTGGCAGCTCGGGTAAGGCCGGTGCATGAACCGGTGGAAGATCTTGCCGCCAAATTCTCAGAGGTGGCCTTATCCAAGGAAGAGCCGACAGACATTTCCGATGATGAGGACTTTGGGGTGGACCGTCTTAACAAGGGAAAAGCCCCGGCGGAGGAGTAGTTCTAATTTTTTCTCTTTTATCTGTTCTCTGTTCATGTACACATTTTACTACAGTATTATTTTTGGATTCACCGGGAGGAATCCCGGGTATGTAATTTATTTTTGAACAATCTAAACAGTGGTTTTATATTTATTCGGATTCATGAATACAAGTCCTTTTATCTGTTTTATATATTGACTTATGCTAAGTGTTCCGGAAACGTTTACTTCCAGTGAACAATTTTATTTTACTTTATTTTGGAGAACTCCCTTTTCCCGGAGGGAATTTATTTTGCTCCAATGTAGGAGAACGCTTCTCCCGGAGGAGATTTATTTTGCTCCGAAAGTAGGAGACTTTTTCTCCCGGAGGAGTTTTAATTTTGCTCCGATATAGGAGACTTCTTCTCCCGGAGGAGATTTATTTTGCTCCGATATAGGAGACTTCTTCTCCCGGAGGAGACTTATTCTGCTCCGAAAAATAGGAGACTTCTTCCCCCGGAGGAGTTTTAATTTTGCTCCGATATAGGAGACTTCTTCTCCCGGAGGAGATTTATTTTGCTCCGAAAATAGGAGACTTATTTTGCTCCGATATAGGAGACTTCTTCTCCCGGAGGAGTTTTATCTTGCTCCAAAATAGGAGACATCTTCTCCCGGATGAGACTTATTTTGCTTCGATATAGGAGACTTCTTCTCCCGAGTGAGTTTCTTCTGCAAAAATAAAAAAGGCTAATTGCTTCAAACGACTTAATGCTCATTAACGCGTGCAACAGTTACATTTTTAGTTTACTTTACCGAGAACCGTTCTCGTCCGTTACAAAAGGTTTGGGAACAGGATTACAAGGATAGTAGACTCGTGCCTATTGATAGTATTTCTTGAGATGATCGGCATTCCAGGGGTTTCTTAGGGATATGCCCTCTTCTGTTTTCAGCTTGTAGGCTCCTTTCATAGATGCGGAGTCGACAATGTACGGGCCTTCCCAACTGTCCCCCAAGCTCCCGAATGACGGCTTCTTGGTACTGGGGATAACTTTTTTCAAAACAAGGTCCCCAGGGTTAAACTTCCGAGAGTTTACTCTAGCATTGTAATACCTGGCAACTTGGCCCTGACGGTGCGCAGTTCTGATGCATGCTATCTCTCTGCGTTATTTAATCTCCTCCAGGCAGCCACGGAGCTCCTCCTCATTATCCCCCGGGGTATAATAGAACACTCTTCTAGTTCTGATTTCTAACTCGGTTGGGATGACAGCCTATGATCCGAATGACAGGGAGTAGGGTGTTTCCCCCGTCAATGATTGCGGAGTCGTTCGGATCGCCCATAAGACCTCCGACAACATCTCAACCCAAGCACCCTTCTTGGCCTGTAGCTTCCTTTTCAAAAGGGTCTTAATTACTTTATTCACGGTGCGCAGTTCTGATGCATGCTATCTCTCTGCGTTATTTAATCTCCTCCAGGCAGCCACGGAGCTCCTCCTCATTATCCCCCGGGGTATAATAGAACACTCTTCTAGTTCTGATTTCTAACTCGGTTGGGATGACAGCCTATGATCCGAATGACAGGGAGTAGGGTGTTTCCCCCGTCAATGATTGCGGAGTCGTTCGGATCGCCCATAAGACCTCCGACAACATCTCAACCCAAGCACCCTTCTTGGCCTGTAGCTTCCTTTTCAAAAGGGTCTTAATTACTTTATTCGCGGCCTCTACCTGACCATTACTCTGGGGATGTGCCGGAGAAGAAAAGCACAGCTGGATACGAAAATCCGAGCAAACCTTTCGGAAGTTAGAATTATCGAACTGTGTTCCATGGTCTGCGACAATTGCGTGGGGTACCCCGTATCTGAAGATCACTGAGTTTTTAATAAAGCTGGTTGTGTTTGCCTCGGTTATATGTTTGAGGGCTTCTGCCTTGATCCATTTAGTGAAGTAGTCAATGGCCACGATGACAAATCTTTTATCGGAGGTACCTCTCGGCAGGGGGCCTATTATGTCCACCCCAAATCTTGAAAACGGCCAAGGGGATGTCATCGAAATGAGTGGTTCGGCAGGGAGGCGAGGTACCGGCGAGGTTCTCTGACATCTGTCACAGCCCCTGGCGTATTGTTTGGAATCTTTGAACAGAGTTGGCCAAAAATATCCTTGTCTAGCTATTCGATGTCCCAGGTTGATACCCCCGGAGTGACTGCCACAAACTCCCCCATGCACCTCTTGAAGAATCTGGTTGGTTTGCGGTGAAGCGACACATTGGAGGTATGGGAGCGAGTAACCCCGGCGATAGAGAGCTTGATTGATTAACAGGTACCTGGGAGATTGTCTTCGGATTTTCAATGAGGCATTCCTCTCTTGTGGTAGGGTTCCATCTCGCAGAAACTCTACAATGGGGGTCATCCATGTCTCGGGGTCTGGGCCATACTCTGGTATAAGAACGAGGGTTGCTGATTCTTCCGAGGAACTTGGTTTAAGCAAAGGGAATACGGTTACTGTCCTCGTAAGTTTCTCATCCGAAGTTGATGCTAGTTTAGCCAGGGCGTCTGCCTGGGCATTATCATCTCTTGATACCCAGAGGATTATGCATCGGGAGAATTGGGCGATTAAAATCTTCACTTGGCTGAGGTACTTCATCATCTCGGGATCTCTAGCTCGGTAATGCTCGTTAACTTGGTTAACGACCAGTTGCGAGTCGCTGCAAACCACAAGATCTTTGGCCCCCATGCTGAGAGCTATCTTTAGTCCGGTAGCGAGGGCTTCGTACTCCGCAACGTTATTTGTGGCCTTAAAGCCGAACCGAAGCGCCGTTTGAGTTAGACTCCCCTCGGGTGTCTTGATGATTATCCCGGCGCCACTACCGTGTTGATTTGAAGATCCGACAACAAACATTTCCCACCGGGAGGAGTTATCGGCGAAGGCGGTCAAGCCACCGGTATCCGAATATTCGGCTATGAAATTTGCGATGGCCTGACCTTTGACTGACGTTCGGGGTTTGAAGTGGATTTCGAATTCACTCAATTCTACCGCCCATTTAATGAGCCTCCCCGCTGTTTCTGGTTTCTAAAGAACCTGCCTCAGAGGATGACTGGTTAGTACGGTAACGGGGTGAGATTGGAAGTACGGATGAAGTTTCCTCACCGAGGTGATCAGGCCTAGTGCTAACTTTTCAATGTCCGGGTACCGAGTTTCCGGTGGTGTCATACCCTTACTGACATAATAGACTAGCTTCTGAGACGATCCTTCCTGCTTCACTAATACCGAGCTGACGGCGAACTGAGATACCGCAAGATATACGAACAACATCTCTCCGGGATCAGGCTTTGCAAGCATCGGTAGAGTCTGCAGGTAGGTTTTCAGCCCTTCGAATGCGGTCTGGCACTCGGCCGTCCAACTGAAATCCCCTTTGTGTTTTAATGCTCGGAAGAATGGTACACAGCGGTCGGTGAGCTTGGATATGAACCTGGACAAGTAAACAATCATCCCGTTCATCTTCTGGATGTCTTTAGCTTTCTTCGGTGGCATAAGGCCTATGACTGCCTGAATCCTTTCGGGGTTAGCTTCGATCCCTCTCTGATTAACCATAAAACCGAGAAACTTTCCGGAGGACACCCCGAAGGCACACTTTGAAGGGTTTAAGCGCATCCGGTATTCCCTGAGTATGGTGAATGTTTCCCGAAGGTCCCTGGTGTGTTCTGAAGATCTTGCCGACTTCGTTAGCATATCATCAACGTATACCTCCATGGTGTTTCCGAGCTGCTTGGCGAACATCTGGTTGACTAGTCTCTGGTAGTTGGCTCCGGTGTTCTTCAATCCGAAAGGCATAACCTTGTAGCAATAGATCCCGCGGTCGGTAATAAACGCCGTCTTGGCCTCATCTTGCTTTCTCATGCGGATCTGGTTATACCCGGAATATGCGTCCATAAAGCTCAACAGTTCATGACCGGAGGTAGCATCCACAAGCTGATCTATCCTCGGAAGTGGGAAGCTATCCTTTGGGCACGCCTTGTTCAAATCCGAAAAATCAACGCACATCCTCCACCTTCCATCCTTCTTCTTGACCAGAACCATATTGGACAACCATTCGTTATAATCGAGACTCCGGATGAATCCTGCGTCCAGAAGTTTGTCTATCTCCGTCGCAATGGCTCGGTATCTCTCTGCATTAAAGGACCTCCTTCTCTGTGACACCGGTCTTATCGTGGGGTCAATAGATAACGAATGGGATACAACCTCCGAGCTTATCCCGGGCATGTCAGCGTGTGACCATGCAAAGATATCCGAGAACTCCTCCAGGAGCTTCATAAGGTCGCGCCGGGTTTGTGGTGTTAAATTAGACCCAATAAGAACTGTCTTGCCAGGATTCCCCGGTAGGAGTTCTACCTTGGTGAGCGATTTTGTTGGCTCGCCAGCTGGTCCTGATCCAATCTCTCGGGGGTCGAGGCTGGTCATTATGATCTCCTCGATCTCCTCGAGGGTGACTCCCTCGGATTCCTGTATCTCAGCGATGTCACTGACTGATATTTGCTCGGGCCTCTTGGTTTTACTGACTGATCTTAAGTCCCCTCGGGGAACCACACTGTTGCAGACTGTTAGGACCGGGTTCGACCCAATCTGGATGCATCTCTTGTATTCCTCTTGGTCTGCACTAACTTCCCCCGGTCCCATCTCGGTTGGGAACTTCATCTTGAGAGAGTAAACACTGGTTGCTGCTCGGAGGGAGTATAGGGTGGGACGCCCGATCAAGAGATTGAATGAGAATGGTATATTGATAACTTGAAAGCACACCCAGATGGTACGGATACAGGGTCTCGTCCCGAAACGTACCGGTAACTCAATCTGGCCGATTGGTCTAGTGCGGTGCCCCCTATCCCTCTGATACAGTACTGAGAAGCCTGCAACTGCTGCATTGTATATCCGAGCCTTTGCAAGGGGTCCCAATGAATTATGTCTAGAGAGCTCCCGTGGTCGATCAAGGTTCTCTGGACTGTCCGTCGGCCCACCTTTACTGAGACTACGAGCGCGTCTCAATGTGGATACCGAACCCTGACCGAATCTGAAGGGGAAAAGGAGATAGGTTCCCAACTATCAGGTGGGTCCTCCGGCGACGAAGTAAGACATACCGACGATGGCGGGATACCGCGAGGGTTCTGACCTTAGGTTCCGGATACTTGCTCTGTTTCTATGAAATTTATTGGCTCGCCGTCGTCCGAGTTGGGATTGTTGTCCGGAATCCTCCCGGTAGGAATCTCCCTATCTTTAGTTTTACCTGAGCCACCCCCTCCCTGTTTTACACAATCCCGGAGCCTTCCGCTTCGGATGAGTTCTTCGACCTGATCCCTCAGGGAGTTGCAGCTTCTGGTCTCGTGGCCATGATCTTGATGGAACTTGCAATGCAAGGTTCGATTTCTTTTTTCCGGGGGTGCATACATACGATCCGGTGTCTGGAGCAGCCCTTCTTTTTTAGCTATGTCGAGAATTCTTTCCAACGAGTACCTCAAAGGTGTATATTTGTCAAAGCGACCCCTCGGTGGAGCTCTTGAGGGGGCTGTGCTCATCCCGGTGTTAACCTGCCAGATGACCTGATGCTCTTTTCCTCTTTCCGTGTTCGGCCTTGTCCATCTCCGAGACTGCCCCGATCTCGATGTTGACGGGACGGCCTCGTCCATCTTCGTGTGGCTGATGTCTTCTGCCGTGGCATACTTCTCGGCTCTTTCCATGAGCTCCCGATACGTTGAAGGTCCTCGTTTTGACAGCGACCAACTCAACTTTCCTTGCAAGAGACCTTGCGAGAAGGCCATGACCGCCCCCACCTCATTGAAGTCTTTTACCTGCCTTGCGGCTTCGTTGAACCTCTTCGTGTAATCCCTGGTTGTTTCGGCGTCGCCTTGTCTGACTGAGTTCAAATGGACCATATGCCGGCGTCTCCTCCTGCTCGCAGCGAAGCTGCTACGGAACTCTTTGGACAATTCATGGAAGAAAGCTATACTTTGCCTCTTAAGGTTGCCATACCAAGTTCTTGCATCCCCGGAAAGCGTCAATGGGAATATCTTGCACTTGGCCGCATCAGAGGCGCAATGCATGTTCATCCAATCCAAATAAGTATCGATACGGTCCTCGGGGTCGCCTACTCCGGAGAATCCGTACATGTCTTTTCGAGGCAGCTTAATGTTATCTGGTATTGGTGCTGAGACAATGTCCTCCGTGAATGGACTCTCCCGATCTCCAGTTCGGCGACTACTGCTGACATGGATTTGTTCCTGTATATCCGCCAGTTGATCTTGCAATGACCTGAAGGCCTCGGTACCTGCCAAAGCATCACGGTTTACTTCGTGCTCATGGTGATGGGAGGTCCCCCTGCTGCGACGGTGCCTCGTCCTCCGAGGTACTTCTTCCTGGTCAACTCCATCTCTCTCCTCACGGCTCCTAGTTGTTCCCACTACCCGTAGGGGGGGGATTATTCCCGACGACTGGCTCGACAACCTGAGCTGTTACCGGATGCCTTCTCCTTCCGTCTCTCCTAGCACGGGAATTTGCCTCATCGGATTCACCCTGGACACCTCCACCGTCCACGATGTTGACCACTCTGTCAACGTTCTGAGCCAATGTTTTGAGTCTTGCCGTGATGCCTCGCATCACCGGGTCCTCCCTCAGAGGAAAGAATTGTTGGGTCTGAGGCGGAGCATGCATGGATGGGGGGTAGAGCTACTGTTGATAACTTTGTCCAAGATACGGATGCGGAATCATCTGTGGGTAATACTGGGGAAGACCCTGGTAGTCGGGATGATACATATGAGAGGCAAACTGTGTCTGAAACGGATAACTCCCGTGAGGCTGCGGCTGGGTACCGCCGACGGGAGGCTGTTCATTTGGTGCGGTTGACATACTAGCTCTTTGACTGTATTGCTGGTACGGTTGCACCTGCTCGTTCTCTTGGTCTCCGGGTTGACGTAACCCGAGATCCACGTTTGGGTACTGATTCATTCAAATTTCCGCGGAGGCGCTGGTCTCTGACATCAATCAATACCCCTCCTTCTAGCGCCAAATGTTGTAGGTAAAAATGTTGGGGATGAATACAACCGTAATTATAGCGGTATTAGAACAATGGAGGCCGGGAGTACGGTTCTATCCTGCTGAGATTTATATGATGATGAGAGAAACTTTAACCCTTCTTCCGATTTTTCCTTTTCCCCCAGTCCAAAAAATACCACTGTAAAAGTAAAAAGTGGGGTTTATATAGGCCAATCTTCTGTCACATGGGGTATCGTGTCATCCCCTCATTTGGCCTTATTTCCTGCCACGTTCCTCTGCGCTAGCAGCTGTACTCGCCGACCTTTATAATAACTCCGCGGAATATTTCAGTGAGCTTAAACCACCGGGGACCTTATCGGAGAAATGGCGCGGATTAGTTAAGGTCGCTCGGAATGGGAGACGCCTTCGAGAGGTTGAATGGGCGCAGAGTCCCTAATATCCGGAAGCATTTCTGGGATATATTTCCCCCCTAACGACCACATTTAAAGCAAATAGATCCCAAACTTTCATACTCCACCCTTATAGTCATGTCTTCGATGTTAACAGCTCCTAAAAAGTGGTTTGGAAATATCAATTTCAACGCAAATTCTTTCAAACCGGCCCCGAGCTTGATTCTCCGTAATAGGATCAACCTTACACATCTTACCTAACATGCCACCGATACTCCATAACAAAACTGAATTCATCCACTCCATAGGAAGCTTGTTCAATCTAACCCAAATAGGCATACTTTGGATAGAATCCTCCCTAGGGACGAAATTCGGTTTCCATCTTTGGACCACCAAATAATGATTCGTAATTACCCAAGGACCATTGGTAAGAATATAATCCATGTCATCTTTCATCTGGAATCAAGCAACAAAATAACCCTCCCCAAGATCAGTAAGCTGCCACTGACCAATTAGAGTCCACTTTTGAGTTAATTTTGTGATCATGAAACTAAGCGTATGAGCACGTCCCATGTTCTTTAGAATCAAAGCATTCGCCCAAGGTTTATGTAATTGATCTTTTAATTTGGAAGAAAGTGTCATCCTTGGACCATTAGGTCCATCAAAAATCAAGATGTCATCACTTTCAAGTTGCGAATTATCTGTACTGGCACCAAGTCCAGACCAAGAGTTAGGGTTTGCCATATTCATGAGTTTTGACTTGAAACTATTCCCATTATCAATCCTTGTGTTATCAATTACAACACTATTCCGGCCAGGACCAACCAATTCAGATCTCGGCCTTTTTGCTGTGCCACAATTCTCTTGGTTATTATTCTGATCAACTACCATATTCGCAATAGGGGATTGATTCGCAGAGAAGACAAAGACCTCACTCAAGTTATCCATGTCCAACAACAGAAAAGGGAAACAGCAAGGAAAAGAAACAGCGTCACAAGAACAGAGCAACCAGCGTTGCAAGAACAAAGCAACCAGCGTCGCAAGAAACAGAGCAAAAAGCAAAAAAACCTAAAACTTCACAAGCGCGTACAAACTCTCAGCCCCACGCGCCCATTGAGTCTTTCTATGGCAAGCTTCTTCTTTGCTGATCCCAAATCTCTCTGCTTCGCCCAAAACCGAACCCGATGAGTTATAAAATGCTTCGTAGACCTTGTTGTAATCAGATTTCACGAGGAAGGACGGTAATGGAAATGTATGCAACGTAAAATCTTCGAGAAAATTTAGAAACTTTGGTAGCCCTAGAGTCATCAATGGTGCAAGTTGTAGAAACAACCACTTATCAAACAGTTTGGGACCGATAGTCGAGTCAACTGGTTTTTTGTCGCAAAACAAGAGAAAGAAGAAGTTGAAAGACATTTGATTAATGAAGGTATTCAAATCAGCTGAACCCTTGTTGGTCATTTCATCTTCTACGTCAATGAAAAGCTCCGATAAGCAAGTTCTGAGGAGAGGTATGAAGTTGTTGTGTTTTTTGGCGAGAATCGACAAGCAGTAGGATTTGAGGGCGGTGTGGTTAGGCTCTGAAGGGTCGAGGTAGGACAAGACGCGGTACCCGCCAGTGAATTTGACGGAGGGGAAGAAAGTCCCGTCGAAGACATTGCGTTTCTCGACCTTGGAGGTGTCGAAGAGGATGGGGAAGGAGATGGCGTCGAGAACAGCAATGACTCTAGGGTTTGAGGCCATGAATGGGTCTGGAGGCATGTTGGTTTTGAAGACAGTGGAGTTGTGTTTGGTGACTCGGCTATGGAAGAACTCGTCCTCACCTTGGTTGTAGAAGTAGTCTAGGTGGTCTTTAATGGCACCGAAGAATGGGAGGCCATAGTCGCCAGGGATTGGTTTCAGCGGAAGATCTGAGGATGGTGAACAAGAAGACGACATTGTTGTGGAGATTTTAGTTGAAATATATTGGCTGCTTGTAGAATGTGGATAACAATATTTATGTATATATATATATATAAAAGCAGGAGCAGTACGTACCAATAACTCCACAAACATAATTATATATATATATATATTGTTGCGGTTCGACTATTCAAAGTTGAATGATCGAGCACCATCTACCCCCATATTGGTCCGTGATGTATTTTAATACTGTTTGATGGTTAAAATATACATTATAATATTATATTTTTTATTTTAACAACCTCATCTTCTCATTTGACAAGTTAGTTGAAAGACCTTACTTCTTTGGCACGCTTTCGGAACCTTAAGAATATAACTTATAATAAGACTTTAATGTTTGAATGTATTCTGACCTTTTGTCCTTTTCATTTTTGAAAGCACTTTCAGGAGAAGTCAAAATAAAATTGGCTTCTCCTTTGAGAGCTTTCATCGAAAATGTTTGCTAAAACCTGGGCCTAATCCGGGTATATCCATATCTGGTCCGGCACCCAGATTTCTTATACCAAGTTTGACCCATTGTCCGCACTCCGCACCCAGGTTGTTATCTGGCTCATATGGCAGCTGCTGCCACATATACTCTTTGAGAATCGAGTATACCCTATTATATCTTAATTAAAACTACTTAGAGTTTCTCTCCTAAAGAATTTTTTATTTTAATTTCAATAAGAACTATGATAAATTTTTATCGATTTTTATGAATTTTGATCCAAATTTTTTTTATACATAATAAGTTCAATGAAATCTACTTACAAATAAAATTTGAGAATTTTTCAAATACTATAACTATTTATCCTAATTTTATTAAATATGAAGGCATCGGAATATATGAAAATTCAAGAAAATAGTTCTATTATTCGAAAATATCTCAAATTGTGTTCATAACTAGAATTCATTAAACTTATCATGTATAAAAAAATTCAGATCAAAATTTATAAAAATCTATGTGATTTTATCAAAGTCCTTCCGTTAGGAATATATATATATATATTTGAATAGTGTATCTAAGCCCTTCTTGATCTGGATGACTATACCACACATCATTTGTATTGATTTTTAGATTAATTTCTTTGCTATGTACTAATATGAAGTATTATTATTAGGAAAAAAAAAACCCGATATGGCAGCGGCGGAATTAGGCATAGCTGGGGTGGGCTACAGTTTTTTGAAAAAAAAATAAAAAATAAAAAATAATAGTTTTAAATACACCACATTTAATTCTAAGTATATTCCAGTCCAATTTCGATTATGACTTAATTTACCATATTTTTCTTTAGAGTAACGATATTTGCACCCCTGAAAAACTGTATATACACCCCTTTTGTATGTACACCCCGTTGAAATAAAAAAAAAATGAAATTTTGTAAGTACACTCCGCACATTACCAAATGCCCTTTTAAAAGTATTATAAATAAAACAATTATATATATATATTTCTAGATCTTTTCTTGGCCGTTGGATCAAGGATTCAGACCCTCTTTCTCTCCCTATCTGGTTCATCATCATCATCTTTTTTCTGTTGTTTCCATGGAAGATTTATGGTCATTAATGGAGCTTTTATTATACACACCAAACACGCTTTTATTCCGGTAATTCAACGCTATAAGCTTGGAGAAGAAGTGAAGATAAGCTTGATAGAGAAACAATGGTGTCTGGTTTTTTTGACACTGATTCTCTGCTAAAATAATCTGAAAATTTTGATAGGCTTTTGCCCTCCCTTTCACCAAAAAAAAATATGGAAATTTTAAACAATGGTGTCTTCTCTTTACATTTTGAATTTGGGAAGAGCCACACTCCTCCCAAATGCCTCCATTTGTTTTTAGAAGACTACTGAGTTCTTTTTTTATTTTTTTTATTTTTTTTAAGAAGGCCGCTGAGTTCTCCCTTATGATTTGGGTGTTTGATTTTTTTTTTTTAGTTAAAAATTGGAAAAAGTAAAGTAGTTATAAAATTATTATATATTTGAATTAAAATATTAATAATTTATTTTAAGGGCAATGATGTAATTTTAAAAATATATAAATTTAGGGGTGTACATACGATTTTAGAGGGGTGCAAATATCGTCACTCTTTTCTTTATTTTAATAATAGTCAAATAACTTAAAAACATGCATCAAACTCATAAAGCCCATTGTATTTCATTAACCAAGTGAAAGATCAAATTGAGAAATTTTAACCATTTACTGATTCAAAAATCAAATTGAGAAATTTTAACCCCTTAACAACAAACCAAAAGCGTAAGTTTTATTTTTATTTTTATTTTAAAGTTTATGTTGTAAAATTAATTGTAAAATTAAGTTTTATTTTCGGCTATAAAACTTGTCAAAATGTCTTTACACAACAAGATGGATGACAAATTTCTTGAAAATTGTATGGTTGTTTATATTGAAAGAGAACTTTTTTTTACAATTGTTTCGGATTCGGTAATAGATGATTTTGCTTCTTTGAAGCCTTAAAAGTCAAAATTTAAGTAGGATCTTATTGTATTTACATTGAATGTGTATTTTCTTATGTTTTTTCTGGTTAGAATATGTATTTGAGGGTACGACTTATTACGTTCCCTGACTAGGTATACTTTTTTATTTTAACCATTAAAAATTCTCTCGTACCGTCGAGATTTGCCATCAAAATGATTTTTTTTTTATTTTTTTTTATTTTTATAAATAGTATAATTTTTTATCTGTATAAAATTATCCACAGCCCACCCAGAAAAAAAATTCTGGTTTCACCCCTGGATATGGTTGTACTTATTTTGGGATGCAACACACTTACATTTGACACAATCTACGCCCTAGCCAAGTCCAGTCCATAGGCCCAATAAGAATACCAAATAAGCCCATATAAGTTGTATTTCTGGCTCACAATTTGTTTGATTTGATATATCAATCATTTTAAGCTTACAATTGGCCTTTAATTACATGTTTCGTTTTTCTTGTAGGTATAATTATAAGTTATTATCCCTCATTTTCATTTAATCATGTTCATTCTCTCTCTTTTCACATATTTTGCATATGGTTATTGAAGGAGATGCAATCCGATTTAATTTCAACTCCAGTATAACTAAATTGAACGAGTTTAATTAATTCAAATTCGACAAAGTCATAATTTATTTCAAATATTGTTTAATTAATCCAATCCAATCTATCTATAATTCTATATATCAAATCTGATAAAAATCAATCGGTTTTCATATGCCTCTAATTGGCATTCAAAAAGGTTCTCTCTATGTCTATCAAACATTTTTTATTTCTCTTGAACAATATTAAAATCTTCAAGTCATTTAAATTCGTCTATATTTTCTTTTAATGTAATGTAGATAAAATTAGAGAATGTCCATTAATTCAGTCAAAATCAACATTTGTTTAGGTAAAATCGGACTGACCCAAAGGAAAAAAGCATCACATACTATATGTTGAAAAACCCTGGACATAACCATATGTACAAATAAAAATAAAAATAAAAACAAGAGAGATAAAAGAAAAACGAAAGTAGATGGGCGCTCTGGCCCTAAAACATTAATCTAAATAGATATGCAGATCTCAACAAAAGGTAAATAAACAGTCAAAGTCAAAATTGACATACTTTAGTTATGTTTACATACCAAAAAAAAAAAAAAAAAAAAAAAAAAACCCTATTGACATCGATATATATATATATATTGATTTGAATTCTGATGGTTCACTATCATTAGGCCTAATTTTGTACTAGGTTCTTTCTTTTATCATAATTCTGGAAAAAATGGTTCAACTTTATTGATTAATTGCCTTCAGGGGTGTAGCTCATCTGGTAGATGGATGAGTTTAGACAAATAACTCACAAGTTAGCGGCTCCAATCTTACCAATGGTAAAAAGCTTAAAAAAAAAATACCTAGTCTAGATAGGTGGATAGATGGTGTAAAATAAATAAATTATTGATTAATTCAAGGTCAAGGGTGACATTAATGAAGTATATCCCAATTGGTGTAAATTTGTGACCAATCGATATGATAATTATGTCGAGAAGAGGTTGATTCAGTGGTAAACCTTTCACATCTATACCGCTGTCTGTTCTTTTCTCTAAAAAAACACTGAATTTATGTAATAGTGTAATACTTATAAAATAAATAAATAAATTTTGATGTGATACTTATAAAGGCCTTGTAAATGGTGTGATGATCATACCATGAATTAATGTTGTGATTGTTGTAGATGGTCGGTTTTTGGCTACAACAATTGTTACAAATTACTTTCGATATTATTTTAGATTTGACACAATCTACGCAGTACCCAAGTCCAGTCCGTAGCCCCCATTAAGAATATCCAAATAGGCCCGTATGAGTTGTATTTCTGGTTCACAATTGGTTTATTTGAATATCAATCATTTTATGTTTACATTAGGCCTTGACATGTTTCTTTTTTCTAGGTATAATTATAATTTTTTTTTTTTTTTTTTGATACTTGTATAATTATAAGTTTTCTAGGTATAATTTATATTTATAAGTTGTGATCCCACATTTCATGTTCATGCTCTCTCTTTTCACATATTTTGCAATTGGTAATTAAAGGAGATGCAATCTGATTTAATTTCAACTTCGGTACAACTAAATTGAACGAGTTTAACTAATTCAGATTTGATAAAACCATAATTTTCTTTCGAATGTTGTTTAATTAATCCAATCCAATATATCTATAATTCAAAATATAAAATCTGATAAAAATCAATCAATTTTCATATGGCTCTAATTTGTATTTAAAAAATTAAGTTCTCACTACGTCTATTAAACATTTTTTTTTCTCTTGAACAATATTATAATCTTCAAATCATTTGAATTCGTCTATATTTTCTTTTAATATATGTAGTGTAGATAAAATTAGAGAAATGTCCATTCAGTCAAATTTGATACATATGTACTTTGGTTAGGTTTACATTAAATAAAAAAAATAAAAATAAATAAATAAATAATAAAAAAAAAAAACTATTGACTTCAATATATCTCGATCTGAATTGTGATGGTTCACTATCATTGAGCCTAATTTTATACTAGGTTCTTTCTTTCATCACAATCCAGAGGAAAAAAATGGTTCAAATTTATTAATTAATTCAAGGTCAAGGGTGACGTTAATGAAGTTAAGATCTCAATTGGTGTAAATTTGTGACCAATTGATGTGATAACTATAAATGTCTTGTAGGTTGCATGATGATCATACCATGAATGTAGTGATTGTTACAAATAATATTCACGAGCTAGATGATCCATATATCCTATCGAATATTACTATATTGAACTCTGAGTGCATTGAACTCACGCTACAGAATTTTTTACTTGATTTATGTATAGATTATTAATCTACACACTGATCATGTTATTGATTAAAGACAATATCCTGTAATTATGGGGTTGATTATCCTTAAGTTCACATTATGTATAATTATAGAAGTTTTTTTTTTTTTTTTTGAAATATATAATTAATTTTAGCACAAAATTGGACAAGAGATTGTTTTAATCATATAAAAATGGTGAGCTGCTGGCTGTTGCCACCCAGAGAATATATTCTTTGCACTGGTATTATTATTATTATTATTATTATTAAAAATTATAATAATAAATTATAGTAGGTTTATATTGACTTCAATATTTATAAATGATATGACGTAAGACTGTAAGTAGTAGGTACAATCATAGCATGAAATCAATTGATAAAATAAAAGAATAGTAATATATTTTGTACAAAAGAATAAAGATATTCATAAAAAAATTGTAACACAGTCATCGTCTATAATACCATCCTAATATATTTTTGTACACAATATAATTTCAAATTAAGCACACAATATATATTTAACATATTTATTTAATTGTTAATGAAATAAGGTAAGGAGAAAGGGCTTTCAATTATATTGCGGAAATGGGGTTTCCATTTAAAAAAAGAAGAAGAAGAAGAAGAAGAAGAGGAATTTGCGTAAATGGGAATATAAACTAAAAGAGTCAAATTATGGAAATAAAGTTGCAAAGGAATGAATTGATAAACACACTACAAGAAAAAAAAGACTATTGGGACGATTTTTTTCGTCATAATAGCCCAAAATTCGTTTCTATAGATCTATTGGGACAAAAAAAATCCGTCCCAAATTACGTTGCCTCAGGTGAGTCGTAATAGATTCTTTGGTGCGAAAATTGAAATTCGTCCCTAAAGACTACCTATAGGGATGAAATTTTGTTCGTCCTAATTGATAATGTATAGGGACGAAATTGTTCGTCCACATAGACAACTTGTAGGGCATTCAATTATATTGAGGAAATGGGGTTTCCATTTTAAAAAAAAAAAAAAAAAAAAAAAAAAAAAGGAATTTGCGTAAATGGGAATATAAACTAAAAGAGTCAAATTATATATGGAAATAAAGTTGCAAATGAATGAATTGATAAACACAAAAATTATAATTCAAGAACTCTGACAGATCGACTTGCATTCTTATCGTGTGAATTATTCATTGCACATCATTAAGCACCAAATAATTGTAAACGCTTTTAAAATAGCTCAAAGTAGTAATTAAAGAAAAAGAAAAAAAAAACTGAAAAAGAAGAATTGTTATTTTTGGATGAGATAATTATTTTGTGGATGAGAGAATAAATGCTAAATGTTATTTTTGGAATTAAAAAAATATAAAATTTTAAGTTTTTAAGTGGGTGCACGATGAAATAGGATATGATAAGCATTTTCAAAATGTGGTAAATTGTTTTTTCGAGCTATTAAAATAATTGTTAACGCTTTTAAAATAGCTCAAAGTAGTAAAGAAAAACTGAAAAAGAAGAATTGTTATTTTTGGATGAGAGAATAAATGCTAAATGTTATTTTTTTGAATATAATAAAGTGGATGAGAGAATAAATGGTAAATGTTATTTTTCTAATATAACAAAGTTGTACACTAAAAAAATATAAAAATATAAAAATATAAGTTTTTAAGTGGGTGCACGAAGAAAATGAGTACAACTTGCAATTGACTGATTAATTAAGCATCCATTAATCAACTCTTGCACTTAAATAATAATTAATAAATAAAAGTTGAACATAATCCCTATCACTTTCACATTACAACGTAATTTATGCAGGAAACTTTGCAAGGATCAACAACTTATGATTTCAAAATAATAATAATAATAAATAAAAAATATAACAACGTGTGCTCTTGAAGCAGTCCATATTCTAGGTACATGCGTGTTGATCAATAGATGAAGGAGAGCAAATTAATTTATATAAATATATATATATATATATCAGTTCCGTTTTGGTCGGTGCATACTGATGTAACTATATTAATACCAATGTATATAGACTACTAATTATGGAGAAGTTTTGACAAGTGCATACAATTTGAGTCAAAGTATGTAAATCTAATGGTCCACATCTAACGCACTGATGAAGTTATATCAATACATATTGACTTGAACATTTATGATTGATATATATAATGAAGTTATACCAATACGTATTGACTTGAACATTTCTAATCGATATATATATAGTTTTGATTAATTGCATTCACTTTTCAAACGTGTTGCCTAACTATTGGCGGAGGAAAAAAAATTACAATTGATTATTAGGGAAGAATACTTGTGACGATTATCGAAATCAAATAAGAGGATTTTAATGGATATCAAAAATAAATAAAATGATGTTGACTCGATGATATGTTACTCATATCTACTCTGATATTCTCAAATTCCGAATGGATAATAATAATAATAATAATAATAATAATAATAGGAGGTTACTTATTTTTTGACCAAACCTCAAGATATGATAATAAATTTTGCGAGATTTATAAAATTATTGGTCAAAGCGAAATGGTTGAGATTTATTTACTGCTTTTATTCTTATACATATATATACCATGCATGTGGCAACAAATATAACTTTTATTTACTTCTTTTATTCTTAAACGTTTTTATTTTTATTTTTATTTATTTATTTATTTGTACTTTTAAGCCCGACTTTTCTAATTTGATTTCTTGATCAGGATCGAATTTCATACCAAATTGTATTTTTATCACACAAACTTGTTCAGGATTCAAATAAAAGAATTCATAATTTTAGACGTTTTTAAGAAGAAGACAAGCATACATGTCACATCGACTTTATCTAACACATTTATTGATTTATTTTATTTTATTTTTAATTTGAACATTTGAGATTTGAGATTCGTCTAACATTTGAGATTTGATATGTGAGATGTTTAACCTTTAAAAATATAAAATTAATAAACTATTTATCAAATGAGCAGTGACACTTTTTTTTTTAACGGTGATAAACAATGATATACTTCAACGTGTTTTAAACATGCATAGAATTTTACTTTAGTGGAATTGTTGGTCCTCCTCCTGCTTGTGTGTATATATATAATTATGAATGTTATATATCTACTCTGTACAAGCAACAAACATATTTCAACTAAAATCCCCACAACAATGTCTTCTTTCTCTTCTTCTTCTTCTTCTTCACCATCCTCGAATCTTCCGATGAAGCCAATCCCCGGAGACTATGGCCTCCCCTTCTTTGGGGCCTTTAAAGACCGCATAGACTACTTCTACAACCAAGGTCAGGACGAGTTCTTCCACGGCCGAATCGCCAAACACAACTCCACTGTCTTTAAAACCAACATGCCTCCAGGCCCATTTATGGCCTCAAACCCTAGAGTCATTGCTGTTCTCGATGCCGTCTCCTTCCCCGTCCTCTTTGACACCTCCAAGGTCGAGAAACGCAACGTCCTCGACGGGACTTTCTTCCCCTCTGTCAAATTCACCGGCGGCCACCGCATCTGCGCCTACCTTGACCCTTCCGAGCCCAACCACACCGCCCTCAAATCATACTTCTTGTCGGTCCTCGCCAAAAAACACAACAACTTCGTACCTCTCTTCAGAACTTGCTTGTCAGAGCTCTTCATCAACATAGAAGACGAAATGGCCAACAAGAGAGAAGCTCCTTTCAATACCCTTAGCGACCAAATGTCTTTCAACTTCTTCTTTAGCTTGTTTTGCGACAAAAAACCAATTGACTCGACTATCAGTCCCAAAATGTTTGATAAGTGGTTGTTTTTCCAACTTGCACCATTGATGACTCTAGGGTTGCCCAAGTTTGTAAATTTTCTTGAAGATTTTGTTTTGCATACATTTCCATTACCGTCTTTCCTCGTAAAATCCGATTACAACAAGCTCTACAAAGCATTTTACGCCTTTTCGGGTTCGGTTTTAGACGAAGCGGAGAGGTTTGGGATCAATAGAGAAGAAGCTTGTCATAACTTGGTTTTTTTGGCTGGTTTCAACGCTTATGGTGGTTCAAAAACTCTGTTTCCAGCTCTGATCAAGTGGGTTGGACTCGCAGGAGAGAAGCTACACCGCCAGCTAGCTGATGAAATCAGGACCGTTGTTAAAGCTGAAGGTGGGGTTACATTTTCAGCGTTGGATCAAATGGTGTTGACCAAATCAGTGGTCTATGAAGCGTTGAGGATCGAGCCTCCGGTACCGTTCCAGTACGGTAAGGCCAAGGTTGATATGGTAGTCCAAAGCCATGATGCGGCTTTTGAGATCAAGAAAGGTGATATGATCTTTGGATATCAGCCGTTTGCTACGAAGGATCCTAGGGTTTTCGATAACCCGGAGGAGTTTGTGGGCCAGAGGTTTGTAGGGGATAAGGGAAAGAAGCTGTTGAAGTACGTTTATTGGTCAAATGGGAGGGAGACGGATGATCCAACGACTGAGAACAAGCAATGCCCAGGAAAGAATCTGGTGGTGCTGCTTTCTAGGGTTATGTTGGTGGAGTTCTTTCTACGGTACGATACGTTCACAGTTGAGGCCGGCAAGTTACCGTTGGGTTCATCGGTGACGTTCAAGTCATTGACCAAGGCCACAAGCACTTGATCATACTATATGATGATCATCATCATCATAGTCGATGTTGAATACATTGTATGTAGAAAATGTGATTCTTTTCTTAGATATATAGTTGTGAATGTGTGATTGATTATTCATTTTCAATTTTTTTTTCTTAAGAAAAAAAAAAAAAAAACTTTTATGGATTTTTTGTAGAAATGAATCAGAATCCGAACTCATAATCTCATTGATGTGTACGTAAGAATTTCATCTATGTCAACTTCAGTAGTGTTTGATTTGCATTTGTTTGTTCATCAATCATGTGTTATGACTTCTAAGTAAAATTCCTTATCATATCTCTTCCATGGCACCCTTGTTTGTGTCCCTCTAAACCCTCAACCTCTACAACCTTCTTCTCCGTTCATCTCACTACCTCATCCTTCGACTGTCTTTCTCCCACCTCTGGTCATCTCCCTTCTCCTCCCCCTCTTCCATCCTCTGCCATCAATCTCACCCCTCTGGTTTTAGACTACATTGTTTTTTTTTCCTTGATTTTTTTGTTGTTGATTTTGCTGGGTTTGTGTTAAATATTTTGCTGATTGATGTTTGAGTGATTAAATGTATTTTTATTTTTGGTTATATATAAAATCACAAATGTAGATAGGTTTCTCTTTTGTAACGTGGGATTGAGATTTTCTATTCATGTCGAATTAATATTTATAGTATTAAAGCTCGTCAAATTCCAAAAGACTTCCCAAATTCAAATTAACCTCAAACTCATCCATCTATTAATTTGTAGTTTTTGTTTAACATGTAATAAAGGGGCAAATTATTTTATTTTCTATGACATATAATTGACCTTTAGTATCAACTTGCCCATTAAATTTAGATATATTTTTTTCAATATAGCTGAATTTACTTTGAACATATCGTTTTCTCAAAAATGGTTTCCTATTCATCTTTTTTGCCATTAAATTAAAGTATTCTTTCTGGTTTCATGTTTGTTTCTATTGAAAATATGAATTTTATATTTGTTTTACTCGTATATAATTAACATTGGGCCAGCTCGACATTGCAACTTGCAATTGACTGATTAATTAAGCATCCATTAATCAACTCTTTCACTTATTTAATAACAATTTGTACTAAAATCTAAAATATATCAACTCTTTCACTTAATAATTAATAAATAAAAGTTGAACCCTAACCCATATATAATAACAAAACATAATCCCCATCACTTTCACATTACAACATAATTTATGCAGGAAACTTTGCAAGGATCAACAACTTATGATTTCAAAATAATAATAATAATAATAATAATAAAATACAACAACTTGTGCTCTTGAAGCAGTCCATACTCTAGGTACACGCGTGTTGAATTGATGAAGGAGAGCAAATTAATTAATTTGTTATATATATAGTTTTGATCAACTGCATTCACTTTTCATTTTTTTTTTCAAACGTTTTGCCTAACTATAGGCGGGGAAAAAAAATAAAATTACAATTGATTATTAGGAGAGAGTACCTATGAGAGGAAATAAGGGTTTTTGTCACTTTTCTATGTTGGTGCATGTTTCATGACTATCACCACTTTAATAACTTATGTTTTAAAGGCACCAAAATAAATGACTTCCAAAAATACCCTTACTTTACTCTTTATTATTATTATTTTTTTTACTTTTTTTTTTTTTTTGATTTTATTCTTTCATCTTCTTCATAGAGGTCTATTAAACAGACCTCCAACGGAAGTCGAAATCGAACAAAACCAACTTCATAATATTATCAATGCATCTTCATTGAATTAGTTTAGTGGCGCTACACGACGTACTCGAGGGTCAAGATTTTTCTCTCATTTCCTATGCTGTTTTGGTTTTGAATCTTCCATTGTTAAACACGAGAAACAACAACATAATAGAAACAAGGAGCACAGAATAACAACCCAGTGTTTTCGAAACTCTGTGATTGTGTTCCGAGACTTTGTGTTTGTGTTCGTGTTCAGAGACTTTGTGATTGCTTTTTGAGATTTCTAGGTTGTTGTTATATGCTCCTTTGTTTCTGTTCTGTTCTGTTCATCTTCTCCAACCCCGAATCCCCAATTCGAAACCCTTCGTTTTCAGATAAAGTTACATACTTCATTTTTTCAGAGAAATCAAAAGTCGCTATTGAGTTTGGTAGTGGTCGTCGACGGCGATGTACATGTGTTCATGGTCCACCGTCATCGTCGGTGTACGTGTGTTCATCGATTAGTTGGTGTACGTGTGTTCGTCGATTCGTCAGTTCCACCTCCATTAATGAAGGATTTAAAAAAAAAAATGGTGAAGAAGGTTACTGTAGGGGGCATTTTTGTCCGTTCACCATAATAATGCCCTTTAAACATACGTTATTAAAATGGAGACAGTGTTGAAAAGCCACCTCCAAAAAGTGCTAGATATTTTTTGGACTCATACTTATGTTATCGAAATCTCATCTGAGGATTTTAACAAATACCAAAACTAAACAGGTTGACTCAATGATATGCTACTAATATTTACGCTATTGAGATTCTCAACTTCCGAATGAATTATAATAATAATAATAATAATATAATAATAATAATAATAAAACATACATAGAGAGGTATACTTATGTTTTTTTGACAAAATATCAAGATATGTTGATAAATTTTGGGAGATTTATAAAATGGTCAAAGCAAAATGAGGGCCCATTCGGGTGTTTTCTGTTTTCTGTTTTTGTTTTCGATTTTTGTTTTCTATTTTCTATTTTTCGATTTTGAAAACACATCTGGTAACAATTATTGAAAATGATATTACGAGAATGAAAACATTAAAAACACATCTGGTAGTATACTTAATATTAAAACAGTAAGTACACAACAACAACAATAATAAAAGATAATATTAATATTATAAAAAAAAAAGTTATTATACCAAATAAATTATATTGATAATAACCGTACAAACAAAGTTTAATTAATCATAATGTTTATCTATTATTATAGTCATTCCACAACTGTAATGTGATCTCATTCCTAACTATGTTCATTTGTGCCATGTTATCTTGGGCAATAATGTAGGAAACCCAAAAATTTAGCCAAAATTTCAACCCAAATGATATGGCAAGTGGTTTTTTCATTAACTACATCTTCTTATGTTGTGTGTGGTGATAATAACTCACTTGCTACATCATTTGAGTTGAAATTTTGGTTAATTATTTGGGTTGTATAGCATTACTCTATCTTGAGATATGTCTAAATTGAAAATATTTGTCTATGTTTCTTCCTCGATACTCATATCTTCTAGTTCAAATACGTTATAAAAATTAGGGTTAATTGCACTAACTTACCCTTAGTTTATTAAATTTAGTAAGATTTCAAAAAGATGCCATAAATTAACACAAAAACCCCTTGCAATCAAGTCAATTTTTTAACTTTAACTGTTGACTAACCTTGACCCTTAGAAAGCCAAATATACCCTTATTGTTATAATAAAATTAAAACAATATGTAATTGAAACATAATAGAAAATGAGATGAATAATATTGAGATAAATTAAATAATTAGAATAACTATATAAAACAAAATAGAAGAAAGTAGGAGAAGAGATGAGAGATGGCGAGAGAATAAGATGAAGGAGAGAAGAGTTACTTTTTTATCAGATTTTGTATTGATATGAAGTCACCCAAAAAACAATTACAAATTACATGATTAATATATATAGAACTAAAACATCCAACACATGTCAACGTGCATGTTTATAGCAAAATTGAGACTTCCATGTGTTTAAGCTTCTTCAAGAAGCCAAATATAAAGTTGAGTGGAAATCCACCTGTCATCCAAATACAAAGTTGAGTGGAAATCCACATATTATAATACTCCCCCTTGGGTTTCCACCATTTGTATTTAATTTGCTAGGAAAAATCCAGTGGGATAAAAACCTCAGCAAAATATATACAATGATCTTCAGGATCAAGTGGTGGGGGTATGTTCAGAACTGCCTCATTAAAACCTTTCCGGTAAAACCCAGTGGGACAAAATCCGGTAGAAGGAAAAAGAGTACAGTACACATGCATTCATTCGAAGATTTTGCTCCCCCTGATTGAAACTTCCATATCAATCTTGTAGTTTGCAGAGTCGACGCATGCCAATTCCATATATCAATTTCTCAAAAGTTGATGTAGGCAATGTTTTGGTAAACAAATCTGCAAGATTATCCGTAGACCGTATTTGTTTAACATCGATCTGTCGACTCTGTTGAAGTTCATGAGTATAGAAGAATTTGGGAGAAATATGTTTGGTTCTGTCTCCTTTGATATATCCACCTCTAACTTGAGCAATACAAGCCGCATTATCTTCAAATATCGGTGTCGGCATTCCTGTAGATAATGAAAATCCACATGTATTTTGAATATGAGAAATTACTGACCTTAGCCACACGCATTCTCGGCTTGCTTCATGAAGTGCAAGTATCTCAGAATGATTAGATGATGTAGCAATAATGGTTTGCTTTGTGGAGCGCCAGGAGACTGCTGTGCCATTATAAGTAAAAACATACCCCGTTTGTGAACGGGCTTTATGGGGATCTGATAGATACCCGGCATCAGCATAACCAATTAAACCTGAAAAATTGTTAGATTTTGAAAAATATAACCCTAAATCTTTTGTTCCACGAAGATAACGAAAAAGATGTTTGATCCCATTCCAATGTCTTCTGGTTGGTGCTGAACTGAATCTAGCAAGTAAATTTACTGAAAATGCAATATCTGGTCGAGTACATTGAGCTAGATATAATAAAGCACCAATTGCATTAAGATATGGTACTTCAGGACCAAGTATCTTTTCACCATCTTCCAGTGGTCGGAATGGATCTTTCTTAGGATCAAGGGTTCTAACAATCATAGGAGTACTTAATGGGTGAGCATTATCCATATTAAATCTTTTCAGAATCTTTTCAATATAAGCTGATTGATGGATAAGTATTCCATCTGATTTATGCTTAATCTCCAGACCGAGACAATATTTTATCTTTCCCAGGTCTTTCATTTCAAATTCCTTTTTCAAATATTCAGCAGTTTTCAGGAGCTCTTCAGGAGTTCCAATCAAATTCATGTCATCAACGTAAACTGCTATAATAGTAAATCCAGATTCTGATTTCTTTATGAAAACACATGGGCATATGGGATTATTGATATATCCCTCTTTAATCAAATATTCACTGAGGCGGTTGTACCACATGCGCCCAGATTGCTTTAATCCATACAAGGACCTTTGTAATTTAATTGAATATAAATTGCGAGATCTCGAGTTGTATGCTTCTGGCATTCTAAATCCTTCTGGGATTTTCATATAAATATCTGAATCGAGTGAGCCATATAGGTAGGCAGTTACTACGTCCATAAGACGCATTTCAAGTCTTTCTGAGACAACCAAACTTATTAGAAATCGAAATATAATTGTATCCATCACTGGTGAATACGTCTCATCAAAATCAATACCAGGTCTTTGCGAGAAACCCTGTGCTACGAGTCGTGCTTTATATCGCACCACCTCGTTTTTCTCATTACGTTTCCGTACAAAAACCCATTTGTATCCAACAGGTTTGACGTCTTCAGGCGTCTGGACTATTGGTCCAAATACTTTACGTTTGGTTAATGAAGCCAATTCTGCTTGAATTGCTTCTTTCCATTTAGGCCAATCAGATCTTTGCCTACAATCATTAAGGTTATGAGGCTCATCATCATCATTTAAAATTTCAGTAGCCACTGTGTATGAAAATATATCATCAATGATTATTTCTTCGCGATTCCACATTTCTCCTGTATAATTTATAGAAATTTCCTCATTTCTATGTTCTTGTATCTCTTCAGAGATTCCTTCCCCTGCAGGGGTCTCTTGTGTCCTTTCAGGGACATCTAACTCTTGTGGAGTTGATTCAGAGAAAGTGGATTTATTTATCATTTCAGGAATATGATCCTGATATTTTGTTTTCTTCCTTCGGGGAACAGTATCTTTCGAACCAAGTGGCCTACCACGCTTCTGGCGTACAGTAGATGATTCTTTTGCTACTATTTGTTTAGATCGTTCTTCTGGAACAATCACCCGTGCTGGTACATTAACAGCTGGGATGTGTGATTTTGTTACCTTAGTAGCATCTGTAAATCCATCTGGTAACTGATTTGCTATTGTTTGAAAATGAACTATCTTGCGTACTTCATTATCACATTGAGATGTGTATGGGTCAAGATGAGTTAGACCAGGAACTTTTCAAGAAAATTCACGCTTCTCTTCAGGAGAAGTTTTTCCTTTCCCTAATGATGGAAAATTTCCCTCATCGAAATGACAATCAGCAAATCGTGCAGTAAAAAGATCACCAGTTAAAGGTTCCAGATATCTAATAATTGATGGTGAATCTAGACCAACATATATTCCCAAACGCCGTTGGGGTCCCATTTTAGTTCTATGTGTAGGTACAATTGGGACATATACTGCACAGCCAAAAGTACGTAGATGGGAAATATCTGGTTGATGGCCAAATACAAGTTGCACAGGAGAATATTGATGATAAGCAGTGGGACGAAGACGAATTAATGCAGCAGCATGTAAAATAGCATGTCCCCAAACAGAAATTGGTAATTGTGTTCGTAATAATAAAGTTCTTGCAATTACCTGGAGACGCTTGATAAATGATTCTGCTAATCCATTCTGAGTATGAACATGTGGAACTGGATGCTCAACATCAATCCCAACTGATCTGCAATATTCATTAAATGTCTTGGAAGTAAATTCACCAGCATTATCAAGGTGGATTGATTTGATCGGATGATCTGGAAAATGTGCCCGAAGCCCGATAATCTGTGCGAGTAATCTGGCAAAAGCAATGTTGCGTGTTGATAATAAACAAACGTGTGACCATCTGCTGGATGCGTCAACTAGGACCATAAAATAGCGGAACGGTCCACTTGGTGGATGAATAGGTCCACATATGTCCCCTTGAATCCTTTGTAGGAATGATGGGGATTCAAAGCCAACTTTAGAATGGGATGGTTTTATTACCAATTTCCCTTGTGAACATGCAGTACATAAATTTTCATGGGATAAAAGAATCTTCTGGTTCTTTAATGGATGCCCATGAGAATTTTCAATGATTCTACGCATCATTGTAGATCCCGGGTGACCAAGACAGTCATGCCAAAGCATAAATATTTTTGGATCTGGGAACTTCTGGTTCATAACTGCATAAATTTCTACACCTCTTATAAGAGTGTAATATAATCTAGATAATAAACCACGCAGCTTTTCCATAATGAGCTTCTGGCCCGAATTATGAGAAGTAATGCACAGATACTCAATATTCTCATCACTTATAGTTTCTATGTGATATCCATTACCCCTTATATCTTTGAAACTAAGTAGATTTCTTCTAGATCTACTAGAATATAAAGCATCACTGATACATATTTTAGTATCGTTTGGTAACAATATCATGGCTCTACCGGAGCCTTCTATCAAATCTGCTGGACCCGATATTGTATTAACATTTGCTTTGAGCAAGGTCAAATTCAAAAAATATTTCTTATTCCGCAGAATTGTATGCGTCGTTGCACTATCGGCCAGACATATATCTCCTGTATCTTGCTTTTCAACATCAATCAATTTATCGTTTAGAGACATATCTATTCACAAAACAAAAACAAAAATAAATAAAGTGCAAATCAGATAGAGTGATCAAAAATATAGACATGTAGATATGAAAATATATCACTTCATAAAACAAAATCATGAATCATATTGATCTTTCGAACTTCCGGTTCGACCATGAACTACAGGTTCATAAAATTCTGAAAACTTCAGATTCTAAATAGAAATTATAAATTGACTTTCTAGATAAAAGAATCGTGACTTGATTCAATTCAGAATTTCTGGTTCTAATAAACTTTGACATAAAAATTTTAATATCATAATTTAAATTGAATTCAGATCTTCAAGTCTGATTAGAACTTTATGTTCAAAACTTAAGAACTTCAAGTTCAGATTCAATACTTCGTATTCAAAATTAGAACTTCAGGTCCCAAGTATGACATTCATGTACATATTAATGAATCCAGACATATTCTGATCGGTTTGTAAAACCGTGTCAACTTAAATATTATAATGATAAATCCAGAAACTTCAGATTCTGGTTAGTCGGTCTAGTCGAGCTTGGTTTAAATTTCAGAAACTTAACGGTTGACCTAGTTAGGCTCAACACATAATTTATACAAATCCAGAAACTTCAGGTTCTGGTTAGTTGGCATATTCAGATACATAAATTTCATAAAATTAAATAGATGCGTAAAATTAAAATAATAAATAATATAAGAGAAATAAGATGAAGAAGAATAATGAGATAAAATGAATAGGGGAGAAAATTTACTATTTTTATTAATGATTTCGGATTACATCCTGACCACACAATTTCAGCTGTGTAGTGATTTTGAATAAAACAGTATTTATACTTAGAGACTAATATAAAGTCTTGAAAACGTAAATGTTGCCACTGATACCTGGCATTTGGTAATGCAACTTCTGGTTGGTTATCAAATCGGTCTTTTTAGTTCTTGCCATAGAACTTCTGGTTCTGTGACCGTTAGGTATTGGGCTTTCAGATCATAATTGTCCCCAGACACTTCCAGTGCAGCAAATTTCAAATTTACAAATTTTGACATAATTATAACTTCTGGTTATCCGAAAATCACAATCGGAGTCAGAACTTCTGGTCTGACAAAAATCCGAGAAATTTTAATTCTTCAAATATATAAAAAGAATAAATCCAAAAAATTTCAAATTTCAGCAATGATAAATAAATCCATGAACTTCAGGTTCTGTTGGATGAGTGACCAAATTATTTAAATAAAAATTACAAAATAAAATGCGTAATAATAAATGCGGAAAAAATAAATCCAGAACTGCGGGTTCTGGTAGGTTGGCATAGCCAATCTCATAAAAACATATAAATAAATAAATGCGGGAAAATAAAATGCAGTAAAATAAATTGCATAAAAGTAAAGTGCGAGAAATTAAATTCAGAACTACGGGTTCTGGTATTAATAAATAAAAATCTGGAAGCTTCAGGCTTCAGTAATTAATAAATTCAGAACTTCAAGTTCTAGTAATAAATCTAGGAACTTCAAGTCCCAGTAGTAATAAATCTAGAAACTTCAGGTTCTAGTAATAAATCTAGAAACTCCAGGTTCTAGTGGTAATAAATTCAGAGGCCTCAGACTCTGGAAATAACAGCATTCGTGCTGATAACGTGTTATAATAAAATTAAAACAATATGTAATTGAAACATAATAGAAAATGAGATGAATAATATTGAGATAAATTAAATAATTAGAATAACTATATAAAACAAAATAGAAGAAAGTAGGAGAAGAGATGAGAGATGGCGAGAGAATAAGATGAAGGAGAGAAGAGTTACTTTTTTATCGGATTCTGTATTGATATGAAGTCACCCAAAAACAATTACAAATTACATGATTAATATATATAGAACTAAAACATCCAACACATGTCAACGTGCATGTTTATAGCAAAATTGAGACTTCCATGTGTTTAAGCTTCTTCAAGAAGCCAAATATAAAGTTGAGTGGAAATCCACCTGTCATCCAAATACAAAGTTGAGTGGAAATCCACATATTATAATACTTATCACATTATCCTAAATAGAAAATATTTTTAATTAAAAATTAAAAAATCAAAACTAATAATAATCTACCGGTGATGGATCACCACCGTTAAAGGAAACAAGAGATCTTTGATAAAGAGATCATCATTGATCTCTTCCAACTGAAGGAGATCGGCCTTCTACGGTTAGCATAGGAGGCTCACGAACTAAGGATGTTTTCGTAAATTAATTATCCTGTCTTTTTTTTTTTTTTAATTTGATTGTTCACTTTTTAATTAAAAAATATTTTATATTTGGGATGACATGTCAGGGGTATATTTGGTTTTTCACAAGTCAATGTTAATCAACTGTTAAAGTTAACGGATTGACTTGATAGTAAGGAGTGTTTGTGTTAATTTAGGATATCTTTTTAAAATCTTGTTATATTCAATAATGTAAGTGTAGGTTAGTGCAATTAAACCTAAAAATTATCGTATGTAAAATTATTAATTATATTCAATTTGCTGTAAAAAAAATAAGTGTCATTCAATTTCTCGTAAATAGTAAATTCATTAAATATAAAAACTAAAAGAAAATCATTTAAAGCATTAAATACGTGGGTCCCACAGAAAAACAAAAATAAAAAACGTGAGAACTTCAAATTGTTGTTTTTCATCATACCACTTTAATGTTTTAAATGCATTTCAATATTCTCCGTCTTTTAATTTTATTTGTTCAAACAACGGCTGCCAACCAGATTAAAAGGTCGTTTAGAATGAACAGTCTTGAAATTTATTTAAAGACTGAATGATGATTGAAATTTAAACTTGAATGATATGTTTGTTTGTTTTTTTTTTTTTCCGAATGTATTATCAACATGTTTGTTTTTTAAAAATAAAATTATTTGAAAATAAATAATTTTACATTTATACCAATGTTAAACAATTATATATATAATATGAAATAAAAACAATTTAAAAATAATAATTATATATGAATACATATGATCATGATCTTCTTCTTCGATTACAAACAAACTTCATTTTTACTAAGAAAAAAAAAGTTTTTTTTTTTTTTTTAATGAAAGGGGTAGCAGGAAAACTCACACAAAACACTCTAAATATATATATATATATATATATAAACACATCACTCTAATATCATAAAAAAATATTGATATTAAACACCAATATAATAAGTGATTATGGTTTTTTTTTTTTTCATTTTTTTAAAGCTATTTAAAATAAGCAATATATTAAAATAAAGATTTCTATACCATATATAATTATAATGAAATTGAAAATATATTATATATGGGGATAGTATCAAAAGAAAAGATTTTGGATTGCATTTAATGCAATTCAATGATTTGCAATTAAGTGAAAAGTCATGATTTTTTACTTTTTATTTTAAGTTGTTTTTTGATATTTTAAAATTGTTTGACCATTTAAAAAATAAAATAAAATAAGATAAAACAACTTAATAATTATGATTCAGACCCATCAAATTTTAGGTAGAAAAAATAACCGACACTAAGTGTTTTTAGAAGAAATTGTCAAGATTTATTTAGTTTTTTTTATTCTTATCCATATACAGGATATACCATGCACGTGGCAACAAAAATAACTCCACGTTTTTTGTTAAGTCCAAATTAATCGTGCATTAAAAGTTTCTATACAATAATTTTTTGCTTTTAAGCCCGACTTTTCTAATTTGATTTCTTAATCAGGATCAAATTTCATACCAATTTGTATTTTCATCACACAAGCTTGTTCTGGATTCAAATAAAAGAATTCATAATTGTAGACATTTTTAAGAAGACAAGCAAACATGTCGCATTGACTCAATTGTGAGATTATACATTTATTGATTTATTTTATTTTATTTTTAAGGGTAAATTACACTCACACCCGTAAGGTTTGAGGTAAAGACACTTAGATGAAAAAATTTAGTTATTCTACACACACCCCTATTTGACCATGGCAAGGTCCAAAATGCCCTAGGGTGTTAGTGCAAAAAATCTTTTACTTTTTATTATTATACAAGGGCATTTTTGACAATATAGGGGTTTTAGTGTAGAATAACTAAACTTTTCCATTTAAGTGTCTTTGCCTCAAATTTTAAGGGAGTGAGTGTAATTTACCCTATTTTTAATTTGAACTTGATTTGTCTAATATTTGAGATTTGATATGTGAGATGTTTAACCTTTAAAAATGTAGAAATTACGAATCTGTTTATCACATTAGATAAACAGTGATACTTAAACGTGTGTTAAACGGATTTGGATTATCTCCTCATATTTTGTGTCATCAACTAGTTCTCATATAAATCAATGGTCTAGATTAATTCTATCGTATTGTAGAGTAAATATATGAAAATTAATAGAAATAATCCATACAATTGATTTGCTATATTAGATACATGACAATAGATTATGAAACTGAGGACAAGGTGATGACACAAAAGGTGATAAGAGGATTCAGATCCGTTATATTCAATAAGGAAAGTGTAGGTTAGTGCAATTAAACTTAAAAATTATCGTATGTAAAATTATTAATTATTAAACTATTCAATTTGCTGTAAAAAAAAGATGTCATTCAATTTCTCGTAAATAGTAAATTCATTAAATATAAAAACTAAAAGAAAATCATTTAAAGCATTACATAGGTGGGTCCCATGGACAAACAAAAATAAAAAACTTGAGAACTTCAAATTGTTGTTTTTCATCATACCACTTTTAATGTTTTAAATGCATTTCATTATTCTCCATCTTTACAATGTTTTAAATTGTCGTAGTTGCTCGAACCAACCAGCTGTCAGGAAATTTCAATGCCAAGACTGCTGAGCTGATTGCTTTAAGGGAAGGTTTGTTGTTGGCAAAATTTTATAATTTGCGTGTAGATTGGGTTAAGGTTGCTTCTCCCTCGGTGGTTTAAGTGTTGATATCAGAAGTTGACATTATTAAGTGTTTAGCTGTTTCCAGATCTGGAAATTCCTTTGCATTTAAGCTGGTTGTTTTAGCTTTTTCTTCTTGTTGTGCGTTTCTAAGGTTGGATTTTTCTTCCTTGTTGAGTAGAAATTTTATGTAATGTGTTTCGGTTCTTATGTATCAAAAAAAAAAAATATATTCTCCATCTTTTCATTTTAATTTTTCAAACATTGGCTGCTGATCAGATTAAAAGTCGTTTATTTATTTATTTATTTATTTTTTATTTTTTATTTTTGTCTAAAGACTGAACAGTCCTGAATTTTTTTAATGACCGAATAATGACTGAAATATGAACTTAAATGATATGTTTGTTTTTTTTTTTTCCTCACATCTAAATGTATTGTCAACATGTTTGTTTTTTAAAAGTAAAATTGTCTGAAAATAAGTAATTTTACATTTATACCAATATTAAACAATTATACATATAATATGAAATAAAAACAATCTGTAAAAGCAAAAGGTGATGAGAGGATTCAGATTCGTTTAAAATATGCATAGAATTTTATTTTAGTGGAATTGTGGGTCCTCCTTTTGCTTGTAGAGTTGTAGATATATATAAATATGAATGTTATATATCTAATCTGTAAAAGCAACAAACATATTTCAACTAAAATCTCCACAACAATGTCTTATTTCTCTTTTTCTTCTTCACCATCCTCGGATCTTCCAGTGAAGCCAATCCCCGGCGACTATGGCCTCCCCTTCTTTGGGGCCATTAAAGACCGCCTAGACTATTTCTACAACCAAGGTCAGGACGAGTTCTTCCACAGCCGAATTGCCAAACACAACTCCACTGTCTTCAAAACCAACATGCCTCCTGGCCCTTTCATAGCCTCAAACCCTAGAGTCATCACTGTTCTCGACGCTGTCTCCTTCCCTATCCTCTTCGACACCTCCAAGGTCGAGAAACACAATGTCCTCGATGGGACTTTCTTCCCCTCCATCAAATTCACCGGCGGCCACCGCGTCTGCGCCTACCTCGACCCTTCCGAACCCAACCACACTGCCCTCAAATCATACTTCTTGTCGGTCCTCGCCAAAAAACATGACAACTTCATACCTCTCTTTAGAACTTGCTTGTCAGAGCTCTTCATCGACATAGAAGATGAAATGGCCAACAAGAGAGAAGCTCCTTTCAATACCCTCAGTGACCAAATGTCTTTCAACTTCTTCTTTAGCTTGTTTTGCGACAAAAAACCAGTTGACTCGACAATCAATCCCAAAATGTTTGATAAGTGGTTGTTTTTCCAACTTGCACCATTGATGACTCTAGGGTTGCCAAAGTTTGTAAATTTTCTCGAAGATTTTGTTTTGCATACATTTCCATTACCTTCTTTCCTTGTAAAATCCGATTACAACAAGCTCTACGAAGCATTTTACGCCTTTTCAGGTTCGGTTTTAGACGAAGCAGAGAGGTTTGGGATCAATAGAGAAGAAGCTTGTCATAACTTGGTTTTTTTGGCTGGTTTCAACGCTTATGGTGGTTCAAAAACTCTGTTTCCAGCTCTGATCAAGTGGGTTGGACTCGCAGGAGAGAAGCTACACCGCCAGCTAGCTGATGAAATCAGGACCGTTGTTAAAGCTGAAGGTGGGGTTACATTATCAGCGTTGGATCAAATGGTGTTGACTAGATCAGTGGTCTATGAAGCGTTAAGAATCGAGCCTCCGGTACCATTCCAATATGGTAAGGCCAAGGTTGATATGGTGGTCCAAAGCCATGATGCGGCTTTTGAGATCAAGAAAGGTGATATGATCTTTGGATATCAGCCGTTTGCTACGAAGGATCCTAGGGTTTTCGATAACCCGGAGGAGTTTGTGGGCCAGAGGTTTGTAGGGGATCAGGGAAAGAAGCTGTTGAAGTATGTTTATTGGTCAAACGGGAGGGAGACGGATGATCCAACGGTTGAGAACAAGCAGTGCCCAGGAAAGAATCTGGTGGTGCTGCTTTCTAGGGTTATGTTGGTGGAGTTCTTTCTACGGTACGATACGTTCATAGTTGAGGCCGGCAAGTTACCGTTGGGTTCATTGGTGACGTTCAAGTCGTTGACCAAGGCCACAAGCACTTGATTATACCATATGATCATCATCATAGTCGATGTTGAATACGTTGTATGTAGAAAATGTGATTCTTTTCTTAGATATATAGGTGTGAATGTGCGATTGATTATTTATTTTTAGTTTTTTTTTTTCTTAAAAAAAAAAAAAAAAAAAAACTATTACGTATCCTTTGTAGAAAGAATCAGAATCCAAACTCATAATCTCATCGATGTGTACATGAGAATTTGAATGATGTCAACTTCATTAGTGTTTGATTTGCATATATTTGTTCATGAATCATGTGTTATGACTTCTAAGTAAAATTCTTCTTACCCACTGAATTCTGTATATCAATTTGAATATTATAATAAACTGAAGTGACAATTAGTTTCACGTTATTATTGAGTACCATGATCTATTATTCCATCGTAATTTTATGTGGACCATTCCACATTTATTGTTCATGCTTTTTCTTTTTCTTTTTTTTGAGAAGACATTTATGGTTAATAATGCCGTCACGCAAGTAAAATAAATCCAAATGGAATACAATACGATAAGATGAGGTTTACCAAACGGGATATCCCTCATAGCAAGCAACATCATTGAATTTATGGGTCATTAACAGTAATAGTTTGAAAAAAATACTACATTTTGAAAACTCATAATTTATCAATCAATGCTTTTTGCTACAATTATATGGGTCATTAATCATGAGAATGAACTATTTTATTTTCGATTTTTTTTTTAAAATTATCAAACTTTTAATTTTTGTTACTTTAGATTAAAATTCCATTTTCGCTTTTTTTTTTTTTTTTTTAATTATCAAGCTTTTAATTTTTGTGGACTTTTGATTAAAATTCAATTACTAGTATCCACTTTGTAACTATATATACCGAACATATTGTAGCCAGAAAACCGACACAGTAGTGATCAACATGTCAAAATACAAACATCCTGAGATAACTAAATAAATATCGATATTTTGACCAAACCATCCTCAATATTTTGAGAATATTGACAATATGTTCACCAAAATTTCTAAAATTTTGGACCCCGGGTATTTCTTTGAGGATGACTGTTAATCATCCACAACATTTTTTTTTTCTTTTTTGCATTAATGAATTCAAAAATTTACGATAAAGAATGAAGAACAAGCACTAAATCAAAATTTTTCTTCTATTTCAACCAAAATCATAACAAAGTAGATGTTTTAGCTTGCATGAGAATTGAGATGATGTATACAATGGAAACTAATCAACCGTTCCTTTCGCTCTCTCAGTTCAACTGATATTCATTCTCTTACTTTTTAGATGAAGGCCTTTCGGAAATCAAACCAGGTGACACCGGAAAAACCGTGCATTGATGTCATTCTTAACAAGTCATTCAGATAGTCGACGTGAGAAGATCCTAAAAGATAGACATATTGTTACGGGACTAGGACTGTGAACGTGTTTGGGATCGGTTAACCGGTAAGGCAGCAGGATCTTTCTTCCTCTAGTTACCTATGGTGATATTAATATGAGTTTCTAGGGTGATTCGAGGTACCCTGGGCCTCCTAAACAAACAAGAGTTTGTGATATAAATTCTGGATGCCTTTATTCATAATACTTGTCTGGCTAAATAGCCTTACAACCATTGCTCAGATAGATACGAATCCTAGAAAGACCAATTTGGAAAGGAAACAACAACTAGAAAAGATAAAACTTAACAAAAGATAAACATTACTAGGAGGATAATATTCCTCTTATTAACTCTTAACTAATTCTTATCTGATAGCTGAAGTTTCGCCTAATCCTTGCTGGCTCTTATCACTCCATCCTTCTTCGAAAAGTCCTTGTCCTCAAGGACAAAATTTGGAAAACGATCGGTAATTTGTGAGAAGGCTTCCCACGTGGCATCTGTTGGGGAGTGACCTTGCCAATGTATGAGTAATTTAGGCTGACCTTGGTACACACGTCTATCCAACACTGCTTGAGGTAGAATGTGATCTTCCGTAACTGATTCAATAGGGACTTCCCCAGGACTAGGAGCTGACTTGCCATGCCATTTTTTGAGTAAAGATACGTGAAAAACATTGTGAATGCGAGCAGGCTGAGGAAGCTCCAACCGATAGGCAACTGGTCCGATTTTGGCCAAGATTTTGAAGGGACCGTAGAAACGAGGTGCTAGCTTAGGACTGGTTCGTTTTGCTACCGAATGTTGGCGATACTGTTGGAGGCGGAGATAAACCCACTCCCCCACCTGAAACTGCTTCCCCTTGTGTCGTCGATCATACACCTGCTTCATGCGATTTCGGGCTTGATGAAGATGATTATGCACATGTTTGAGCAAGATATCACGGTCTCTCAAGGCTTGATCTACTGCCTCCACTTTGGTTGTTCCCGGAACATAGGAAAGGAGAGTTGGGGGTGGCCGACCATACACTATCTCAAAGGGGGTGGTATTAGTTGCAAAATGTATGTTTGTGTTATAACAATACTCCACCCATGGCAGCCACTTGGACCAATGTTTCGGATAGTTCCCTGTAAAACATCGCAAATACATCTCAAGAGTGCGATTAACCACTTCAGTTTGCCGATCTGTTTGGGGATGATATGAGGAGCTGAAATTGAATCTGATGCCTTGAAGTTGAAAAAGTTCACGCCAAAATGTGCTTGTAAAAGCTGGGTCCCTGTCACACACAATAGATGTAGGCATGCCATGTAAACGAAAAATGTTAACAAAGAAAACATGTGCCACCTGAGGCGCCGTGTAGGGATGTTTAATGGCAGTGAAGTGCGAATACTTAGAGAACCTATCGACAACCACAAAAATTGTTGTTAAACCATTCGAACTTGGTAGCCCGTCGATGAAGTCCATGGAAATAGCTTCCCAAATTTGAGTAGGAATGGGTAACGGCTGTAGGAGCCCGGATGGCTTGGTGTGGTCTGCCTTGTTGCGTTGACACGTATCGCACTATTTGATGAAAGCCTTCAACTGATTCTTCATTCCCTTCCAAAAGAATACACTTTTTATCCTTTGAAAACTTTTATGGAATCCTTCATGAGTATTATTGTGGAATTCAGCTATGATGTCTCCTGTAAGAACTGAACTTGCTTTAACAAAAATTCTATTTTTGAAAAACAACAACCCCATATGAATCTTCCATGGTCCCACGGCTTCTCCAGGCAAAATATTCTGCTTCAACTTCTGCAAGTCTTCGTCTGCTTCGTGTTCTTCTTTGATAGTCTCCAACCACTGCGGCGTAGGTTGAGAAATAGCCATGATATCTCCACTGGATTTCCGAGAAAGTGCATCAGCCGCACCATTGTCACACCCCTTTTTGTATTCAATTGAAAAATCGTAGCCCATCAATTTCACAAGCCATTTTTGTTGAGCTTCTGTGGCTATGACCTGAGAACATAAGAACTTCAAACTACGATGATCTGTGCGGACAATAAATTTTTGACCCAACAAATATGGACGCCACTTCTGTACGGCAGCCACCAAAGCCAGCATCTCTTTCTCATATGTAGACAGTTCCAGATTTCTTCCATGGAGGGCCTTGCTAAATAAAGCAATAGGTCGTCCATTTTGCATCAAGATAGCTCCAATACCCATCCCTGAAGCATCACACTCCACCACAAATGATTGAGAAAATTCTGGTAAGGCTAATACCGGTGCCCGTGTCATGGCTTCTTTGAGTTTAGTGAACGCCGTATGAGCTTCCTTGGATTAAAGGAATCCATCATTCTTTAAAAGTTGAGTAAGAGGTTGAGCTATGGTTCCATAATTTTGAATGAATTTCCGATAATATCCAGTAAGCCCGAGAAACCCCCGTAATGCTTTAATTGACTTAGGTAGAGGCCAATCTAACACTGCTGTGATTTTATCAGTATCCATAGCTACCCCATCTCTATTGATCACATGGCCCAAATAATTAACTTGAACTTGCCCAAAGCTACACTTGTCATGCCTTACAAACAATTTGTTAGTTTGCAAAATCTGAAAAACGTGAGCTAAATGTGAAAGGTGCTCTTCCCATGTACGACTATAAATTAATATATCGTCAAAAAATAATAAAACAAACTTACAAATAACCTCCCTGAAGATCTCATTCATCAAGGCCTGGAAAGTGGATGGGGCATTTGTAAGTCCAAAAGGCATGATGAGGAACTCAAAATGACCGTGGTGTGTTCGGAAAGCACTTTTTTCAATATTAGCCTTGTGCATCCGGATTTGGTGATACCCCGATCGAAGATCAAGTTTTGAAAAATACTTGGCACCATGTAACTCGTCCAAAAGCTCGTCAATCACCGGAATGGGAAATTTATCTTTAATGGTGAGACGATTAAGAGCTCGATAGTCGACGCAAAGTCTCCAGGAGCGGTCATGTTTCCTAACCAACAAGACGGGAGAGAAATAGGGACTAGAACTGGGATGGATCACACCATTTTTCAAGAGGTTCTCAATCTCATTTTTTTGGTAGTGGGGATATCTGTAAGGCCTAACATTAACCGGTCCGCTTCCTACCATCAAAGGAATACGGTGGTCCTTGTCTCTGCTCGGTGGTAAACCTTTAGGCTCCATAAAGAGGTTGGCATGAGTTTCCAACAAAACTTGAAGAGGCCTATCTTCAATTAATTCCTCCTGTTGTGCAACCCCCAATTGGACTGCATATATTTGTAGTAAAATCCCTTCTTGACTTTTGCTGACTTCTTTGATGATTTGCTCCTCCCCAACCACTCTATTTGCTGGTGACGCCTCCCCTTGCAATTCCAAAACCTCCCATTTAATTCTAAATTTCATGAGAAGTTTATTGAAATCCCAAATAATGGGTCCAAGCAAACGTAACCATTGTGCACCCAAAACAGCATCATACCCTCCTACATGCAAGAGATAAAAATCCACTTCCATCGGCACACCTTGTATAACCAATCGTACACCCTTGCACAATCCCTTGCTAGCTAATTTCTCCCCATTAGCAACAACCACCTCAAACCGTGTTGCCTCAGTTGGTGAGAGTCCTATTTTGGCTGGCTACTTTTTCATTCAAAAAATTGTGTGTGCTACCCGAGTGTACCAACAAAACCACCTTCTTTGTTTGAATGACTCCTCTGATACGCATAGTTTGGAGATTCGAAGACCCTGTCATTGCTTGGAGCGAGATTTCTGGGGTTTCATCATCAAGGTCCGTCGACCACTCTGGTGTCTCGTCAGGCGGTTCTTCATCCTCATAGTATCTATCAATTAAAAAGAGTTTTTTGCACTTGTGGCCCGGAGCAAACTTTTCATCGCAATTGAAACAAAGTCCTCGTTCCCGCTGTTCCCTCATCTCAGATGGGTTCAAACGTTTAACAATGGGTACTCGTGCTCTTGTTAAAGAAGGTGATGGCAATGGTGGAAAATTTACGGGTCCCCTTGTCTTCTTCGTATCCGTGATGGTAAGATGGCGCTGGCTTCTTTGTTGTGCCTCAAATAGTTGAGCTAAGCCCACAGCTGCCGTAAGAGATGTCGGCCTTGAAGCTTGGACACTGGTATGAATATCCTCTCTCAATCCACTTACAAATCCTCCAATTTTTTGAGCTTCAGATATCTTTCCAGCCCTGCTCAATAGCCGTTCATATTGTGTTTGATATTCCCGAACTGAACCTTGTTGCTTTAGCTTGGTTAAATCTCCAAAGAAATCATCATATGGGGTTGGCCCAAAACGGATGTGTAATCCTTCCTTCAAGGATTCCCACGTTGGACTGTCACTGCCTTCCCGATACAGTTGATACCACAGTTGAACTTCGCCCTCTAAATGATATGCCGCTAGATGTACTTTCTCCCCTTCAGAAGTATTCTGAAATCGGAAAAATTGTTCCACCCGACAAATCCAACTCGTTGGGTCATCATTTCCATTATACCTAGGAAAGTCCAGTTTTACCAATTTTGGTGCTGTGGAATGGCCCGACTCGTGGCGAAAGGAACTCTTCCCTTTATCACGGTTAGAGGACTCACCCTCTCCTTCTCCACCTTTGCTGTCTTTTGAATTTGTCAGCCGATTATTGATGGTTGCCAACATATCTTCCATCTGCTTCATCATCTTTTCTTGGCTTTTTTGTAACTCCTGTTGACCCGTGCTTAAGGACCCTACCTCCTTCTCAAGCCGCTCTAATCTCTGTTCAGCCATGATTGAACCTGGCTCTGACACCAAAATGTTACGGGACTGGGACTGGGACTATGAACGTGTTTGGGGTCGGTTAACCGGTAAGGCAGCATGATCTTTCTTCCTTTGGTTACCTATGGTGATATTAATATGAGTTTCTAGGGTGATTCGAGGTACCCTGGGCCTCCTAAACAAACAAGAGTTTGTGATATAAATTCTGGATGCCTTTATTCATAATACATGTCTGGCTAAATAGCCTTACAACCATTGCTCAGATAGATACGAATCCTAGAAAGACCAATTTGGAAAGGAAACAACAACTAGAAAAGATAAAACTTAACAAAAGATAAACATTGCTAGGAGGATAATATTCCTCTTATTAACTCTTAACTAATTCTTATCTGATAGCTGAAGTTTCGCCTAATCCTTGCTAGCTCTTATCACATATCTGGAGGTGGTCCGTACACAGTCTGCCACGAAAATGGGATGACCCATTTCTCACCTTCACCACCTGAAAGGTAACCAATCACAGTTACATGTAAGTATGATTGTTTTACCTCAAGCCGTCAACTATCTCGACAAAGTCATCAGCTTTCTAGCAAATTGTAATTACAATTTAGAAAACACTACTTGATATTCTATGTCAGATTAGATTAGAATAATCGATGTCAAACTATAAACAGGAAATGCATGATAATTTGAACTTCAAGCTACCCAATTTCAGTCCCGTAAATCAGAATTTAGAAATCGCTCAACTGAGAACTATGCCAAACATATACACGACCAAATGAAGCATGTTTTGGAGAATATCTTATCGATGATTTACTTCAAATCATTTGCAAGTGCAATTAATAATATATACTCCACATTCTTAAATTAAGCTACAGTAAGAAGAATATCATGATGATAATGATGACAACGAAACTAGTTGTGGAAGTTTCAAATTACGAAAATGAGTGACAGGCGATGGGGAATAGGTTATATAGGTGAATATCCGACTTGATAAATAAACTCACCTTGAAAATTATCAGGTTTCAGCTTCAAAATTTTGGAGGCTGCCTCAGCCAATTGGAAAGCATCAGCTATATTGTCCCCTTCCGAGCAGTAACATAATAAGCATGTAACCTTCAAACCTCTTGCCTGATTCAATATACCAAGAATCTCTTGTTAAGTCAAATTTACTTCAGTCTATATAAGTAACCATAATCTATCAGATTAGACAAACTTTCATAATCCCTTCCTGCACTTTTGTACAATGTACAATTTTGGAGTCATAAACTGATGTTAGACTTGTTTTGTACATTCAACATTTTCATTTTCATTTATTTTTAGTTTACTGTTATTTCTTGTGGCTTATCCAGTACAATCCCTTTCCATAAGGGTGGTTCTCCTTTGTGATCTTTTTGTACTTCTTACCGATCCAAAACGAAAACGAAATGGCATGGGACCTGTGTGTTGTTCCAACAAACGTTCCATAATTTCACCATTACATAGAAGTGTGATATGTATTATAGACTTATAGTAAGCAGTAGCAGTGCTATTGCCTGGCTATTGGTAAGTCCGACTAATTCGATGCAACAGAAATCTCCTTAAACTTTTACATATCCTAGATCCACATGATGTTCAAGAGAGACAAATAAATAAAAACAAAAACAGAGAAGTAAAAATATAAGATCTAGCTAAATCTGCCAGAAGTTAATCCGTATGAAGCTTGAAAGTAATGATTAATGAATGGTATGTATAATATGCTTGTTATAAATTTATAATTTGAAATTTTTACCTTGAAACATGAAAATAGTGCAGCAAATGGCAAACTAGGGTAATAATCTTCATCTTCCAGTTCATCTTCAAAAAGCGAGCTGTTGTCCTGCACAGCATTTCCTTCTGCTAAAGTGGTAAGATATTTCCAACCTCTCTGCTCTGGGTTGTATTCTTGCAGTCTTTTCCATCCAAGTTGTTCACAGTAGTCATCTGTCCCATCAGCATTGGTGATAGATAGGTAATATATCTGTAAACCACTGAAATGACCACAAAATGATCGACCAATATCAGTAAAGATAGTGTATCCATCCGATTGTTGAGGAGCTCCTAAACAAGAGAATGTGTAATCAACTTATGAGACTTAAAGTACTCTTCGAGAAAACTACAAGTTTGATTTTTGACCAAGTTTCAATCATGATTATATTCATACATTTCCTTAAGTGCAGAGTGAGTTTAAGGGAAATGTCCATTCAGAATGGTCAGATGTGTAAATAAAACAAATAACTGTACAAATTCTGTATACCTGGACATATCAATTTTTTGCCACCTCCCAAAGTCTAAGCTAGAAAGCACAACAACATGCTTCTTTCCATTAGTGGCAGCAAATCCGCCAAGTTTTGGCATATTCAATCATCATCCCCTGTTAAATGACCACAAAAATATTCAGATAATTGCATGCAAGGTTCAATTAACTAGCACTCATACGTAAAATATAAATACATAAAAACAACAAGAATAAATTAACCTGTAGAAACTGAAAAAATAAATAATAAATAAAACTAGAAAATAATATAATGAAAGCAAGAGGATTGTGTATCAATCCTCCATTCAAACACTTAACATTACACAATTGTTTATATTGCCCTTAATCTAAAAAGCTCTTTGCTCGTTTTTCTAATCACAGCATTTTCTCAAAATAAACAAGTACCCCCAATCTTTCTCAAAACAAGCAAGCAAGCAGACACGTTTAATTTGAAAATTTTCACAACAATCGAAACCTGAAGCGAACCTTGAAGAGGAAGAGCGAGGTCGCCGCCAGGAATCGGACAGTAAGCGTCGTTGCCAACGTAGGGAAGCACAAATGGATCGTCCAAGTATCCGACTGTTTCGGCTCTCGTCGATGAAACCAGTAGGTCCACCGCCAGCTGGCACATTTCCGATCGACAACGCCGGCTGCGATTCAAATTCGTAAAATTTATTAAAAATGAAAAGGAAAATGTGTTAAAGATATTGAACAAAGTCAGGATTCTAACTCTCAGCAACCAGCTGGTCACTATTCTGGGCTTGCAGTGCGTGTGTATAGTACCAGTGGTGGACAATCACACACTGGAAAGAATTCCAGTAACTACCTTGATCAGAGTTAGTTAGGGAATCTGTTAGGAATGCTGATGTGGCAACACATGCATTAATTATGACTAAGGGGTTGTTTGTTTTTTTGTCTAAAGTCTTATAAGACCTTAATTTATTAGATATATGGATAAGTCTTAAAAATTAAGATATTATGATATGTTTGTTTTTTTCATTTTAGATGACTTATTACAAATATAAAATTGATTAGGTTGTGTTAGGGTTTCTTCAAAATTGGGAATTTTTGGAAAATTGATTTTTAGTATTTTATTATGTGTGGATAAAATCATAAATGTATGAATTGTTATAAGATGTTTTTGGAAATTTATTAAAAAACTCTACTGTATCACTTTTTGAATAAGATAAAAGTCAAAAAATTTTACTTTTTCTAAAAGACATATATATCTTAAAATAAGATATAAGTTGAAAAAACAAACAAACTGATTTATCTTAATTTAAGATATAAGAGGTAATAAGTCTTATTGAGAAAAAAACAAACAGCCCCTAAGATTGTAAAAAGTTTGCTACAAATCAGTTAGCTGGACTACTGCTGTATATATACAGATAGTCAGTCTTGTAAATTCTTATGAAGTGTAATCTGCAGAATTCAATAGAAATGGCTCTTGAGCTCAAAAGCCTTCAATGGTGTTTTTCATCTTTTGCTCTCTGTTTTGGGTAGTCTCTTAGACATTTTATCATACACCTGTTTACATACAACAAACACTTTGATACGAACGCTTCTCTTGCAAGGTCTACAAATGTTGCATGCGTGGAGGGTTGGTTAAGATTGGAGCTGCCAAGTGCACAAGACCAAGTCAGGAAGGTTGTTACTGGTGTTTAAGTTGCTTTTGATTTAGTCAATTGAATAAATTAGTTATTTGTTTTATAGTGGCTGAAAGACCTCCATATCTTCAGCTCCACTAAGCATGAATCCCTAGTATTAAGGGATCCTCTTTTGTAATCGTTATTGGCCTATTTAAAGGTCACATTTGGATTGAATAAGAGATCAGAAATTAAGCAAACACTTTCCAAACCTATGTACTTCTTCTTTCTACTTCTTTCCTAAATTCTTCTTACCAAGTGGTATCAGAGCCATTCGGTTCTATGGAAACACGTGGGAAATCCAATGCCGAGTTCTGCGCCGAAGTCCAGGAGATTCTTGCCACACATGAATCCCGTTGGGCCACTAATGAGTCCAGGATTAAGCAGATTCTTATTGAATTACAGGTCTTGCGGCTGCAGCAGAACCAAACCCCTTCAGAAATCAGACCCACATCCGAAAGGGATGTTAACCCATTCTCGGCAGGAGAGGCCTCTCACAGTGGTCCACCCGCCCTGACTTTTAGCAACAATGACCGGAATCACAGTCACCTAAAGCTGAATTTCCCAACCTTCGCAGAGGGAGATCCGACTGGGTGGATTTTTAAAGCAGAATTGTATTTCGACTTCAAGGGAATCGATTCCCAAAATAAGGTTCAGTTAGCGTCTTTTCACTTAGAAAAAGTGGAGCTTTAGTGGTATCGATGGTTCACCAAATTCCGTGGACTGATGAGTTGGGCGGAATTCACCAAGGCACTCTTGAAACGCTTTGGTCCAACCGATTACGATGATCCGTCGGAAGCATTGTCTCGACTCAAACAAACCACAACAGTGGACGCATACCAAGAGGCATTCGAGAAGCTATCGCACAAGATTGACGATTTATCAGAGAATTTTTTGGTTGGCAGTTTTATCGTAGGGTTTAAGGGTAACATTCGGTTAGACGTGCATGTTAAGCAACCAAAGACTTTATCCGAAGCAATCAGTGTTGCTCACCTTATTGAAGAACGAAATCTTCTTTAGAGGAGACCAGGGACTCCATTCCGGGCAGTCATAACAGCAGCCCAAGCACGATCACAACAGCTTCCTAATTCGGGACTTCTAGATCCTCCTCCGACACCGCAAACAAACCAGGTAACAGGTAAATATCAGGCACCCATCCGCAGAATCACTGGCCCAGAAGCAAGAGACAGACGCGAAAGAGATCTCTGTTTTTACTGTGACGAGAAATACATACCAGGGCACCATTGCGCTCGACCTCAATTGTTCATGATGGTGGACACGTTACCAGGGGAGGAGATTGAAGGTGTGGAAATGGAAATTGAGGTTCCCGTCCATGAAGCCTTATCTGAAATCTCTTTTCATGCTCTGGCTGGAACCACGCACCCGCAGACATTTCGCATCATCGACAAAATTGGTAACAAGGACTTGACGGTGCTAATTGACAGTGGTAGCACCCACAACTTCATTGACCAAACAATGGTTAACAATTTAGGATTACAGGTAATTCGCGACAAAATATTTCAGGTTACAGTTGGTAATAAGGAGACTATCGAATGTACAGGGCGATGTTTGGGGCTATCTCTTTTTATCCAAGGATTGACGGTTCAAGCCGATTTCTACGTCCTTCCAGTGGCGGCTTGTCAGGCTGTTTTGGGTGTTTAATGGCTCGAGACCTTAGGGCCGATCGAGACAGATTACAGGAAGCTTAGCATGTCCTTCACTCTAGCCGGCCGAACATACACTTTGCAAGGTTTGCACAGCTCCGAGTTGGCACCGATAAGCAACAAGGAACTGTCACAATTAATTGGTAATGGGTTTTTTTTTGCACTTGTCCACTGCAGCGCCAACACTTGCCCTACCAAGTGATAATATTCCAGCAAACCTGCTTGCAATATTGGCTGAATTTTCTAGTATTTTTGAGGAACCCACCCAGTTACCACCGACGTGCCACCATGATCATAGGATCCCTTTATTGCCGGATCAGCCGCCGGTAAGCACAAGACCTTACAGGTATCCACATTACCAAAAAAATGAGATAGAAAAATTAGTCCGCGAGTTTCTCCATACCGGAATCATCCGTCTGAGCCATAACCCGTTTTCTTCGCTAGTCTTGTTAATTAAGAAATCAGACGTATCATGGCGGTTCTGTGTCAATTATCGCGCTCTGAATGACATTACAGTAAAGGACAAGTTTTCAATCCCCGTCATCGATGAATTGCTCGATGAGCTACATGGAGCTAAATACTTTTCGAAACTTGATTTACGCTCCGGATATAATCAAATTCGGGTACAAGAAGAGACATACAAAAGACAGTATTCCGAACTCATGATGGGCACTACGAGTTCCTAGTTATGCCGTTCGGGTTGACAAACGCCCCAGCCACGTTCCAAAACCTTATGAACGACATATTTCGTCCATTTTTGAGAAGGTTTATTTTGGTTTTTTTTTTTTTTTTTTTTTTTGATGACATAATAATTTATAGCAGGACTTGGCAGGATCACATACAACACATTCGACAGGTCTTACAGCTCTTGAGGGACCATAAATTGTTTGTAAAAAAATCGAAGTGTCAATTTGGAGTGCTTCTAGTGGACTACTTAGGCCATCGAATATCGTTGGAAGGAGTTACGGTTGACCCGAATAAAATTCAGTCTATGCAACAGTGGCCGGTACCAACTTCTGCTAAGGGGGTACGTGGATTTCTCAGACTTGCAGGGTACTATAGAAAATTTGTCCGCGGATTCGGGACCATAGCTGTTCCCTTAACGCGACTCTTGACAAAAAAAGGCTTCAAATGGACGCCTGAAACACAATCGGCTTTTGACGAATTGAAGGCTGCTCTCACTTCTCCTCCGGTCTTACGCCTTCCAGATTTTTCCCAACCTTTTGTCATTGAATACAACGCGAGTGGGGCGAGTTTAGGTGCCATTCTAACACAAGACAGCCAGCCTATCGCCTACTTCAGCGAAGCCTTAAAAGGTACAGCTAAAACCTTGTCTACTTATGATAAAGAGATGTTGGCAGTGGTGAAGGCAGTGCGTAAATGGCGTCCGTATCTTCTGGGAAGGCCATTTGTTATCATGACTGATCAAAAGAGTTTGAAGTTTCTTATTGAGCAACGAATAACCACCCCTTCTCAAGCCCACTTGCTGCCCAAAATTATGGGATATAATTACTCAATCCAGTATAAACGAGGAAGAGAAAATCAAGGTGCTGATGCTCTTTCGCGGATCACCACCTATCAGTTCCATGCCTTGACACTCCCTGTGGCCGAGTGGTTGACAGATTTACAGCAATAGGAAATTAATGATCCATACTACTCAACTTTACCCCGTCCTAATTGCCATACATTTGTGAAAAGAAATGGGATTTGGATGCAAAATGATAAGATACATTTGAGTCCCAATTCTTTTTTAATACCATCATTCTTGGCAGAGGCTCACTCTTCACCTGCCGGAGGTCATTTTGGGTTCCTTAAGATGCTTAGTCACGTTTCGTCAAGTTTCGTGTGGCCGGGGGTTCGTAAGGCTGTGAAAGAATTTATCAAATGCTGTGACGTACGTCAACGATGTAAATATGAGACTCTTAGACCAGCTGGCCTTCTCCAGCTGCTTCACATTCCGCAGCGAATTTGGACGGAAATTTCGATGGATTTTATCGAAGGGCTGCCTACTTCACAAGGTCACGATGTGGTGATGGTGGTAGTTGATAGGCTGTCCAAGTATGCACATTTTGTTCCCTTGAAGTATCCTTACACATCCATAACCGTGGCTAAAGCATTCATCGGTAACATTATGCGCTTGCACGGAATGCCACTATCCATTGTTAGCGATCGAGATCGAATTTTCATCAGCTCTTTTTGGAAATCTCTCTTCAAATTACATGGTACGTCTCTTTGTTTTAGTTCAAGTTATCACCCACAATTGGATGGTCAAACCGAAGTCGTTAATCGCGTCCTCGAGCAATATTTGCGTTGCTATACCTATGACCAACCGAAAAAATGGTTGGAATGGCTACCATGGGCTGAATACAGGTATAATACAACCATTCATTCCTCCACCAAGATGTCCCTATTTGAGGCCGTTTATGGGATTCCACCTCCATCCATGCTTTCTTATATTCCGGGAACAACTAAAGTCCAAGCTATGGATGACCTCTTGCGATCCAGAGACACCATCCTGCGTGAGCTTAAACAGAATTTGGTACTAGCTCAAGTCCGCATAAAACAGAATTCAGACCAGCATCATCGGGAGGTTTCATTTGAGGTTGATGATTTTGTGTATTTACGGTTGCAGCCATATAGACAGAAATCGGTTGCTTTTCGGAGTTCATTAAAGTTGGCTCCTCAGTTCTTCGGACCCTTTAAAATCCTTGCTCGTGTTGGGTCCGTGGCTTATAAATTAGAACTACCAGCTGGGGCACAAATTCACAATGTGTTCCACGTGAGTATGCTTAAAAAGAAATGGGGACCTGTGGAAGCTACTGTTTCGAGTCTTCCTCCGGTGGCTGATGACGCAACCGTTTTGCCTGAGCCTGAATTTGTCTTGGATCGTCGCATTGTGCAAAAAGGGAAGTACCGTCCAAGGACAGAAATATTAGTCCAGTGGAAGGGGGCTCCTATATATAGAGGATGCGTCTTGGGAAAATTTATGACGATTCTCTAAGACATACCCGAATTTTAACCTTAAGGACAATGTCTCTCTAAGTGGGGAGGAATGATACGAACGCTTCTCTTGCAAGGTCTACAAATGTTGCATGCGTGGAGGGTTGGTTAAGATTGGAGCTGCCAGGTGTTCAAGACCAAGTCAGGAAGGTTGTTACCAGTGTTTAAGTTGCTTTTGATTTAGTCAATTGAATAAATTAGTTATTTGTTTTATAGTGGCTGAAAGACCTCCATATCTTCAGCTCCACTAAGCATGAATTCTTAGTATTATGGGATCCTCTTTTGTAATCGTTATTGGCCTATTTAAAGGTCACATTTGCATTGAATAAGATATCAGAAATTAAGCAAACACTTTCCAAACCTCTGTTCTTCTTCTTTCTACTTATTTCCTAAATTCTTCTTACCACACTTCTTTCTTTATCTTTACAATATCAAATCTGTGAATCTTAACAAAATGAAATTAAAAAAAAAAAATTGTAATTGAACGAACCAGAACTAGATTTTGGGATTCTTTGTTGAGGTGTTTGTTTTCTTCGAGAACGAATTCCATTATAAAAAGAAAAAACAAAATTATGATAGAATACGAAGCTGTGAGTAGCTCAAGGTCACTGAACCTGTTAACAATTTAGTTTTTCTTATTCAACTTGAAGAATAAGACAGCATCTATGGGCTTTGATTGAAAATCATGATGGGCCCAATTAGGCCCAATCAGGCTCAATCTGTCTAAAGCAAATTAGGATTGATTGGTTTGGGCTTTTAATTACCCAAAAGGACAAAATAACCAAGAAAAACAAAGACGATATTTGCACCCCTCTAAAACTGTATGTATACCCCAACTAAGTATATTTTTTGAAATTCCAACATTACCCTTAAATAAAATCTTTAAAATATAAAAGTAAATATATCTCATACATCATATTAATACAATATTTAATATTTTGAACAATTTAACGAATATCATAATTAGATAAAAAAATATAAATTATAATATAAATTTTTATTAATGAAAATTTAAATATTTATTATTTAAAAATATAAAAAGATTAAGAAGAGAAAACAATGAATTTAAATTAAAAAAATAAATTAAACTTCTCTTTGAATTTTAGAATTTGAACAAAGAATAGATGGACTTTGTATATACACCCTTTAGCCATGTTCATCCGCCTGGCTCACCATTATGTCATTATATTTATGGGTTCCAGAAACAAGATGTTAAAGAACATATACATGGACTATAATCAGGTATACCACCACTCCACTAGTATCATCCCCACGTACTGTCCATAGCCATAGAAGAATATGTATATATATTGATCAGTGATCTGCCCAGTAAGAGTTCATTTTTACTTGAAGCTAGCTTCCTCGGTTTTTATTAAGATTAATTAAAATTTAAAGGAAAAAAAGGTGGAGAATGATGCTATATCAGGAGGTTTTGGGATCCTAAGTAACTATTATTATTAAAAAAAAAAAAATCCGTGCTGAATCTTGGAGATACAGTTTCCATACTTTTGTTTTTCATTTTTGTCTTAATTATTTTCTAACTTATTAAATTAGTATTGTTTTTTTCTTCAAAAATTAAAAGGACATATTTGTAATAGGGGGGTGTGTTTACAAAATAAAACATTTTAAAATGTTTTAATGGGGTGTAGATACAAAAAGGGGTGTGCATACAATTTTTTAGGGGGTGCAAATACCGCCACTCCAAGAAAAATTGGAACTATATATATATAATAATTCTCTAATCTATTTCTCTTCGGGACATATGATCCGAGTAATTTGATGTTATTGGATTATCACATGTGATAATCTTTAGGTCTTGAAGAAAAATTTGAGGTCTGATCCTGATTAGAGAAGAACCATATATATATATAGTTTTTCGTATGGATTTCACAATGTTCATGTAATAATGACATAACATTGTGGAATATATTATACAATGTTGTGCAATCAATCTCGTACGAATTTTTTTTTACGGGATTCATGTACTAGATAAGGATTATATATATATATAGAGAGAGAGAGAGATAGTCACCTTATAAATAAAACCCAACTTTACATCTACTTGAGTACCTGACCTCAATCCGATATCAAAATTGAATTGTTAAATTTGTCCCCAAACTTATCCTTGATGTATGTCAATTGAGTATGATTTTTTTGTTTTCACATTGGTTGAACTTATATTTTCAATTTGGCATTATTTAGTGTTTGACTTTCAATTTTTCAATCAAGTCGCGTGAGAAAAAAACTTAGTAGCCAAAACAAGTTTTGCTTGAATTATTAGTAGGATGATATATATAGAGAGAGGAGATGGATAAGATTGAGTCATGGTTATTGGTAGGTTTGTAGACTTAAATATGGTGGTAGGTTTTAATAAGAATTAAATCGTTTGATTCTTACGTTTTTCCATTAAATAGTAAAGTGTGGTCGTGTAGAAATCAAATCCATCCTCTATAGTGAGGAGAAAAACTTACTTGCACCTGGTGTAACACTCAGCACATGCTGAGTGTTGCACCCGAGCCAATTAAGTTGTGACACCTCATCCATTTAATCCAACAACTCATCCCACTCAGCCACCCAACTCAGCAGAAGACAACGGCGACGGCGACATGCAACGAGGACAGCGACGGCGACACTGGATGTGCAGCGACGACGGCGATGACACGACGACAGCGATGATGACGGCGACGGCGACACGAAGAACCACCGAGGAGCTGGAGGGTGTGGTGGTGGTGAGAGCGGAGGAGGACGGTGGAAACCCTCTTGTTTGCGTCGCCGTCGTCGCTGCACGTCCGTGTCGCCATCGCCGTCGCCGTGTCGTTGCTGCACATCCGGCGTCGCTATCGCCGTCCTCGCTACCGCCGTCCTCGCTACACGCTGCCGTCGATCTTGGATCTCGCCGTCGCCGTTGTCTTCTACTGGGTTGGATGGTCTGCTGAGTTGGGTGTCTGAGTTGGATGATTGTTGGATTAAATGGATGAGGTGTCATAACTTGATTGGCTCGGGTTGCACCAGGTGCAGGTAAGTTTTTCTCCTATAGTGAGTGTTGTTATTTTGAATTGTACTTATAGAAATTAGTCATCCTCTATAGCCCAACAGGCCGTGGCTCGATTGATGTCAAATTTCAAAACATCGAAATGAAGTTGCCCCGGACTTTTTCATAATTACAAACTGGAATTAAACATTTTAGAAGAAAAACACATAAATTCTTTTTCTTCATTTTCTATTTGGATATTAAAAGTGATATATATATATATATATATTCAAATTCTCACTATCTAATGAGTTTCCAATACTGTGATTACCTCATTCGATTTAGATATTTAGCACATGTAATAACTTGGATTATTTTGATACTGTGATTGCCTCAGTCAATTTAGAGTGTCAAGCATTTTTTTTTTTTTTTAATTTAAAATTTTATTGTCTTTAAATCATTAAATTTCACTTCGATAGAAATATTGATGATATGAACTAATTTGGTAAAGCTCATATATATTACCAGCAAAAATCCAAATATTAAATGAAGCACTCATCTTTTTTGCACTCTTATTCTTGAATGTTGATCTCTATCTCTCAACTCAAAGTTGAGTGAAGAGGCGGTGGGTTTTGAGATATTTTTCTCTCTCTCTCTGGTTCTCTGGTTCTCTTCTTCTTCTCCACATCTCCGCCTAAGCATCTGTGTTTTTCCGTCGCCGGTTTCTCGCTGTGGTAGCGGGATCCGGCGGCGATGATCTTCTTCTTCCATGTGCTTGGCCTTCCCGGTCAGAAGGGGGTCACCGGAGGCTGCTATGACGGCCCTGTCCGTCGACTGGAGGTCTCTCTCGCGTCACCGGGCGGGACGTTTTGTCCAGGCGACGACGGCAGCTGTTAGATCGGCCGATCCTCTTGGTTCCGGCCAGATCTGGTATGATTCGGCGTGAGTAGTCTCGATCGGTGGTCTTGAAGCGTCCAACCCAGTCCTCTCCGTCGGGACACCGCCAGCAACTTCGGCGTCCTCTTTCACTGATCTTGGTGTTTGGCTTGGTCGGTTTTTGCTTTGCGGTGACGGGCTTCGGAACTGGTGGGGGTTTGATTGGTATGGTGGTTTGGGGTTTCGATCCGGCATCACCGACGTCTCTGCTTGGTCTGCGGCGTCCTGGTGGGTCTTCTCCGACGGCATGGTCTCTCCTCCGGATCGGTTTCAGCTCGTTTGTTGTGATTTCAGTTTGTTTGGTTTTCTGTTTTGGTTGTAATCTCACGTTTGTGTGGGCGTTTTTCTCCCGTTGTGAGACTCTGTTCTGGGCTTGTGCTCAAATAGCTTTATTTGTGGAGTCCCAGTTATGGTTGTAACCTTACCCTGGATCTGGTTTTCCAGGTTTTCAAGTGCCCTTTCCATCCAAAAAAAAAAAAAAATTATTCTTGAATGTTCAATAAATGCTTGAGTGTCACAAAACTCTAAAATATATATAGTCAGTCCAGAAATTCAAGATAACCAAAAATTAAATTAGTGAAAAAATTAGTGAAAATGAGAGCTTTCTAGCTTGCCACGTACATTACAACGTGTAATAATTCATTGGATTATGAGACCTATATAAAGTTGACACGACAAAAGTCCTGAAACTTAATTAATTAAGTAAAATCACCCAACAAACTGCTGATGATGGTCAATTGATCTTGAGACCTATCTAGCGTCAGATTTAAAAAAAAAAAATAAAAATAAAAAATAAAAAAAAATTGTCACTTAATTTGTAGTAATGGTCAATTGATAAGAGGAATTTTTGTTATACATGACAAGCAAGTCTATCTAAAACTGAAAATTATTTGTCTATTAATATTTACTAGCTAGACGATCTGTTTGTTTCACTATGTTTCGTGATGCAGTCAGTGTTCTAGTAAACGTTAGGCGCTAGTCAGGCAGAGACCTGGTGCCTAGCGCCTAGACCGATTAGTCGGCGATTAATCGGAGATTAATCGGAAAACACAATTACAAACAAATTCCAATTAGAACTCCAAAGAAAATTATTTCCAACAAATTCTTTACAAATCCAATCATAAACCAATTCAAATCCCCAATCATAAATATAGTATAAAATATAAAGTATAAATATGTCACTTATGACTTATGAGTGTTATATATATATATATAATAAATCTAAAGAGGTTTTGTTTTCACGCAATACAATAATTAACAAAAATATTAAAATAATTAGAAAGTGCTTTTTTTATATTTCTGACCACAAACAACATAATAGAAAAAAAACTACTTAAACTGGAAATGGATAAGTTGTAGAGTTGGCCCAAAATCCCAATGTTGCTTCAGGTCTAATGAGCCCAATGACTGCTCCTTAACGCACCGTATCAATGCTCCTATAAAACCATTGTTTCCTCTTTTGTCTGATCCATATCTGAAAGGTTCCCAAATCCTCTTCTTCAAAATCCCTAAATACCATCTTCGAATCCTTAACCAATTTCCCCAAAATCTCTTCAATCAACCTTTACTCCACCAAATTAAATCTTTTATTGTTCTTCTTCCTGACAAGATTGGTTAATGCTTTTGTCTCTTAGTCTTTCCTGGCTGTTTTTCTGATTGGCGTTTTGCTTTGGTTTTTTGTTGTTCTGTCTTTCTGGGGGTTTTTTGCTCTCTGCTCTGTTTTTCTGTGCTTCTCTCCATTTGTGTTTCCTCTTGTTGTTTCTTGGTGGCTTTGCTGGCCCTTAATAAAGGTTTATTGTTAAACAAAAACAATCGAAAGAAGAAAACGCAACCCAAGATCGAGAAGAGAACAAATGAACAATTAGTCGCTGATTAGCCGCCTGGCCGATTAGTCGCCGCCGTGAACGATTAGTCGGAGACCGCGGAATGTGGCCGATTTTGGCCTTTTCGCCTTAGTAGCCAGCCGACTAGCTGAATTGGAGCGATTAATCGGCCGCCTAGGCCGATTTCTAGAACACTGGATGTAGTAGACTTTAAATTTCAAAGCTATAAAGAGTGTAATGTATTCTATTGCATATTATCATGGTTATGTGATATTAATAATCAATCAAATGAATATTATTATAATTTAGTAGTCAAGTGAATTGTATTGAACCCACGCTCCGAATATTTTACTTGATTTATATATAGATTAGTAATCTCCACACTAATGTGATTGATAGTAAGTGTTAGGAATTTGAACCGATGATCACGGAAACGACATGTCTAATATTCACCATAACTCATAGCAATTAATGTCAATAGCAGAAAAATAAGATGAGAGAAAAATAAACAATCACACAACACAAGATATACATGGAAAACCCTGAATCAAGGGAAAAAAAAACCATGGGCCGTTAGGACGACAGAGAAAGTTCCACTATATGATAAATTGTTACAACCATACACTCCAAGATTCTCTCTCACACCTCAACCCCAAACCATAGAGCCTTACTAAATCCCCAAGCTCACAACCGAGCTTTACATCATAACTCTCAGCTCACAACTCTCACAAGATTCTCACCAAGAACCCCCTAATATCCTCTAGGTCTCCTCTGAATATCACTCACGGATCTCATACTTAATCCACTAATATTCCCTTGGATCCCTCCCCAGATATTACCATGGGTCTCTCACCCTCGGATCTCACCACTCTCTAATGTTATAGGTGTTTATTAACTCCACATAAAATAACCTAATTACAAGGTCTATTATACTAGTTACAGGGAGTTTAAACTTACAAGGAAATCCATCTCCTACACGTACACAACTTACTTGTTTCACATAAATACTATTTCTTTTTTATGATAAGTTTCTTGCAAAGAGAAATCATTTTTCTTTAAACACAAAAACTTCCAAAAGAATTACTTTTCTTTTCCGCTGAAGATTTCCAGAACCACGCACGCTTATGATTGACTACGATTTTAGTCACGGTTGTGCACCCACTTCCTAAACTATTGCAAGTCACCTGAAATTACATCGTTCAGAAAACTGCGATCTATATGTTAAAACGAACTACTTCTTCAGTTCTTCTTGGTCTTCAAACCTCCCTTAAGCCTTAAACACTATCTCCAACTTTCAAACATTTTTCCACGTTTTTAGGAAGTTCAATATCAATTGAGTCTCGTTTGGTTTACATTGAGTTCGCTTGAGAATACGAGCCAAAACTTAATTGTAAGAATCTCTGTAATTATGGGGTTGATTAACCTAGCTTGATCATGGTTCAGAATAACTTCAAATTATGTATAAGCATTGAAAACTTCGATAATGGTTCACATTATGTTGAAGTTTTACTTCAACGGTCAACACCACCCCTTCAATTTGCTGACTTTTGGCCCTTCCAAATAAATTATTAAGTTTCAAATTTTATAATTGTCCATTGGTATAATATATGGAGCAAAATTAAATTAATTTGAGCACAAAATTCGACAAGATTGTTTTAATCATATAAAAATGGTGAGCTGCTGGCTGTTGACCTGTAGCCATCCAAAAAATATATTATTTGCAATATTTTATTAGGTTAGATTAAATCAATTTAAAAATGTGTTTTAAATTTGTGATTTTAATATTCATTTCCTCTTAATTCAATCCTTAGGTTTGAACCAAATAAATGGGTCGATGATGAAGTTTTAAATCAAATTTTAAAATTCCCTTCAAAAAAAAAAAATCAAATTTTAAAATAGATTTAACAAGCCAGAGTAGATGATATGATGTAGGCACTAGGCAGTAGGTACAAATTACTATCATATATAACATGGAATTATTAAATCAATTGATAATGGTTATATTTATTAAAAACAATAATAAAAGAATATTAGTAATATATTTTATCGAAAAAATCAAGATCTCCATTAAAAAAAAAAGGGTTAATTACAATAACATGCTTTGACGTCTTGCATAGAATTTTACTTTAGTGGAATTGTTGGTCCTCCTCTTGCTTATGTGTATATATATATACATACAGGGACGGAACTAGAAGTTTGATGTTGGGGGGGCCATAGTGTATCTAACGAATTTTCTACGGTATGCATATAGTTAGTTCTGACTTATCTGAGGCCCAGGGGCCAAAAATGTAAAAAATAGGCCCCATGTGCAGCTGACGGAGTGTAGAGCGGCCAGTGTTCTAGTAATTGGAAAAATTAGCCGATTAATCATCAGAAAAACGGTCATTTTTGGCTGCCATTTGCAGGCCAAGACCAACATGTCCGATGTCGATAACCTGTCCCGAAGCTTAGAGATGAGAAGAAGGAAGTAGATCTGGTCTTGCTGGAACTCATCGCCGAAACCTAGAGTAAAAATGAATGAAGAAGTTGAAGAAAGATGGAGAGGGAGAGTGTTTGTGCGTTTCAATAACCAGATCTAATAAAGAAGATGAAGAGAGAAACAAAATAAAGATAAACGAAGAAGATGAAGAGAGATAGCAAGAGAGTATGTGTTTCAATGTTTGTGCGTTGAAAAGAAATGTGAAATTGTAGGGTGTAGAAAAACTGAGAAACAGAAGTGACACAAATAATAAGACTAGAGAAAAAAAAATGAAAATAAAAAGTCACATATGGTCATGTGAGGTTCGATCTAATGATAGTGTTGAGATGTTTGTGTTTTTAAATAATAAACAAATATCTAGATTTTTTTTTTCCTTAATCAAAATGATTCTATTATGTTTTGAATAAACGAATAACAATCAAAGAATATATGAATCATAAATAATAAAATGTGAGAGAGTGAAGAATGAATATAGAGAGATGAGGGAGAGCTTTGTTTTGTATTGATATTCTAAAAGATCCAAAAAAATTATAAATGAACTCAAACACACATAGGGATGGCAATGGGTTGAGTTCGGGGGGGTTTTGTAAAATCCAAACCCGCACCCACGAAATTTTCATCACCCACGCCCACCCGTGAACCCGTGAAAATAAACGGGTTCGGGTTTGGGTTTCACTCGCGGGTTTTATGCGGGTTAGCGGGTTCGCGGGTTCGCGGGTCACACCCACCAACCCGCAAAATATATTAATTTATAAATATTGAATATTTAATTATATTTTTATATATACAATACATAACTCCTCTTTATTTATAATATATTATGGAGAATTACAAATACAATAATATAAAGCACTACCAAGAAAAACTCCAAATGAATCTCCAAAGACAAAACAAATAAATAAGCATGATGTTTCATAAGAGTAAAACCAACAAGTGTAACCTATCATTAGCTATATATAAATGAGAGTTGAGAATTTTAATTCTCAAACTTAAAATGAGTGGAGTTTTTATATTTTATTCTCTATATGGTTAAAAATGTTTAATTGGAGTTTAAATTTATAATATTTTAAATAATAAATACTATATAATTTTTATTTATATGAGTTTGCGGGTTCACCCGCGGGTTCGTTTTCCCAACCCACACCCGCACCCGAACCCATTGGGTTTTTATTTATACGGGTTCGTGGGTTCGCGGGTCATAAATTCACCACCCAAACCTGACCCTACAGGGTCGGGTTCGGGCGGGTGCCCGCGGGTGCGGGTCAAATTGTCATCCCTAATTACACACATATATATACAATAAAGAGGAGGGAGCTTATTGTAATTTATGTTGTTCAATTATTGTTTTGCTGCTCCACGGCCCCACTTGCATTTGCTCTTTCAATGAGAAAGCCACACCCCACATTTTATAACATGTGTCCTACTAATGGGTAATTAACAAATGATGATAAATGGTACACGGTGGAAACTGGAAAGCCACATTTAATTATAACATATTCCAAACTAACACATAATTTTTTTTTCAAAACTTTGGTGGGGCCATGGCCCCTGCTAGCCTCCACAATGTTCCGTCCCTATATATATATATATATGAATGTTATATATCTACTCTGTACAAGCAACAAACATATTTCAACTAAAATCCCCACAACAATGTCTTCTTTCTCTTCTTCTTCTTCACCATCCTCGGATCTTCCGGTGAAGCCAATCCCCGGCAACTATGGCCTCCCCTTCTTTGGGGCCTTTAAAGACCGCCTAGACTACTTCTACAACCAAGGTCAGGACGAGTTCTTCCACTGCCGAATCGCCAAACACAACTCCACTGTCTTCAAAACCAACATGCCTCCAGGCCCATTCATGGCCTCAAACTCTAGAGTCATTGCTGTTCTCGATGCCGTCTCCTTCCCCGTCCTTTTTGACACCTCCAAGGTTGAGAAACGCAACGTCCTCGCGGGACTTTCTTCCCCTCTATCAAATACACCGGCGGCCATCGCGTCTGCGCCTACCTCGACCCTTTCGAGCCCAACCACACCGCCCTCAAATCATACTTCTTGTCAGTCCTCACCAAAAAACACGACAACTTCGTACCTCTCTTCAGAACTTGCTTGTCGGAGCTCTTCATCAACATAGAAGACGAAATGGCCAACAAGAGAGAAGCTCCTTTCAATACCCTCAGCGACCAAATGTCTTTCAACTTCTTCTTTAGCTTGTTTTGCGACAAAAAACCAGTTGACTCGACTATCAGTCCCAAAATGTTTGATAAGTGGTTGTTTTTCCAACTTGCACCATTGATGACTCTAGGGTTGCCCAAGTTCGTAAATTTTCTCGAAGATTTTGTGTTGCATACATTTCCATTACCATCTTTCCTCGTAAAATCCGATTATAACAAGCTCTACGAAGCATTTTACACCTTTTCGGGTTCGGTTCTAGACGAAGCAGAGAGGTTTGGGATCAATAGAGAAGAAGCTTGTCATAACTTGGTTTTTTTGGCTGGTTTCAACGCTTATGGTGGTTCAAAAACTCTGTTTCCGGCTCTGATCAAGTGGGTTGGACTCGCAGGAGAAAAGCTACACCGCCAGTTAGCTAATGAAATCAGGACCGTTGTTAAAGCTGAAGGTGGGGTTACATTATTAGCGTTGGATCAAATGGTGTTGACCAAATCAGTGGTCTACGAAGCGTTGAGGATTGAGCCTCCGGTACCATTCCAATATGGTAAGGCCAAGGTTGATATGGTGGTCCAAAGCCATGATGCGGCTTTTGAGATCAAGAAAGGTGATATGATCTTTGGATATCAGCCGTTTGCTACGAAGGATCCTAGGGTTTTCGATAACCCGGAGGAGTTTGTGGGCCAGAGGTTTGTAGGGGATCAGGGAAAGAAGCTGTTGAAGTATGTTTATTGGTCAAACGGGAGGGAGATGGATGATCCAACGGTTGAGAACAAGCAGTGCCCGGGAAAGAATCTGGTGGTGGTGCTTTCTAGGGTTATGTTGGTGGAGTTCTTTCTACGGTACGATACGTTCACAGTTGAGGCCGGCAAGTTACCGTTGGGTTCATCGGTGACGTTCAAGTCATTGACCAAGGCCACAAGCACTTGATCATACCATATAATCATCATCATAGTCGATGTTGAATACATTGTATGTAGAAAATGTGATTCTTTTCTTACATATATAGGTGTGGATGTGCGATTGATTATTTATTTTCAGTTTTTTTTTTCTTAAAAAAAAAAAAAAAAAAAAAAAACTATTACGTATCCTTTGCAGAAAGAATCAGAATCCAAACTCATAATCTCATCGATGTGTACGTGAGAATTTGCATGATGTCAGCTTCAGTGATTAGTAGTGTTTGATTTGCATATATTTGTTCATGAATCATGTGTTATGACTTCTAAGTAAAATTCTTCCTACCTACCGAATTCTGTATATCAATTTGAATATTATAATAAACTGAAGTGACAATTAGTTTCACGTTATTATTGAGTACCATGATCTATTATTCCATCGTAATTTTATGTGGACCAATTCCACATTTATTGTTCATGCTTTTTTTTTTTTTTTTTTTTTTGAGAAGACACTTATGGTTAATAATGCCGTCACGCAAGTAAAATAAATCCAAATGGAATACAATACGATAAGATGAGGTTTACCAAACGGGATATCCCTCATAGCAAGCAACATCATTGTTTACCAATCGGGATATCCCTCATAGCAAGCAACATCATTGAATTTATGGGTCATTAACAGTAATAGTTTGAAAAAAATACTACATTTTGAAAACTCATAATTTATCAATCAATGCTTTTTGCTACAATTATATGGGTCATTAATCATGAGAATGAACTATTTTAATTTCGATTTTTTTTTAAATTATCAAACTTTTAATTTTTGTTACTTTAGATTAAAATTCCATTTTCCATTTTTTTTTTATTATCAAACTTTTAATTTTTTTGGACTTTAGATTAAAATTCAATTACTAGTATCCACTTTGTAACTATATATATCGAACATATTGTGGCCAGAAAACCGACACAGTAGTGATCAACATGTCAAAATACAAATATCCTGAGATAACTAAATAAATATCGATATTTTGATCGAACCATCCTCAATATTTTGAGAATATTGACAATATATTCACCAAAATTTCTAAAATTTTGGACCCCAGGTATTTCTTTGAGGATGACTGTTAATCATCCACAACATTTTTTTTTTCTTTTTTGCATTAATGAATTCAAAAATTTACGATAAAAAATGAAGAACAAGCACTAAATCAAAATTTTTCTTCCATTTCAACCAAAATCATAACAAATTAGATGTTTTAGCTTGCATGAGAATTGAGATGATGTATACAATGGAAACTAATCAACCATTCCTTTCGCTCTTTCAATTCAACTGATATTCGTTCTCTTAACTTTTTAGATGAAGGCCTTTCGGAACTCAAACCAGGTGAACACCAGAAAAACCGTGCATTTATGTCATTCTTAACAAGTAGTTGACGTGAGATGATCCTAAAAGATAGACATATCTGGAGGTGGTCCGTACACAGTCTGCCACGAAAATGGGATGACCCATTTCTCACCTTCACCACCTGAAAGGTAATCAGTCACAGTTATACGTAAGTAAGATTGTTTTACCTCAAGCCGTCAACTATCTCGACAAAGTCATCAGCTTTCTAGCAAATTGTAATTACAATTTAGAAAACACTACTTGATATTCTATGTAGATTAAATTAGAATAATCGATGTCAAACTATAAACAGGAAATGCATGATAATTTGAACTTCAAGCTACCCAATTTCAGTCCTGTAAATCAGAATTTAGAAATCGCTCAACTGAGAACTATGCCAAACATATACACGACCAAATGAAGCATGTTTTGGAGAATATCTTATCGATGATTTACTTCAAATCATTTGCAAGTGCAATTCATAATATATACTCCACGTTTTTAAATAAAGCTATGTATGAAGAATGTCATGATGATAATGATGACGACGAAACTAATTGTGGAAGTTTCAAATTACGTAAATGAGTGACAGGTGAAGGGGAATAGGTTATATAGGTGAATATCCTACTTGATAAATAAACTCACCTTGAAAATTATCAGGTTTCAGCTTCAAAATTTTGGAGGCTGCCTCAGCCAATTGGAAAGCATCAGCTATATTATCCCCTTCCGAGCAGTAACATAATAAGCATGTAACCTTCAAACCTCTTGCCTGATTCAATATACCAAGAATCTCTTTGTTAAGTCAGATTTACTTCAGTCTATATAACTAACCATAATCTACCAGATTAGACATAAACATTCATAATCCCTTCCTGCAGTTTTGCACAAAATACAATTTTGGAGTGCTTAGAGTTATAAACTGATGTTAGACTTGTTTTGAACATTCATCATTTTCATTTTCGTTTATTTTTAGTTTACTGTTATTTCTTGTGGCTTATCCAGTACAATCCCTTTCCATAAGGGTGGTTCTCCTTTGTGATCTTTTTGTACTTCTTACCGATCCAAAACGAAAAAGAAATGGCATGGGACCTGTGTGTTGTTCCAACAAATGTTCCATAATTTCACCATTACATAGAAGTGTGATATGTATTATAGACTTATAGTAAACAGTAGCAGTGCTATTGCCTGGCTATTGGTAAGTCCGACTAATTTGATATTTTGATGCAACAGAAATCTCCTTAAACTTTTACATATCCTAGATCCACAAGATGTTCAAGAGAGATAAATAAATAAAAACAAAAATAGAGAAGTAAAAATATAAAATCAAGCTAAATCTGCAAGAAGTTAACCATATGAAGCTTGAAAGTAATGAATGGTATGTATAATATGCTTGTTATAAATTTATAATTTGAAATTTTTACCTTGAAACATGAAAATAATGCAGCAAATGGCAAACTAGGGTAATAATCTTCATCTTCCAGTTCATCTTCAAAAAGCGAGCTGCTGTCCTGCATAGCATTTCCTTCTGCTGAAGTGGTAAGATATTTCCAACCTCTCTGCTCTGGGTTGTATTCTTGCAGTCTTTTCCATCCAAGTTGTTCACAGTAGTCATCTGTCCCATCAGCTTTGGTGCTAGATAGGTAATATATCTGTAAACCACTGAAATGACCACAAAATGATCGACCAATATCAGTAAAGATAGTGTATCCCTCCGATTGTTGAGGAGCTCCTAAACAAGAGAATGTGTAATCAACTTATGAGACTTAATGTACTCTTTGAGAAAACTACGAAGTTTGATTTTTGAAAAAGTTTCAATATTCATGATATCCATACATTTCCTATTTTCCTTAAGTGCAGAGTTTATGGGAAATGTCCATTCAGAATGATCTGTTGTGTAACTAAAACTTCAACTGAATGAGAAAATCTTATAGCGACCCAAGTCTGCTGTTTATATATATTTTGATAATAAATTTTTATATGACAGATTCTGATTGGATGGGAACACGAATGACATGTTACATTGATCATATTGAAGACTTTACCCAACTAAATAAAAGTGGTTTCTGTTTGTCATCCAAGGTCCTAAGCACTAATCCAAAAACTAATCCTAATAATAGCAATTTCAAAATTGAGAATCAGCTGACTAGGCATCTTGGAATGCTTTTTCCAGAAAATTAAGGCAAATTTAATTAATATCTAAAACAAATTACTGTACAAAATCTGTATACCTGGACATATCAATTTTTTGCCACCTCCCAAAGTCTAAGCTAGAAAGGACAACAACGTGCTTCTTTCCGTTAGTGGCAGCAAATTCCGCCAAGTTCTTAGCGTATTCAATCATCATCCCCTGTTAAATGACCACACAAATATTCAGATAATTGCATGCAAGGTCCAATTTACTAGCATTCATACATAAAATATAAATATATAAAACAACAAGAATAAATTTATCTCAAAAAAAAAAAAAAAAAAAAAAAAACTAGAAAATAGTATAATGAAAACAAGAGGTTTGTGTATCAATTGTCCATTTAAACATTTAAAATTACACAATCATTTCCAGTCGACTTAATCTAAAAACCTCTTTGCTCATAATTCTAATCGCAGCATTTTCTCAAAAAACAAATAGCCCAATCTTATTATATTAAATTACAATTCCAATAGTTTCACCAAAGTATAACTTGGAAGTTGGAACCATATACTTTTCAAAAATCATAACTTTGATACTCAATGGTCAACAGAATTCATAAATTAAATCCTGAATATATACACAATCCTAACTTGAGCTCCGCATAAAGCAAAAACATTGCTAACCGTTGCATACATTATGTCATAAAACAATAACTTTGAAACATATTCATCTCAAAAATCGTACCCTTGAAACAGAATCCTCACGCGAGCTACTGTAAAGCAAGAACATTGCTAATCATTACACACATGAAAGCCATTTACTTGAAGTTACAATTCCAGTTATGTCATCAAAAAATAATTTGGAAGCATATTCGTCTCAAAGAATCAAAGATCGTAAATTCAATACTTAAATAGAATTTGTATCCAAATCCCGAATGTATACAAAATCTTCACAACATTGCTGGTCATTAAAATGCATCAAAGTCATTTACTTGAAATTCATAAACAATACAAACCAAAAAAATCACAAAGTTTCAAAACTTATTAGAATACAAAAATCTTAAATACTATGAAAGCAATACCTTGACAACCGGAGATCTTTGTTGAACTAGAGTCATTCCACTAGAAGACGACTCATAAGCTGCAAATTCATGAACACGAATGATACATAAAAACAAGCAAGCAAGCACAGACACGTTTAATTTGAAAATTTTCACAACAATCGAAACCTAAAGCGAACCTTGAAGAGGAAGAGCGAGGTCGCCGCCAGGAATCGGACAGTAAGCGTCGTTACCGACGCAGGGAAGCACAAATGGATCGTCCAAGTATCCGACTGTTTCGGCTCTCGTCGACGAAACCAGTAGGTCCACCGCCAGCTGGCCGACATTTCCGATCGACAACGCCGGCTGCGATTCAAATTCGTAAAATTTATTAAAAAATGAAAAGGAAAATGAAATTAAAAAAAAAAAATTGTAATTGAACGAACCAGAACTAGATTTTGGGATTCTTTGTTGAGGTGTTTGTTTTCTTCGAGAACGAATTCCATTTTAAAAGGAAAAAACAAAATAATGAGAGAATACGAAGCTCTGAGTAGCTCAAGGTCACTGAACCTGTTAACAATTTAGTTTTCTTTATCAACTTGAAAACAAGACAGCATTTATGGGCTTCTATTGAAAATCATGATGGGCCCAATCAGGCCCAATTAGGCTCAATCTGTCTAGAGCAATTATAGGATTGGTTGGTTTGGGCTTTTAATTACCCAAAAGGACAAAATAACCAAGAAAAATTGGAAATATGTATATATATAATAATTCTCTAATCTATTTTTCTTCGGGACCTATAATCCGAGTAATTTGATGTTTAATGGATTATCACACGTGATAATCTTTAGGTCATGAAGAAAAATTTGACGTCTGATCTTGACTAGAGAAGGACCATATATATATATGGATTTCACAATGTTCCTGTAATAACACTACAAGAAATTCAGTCTTTCCAGACAAACCAATTTTGTAGGGAAAGGTCAAAATTCGTCTGGAAAGGCCTTATGAGACGAAAAAATTTCGTCGGCAGCTTCGTCGGGACATCATGGTAGGGCAAGGTTTTAGCCGACGAAATTTTGAGTTTCGTCGGCTAAAACATCTTCTTTGGAACTTTAAAAATTAATCCGACGTCTAGCCACCACACTGTCAACCGCCGTCGGCCCAACCGACCATTTACCGCCGTCCGGCCTCCCCACCGTCGACCACCGCCCATCGCGACCACCACCGGCCGATCCTTGATAATATTTCCAATTAATTGTCGTTATGAGGAATCGAACTTGGAACCTCATATCAAAGTGGTAAGCCTTTACCGTTGGACTACAACACTTTATCTGTTATCATTTGCATTATAGTTATATATAACCTATATGAGTTGTCATAAATTTAAGAAAAAAAAAACTTGTTAGATAAATTTAAATTTATTCAACTAATCAAAAATCTAATTTGAATGACAAACATATATTGAAAAATCTATTTTTTTTTTTTGGGAGGGGAGGTATCTCCATCCCCAACCCCAATTCCCAATTTTCTCCGTTTTTCCCCATTTTTCCCCGTTTCTCCGTTCCCTCCATTCCCCCATTTCCCCATTTGACTGAAAATTATAAATTAACAATAAAATAAAAAAAATCATTCCATATATTAATATATATATATAATTATATAACATATTAATATAATTATTTATATATAATTATATTTATATATGTTTTAGCGAAAATGGGGAAATGAGGATGGGGGGAGTCCCCCATCCCCATCCCCATTTCAATATAGTTTATATTTTATTTAATCAAAGTTTTATGTATCGGGTGTCCACTACTGATTAGTTTGGTGGTGGTGGATTTATCCAAAAAAATTAATTTTAATTAATTAACTTTTAATATTTTTTAGCATATATATTTTTTAATTAATTAATTAATTTATATATATATATATTTTTAATTTTAATTAACTTTTTCCCTTCAAATACAATGTTTGTTAGGAAAAAAATTCGTTAACTTTTCCCTACGAATTTTGAGTTTTGTGGGGAAAGGCTACCTTTCCCGACGAAACTCGTTTGTGGGGAAAAGTTAAGAAAAATTTTGTACCCTTTCCAGACGAATTTTGAGTTTTGTGGGGAAAGGTTACATTTCCCGACGAAACTTGTTTGTGGGGAAAGGTTGGGAAATTTTTTTTACCCTTTCCTGACGAATTTTGAGTTTTGTGGGGAAAGGTTACCATTCCCGACGAAACTCGTTTGTGGGGAAAGGTTGGAAATTTTTTTTACTCTTTCCCGACGAATTTTGAGTTTTGTAGGGAAATGTTACCTTTCCCGAAGAAACTCACTTGTTGGGAAAGGTTGAGAAAAAATTTATACCTTTTCCCGACGAATTTTGAGTTTTGTGGGGAAAGGTTTCCTTTCCCAACTTCCCAGCGAAACATTATCTTTCCAGAAAAAACTCATTTCGTCGGGAAAGGTAACCTTTCTAGACAAATATTGCTTTGTCTCCTAAAATTTTGTTTGGAAAGACTAAATTTCTTGTAGTGTAATGACATAACATTATGGAATATATTACACAATGTTGTGCAATCAATCTCATACGAATATTTTTTTTACGGGATTCAAGTACCAGATAAGGATTATATATATATATATATTTAGAGAGAGAGAGAAAGAGAGAATTATGTCACCTTATAAATAAATCCCAACTTTACATCTACTTGGGTACCTGACCTCAATCCGATCAAAATTGAATTGTTAAATTTGTCCCCAAACTTATCTCTTTTTTTTTTTTTTTTTTGTTGACAATATCTATTAATCCGGGGTCAGGTTTTTTTTTTTTTTTTGAAAGCTTTCGTCATTAGTAGGATTCGAGGCGTTAACCTGGAAGTCATTTATCTAAGCCTCAAACTCGTCTATCTACCAGCTGAGGTACGCCCATGTTGGCTCCCCAAACTTATCCTTGATGTATGTCAATTGATTATGATTTCTTCGATTTCACATTGGCTACCTTTCACGATTTTAGTTGTTTTTATAGGTTGAACTTATATTTTCAATTTGGCATTATATAGAGTTTGACTTTCAATCTTTCAAGCAAGTCGCGCGAGAAAAAAGTTAGTAGCCAAAACAAGTTTTGCTTGAATTATTAGTAGGATGATATATATAGAGAGAGGAGGTGAGATAAGATTGAGTCGTAGTTATTGGTAGGTTTGTAGACTTAAATATGGTGGTAGGTTTTAATAAGAATTAAATCGTTTGATTCTCACGTTTTTTCATTAAATAGTAAAGTGTGGTCGTGTAGAAATCAAATTCATCCTCTATAGTGAGTGTTGTTATTTTGAACCGTACTTATAGAAATTAATCATCCTCTATAGCTCAACAAACCGTGGCTCGATTGATGTCAAATTTCAAAATATAGAAATGAAGTTACCCCGGACATTTTCATAATTACAAAATGGAATTAAACATTTTAGAAGAAAAACACATGAATTCTTTTTCTTCATTTTCTATTTGGATATTAAAAGTGATATATATATATATATTCAAATTCTCATTATCTATTGAGTTTCCATTACTGTGATTACCTCATTCGATTTAGATATTTAGCACAAGTAATAACTTGAAGGATTTTGATACTGCTGTGATTGCCTCAGTCAATTTAGAATGTTAACCTTTTTTTTTTTTTTAATTTAAAATTTTGTTGTCTCTACCCTTTAAATCATTAAATTTCAATTCGATAGAAATATGGATGAACTAATTTGGTAAACCTCATAATATTACCAGCAAAAATCCAAATATTAAATGAAGAACTCATCATTTTTGTGCTCTTATGCTTGAATGTTCAATAAATGCATGAGTGTCCTAAAGTCAAAACCCTAAAATATTTCATGTCTGGTCATAAAATCCAGAAATTCGAGATAACCAAAAATGAAATTAGTGAAAATGAGAGCTTTCTAGCTTGCCACGTACATTACAACATGTAATAATTCTGGATTATGAGACCTATATAAAGTTGACACGACAAAAATCCTGGAACTTAATTAATCAAGTAAAATCATCCAACAAACTGCTGATGATTATCAGATTAATACAGAACTGCTTTATAGATATTTCAAATTTGGGTAATCCTAGCTATAACACCTCTTCTAGAGAAGGCCATGAGAACCAAAGGCATTGAAATCCACTAGTTCAAGGTGGTGTGCATGGCAGGTGGATTCGAATCAAGTATGTGTAAGAATTTTTTTTACAATACCCTAACGGCTGAACATGTGAAGAAGTGAATAACTCAGATGATGAAACCCAAAGTTATCGAATCCTTGACTGTTTGGAAAAAAAAAAATCTGGGATAATAAGATAAGAAATTATATATCCGCTTAATTATTGGATATCAGAAATCTGTGTTTTCATGAAATGGGATTTGATGGGGGAGCATACAGAGCCATATCTTGATAGTGTTACCTATTCATCCTTGTCTCTACTGGCACATGTTTTAGAAGCACTTAGTGAAAAAGCCAATTAAGTGTCCAGCACTAACAATGTCCTAGCTAGCTAGAATCCCACTTATTGTGTCTGTGGTCCATATATGTTCATTGGTTGAGCATGACTCTGGTCTGTCGACCCATTTGTGCAGCTCCTTTAGAGTTTGCATGCAGCTCCTTTAAATCTTTCTGATGATGACGATAACAATCTTTCTTTCTTTTTTGGTCAATAATTAATGGAAGAACCCAATCAGGGCACCGACAGCTCTTTTTTATTTTTTGCATGTGTTACATAGTGTTTGGAGCAGTGTTACAATAAGCTGCTTGTAGTGTATATTGTTGACATGTATGTGCATGATTGATTAGGGATGGGAAACTGAGTCACTTGGTAGAAAAATCGATAGGATAAACTAGCTATTTAATTGTCTGTTTCATGTGTCTTGTACGTACCAATAAGACAAGCCTACGTCATCTCTTAGTTCAAATGGTGGGCAACTTCCTTCCATGTTAGCGTTTGAATCTCTTGATTAAGTGTTTTTTTTCATGTGTGGGGAGTTTTTTTTCTGTTCCTGTTGTGGGAGTAGCTGAGTAATAAACATCTGGACCATACATGCAGTATTGTTTGATCTCAACAGTTTCAACGGGCTTCTAATCCGTTCGGAATATGAAAAAGAAATATGAGATATGAGGTTACAAATTATAATTCTTTCACTAAAATGAGGTTACAGATTATAATTCGTTCAGAGTTTCTAAAACAACATCATTGGCAGACTTTTGGTTCTACTCTTTGAATATTCATGATTCATCATGTAAATTCAATTGAAACTAATTAAAGAAAATGTCTCTACTGCCTTTTTCCCTTCGCAGAAAGCTGCTAGGATGATGATAAGGAAGAAAATCCATGCTTGCCAATTAATATCACATATTTCAAATCATTAATAATCTGCTGCTGCTCCTCGGACCAATTCTCATCCATAATATGTAATCATGAAAATTATAATAATAAGTACAAAGTAAAGATCTTCTTTGTTCAGCAGCTTGGAACTTGTTTTGTTAAAATCAAATGAGTACTAAATAGGATAGTTCTCCTATCATATCATCCTGAAATTATAATTTCAAGACGACCAACTATAGCTATATATTTTAATAAATTCAAATGTTTGTTAAAAAAAAAATCAGTCGAATTATCATATATATATATATATATATATCAGTGTGCACTGACATAACTACATCAATCCAATATATGTGGACCACTGATTATGGAGTGCATACATTTTAAGTCAAAGTATATAAATTTAATAGTCTACATCCAACACACCGACAAAATTATATCTTTACGCACTGATTTGAACATTTTTATATACATATAATAAAAAAATTGATCCATTAATTCAACATTTTCTCCATAACCAGACACCTGCCCTAATCCTTTTATCACTTAAACTAATCTTTAACGTAACCTGTTTGATGATTAGCAGACAGGATTAATTTAGTGAATGAGAGGCTGCCCCACCCAATGTCGCACTTACACCTTCAATTCTTCGACACCTTCGATTTCACTGAGATTTCACTCAAGAGACGTTGCTATTTAATATTTATACAAATCTAGTAATGTTAATGAGTCGGTTCATATCTAATGTTTCAAAGAATTAATTAAAAAAAATTTTTGAATAAGAATGCAATCTTACGTCAATACATAATAAATCAACATTAAAAGGTTTTCAGCTTTGTGGTGTAGTTTGGTGATTAGGAGACAAACCCTGAAGTAAACCGAGAAGTTTCAAACTTTCAATCCAGAAAATTAAATTTTTTTTTAAAAAAAATACTGTTGACTTCAATGGTATTACAAACAATATTTTTAAATGTTAAAAAAATAATTAATAATAATATATATTAAGGATCCAGAAGATGAGTTTAGCCTTTAAAATATAATTATAGCTTTAATCAGTCTTTCTATTATCACTTCGAACTAACAATAAATATATTAGGACGAAGAACGTGGACCACAGATTATGGAGAAGTTTTAACAAGTGCATACACTTTGAGTCAAAGTATATAAATTTAGAGGTCCATATTTCATAAACTAATATATTTATTGTCAATTCGAACAGATAATAGAAAATCTATAGTTTTAATTATATAAATAAAGATAAGATACTTTGGGCCACTCTATGGTTACACGTGTACAATCATATGTCTATATCTTAGATATGGGGATTGGGGACACACGTATCAGTTGTTGTGATGATAGCTTCGTGATGAGGATGATTTTATTTGATTGACTTTGTAAGTGTAGGTCCCACGTTAGGTATATGAGGAATTGAGGATTTTGATCAAGTAATCATTTTTATGTTGCCACCTAATTCCATTTGCTTTTTTAGGTTTTCGGTTCCAAGTTTCCAACCACATAAAAGGTCTTTTATTAACTATGAAAGTAAGGGGCTGTTTGTTTTTTTCTCAATAAGACTTATTACCTCTTATATCTTAAATTAAGATAAATCAGTTTTTTTGTTTTTTCAGCTTATATCTTATTTTAAGATATATATGTCTTTTAGAAAAAGTAAAAATTTTTGACTTTTATCTTATTCAAAAAGTGATACAGTAGAGTTTTTTAATAAATTTCCACAAATGTCTTATAACAATTCATACATTTATGATTTTATCCGCACATAATAAAATACTAAAAATCAATTTTCCAAAAATTCCCAATTTTGAAGAAACCCTAACACAACCTAATCAATTTTATATTTGTAATAAGTCATCTAAAATGAAAAAAACAAATATATCATAATATCTTAATTTATAAGACTTATCCATATATCTAATAAATTAAGGTCTTATAAGACTTTAGACAAAAAAACAAACAGTCCCTAAGTGAATATTAACCACACAAAAGAAAATTAAAAATAAACTATTATTGTTGATAAAAAGTTTTTTAAAAATATCTTTTATTGGCTATGAAAGTAAGTATTATATACACAGATTTTCTATTATCAATTCGTCTTTACAATAAATATATCAGGACGAAGAATGTGGATTACTAGATTTATATACTTTGACTTAAAGCATTTGTTAAAACTTCTCCATAATTTATGGTCCACATTTTTCGTCATGATATATTTATTGTCGGGACGAATTGACGACTATATAAATATATATATATATATTAAAGTGAGTATATATATTGTACTCTTTAAACAAAATTACTTAAATAGATTGTATGAAAATAATGATGAGAGTGAGGTTATAATTTGGAAAATAAGACACGAATTGAAAAACATGACATTTTATTGAATGATACAAATTTAATTGAATTTCTCTATGTTAAATTGATTGACTAAACTAAATCAATTATCTCTAAAAAGAGAAACATGTGAATTCAACGTATCTATCATATATCTTTTTCATTCAAATTTTGATAGATATCTTTTTCATTCAAATCTTGTTATACTTATTAATTGCTAATCACATTTACTCTCTTCCAACATAAGGTGATTATAATAGATTTATAGTGTATTAGATCCACCGTTGTTGCATCACCTTATCGAAAATCATTTGAAATCTAATCATCAATGTAAACAAAAATAAAATTAAGAAAACCCAAGTTGACAAAGTTTCTTAAATGTGTGTGCATGCACTCCCCCCTTGTTACCATTCTCACCATTAAATGTCTATTAAATCAATAACATGTACACATATTGTATTAAATTATTCTTGTTTTCTAAGAAGAAAAAAAAAAGTATTTATATGTAGAAATACGTACCGTAGAAAGCTACCATACAAAGAAAGTTGAATAAATACATATGTTGCATATTTTCCTTACCTACCGACAGTGATATATAATAATATATACATTGAATAAAATGTGTGTAATTGACGACAGTAATCTTCTCTACACATGTAATCTATCTTTTGCTTCCCACTTATATAAAATTAAGTATATATACAACAGTAGCTTTTATCCAAATATTAATCTACAAAAATGTATGTGACTAGTTGAGTATGTTTTGCTTATATCATCAGCATATGTGGGTCCTGAATTAACCAATCAATTAAGGGAAAATTGCACAAACTTACCCTAACGTTTCCCATTATGGCATAATATTCAACTAATGCCTTTAATTGCACTTACAACCCCTCATGTTAGTCAACTTCGGTTAAAGATAACCATTGATCATAATTTTTTTTTGAAAGTTCAAAATTGCCCATGCACTTTATTACAAAAAAAATCTTAAGCCCTTTGTTTAAAACATTATCTACTATAAATTATTAGAATATAAAAAATAAACACTAAGTATAATCCTTTTTAAATATAAAAAATAAAAAATAATATATTAAAAACAAAACAATTTAAGAAAACGTTATTTTGAGAAAATACAATTTAATAATATATTAAAAACAAAACAAAAAAAAATGTTATTTTAAGAAAATATAATTTAAAATTATGCAAGTCCAATATGAATAGTGGTAATGTGTTACATATTTTAGATTTTTTTTTTTGTTTTTATTATATTATTTTTGAATTTTTTTTATTTAAAAAGGATTATGTTTAGTATTCTAAACACAAATACAAATACAAATAAAATCATCAAAAGTTTGAAATAAAAATATAATCATTTGTCATAATAAAATACAGTAGCACCGAAAATTTGTTAAATGTTCATCTCTATAAGACAAAATAATTTGACTCAATATAAATTACGCATTATATTTTGATTCAAAAATAAAAAAATAAATACTAAATATAATCCTTTTTAAATAAAAAAAAATATGTTTTGAATTTCAAAAATATGTAACACATTACCACTATTCATATTGGACTTGCATAATTTTAAATTATATTTTCTTAAAATAACATTTTTTTTAAATATTATTAAATTGTATTTTCTCAAAATAACGTTTTCCTAAATTGTTTTGTTTTTAATATATTATTTTTGAATTTTTTTGATTTAAAAAGGATAATGTTTAGTATTTATGTTTTATATTCTGATAATTTAAAGTAAATAATGTTTTAAATAAAGGGTAATTAAGATTTTTTTGTAATAAAGTGCAGGGGTAATTTTGGGCTTTCAAAAAAAATAATGGTCAATGGTTATCTTTAACCGGAGTTGACTAACAGGTTGTTTGTGCAATTAAATGCATTAGTTGAATATTATGCCATAATGAGAAATATTAGGGTAAGTTTGTGCAATTTTCCCATTAATTAATAACAGGGTGTTATAATGAAATTAAAACAATAGGGAGTAATAATAAAGTAAAGAACAAAGAAATATAGAATAAATAAAGAAAATATAAGAAGAGATGAGAGATGGGCGAGAGATGGGAGAATATATTGCCTTTGTTATTTGAATGAGAGTTTCAGTTTTCAACAACATCCACATTGTTTACAACAAAAGCCATATATAGGCAATGATGACATCACTCTCAATGTAAGTACATGTGACACCAATCTTCAAGGCTTTATTTTATTGTCACAATTCATTTGCATGTAGAAAAATAATGTGAAGCCTCCATGTGTACTAGCTTCTTCAAGAAGCCAAGGATAAATTATGGTGGAAAACCACACACGTCATAATACTCCCTCTTGGGTTTTCATCATTTGTATTTAATTTGCTAGGAAAAACCCAGTGGGACAAAAACCTTAGCAAAAATATATACAATGATCTTCTGGATCAAGTGGTGTGGGTGTGTTCAGAATTCCCTTATTAAAACCTTTCCGGTAAAATCCAGTTGGGACAAAATCCGGTAGAAGGAAAAAGAATACAGTACATATATATCCTTTCAAAATTTTGCTTCCCCTGATTGAACGCTCACCTTGAATGAAACTTCAATATCAATCCTGTAATTTGCAGAGTCGACGCATGCCAATCTCATATACCAATTTCTCAAAAGTTGATGTAGGCAATGTTTTGGTTAACAGATCTGTAAGATTATCTGTAGACCGTATTTGTTTAACATCAATCTGTTGGCTCTATTGAAGTTCATGAGTATAGAAGAATTTATGAGAAATATGTTTGGTTCTGTCTCTTTTGATATATCCCCCTCTAACTTGAAATATACAAGCCGCATTATCTTCAAATATCGGTGTTGGCATTTTTGTAGATAATGAAAACCCACATGTATTTTGAATATGATAAATAATTGACCTTAGTCACACGCATTCTCGGCTTGCTTCATGAAGTGCAAGGATCTCAGAATGATTAGATGGTGTAGCAACAATAGTTTGCTTTGTGGAGCACCAGGAGATTGCTGTGCTATTATAGGTAAAAACATATCCCATTTGTGAACGAGCTTTATGGAGATCAGATAGATACCCGGCATCAACATAACCAAGTAAACCTGAAAAGTTGTTAGATTTTGAAAAATATAACCCTCAATCTTTCGTTCTACGAAGATAATGAAAAAAGATGCTTAATCTCATTCCAATATCTTCGAGTTGGTGCTGAACTGAATCTAGCAAGCAAATTTACTGAAAATGCGATATCTGGTCGAGTACATTGAGCCAGATATAACAAAGCACCAATTGCATTGAGATATGGTACTTCAGGACCAAGTATCTTTTCACAATCTTCAAGTGGTCGAAATGGATCTTTCTTAGGATCAAGGGTTCTAACAATCATAGGAGTACTTAATGGGTGAGCATTGTCCATATTAAATCTTTTCATAATCTTTTCAATATACGCTGATTGATGGATAAGTATTCCATCTGATTTATGCTCAATCTCCAGGCCGAGACAATATTTTATCTTTCCCAGATCTTTTATTTCAAATTCCCTTTTCAAATATTCAGCAGTTTTCATGAGCTCTCCGGGAGTTCCAATTAAATTCATATCATCAACGTAAACTTCTATAATAGCAAATCAAGATTCTGATTTCTTTATAAAAACACACGGATGTATGGGATTATTGATATATCCCTCTTTAATCAAATATTCACTGAGGCGGTTGTACCACATGCGCCTAGATTGCTTTAATCCATACAAGGACCTTTGTAATTTAATTGAATATAAATTGCAAGATCTCGAGTTGTATGCTTCTGGCATTCTAAATCCTTCTGGGATTTTCATATAAATATCTGAATCGAGTGAACCATATAGGTAGGCAGTTACTACGTCCATAAGATGCATTTCAAGTCTTTTTAAGATAGCCAAACTTATCAGAAATCGAAATGTAATTGTATCCATCACTGGTGAATACGTTTCATCAAAATCAATACCAGGTCTTTGTGAGAAACCTCGTGCTACGAGTCGTGCCTTATATCGCACCATCTCGTTTTTCTCAATACGTTTCCGTACAAAAACCCATTTATATTCAACAGGTTTGACATCTTCAGGCGTCTGGATTATTGGTCAAAATACTTTACGTTTGGTTAATGAAGCCAATTCTGCTTGAATTCAGAATTGGCTTCTTTCCATTTAGGCCAATCAGACCTTTGCCTACAATCATTGAGGTTATGAGACTCATAATCATCATTTAAAATATCAGTATCCACTGTGTACGAAAATATATCATCAATGATTGTTTCTTCACGATTCCACATTCCTCCTGTATAATTTATAGAAATTTCCTCATTTCTATGTTCTCGTATCTCTTCAGAGATTCCTTCCCCTGTAGGGGTCTCTTGTGTCCTTTCAGGGATATCTAACTCTTGTGGAGTTGATTTAGAGAAAGTGGATTTATTTATCATTTCAGGAATATGATCCTGATATTTTGTTTTCTTCCTTCGGAGAATAGTATCTTTCGAACCAAGAGGCTTACCACGCTTCTGGCGTACAGTAGATGATTCTTTTGCTATTATTTTTTTAGATTGTTCTTCTGGAACAATCACCCGTACTGGTACATTAACAGCTGAGATGTGTGATTTTGTTACCTTAGTAGCATCTGTAAAATCTATCTGGAAACTGATTTGCTATTGTTTGAAGATAAAATATCTTGCGTACTTCATTATCACACTGAGATGTGTATAGGTCAAGATGAGTTAGACTATGAACTTTCCAAGAAAATTACGCTTCTCTTCAAGAGAAGTTTTTCCTTTCCCTAATGATGGGAAATTTCCCTCATTTAAATGACAATTAGCAAATCGTGCAGTAAAAAGATCACCAGTTAAAGGTTCCAGATATCTAATAATTGATAGTAAATCTAGACCAATATATATTCCCAAACACCGTTGGGGTCCCATTTTAGTTCTATGTGTAGGTGCAATTGGGACATATACTGCACAGCCAAAAGTACGCAGATAAGAAATATCTGGTTGATGGCCAAATACAAGTTGCATAGGAGAATATTGATGATAAGCAGTGGGACGAAGACGAATTAATGCAGCAGCATGTAAAATAGCATGTCCCCAAACAGAAATTGGTAATTGTGTTCGTAATAATAAAGTTCTTGTAATTACCCGGAAACGCTTGATAAATGATTCTGCTAATCCATTCTGAGTATGAACATATGGAACTGGATGCTCAACGTCAATCCCAATTGATCTACAATATTCATCAAATGTCTTGGAAGTAAATTCACCAACATTATCAAGACGGATTGACTTGATCGGATGATCGGGAAAATGTGTCCGAAACCTGATAATCTGTGCGAGTAATCTTGCAAAAGCAACATTGCGTGTTGATAATAAGCAAACGTGTGACCATCTGCTAGATGCATCAACTAGGACCATAAAATAACAGAATGGTCCACTTGGTGGATGAATAGGTCCACATATGTCCCCTTGAATCCTTTGTGAATCCTTTATAGGAATGATAAGGATTCAAAGCCAACCTTAGAATGGGATGGTTTTATTACCAATTTCCCTTATGAACATGCAGTACATAAATTTTCACGGGATAAAAAAATCTTCTGGTTCTTTACGGATGCCCATGAGAATTTTTAATGATTCTACGCATCATTGTAGATCCCGGGTGACCAAGACGGTCATGCCAAAGCATAAATATTTTTGGATCTAAGAACTTCTAGTTCATAACTGCATAAACTTCTACACCTCTTATAATAGTGTAATATAATCCAGATGATAAAGCACACAGCTTTTCCTTAATGAGTTTCTAGCCTGAATCATGAGAAGTAATGCACAGATACTCAATATTCTCATCACTTATAGTTTCTATGTGATATCCATTACACCGTATATCTTTGAAACTAAGTAGATTTTTTCTGGATCTACTTGAATATAAAGCATCACCGATACATATTTTAGTATCGTTTGGTAACAATATCATGGCTTTACCGGAGCCTTCTATCAGAACTACTGGACCCGATATTGTATTAACGTTTGCTATGAGCAAGGTTAAATTCAAAAAGTATTTCTGATTCCGTAGAATTGTATGCGTCGTTGCACTATCGGCCAGACATATATCTCCTGTATCTTGCTTTTCAATATCACTCAACTTATCGTTTAAAGACATATTTATTCACAAAACAAAAAATAAACAAAAAATAAAATAAAATGCACATCAGATAGAGTGATTAAAAGGTATATATTACATAAGGAATATTTACATAAACATTTCACGTGATAACAAAAATATTACGAGTAGTACTTAATTGGTACGGATATTTCCATCACCAGTTGAAGTGGTCACTTTATCATTTGGATCATCTAGGAAATCAGAAACATTAAACTGGGTAATATCCATAAAATCTGAATCCTCCATGAAATTGGTTTTAATATTCTTTCCCTTTTCTTTTTCTCTGATCGATGCTTGATAAATCTCAACCAAATGTTTAGGTGTACGGCATGTACGTGACCAATGATTATGACCGCCACACCTAAAATAGATACTATCATCTTTCTTAGGCCCCTTTTGGATTCTCTTCCCTTTATCTGGTTTGGCTTTATAAACATTCCACTTTTGGGGAGTGTTTTCATTCTTTTGATTATAACCACCCGAACTAAAGTAATCATATGTTCTTCCATGACCTCGACCACGGCCACGACCATGACTAGGACCATGACCATGACCACGGTAGGAACTGCGACCGCGACCACGACCGCGAGTATTTCCTTCAATAGTATTAGCATTCATTTCTGGGAACGCTGTAGAGCCGGTCGTGCGTGATTCATGATTTTTTATTAAGAGCTCATTATTTTTCTCTGCAACCAGGAGACATGAGATTAACTCTGAATATTTTGAGAATTGACGTTCTCGATATTGTTGCTGTAATATCATATTAGAGGCATGAAAGGTTGTAAATGTTTTTTGCAGCATATCATTTTCTGTTACATCATGACCACACAATTTCAGCTGTGTAGTGATTTTGAATAAAGTAGAATTATACTCAGCGACTAATTTAAAGTCTTGAAAGCGTAAATGTTGCCACTGATACCTTGTATTTGGTAATGCAACATCGGGTTCGTTATCAAATCGATCTTTCAGCTCTTGCCATAGAATTTTTGGTTCTGTGACAGTTAGGTATATATTGTGCTTTTAGATCCTTATGTAAATGGTGACGGATAATAACCATTGCGGTAGCTTTATCTTGTTCATATGCCTCGGCCCCATTTTCAATAGTGTAATACAGACCTTCTGATTTTAGAAGTAATATGACATCAATAACCTAGGACATATAATTTTCTCCAGACACATCCAGTGCAGCAAATTTCAAACTTGCAAGCTTTGCCATTATTACAGCTTCTGGTTATCTGAAAATCACAATCAGAGTCAGAACTAAAAATCTAAGGAATTTAAATCTTCAAATATATAAAGGAATAAATTCAGAAAATTTTAGATTCCGGCAATGATAAATAAATTCATGAACTTCAGGTTCTTGATGGGTGACCAAATTGTTTAAATAAAAATTACAAAATAAAATGCGGAAAAAGTAAATCGCGTAAAAGTAAATAAAATGCAGGAAAGTAAATTGCGTAAAAGTAAAAATGCAAGAAAGTAAACTCAGAACTGCAGGTTCTGTTATTAATAAATAAACATTTGGAAACTTCAGGTTTTAATTATAATAACAGAACTTTAGGTTCTGGTAATAAATCTAGGAACTTCAGGTTCCAGTAGTAATAAATTCAAAACTTCAGGTTATGAAAATAACAGCATCGTGCTGATAACGTGTTATAATGAAATTAAAACAATAGGGAGTAATAATAAAGTAAAGAACAAATAAATATATAATAAATAAAGAAAATATAAGAAGAGATGAGAGATGGACGAGAGAGAGAGAGAAATGTGAAAATATATTGCCTTACATTGTTTACAACAAAAGCCATATATAGGCAATGATGACATCACTCTCAATGTAAGCACATGTGACTCCAATCTTCAAGGCTTTATTTTATTGCCGCAATTCATTTGCATGTAGAGAAATAATGTGAAGCCTCCATGTGTACTAGCTTCTTCAAGAAGCCAAGGATAAATTGTGGTGGAAAACCACTCACATGTCATAATACAAGGTACATTTTTTTAGGACCAATTAAATTCCAAGTGATTGTATGATTTACAATTCAAATGAATTAGTTTGTAAAGTTATACTACACTGTTTCATTGGTGGTTGGAGATCATTTCAAAATGTGAAGTTCCATCACCACGGTTCAAACTTTGGTATAGTAAATGTAATCTCATATTTACCCATGAAATCATAACTCTTTAAAAAATGTGAATTATATTTTAGACGGTGTTTGTATTTTATAGATCTAAATCTTGTCAATGTCCCAATGACCCATAATGACCACTTTATATATATATATATATACACATACAATTATTTTCACCCATAATGACCACTTTATATATATATATACAATAATTTTCAAGTCAGCACCCCCTCATTGTATTATTATCAGCACTTTTAATTAAAGTCATTGGATTTAAATGTTTTGATTTAGCTGTATACACTTGTCAAAACATCTTTTAAATCTAATAGCTATCATTAAAAGATGCTGATAGTAATACAATGAGGGGGTGCTGACTTGAAAATTACTGATATATATATATATAAATATATATGAGACAATCCATAGAACACCAGTGTATCCATACATCGTATAAAAAATATTAAGATTGAAGGTTGGATCACACCTTTTCAAATTATGATTACAATATTTTCTACACGTTATATGAGTATACCGGTGTTCTATAACCTGACCATATATATTGATTGGTGGATACTATATTCTCCATAAAATTAGGTACTATTTATGTGGTATCATACTAGGATTCCAAGTGTCACTATTTGAAATTGAACAATTTTGATGTTTTAGCACATACATGACATATAGATAAATTTGTATTTTTCTAATCTTTACCGGCCGGCCAGGAAACTATCACTATCACTTTCACCATCATTTAAAGTTAACAAAATGGTGTTTTATCAAAAAGTGTCCCTATAGTTTCAGTTTCAGTGTCTCACTATAGACAAATAAAATCAAGTGACTATAAATATTAAAATTAACATTGTTAATCACCATCTAATATTAATCGGTGATAAAAAATATTTATTCAGTCCGACAATATCTTAAATCTAAGTTATCTAAAAAAATAAAAAAAATAAAAATAAACTTCTAACATGATTAATTCACATATATGAGAGGAGATTTAATTTTTAAACTCCAATATATGTTGAGTTCTGCACCGGACAATGTCAACAAATATAATGAAAATGATATTAAAATTCTGAGGATCAACAAAATTTTAAATTATGAAAAAAAAAAAAACAACAACTCTCTCAATAAAGTATAAAACAGTTTTGTGGTAATTTTGCGTTAATACGAATCTTACATGCATGAATCAAGCAAAGCATAGGTGGGCAAAACGACAAAACAAGTTTCCGTTTGTCAGTAGAACTAACATAACCGTCACGTGGCAGTTTCTTAGGCCGCGGATGCGAGATAATAGTGTAGGTGGCAGACATTTGAGAATCGTTGACAATTTTTGGCGCGTCAAAAATCAAAATCTCCAAAACATATGAGACCAAAAATATAAAAATAAAATAAAATAAGATAATAGCAGCTGTTCAGTGTGGCCACGTAAAATTGAAAGACTTTTTTCATGAAAAAAACGAAATTGTATGGTTCACCAACTTTGTGATTCGTGTACAATTTTATGTGTACATATGATTACATATATGTGAAAGTGATGATATAATATATCCACTTCACACCATCACATGAAGTTAATAAGTATTGCAATAAACACCAGATAAGTCAGGAGTCTGTAAGATGTATTTACCCCACAACATCGGAACGGATCACGGGTTTGTCAAAAGGTATCGGAAGGTATCTATCATACAAAATCTGAGAAAAAACTCTCTACACCTACTATAAAATGCGTATAATAAGACTTGAACCTCCAATCACTAATGTGGAAAGGGGTGTATACTACCACATATGGGTGAATCCAGGAAATATTTGCCTCCCGTGTTAATTTATAATTTTATATATATATATTTCGTCGGCATGCACTAACATTATAAAAGCAGCTCATTAAGTATCAATAGTTGGATTTATATACTTTTATTTAGTCAATATATTATAATATGTTTAATTAATGGCTCACAAACTCTTGCACTAATTAAATTTATGATTTTCTTTCTCATTGCACACGATATAATAAAATCAATGCAACACATGCGAGCCATTGATTAAGAATAAGAAGCATTTTAAATAATTCTTGATGAAAGTATTTGTTTATTTATTTTTTTAATAATAAGATGACACTAATTAAATAACATACTACTCAAGAATATGAAATACATTATAAAATTTATGCATAAATAATTATTTAAACTTGGGGTTCAAAAAAAAAAAATATTTAAACTTACAAATAACTTAATTCTATAATGTTAGAAACCGGCCATAATATTATGTGTAATTTTACAATTTACTTTGAATAATAAAATATTGACATTTCATTAAATTTAGACAAAAAAATCACATTTACGTAATATTGTCAAACCATAGGGGTATTTAAGTAATTAACTATTTATATATATATATATATAATTTTTTTCTAGAGGGCTGCCCCGGGCCCAGGCAGCCCTCTCTTACATCCCCCCCTGCTAGTACCACATGATATGTTGAGAGAATAATGCACATTAGCTTGCCAAAATAAGGTCACATTTTTTGTTTAGGTAATTTACTACTCATGCTATTCTTAATTATCACGTTTGTGTACATCACCGTTTTAACATAGATGGTAGTGCACGCAACTTTCTTTCACATTGGTAGTGAAGGATTCAAGTTCCATTATATGCATATTAAAAACATTTATGATAGTAGATATCCAGGCAAGTCTTGACAGTGATGGGCAAATAGGCAATCCTATACTCCTATCATAATACTTTAATATATATATATATATATATATCATGTTTGTGATGAGTTTATAAGCTCATTAAGGAAGTTAAGAGTTGCAATAAAAAAAAAAAAGGAGGTTAAGAGGTGACTCAATTATTAGATTATGATATATATATATATATATCATCTAGATTTTGTTTTTACCTGTAATGATTAATTATGATGTCAATATACATTTGTCTGACGTCTTAATTCTTATAGAAAACAATTTTTAAAGCAATTAGGTGTAAAGGTACTTTTGAGTTTTGACATTATCTACAATTACAAGTGCTTTCAAACCGTTGAAAAAACATGTCAAATTGCAAACATTACATTTGATCATTTGGATATACACAAGAATCATTTATAGTTAAAGAAAGACTTTGATTTTTTCTTAAATATACACGTCATGTACTGATGATGTACATATTTTAAAAACCATTTTTTTTTTTTTGATGGAATTTTAAAAACCATTACTGATAGGGAAAAAAAAAAAGAGTTTTATCAAAGAAACATCTTTAAGTACTATATATATGCAGAATTGCATATAATCTTTGGTCATTTTACAAGGAAATTGTTTATAATTGTTTTTTTAATCCCATGTAATAGATGTTATCAATGAAGTAATTATCGATATTATTTTCGATATATCATTAATATATATTTTTCATATTTCAGATTCCCGATATCTAAAATATCATTGAATATTCTTGATACTTTAAGAATATTGACAATATTTCTACCGGTATTGCCACACTTGTTAAATTTTTTTTTTTACTAGATTTGGTAATGGCCCAACAAAACTTAAGTGTTGTTTTCACTTCGTTTCCATCTTGTTTGTCAAGTTTTTCTCTGGTAGGTACACATTTGTGAGTTTACTTATAGTACGCTTATTCACCTCACTACTTTTTTCCAGAAAAGGCAATGCAATTGGGTCAAATAATGTTTACATGACAAAAAGTGATGAGGTGGATAAATGTACTATAATTATACTCACAGTTGTGTGTCTACCAGAGAAAAACTCCTTATTAACACTAATTATGAATTAGATTAATATTTGCTTTAATGGGTTTAGTCAGCATGATAATAATAGTGAAAATAACCTTTTGCCCAATCAACCTTTAAAGTTTAAACAATCTATTTTCAAGTCACAAGAAAAGCTTGAATATAACGTTTAGTTGGTAAATCCCTACAATAAAAATAAAATAAAAAACAAAATATAGTTTCCATTTTAGAAATTTAATTCTATTTGTAATAGTTGCAGTCTTGCAGACTTGCAGGCAGATTGTTAATTAGGTCATGATGAATTTAGTTGTTGAAATAGTATTGTTTAGTAAAAAAAAAAAATCATCATTTTAATTTGAAATTCTTAATATAAAATATATTTATAGAATTAAAACAGATTTTTTTTTTTTTTTTTTTTTTTTTTTTTTTTTTTTTTGTTGATGTGCAATGACGACGGATGATTACCTAATTATTGAATAATTTTTACAAGAAAAAACTATAGAAAATTTCAATACGGCGACGTTTTTAACGTTGCAAAAATGGAAAGAAAAATATAAGAAGGATTCGAAAAAAAAAAAAAAATTCAAAGGTCAAAACATCTGGTCAAGCAATAAATATTCACGTGCAAAAGTTGCAAGAGTTCTAGAAATAAAATATTTTAACGTGTGAAGCTCAAACGCCGCAAAAGGCAACCTTTTAAAATAATTTAATTATCCGACTCTTGTCTTGCACTAGTTTTTCAGTTTCCATGTTACCGGAAATCCCGGTTTCCGGGTACCAAACGATCATGTTACCGGAATTCTTTTTCTTCATTTTCTATTTGGATATTAGAAGTGATATATTAAAATTCTCACTATCTAATGAGTTTCCAATACTGTGATTACCTCATTCGATTTAGATATTTAGCACATGTAATAACTTGAAGGATTATTTTGATACTGTGATTGCCTCAGTCAATTTAGAGTGTCAAGCCTTTTTTTTTTTTAATTTAAAATTTTATTGTCTTTAAATCATTAAATTTCAATTCGATAGAAGTATTGATGAACTAATTTGGTAAAGCTCATATATATTACCGGCAAAAATCCAAATATTAAATGAAGCACTCATCTTTTTTGTACTCTTATTCTTGATTCAATAAATGCTTGAGTGTCTCAAAACTCTAAAATATATATTGTCAGTCCAGAAATTCAAGATAACCAAAAATCATTGGATTATGAGACCTATATAAAGTTGACACGACAAAAATCCTGGAACTTAATTAATTAAGTAAAATCACCCAACAAACTGCTGATGATTATCAGATTAATACAGAACTGCTTTATAGATATTTCAAATTTGGGTAATCCTAGCTATATCACCTCTTCTAGAGAAGGCCAAGAGAACCAAAGGCATTGAAATCCACTAGTTCAAGGTGGTGTGCATGGCAGGTGGATTCGAATCAAGTATGTGTAAGAATTTTTTTTACAATACCCTAACGGCTGAACATGTGAAGAAGTGAATAACTCAGATGATGAAACCCAAAGTTATCGAATCCTTGACCGTTTGGAAAAAAAAATCTGGGATAATAAGATAAGAAATTATATATCCTCTTAACTGTTGGATATCAGAAATCTGTGTTTTCATGAAATGGGATTTGATGGGGGAGCATACAGAGCCATATCTTGATAGTGTTACCTATTCATCCTTGTCTCTACTGGCACATGTTTTAGAAGCACTTAGTGAAAAAGCCAATTAAGTGTCCAGCACTAACAATGTCCTAGCTAGCTAGAATCCCACTTATTGTGTCTGTGGTCCATATATGTTAATTGGTTGAGCATGACTCTGGTCTGTCGACCCAATTGTGCAGCTCCTTTAGAGTTTGCATGCAGCTCCTTTAAATCTTTTTGATGATGACGATAACAATCTTTCTTTCTTTTTTGGTCAATAATTAATGGAAGAACCCAATCAGGGCACCGACAGCACTTTTTTATTTTTTGCATGTGTTACATAGTGTTTGGAGCAGTGTTACAATAAGCTGCTTGTAGTGTATATTGTTGACATGTATGTGCATGATTGATTAGGGATGGGAAACTGAGTCACTTGGTAGAAAAATCGATAGGATAAACTAGCTATTTAATTGTCTGTTTCATGTGTCTTGTACGTACCAATAAGACAAGCCTACGTCATCTCTTAGTTCAAATGGTGGGCAACTTCCTTCCATGTTAGGGTTTGAATCTCATGATTAAGTGTTTTTTTTCATGTGTGGGGAGTTTTTTTTTCTGTTCCTGTTGTGGGAGTAGCTGAGTAATAAACATCTGGACCATACATGCAGTATTGTTTGATCTCAACAGTTTCAACGGGCTTCTAATCCGTTCGGAGTATGAAAAAGAAATATGAGATATGAGGTTACAAATTATAATTCTTTCACTAAAATGAGGTTACAGATTATAATTCTTTCAGAGTTTCTAAAACAACATCATTGGCAGACTTTTGGTTCTGCTCTTTGAAGATTCATGATTCATCATGTAAATTCAATTGAAACTAATTAAAGAAAATGTCTCTACTGCCTTTTTCCCTTCGCAGAAAGCTGCTAGGATGATGATAAGGAAGAAAATCCATGCTTGCCAATTAATATCACATATTTCAAATCATTAATAATCTGCTGCTGCTCCTCCGGACCAATTCTCATCCATAATATGTAATCATGAAAATTATAATAATAAGATTAAGTACAAACTAAAGATCTTCTTTGTTCAACAGCTTGGAACTTGTTTTGTTAAAATAAAATGAGTACTAAATAGGATAGTTCTCCTATCAGATCATCCTGAAATTATAATTTCAAGACGACCAATCACAACCACATATTTTAATAAATTCAAATGTTTGTTAAAAAAAAATCAGTCTTTTATCAAAATCTGATAGGAGAATTATCCTATATATATAGTTCCGTTCTGGTTAGTACGCACAAGCATGTAGACTACTGATTATGGAGAAGTTTTAACAAGTACATACACTTTAAATCAAAATATGTAAATTTAATAGTCCATGTCCAACGCACCGATAAAATTATATCTATGCGCACTGACTTGAATATTTCTCTCTCTCTATATATATATATATATAATAAAAAAATTGATCCATTAATTCAACATTTTCTCCATAACCAGACACCTGCCCTAATCCTTTTATCACTTAAACTAATCTTTAACGTAACTTGTTTGATGATTAGCAGACATGATTAATTAAGTGATATCATGGGAGGCTGCCCCACCCAATGTCGCACTTACACCTTCAATTCTTCGACACCTTCGATTTAACTGAGATTTCACTCAAGTGACGCTACTATTCAATATTTATACAAATCTAGTAATGTTATTGAGTCGGATCATATCTAATGTTTCAAAGAATTAATGAAAAAAAAAAAATTGAATAAGAATGCATAATAAATCAACATTAAAAGGTTTTCAGATTTGTGGTTTAGTTTGGTGATTAGGAGACAAACCCTGAAGTAAACCGAGAAGTTTCAAACTTTCAATCCAGAAAATTAAATTAAAAATATATATATATACACTGTTGACGTCAATGGTATTACAAATGATATTTTAAAATGTTAAAATAATAATAATAATAATAATAATATATATTAAGGGTCCAGAAGATGAGTTTGGCCTTTAAAATATAAACAGTCTTTCTATTATTAATTCGAACCGATAACAAATATATCAGGACAAAGAATGTAGACCATAATAAATTATGGAGAAGTTTTGATAAGTGTATATATTTTGGGTCAAAGTATGTAAATCTAGTGGTCTACATTTTACATCCTGATATGTTTATTGTCGGTTCGAACTGATAATAGAAAATCTGTACCTTTAATTATATAAATAAAGATGAGATAGTTTGGGCCACTCTATGGTTACACGTGTACAATCATATGTCTATATATTAGATATGGGGATTGGGGACACACGTATCAGTTGTTGTGATGATAGCTTCGTGATGAGGATGATTTGATTTGATTGACTTTGTAAGTGTAGGTCCCACGTTAGGTATACGAGGATTTTGATCAAGTAATCATTTTTATGTTGCCACCTAATTCCATTTTCGGTTCCAAGTTTCCATCCACGTAAAAGGTCTTTTATTAACTATGAAAGTAAGTGAATATTAACCACACAAAAGAAAATTAAAAATAAACTATTATTGTTGATAAAAAGTTTTTTTTAAAATATATTTTATTAACTATGAAAGTAAGTGGGATTATATATATATACAAATTTTCTATTATCAATTCGTCTTGACAATAAATATATCAGGACGAAAAATATGGATTACTAGATTTATATAATTTGACTCAAAGTGTATGTATTTATTAAAACTTCTCAATAATCTGTGGTTTATATTCTTCGTCTTGATATATTTATTGTTACAATAAATTGACAATAGAAAGACTGTATAAATATATATTAAAGTAAGTGTATATTGTACTCTTCAAAAAAATTTACTAAAATAGATTGTATGAAAATAATGATGAGAGTGAGGTTATAATTTGGAAAATAAGACACGAATTGAAAAACATGACCTTTTATTGAATAATACAAATTTGATTGAATTTCTATATGTTAAATTGATTGACCGAACTAAATCAATTATCTCTAGAAAGAGAAACATATTAATTCAACGTATCTATCATATATCTTTTTCATTCAAATTTTGATAGATATATTTTTCATTCAAATCTTGTTATACTTATTAATTGCTAACCACATTTACTCTCTTCCAACATAAGGTGATCCACCGTTGTTACATCACCTTATCGAAAATCATTTTCTAATCATCATTATGAAAACCTAATTAAGTTGACGAAGTTTCTTAAATGTTAACATTTGCATGTGTGTGTGCATGCACTCCCTCGTTACCATTCCCACCATTAAATGTCTATTAAATCAATATTGTAGTTGTAGACAATAACACGTACGCATATTGTATTAAATTATTCTTGTTTTTTAAGAAGGAAAAAAAAAAAAAAGTATTTATATGTAGAAATACATACCGTACAAAGCAACCATTCAAAGAAAGTTGAATAAATACATATGTTGCATATTTTCCTTACCTACCGACAGTGATATATAATAATATATACATTAAATAAAATGCATTTTTTGCTTCCCACGAATATATATACAACAATAGCTTTTATCCAAATATTAATCTATAAAAATGTATGTGAAGAGTTGAGTATGTTTTGCTTATATGATCATCAGCACATTTGGGTCCTCAATTAATCAATTAATTAATAACAGGGTACATTTTTTTGGAACCAATTAAATTCCAAGTGATTGTAAGATTTACAATTTAAATGAATTAGTTTGTAAAGTTATCATTATATATAAATTACGCTCTCCACTGTTTCATTGGTGGTTGGAGTCTTGGAGTTCACTTCAAAATGTGAAGTTCCGTCACCACGGTTCAAACTTTGGTATAGTAAATGTAATCTCATAATTACCCATGAAATCATAACTCTTTCTAAAATGTGAATTATACACAATAATTTTCAAGTCAGCACATTCTCATTATATTATTATCAACACTTTTAATGAAAGTTATTGGATTTAAATACTTTGACTTGGCTGTATATACTTGTTAAAGCATCTTTTAAATCCAATGACTTTCATTAAAAGATGCTTATAGTAATACAATGAAGGGGTGCTGACTTGAAAATTACTGATATATATATATATATATATGAGACAATCTATAGAACACCGGTGTATCCAAGGGCGAAACCATAAATTCTTTTTAGGGTAGGCTGTTTATATATATATTTTTTTTATTGGTAAACCGTTATACTATTCAAGATTAAATATATTTTTTTTAATGGTAAATTTTGTTGGTATGAGATGATTTTCACTAATTAAAATAAAATATACACATATTTGAAATTGACAAATTAATATCAAATCTTTCAAAACAAGTCTTATTCAACTATTTACTTTAAAAATCCAAAATTGACAAATAAAAATTAAAAATCAAGTACTTTAAAATTGTAGCACTCGGAAAGAAAAAACATATTTGACATGATGTCTTGTATAAGGGTATTATTATGACATTCTTATCTCATCAATTAAATATTTTTAAAGTACACAAAATAGAAGTTTTAATTTCTTATATAAATTCAGAGTTTTTTGGGGAGAGGAGAACTCAAACCCACAACCTTGTAGTGTAGACGTGAGGTATACCACTCAATCTGCCTCATCTCATCACATGAGTCTCATTTATTTGTTAATATTTTTTGTTTAAAAAGCTAATTGAATAATGGAAGAAGCTTAGGAGCAATATATTAACTAATAATAATTAACAATATTAAAAGTGTAAAATATAAATAGTTTTATTTTAATTTATAAAAAATGCCCTCCCAAGACAGGGTTGTATCCACCACTGGATGTATCCATACATCGTGTAGAAAATATTACAATTGAAGGTTAGATCACACTTTTTCAAATTACGATCACAATATTTCCTACACGATATATGAGTATACCGTATATATATACATATATTGATTGGTGGATACTATATTCTCCATAAAATTAGGTACTAAATATGTGGTATCATACTAGGATTCCAAGTGTCACTATTTGAAATTGAACAATTTTGATGTCTTAGCACATATATGACATATAGATAAATTTGTATTTTTCTAATCTTTACCAGCCGGCCAGGAAACTATCACTATCACTTTCACCATCATTTAAAGTTAACAAAATGGTGTTTTATCAAAAAGTATTCCTATAGTTTCAGTTTCAGTGTCTCAAATCAAGTGACTATAAATATTAAAATTAACACTGTTAATTACCATCTAATATTAATCGGTGATAAAAGATATTCATTCAGTTCTACAATATTTTAGATCTAAGTTATCGTAAATAAAAAAAATAAAAATAAAAAAACTTCTAACATGATTAATTCACATAGACTAGAGGAAATTTAATTTTTAAACTCCAATATATGTTGAGATCTGCACCGGACAATGTCAACAAATATAATGAAAATGATATTAAAATTTTAAATTTTTAAAAGAAAAAAAACAACAACTCTCTCAATAAATTATTCATTAACTAGTTTCTGTGAAGTAGTTAAACTCTTTGTATAGAACAGTTTCGTGGTAATTTTGTGTTAATACGAATCTTACATGCATGAATCAAACAAAGCATAGGTGGGCAAAACGACAAAACAAGTTTCCGTTTGTCAGTAGAACTAACATAACCGTCACGTGGCAGTTTCTTTAGGCCGCAGATGTGAGATAATTGTGTAGGTGGCAGACATTTGAGACTCGTTGACAATATTTGGCGCGTCAAAAATCAAAATCTCCAAAACATGTGACCAACAAGATCCTCTCCTTAACGTGTTTTTTCTTGACTTTTCATAATTAAATAACACCTAAGCAAAACATAAAATACATGGTCAAAATTAATTCACTTTTTTTTTTCTCTCTTACAACTTGATATTTGAATTACATTTAAAAAATGTCAATGAAAAACAAGGACGAGAGTGGCCAGGTAAAATTAAAACCAAAAATATAAAAATAGAATAATAGCAGCTGTTCAGAGTGGCCACGTAAAATTGAAAGACTTTTTTCATTAAAAAATGGAAATTGTATGGTTCACCAACTTTGTGACTCCTGTACAATTTTATGTATACATATGATTACGTATATGTGAATGTGATGATATAATATATCCACTTCACACTATCACATGAAGTTAATAAGTATTACAATAAACACCCTATAAGTCAAGAGTCTATCAGATATATTTACCCCACAACATCCGAACGGATCAGGGGTTTATCAGAAGGTATTGGAAGATATCTATCATACAATATCAGAGGAAAAAAAAAAAAAAAAACTCTCTACAACTACTGTAAAATGCATATAATAAGACTCGAAAGCTCCAATCACTAATGTGGAAAGGGGTGTGCACTACCACACAAGGGCAAATCCGGGAAATATTTGTCTACCGTGTTAATTTATATATATAAACATACATATATATAGTTTTTTTTTTGTCGGTACGCACTAACATTATAGAGACAACTCATTAAATATCAATAGTTGGATTTATATGACACTAATTCAATAACGGACTACTCAAGAATATGAAATACATTATAAAATTTATACATAAACAATTATTTAAACTTGGGGTTCAAAAATATATATATATATATATATTTAAACTTACAAATAACTTTATTCTATAATGTTAGAAACCATAATATTATGTATAATTTTACAATTTACTTTGAATAACAAAATATTGACATTTCATTAAATTTAGACAAAAAATATCACATTTATGTAATATTGTCAAACCTTAGGGGTATTTACATAATTAACTATTTATATATTGATTATTTTTTTCTAGAGGGCTGCCCGAGCTACAGCCCGGGGCAGCCCTCTCTTACATCCGCCCCTGCTACCACATATGTTGTGAGAATAATGCACGTTAGCTTGCCAAAATAAGGTCACATTTTTTTTAAAAGTAATTTACTACTAATGCTATTCTTAATTATCACGTTTGTGCACATCACCTTTTTAACATAGATGGGAGTGTAACTTTCTTTCACATTGATAGTAAGAGGTTCAAGTTCTATTATATGCATATTAAAAGTATTTATGAGAGTTGAAATTTAGACAAGTCTTACAGTGATGGGCAAATGGGCAATACTTTAAAATATATATATCATGTTTGTGATTGAGTTTATAAACTCATTAAGGAAGTTAAGAGTTGCATTCTAAAAAAAAAAAAGGAGGTTAAGAGTTGATTCAATTATTAGATTATATATATATATCTAGATTTTGTTTTTACCTTAATTATTAATTATGATGTCAATATAAATTGTCTGACGTCTTAATTCTGATAGAAAACAATTTGTAAAGCAATTAGGTGTAAAGGTACTTTTGAGTTTTGACATTATCTACAACTACAAGTGCTTTCAAACCGTTGAAAAAACATTGTCAAATTGCAAACATTACATTTGATCATTTGGATATACACAAGAATCATTTAGAGTTAAAGAAAGATTTTGATTTTTTCTTAAATATACACATCATGTACTAATGCAGAATTGCTTAAATATACACATCATTTAGACTTTGATTTTAAAAACCATTACAATATTTCTTTAAGTACTATATATGCAGAATTGCAGATGATCTTTGGTCATTTTACAAGGAAATAAGGAATCGGTTTATAATTTTTTTTAATCCCATGTAATAGATGTTATCAATGAAGTAATTATCGATATTATTTTCGATATATCATTGATATATATTTTTCATATTTTGGATTACCAATATCTAAAATATCATTGAATATTCTCGATACTTTAAGAATATTGACAATATTTCTACCGGTATTGCCACACTTATTAAAAAAAAAAAAAATTACTAGATTTGGTAATGGCCCAACAAAACTTTAGTGTTGTTTTCACTTCATTTCCATCTTGTTTGTCAAGTTTTTCTCTGGTAGGTATACAATTGTGAGCTTACTTATAGCACACTTATCCACCTCATTACTTTTTACCTGAAAAGACAATGCAATTAGGTCAAATAATGCTTATATTGTAAAAAGTGATGAGGTGGATAAGTGTGCTATAAATATACTTACAGTTGTATGTCTGTCAGAGAAAAACTCCTTATGAGCACTAATTATGAATTAGATTAATATTTGCTTTAATGGGTTTAGTCAGTGTAGGGGGTCGGCCTACAATCGAAGTGGATCGGGTCGTGATTTGCTAGGCCTAATGCAACTTGGTTTAAACCGTCAATCTGATGTTGTCGCTAGCTTGATAATCCTGCAAAACAATTTGGTCGATTGACCTAATATAGATATCTTCTATGTTGAACCTGTAAAAAGAACTAGAACAGAAAAATGAAGATAAAACGAAACAAAAGGAAGATGGGGTTAGATTTTTAGCCTTAGGTATGCTTGAGCTGAGCAAGAGTTTGTAATGATCGTAGAAATCAGATTCCGGTGGTCGGGATTCTTTAGTGCAGAATTTCAGTACGTTTTTGTAAGCTTTTTTCAATCTCCCCAGGCAGTGTAAAATGCTTTGCTATTTATAGGAGACTCCAAGTTACCGTTTGAACCAGATAAATCATATCATGATATGATCGTGGGCGAGATTCCTGAAGATATTCTCTCCCCAAGTATCTCGTTTACTGGACATGAAGTTAACTGCTGGCTAACTTGGTCTTCAAACGACCAAGTCATGCTGCTGCCTTTTTCGTTGGGTTACTCAAATTAAGCTCAAGTGAGATGAGCCTGGGCTTTGCATTTTGGACCTATGGGCCATTTTTGGCTATCACAGTTTGTCCCCCACTTTCTACAGAGTTTTCAACGAAGTAGAGAGTGATTTACATTGAGTCGACCGTTGTCGAGCGACAACGTCTTCCATTGAATTAACCGTTGTTGAGCTCACCAATTTGAGTTGCCTTAATCAATAGACAAGTACCAAATGTCGTTCGACGAACGTTTTCCGCTGGAGTTGGCTTAATCAAGGGTGACATCAAATATACGCTTATCGTTTCAGTTTCCCAAGATGATGTCATTTGCATTTAATTCGGGCATGCTCACTTTGTTCAAGACATGGCATTTTTCAAATTTTGAACTTCTAACCATCATTACAGACGGTTACTTAAGTTACCTCGGTTATACCTTAGTTAAATAGTAACTGATGGGGTATTGACATGTGGCAAGCGTGGTTGAGAATAGGTTTATAAGTAAACCGTTCCCCTTTCCCCAAGTCACTTTTAGAGTGTGCCTCCAAAGAAATAGCTTTTCCTCACCGCAAACTCTTCTTACTTTGCCTGTGGATTCTTGTGGATTTCTAACTTTAGAAAATTCTTTAAGAACTTCAAAAAATTCTTCAAGAACTTCAAAAAATTCTTCAAGGTTAGTGAAACCCTTTTTCTTTTTTGCTTGCCTACATTTTCTTGATTTCATTTCAAGTTAAGTTTATAAGAAATAGGCACCCATATCAAAATAAGCATCAATATCAAAAATTTACCTAGAAGTTTCGAACCTGTGTTTGTTCTTGATGATATTTCTTGAACTATCGTTTGTTTTTGATGATATTTCTCGTTTGTTTTTGATGATATTTCTTGCTGCTTGCTGCATTCCGATTATATTTGTTGTTTGATCTTGCTTGCCATATTCGACTGTTCAAATTACTTGATTGTTGTAGAAGGATATTTTCATTCGACCTTTAGGATGGTAGAGATTGTAGGGTTAGGATGGCTTCCTAGATTTGATTCGTTTTCGCCAAAAATCCTAGGTTTTGATTTTAGAAGCCCTAGGTTGTGATTGTAGCGCATTAGTTTCTAACTTGTGCACTTTTTACATCTGTCAGCTTTAGGTGTCAACATGTCGAACGACGATATAAACCTGTCGAGCAACGATACGATCTCTGACCCAAAATATGTTTGGACTACAAGTGAGGGAGAAGATAGTGTTGATGGAGTCGATAGTGGGATGGTAGATGTAGATCGACAAGTTACGATAAAGGATCCGTCGAATGTCATTGCATACTTGAACAAGGTGGCGTACGTGCCGTTGCAACGATAGTCAACCATCCTGAATATGTCGATATAGAAGAAGCTACTACATCCGGTCGACCACTAGGTATCCTCGATGAAAGTCCATCCAGTCTGGTACAGAGGAAAATTTGTGTAGTTTGAGGGAGATTACGGCATCCCAAATGATATCGAGCTACGCACACCCAGGGAATATGAGCAGGCAGACTGGGATATACCAGGGTGGACGTGTTTCTACGAGTACACCCTTCGTTTAGGTTTTAGATTTCCTGTCCCACGATTGGTGTGATGAATGCTGTTATACTACAACCTTGCTCCTGGTCAATTGATGCCGAATACTTGGAGAATATTGCTGAGTCTGGGTATTCTCAGCGAAAGATATAACGTGAGTTTTGGGATGGGTAGCCTCCTCCACAATTATTATTTAAAAGAGTACACCCAGGTCGTTATACGTTGGTGCCTAGGAGTAGGAAGCATCAACTCATTATTGATACGACGACGAACGACCAAAATTGGAAGGATACTTATTTTTTCACTAAAGGTCCTTCGATCCTTGGTCCCTGGTTCATGGGGGAGATGTCATATCAATATCATCGAACATGGAATCGGTTTGGTGAGTGTCGTTCGCCTATTGTCGTTTCCTATTTTTTTTTCTGAAATTATTCTTGCTGATGTTCAGCTCCTTTTGTAGAAATAAAGGGTATAGAGAGTAAACTGTCGTGCGACGTTGCTCCTGCTCGCACTGAAGCTTTGCTAGGTATCCCTGTAAAAGATAGAAGTTATAAGGTGCTGCTCACAGAAAGTAAACTTAGGCCTAGCCGTTTATGGAGATGGTCGACTCTAAATAGGTCGCGAGCACCCTATCCTTATGTGAAAGACTTCGTGTCGAATGTCTGGATTAGGAGGAGTTTCGAAATTCTTCAGTATCAAATGAAATTCTTGTCGCCTGTATCTGATAATGAACGTCGTTTCGCAGTGATGTTGATGGCAAGCGCTAGGATAAACATGCCGAATGATGCTGACGCTTTGAAGCGTTATAGGAAGAAGCTTACTAGGAAGAGAGCAGTAGCAAAAAAGAAGCAAGCTGCAGATAAGTCGACGGAAGGCACAGTCATGTCGTCCGAACATGTATATAATTCATCTCCTGATTCGTCTCCTTCAAAGAAGAGGCAAAGGAAAAAACCGACTGCCGATAAGGGAAAGAGAGTCGAGTCGAGTTGAGTCGAGTCGAGTCGAGTTCTAGGAGATAGACAGATGCTTCACAGCTCGTCTCATCAACGATAGCTCCTTCTGACCGATTTTCATTTAATGAGCCGATAATTTTCTTGGAGAAGTCACCTGAATATATTCTCCCGGCGGATGACAAATACCTATAAAAGAAAACGACTGAGGATGTGTTCGACACGACCATCCTTTTGACTTTCCAGGTGAGTTATCTGATTTATTTTAGATTTAACGATGTATTATTTCTCTTATGCAAACTTTTCCCGGTTATATAGGCTCTGCAGGCGTAGCTACACTTGCATGGGAGGTACAAAATGGTGAACGACAGATGTGGGAAACAGCGGAAGATGATCGACGTTATGAAGCTGGAGAAGGCGAAGGTCGACAAGGCTGCTGAGGAGTTGGAAAGCAAGAACTTAGCTCTTGAAAAAGAGTTATAGGAGGTGAAAGCAGAGAGGGACCGACATTCCACGGAGTCGACTGAAGCTTGTGCTGCTCTAGCTGAACAACAGCAACTCGTCGCTGACTTGAAGGAGCAACTAACGTCGATTGCTTCTGTCACGATATGTAAGGTTGTTGACGGTGATTTTTGGTGGTCACCGAGTCAATAATTTGCTTTTAAATTGTTATAATTTATGAACTTGGATGATTAAAAACAAAAGGAATAACCAGAAATAACAAGCAATTACGTGGTAAAACTCCAGGGATTGGAGAAACGTCCACGGTTTGTTGCCTAAACAACGAAGCCAAATTCACTATGAAGAACAATTACAAGAATGCGGCATTACAATCTCTCTCAAGCTATTTTTCTCGTGTCCCCCTTTTTTGCGGTAAGAAGGGGTATTTATACATGTTTAATTAGGGTTTGGTATGTGACGCCCTAATTGTGTTCTAATCCTAAACGGATTCGGATTCTCTTTCTTTTGTATATTTCCTGATTTGGTTGAATCCAAGTCTGATTCTGATTCTTCCTCTTTTGTTTACGGAAAATCTACCTGCTTCCTTATTTGAACTCTGCGGTCACTGTTGCTTATCATGGAGTCGCTTGTCGCTGATTGCGCCCAGAGTTTTGGATATTGACGCTGATAACTATCTGTTTTCATTAATTCCCGACCACACCGAGTATTTACCCGAGTAAGATTTATCGCCTGAGCAGCTTGTCTTTGTTGGTGGTCGGGCAGCTTCCTCTTTTCCCGAACAGGTTTTCATGGGGAAATTCTTGCTCCGTTAGTTGACTTTCCTTTTCCCCTGCTTACGTGGCTTTATATAGTGATGACATGTCTACCACGACTATTTTGCCTATAACAATACCCCCTTAAATATTTGCGTCGATCATGCTTAGTCAGTTCCACTCGGGTCAGATATTTAACCTCATGCTCATTTGCAACTAGTCTTCGTTTGTCTTTTTCTGTATTAATGTATCCTTATTTGCTTCAAAGCTCTTAAATGACGTGTTTTAATTACGACCGCACGTATTCGATTTATCAATCATTTCAGAAATCTTTTGATGGTGACGTTTCTGCTCACTGGCGGCTCAAGGCGTTCTTCGGTCGCCACTTGTCCCTTCTTATTTGGCTGTGGTACAGCGGTGGTACGACGCATTTATGGGACATGACCTTTCTGTTCGCTCGCGTGTGGATTACGTCATCACCCACGCCCCTCTGTTTTCCCGCTTCTTTAGGTTTCTCCTAGGGTTTCGTGTTTTTTTTGAAATCAATGTGCTGCCTATATAAACTGGCAGTAGTGGCGCTTTTCCTCTTTTATTTTACTTTATTTTCTGCAATCTTTGTGCATTATTCTCTGAAGAACTTGCTCGCATTCCCTGTTTATTGGGTTCTTCTGCTGCAACCGCCTCTTCATCTGCTTCAACTGCATCTCCTGGTTTCTTGTTGAGTTCTTCTGCTTCAACCACATCTCCAGCTTTTTCTGGGTTCCGCTTCAAACACATCAAGGTTAGTTCTCATGGATTCTGCAACTAGGTACCGTCTTTACACTGTTGGCATGATTGCTATTGAGCAACATGATGCACACACTGCATCTGTAGTCCACAATTTATTGAAACCACCTCTCTTTGATCAACCACATTTCATTGATGCTGACATTTCTGCGATTTACCGTGAAAATTTTACTCCTTCAGAGGTTCCACCTCCCCCTGAAGTTCATTCTGTTTCCTCGGATTCATCGCCTCCCGACTATCAGCCTGCAGCTTGGTCGGATTCTTCTTCTTCTACAGCTGACATTCGGCCTTGGAAACGACCGGGAAAAAAGATGAGCGCGCGTAAAGTTTACAAAGACTCTCACTCGCTGGAGAGCCGGGTGGGGAGCCAAAGGGTTGTTGAGAATGATGTCGAGGGAGAGCACAGGGCTGCTCGCATTCCATTCTCTCCCGAACGCATATGCGCTTACGATATCGAGCCAAATGTGGTCGGCCCTGAGGAGGTAGGCAAGTATATGCGGCGGTTTGATCTGGATGGCGACATGATTTCGCTGATCCCCGCTGAAGGTCGGGCTGCTTGGAACCCTCCACCCGGCCACGTGGCGATTTACGAGGCGATGCTCTCCTGCGACGTCACTCTTCCTCTCCAGCCATTTATCACTTGGTTTTTGGCTGAGGCCCGAATCGCCCCGGCTCAGTTAACTCCAAATAGCTATCGGATTTTGATGTGCATGTGGCACATGTGGCACAGGATGAAGCGTCCACCTCCCACTCCTCGCGAAATCCGACACTTCTACTCCTTGAGGCCTGTGGGGAAATCTGGGGTCTATTTTCTTCATTCGGCTCAGCCCGAGTCCTGGATCCCAAAAGACGTTGTGGTCAAGGGCGAGATCGAGCCGACCACAGATGAGAAGATGAAGGGGTTTGTTTGGGGCTTCCCCACCTCAAACAAATTTTGGAAGAACAGCTGGTTCTTTGTGGGTGGATGTTGGGGCCAATCAATCAGTTTTGATCTGGATGGCTCCCGGATGACCTGCAGGGTTCCTCGGTACTTCTGTTCGCCCCAATGGAACTATGTAACTTCCGCCTTTACGGACGAGGAGCTGAAGACACTGGCTCGGGCCGCCGTCCGCCCCCTGGAGAGGAGGGGTAAACCCTATCTGTATAATGAGGGGAAGATGATTACAGCTCGCCTTTTTCCTCAGATTTCTGCACGCCGCAGACGCCGTAAGTAGCGTTATATCTTTTATTTTTTCATTTGTCTTTGTATTAGTCTACTGACTCGGGCTCCCTTCTCTTTTTCTTTTTGAAGTATATGATGTGGACGTGGTCTGCGATGCTCTGGCACGCCGAATGAAAGGGATCGTGGAGGCCAGCAGGAAAGAAGCTCTCCGCCAGCGAGATGCAGGAGTGGCTCCTCTCGATAATAAGTCTGAAGGGAGTGCTCCCGAGGATCTTCCGGATAATGATGAAGAGGGGGTGCCCGAGTATATGCCTGAAGATATCCATGGTCAAGAAACAACTGCATGTTCAAAAGAGACCACGGCTGATCCGGAAGGCTTTGGAGTAAGTAGGACCGAAGCTAATCTGGACAGCCGAAAGGGTCCTTCAAAAGGCAAAGAGAAAGTGGGGCACCCCTCTGATTCCGATCAAGCAACTCCTGCTGGCGGAGTCAACTCTCCCATTTCTGCCGCTGTGGACGCATCTCATGTTACTCCTCGAGATGCTGAAATAGCTGAGCAACACCCGGGTATGGTAACTCAGGGAACTCCGGCTTCTGCTGTTCCTTCTGCTCCCGAGGGCAGCAGTGTTGAGGCGAGGTAGCTTGGGAAGAGAAAAGCCTCGTTTTCTTCTAGCCGAGCTACCCACAAAATTCCCAGGGTAGTTGCCTATGTCGATTCGTCTTCGGGCGACGAGGGGGAGGGTAACGCTGAGGAAAACATGGGCGCCTCTTCTCCGATGGTCCCGACAAAGGATGACGTGGGGGGTTCAACTGCTATTCCCCGAGCTGCCTCGTCTGCCGAGCTTCCTAAGACCGATGCTGGCGGCTCGGGTTCCTCGCCCCATACTGATGATCCTGCCCCCGAATCCATGTTGAGGGCCATGGCTTCTGGGCGAGCCTACAATGGGGAGGATCATTGGAGCCACCTCAGAACCGGGAGCGTGTCTGACCGACTCTGCAATTTTTTTAACAGTGCCTCTTACGTAAGTAGTGCTTAAGTTACATGCGGTATTTCGTATTCCTTTCTCGGTTTTTGCTATTATTATTTTTTATTTACTGTTGATTTGCTGCAGATGGTGGCCGAGATGTCTGGGGCATGTCAAGCTGGTGAAGCCCAGGCAGAAAGAATAAAACGGCTAGAAGCCCAGTTAAAGGAGAGTGAGGACCGCTGCTCTCGGGCTGAGCTAGCTTGCCAAGAGGGGGCTAAGTCGAGTCAGGTGCTTTTAGACCAATGCCTGGCTCGGCAACTGGAGGCTGATCAGCGAGCATCTTTCGCCACCGAGGAGGTCCAAACTTTGAAAGATCAGCTATCATCCACTCAGGGCGCTTTGCTCCAGGCTGAGCAGGCCGCTGAAGACGCCAAGTCTGCTTACGAACGCCGAATTGAAGACTTGGAGCGTCAGGCCCTGACAGTCAGGTCCCTATCGAAGGAAGCTAGGTTGGAACTGGAACTATATAGCGTTGATCGCTTCAAGAGGTCTCCAACCTATGATGCTTTGCTTCTGCGCGAGTTCCAGCGGGGAATGGTCTCGGCTGGGGAGTTCTTCAAGCAGAAGAATAAGGCGACTGATCGAGCTCGGGCCAATTGGAGCCTTTCAATCAGAAAGCATGTGGATACCTCTCTGGAGTCTCTTCGGGTCCAGATGAGAGAGTGGCGGGCGTATTGTAGAAGTAAGGGTAAAGCGCCACATCCCATGCACCTTGAGGTTCCCTCTGCTGACTCCTTCTCCACTTTTTATGCCTGCGAGAAGGCGGGGATTGACAATGAGACACCTGACTTGGGACCCGTCCCCGGGATCGATTATACCGTCTGGATGGTCGATGAGGAGGAGGATGTCATTGTTTGGCCCTCGGATGATAGCCTGCTAAGTGAATATGTGATGGAGCCTGACCCGGATGTTAGCGAAAGCAGCTCCCGACCCCCAGTGCCTCCCTCTTAAGTATTTTATCTTCACATCCGCTTGTAACTATACTCAGATTTGTAACTACTTACACTTGTAACTATACAACTATTCTTTTCCTGTATATACATGAACTTTTTCTCATCTGTGGGTGCGTGAATGGGATGATCTAAATTCTTTTTATCGGCTTGTACTCGGCATTTTTTCACACTTGTTGATCCTTTCACACTTGTTGATCCTTTCATTTAATCAGCAACTAATTTTAGCCAAGTCTCGTATAACTGGCTTTTCAATAATTTAAACCATGTAACTTATTCAACTGGCAAATCAGTTTATGCCGAGTATCTCATGTAACTGGCCTTTAAATGGTTTGAATAGTCTATGCCGAGTATCTCATGTAACTGGCCTTTAAACAGTTTGAACCGCGTATCTTATTTAACTGGTAATTAGCTTTGACCGAGTATCTCATGTAACTGGCCTTTATTGTTGATTTTGTTTTACCTCAATGTTACGCCGAGGCTTGCCACGACCATACGTCAAGGTCGTTGCACAAGTTACCTAGGACGTCTCCCGGTTTTATCTGTGCAAGGTTTCGCCGAATCGTTGGGGTGCATTGCACCCGCCAACACGGCTGCGCATCTCACTAGCCTTTCTAGCGGCGCTCCGAGCAGTTTTCCAGTTTATTCTGGTGCCTCGGTTTTGCCTTTTGCTAAGGGATACATTCTTATCGTTTTAGCTAGGCGGGCATGCTACTACAGCTTTTCCGCCCTTCGGGCACTACTCGTCCGCTCTTTCACGGGTTTATGGCGCCCGAATTTTTTGGTGTTTATTCAACCACCTTTTGGTGGGCCGCTAAGGAAATTTTGCTCATGGATACTCAATTCTGCTGAATTACTCCGTACTAGCAACTGGACTTTATTGAATGATCAACATGAATTTCATTAGATAAGACATAATTATGAAACCGAAAAATAAACTTGAAATAAATAAAGGTGGAAACTGAAAACTGAGCTAAAGCAGAATTATAAAAATATGGTCGGATCCCTCAAGGATAGAATATCTTTAAATATTGTGCGTTGCATGGTCGGGGTACTAAACTACCCTCTGGTCGGGCTATCATGTATGCCCCGTGTCCTACAGCTCCTTTGATGATGTACGGCCCTTCCCATTTGTCGGCAAGTGATCCCGAAGATTTATCTTTGGTGTTTGGGGATACTCTTCTTAGCACTAAGTCTCCGAGTTGGAATCTTCGTTCCCGAACATGGGAATTGTAGTACCTCGCAGCCCTTTGCTGGTACGCGGAATTTCTGACCTGTGCTGTATCTCTGATTTCCTCAAGTTCGTCTAAGTTCTGCTGCAACATATTCATATTGTGTTCAGGATTGTGTAACTGTACCCTGGGAGATGTAAAAGCTGTCTCTGCTGGGATGATAGCTTCTGTTCCAAATGCCAGCGCAAAATGAGTCTCCCCAGTGGATGACCTCATCGTTGTTCGATATGCCCACAACACCTCGGGCAATTTGTCCGCCCAACCACCTTTCTTTGCCTCTAGTTTTGCTTTCAGTGTGTGCTTGATCACTTTATTCACAGCTTCTGTCTGTCCATTGGTCTGAGGATGAGCAGGTGATGCGTAATAGTTCGCGATCTTGAATTCTTCACACATTTCTCTGAACTTCCTGTTGTCGAACTGGGTTCCGTTGTCAGTTATAATGATACTCGGGATCCCGAACCTATATATGATATTCTTTTTGACAAAGCTGGTGGTGTTTGCCTCCGTTATGTGTACCAGTGCCTCCGCTTCTGCCCATTTGGTGAAGTAGTCTACCGCCACAATAGCATGCTTTGCCCCTCCCTTTGTTCCTGTAGGCATTGGTCCTATTAGGTCGAGCCCCCACATGGCGAAGGGCCACGGTGAGGTTAGGCTTCTGAGTAACTCTGGGGGTTGCCGAATATCGTTTGCTATTCTTTGGCATGTCTCACAGCTCTCGGCGAATCGCTGCGCTTCTGCGAACAGGGTTGGCCAGTAGAAGCCTTGCCTAAGTACCTTGTGTGCTAGGCTTTTACCCCCAGTATGGTTCCCACACACTCCACTGTGGACACTTTCTAGGATTTTTTTGGTTTCTTCGCCGGCCACACATCTTTGCAATACTTTCGAGAATCCTCTCCTGTATAATTCTCCCCTTAAAACTGTATACCGGGTTGACCTGTATCTGATGCGTTTTGCTTCCACTGCATCCTCCGGTAATGTGTTTTCTTCTAAGTACTTCTTAAGTTTGTATGTCCAGTCGCTTGGGCTTGGCCGGATCTCTGCTACCATGACTCCCTCTGATTCTGCTGTACTCGGCTTAGTCAGATGTGCCACTAGTATTGCTTTGGATCTGATGCTCGTGGTGGCTGAAGCTAACTTGGACAAAGCATCTGCTTTCTCGTTTTCTTCCCGGGGGATCTGAGAGATTTTGTACACTTTGAACTTTCTAAGCAGCCTTTTTGCAATGTCCAAATAAACTATCATGTGCTCTCCCCTTGCCTGGTATTCGTCCAGCACTTGATTAACCACGACTTGTGAATCGCTGTAAATTTCCAGCTCATCTGCCCCTAATGCTATGCAAACCCTTAGGCCGGCCAACAAGGCTTCATATTCTGCCTGATTGTTGGTTGCTTTGAAATCGAACCTCATGGCAAACTCCACGGTATCCCCCTCGGGGGTTGTTATGACTATTCCTGCCCCGCTGCCGTGTGTGTTCGATGATCCGTCCACATGCAATTTCCACTGAAGTTTTTCAATCCGTTCGCCCTCCATTGTCCTCCTTACCTCGGCATCGGGCTCGGTGAATTCTGCTATAAAGTCTGATACTGCCTGCCCTTTAACTGCCGCTTTAGGTGTGTATCTGATGTCGTATTCGCTCAGCTCCACGACCCATTTGGTCAATCTTCCTGACACCTCCGGCTTTTGAAGGATTAGTTTTAATGGACAGTCTGTGTATACTTCTATTGTATGCGCTTGGAAATATGGCTTCAGTTTCCTGGCCGATGTGATCAGTGCTAACGCTATTTTTTCTGCTGGAGAATACCTGGTTTCTGCTGGTAACAATGCCTTGCTTGTGTAGTACACTGGCTTTTGTACCCCCTCTTCTAATCGTATTAACACCGAACTTGTCGCCACCTCCGTGACCGACAAATACAAGTATAATGTTTCTCCTACCACCGGTTTTGAGAGGATGGGTGCTCGTCCCAAGTATTCCTTCAACTTCTGAAAAGCTTCTTCACATTCTGCACTCCATTCGAGCCATTTTCCCTTTTTTATTGCCCTGAAGAATGGGGCACACTTGTCCGTTGACTTGGCAATGAACCGATTGAGCGACGCGAGACATCCTGTCAGCCTTTGTACATCTTTCAACGTCCTTGGCGAAGCCATTCCTTCTAGTGCTCTGATCTTCTCGGGGTTCACCTCAATTCCTCTTTGGTGAACTTGAAAACCCAGGAACCTCCCCGAGGGTACTCCGAACACGCATTTACTGGGATTGAGTTTCATCTTATATTTCCTCAGAACATCGAAGGTTTCCTTCAAGTCCTCCGAGTGTTTTTCTGCCGTAGTGCTCTTGGTCAGCATATCATCCACATAGACTTCCATGTTTCTCCCAATCTGCCGAGCAAACATCCGGTTCACCAACCTTTGGTATGTTGCTCCAGCATTTTTTAATCCAAAAGGCATCACTTTGTAGCAATACAGTCCTTGATCCGTGGTGAAAGACGTTTTTTTCTTCGTCTACTTTATTCATCCGAATCTGGTTGTATCCCGAGTAAGCATCCATGAAGCTTAACAGTTCGTATCCTGCCGTTGCATCTACCAACTGGTCAATTCTTGGTAATGGAAAACTGTCTTTCTGGCAGGCCTTGTTCAAGTCAGTGAAATCTACACACATCCTCCATTGGTTGTTCTTTTTCTTGACCAATACTACGTTGGCTACCCACTCCGGGTACTTGACCTCCCTTATCGATCCTGCGGAGAGTAACTTCTCCACCTCCTTCTTAATTGCAACGCTTCTCTCTGGATTGAACAACCTTCTCTTTTGGACCACTGGTCGGGACTCTGGGTTGATAGAAAGACAATGTGATATCACCTTTGGGTCTACTCCCAGCATATCCTCGTGACCCCAAGCAAAAACATCCTTGTAACTTCTTAGCAATGTGATCAGTTGGGTTTTGACATGCCCACTTAAGCTTGCCCTTATCTTCACTGTCTTACTCGGATCCATCAGATTCAGGACTATTTGTTCGGTCAACTCATCCTTTCTGACTTCGGGTTCTTCTCTGGGATCCAATTCAAACTCTTTTGGCACTTCTGCCTGCTCTTCGAGTTCTTCTACCTTTTGTTGGGCCGTTATCTCGTACACTTGGTGTACTTCCCTGTCTTTGTATACTGACAAGTTTGCTCTTCGGGCCATCTCTTGTGACCCCTTAACCACTCCTACTCCATATTCTGTCGGGAACTTCATCATGAGAGCATAAGTTGTCGTCACTGCTTTGGTTTTATTCAAAAATGGTCGGCCTAATAAAGCGTTGTATGGCCAGTTTTCCGTATCCACCACCACAAAGTCGAGCAGCACAGTCTTTTGGCAAGGGGTCGTCCCAATCTTCACGGGTAATTTCACGGTTCCTAGCAACCTTACCTCGACTCCTCCAAATCCTCTGAGGGGCGTGGGAAACGGCTGTAGGTCTTTCCTGTCCAACCTCAGCTGGTCATACACTTCTGCACTTAGAATGTCCGCTGAACTCCCATTGTCAACCAAAATTCGATGGACCTCTCGATGACCAATCCGCGCTCCAATTACTAATGCATCATTTGTCTTAACATCTACCCCATGTGAGTCTGCTTCTGTGAATATGATCGGGTCCCATCCTTCTTTGATTCTTTTCGGGTCGGGTTCAATGGAATTTACATCTAGGTCTCTCCGTGCCTCCATGGCCTCCCGGATTTCCTGGGTCCTTTCTCTGTTACTTTTGCCGGTTGCCGGTCCACCAAAGATGGTATTAATTGCTCTTTCATCCTCAGCATTCTTCGGACTGAATTTCCTTGCCCGTCCGTCCTGCCGGCTATCCTTCTGTCCATTCGCCATGTCTACCTGTTTGAGGACAACGTCTTTCAGGTGTCCTTCCCTGATGAGGGTTTCGATGTGATCCCTTAATTGGAAACACTTGGTCGTCTCATGCCCATTCTCCTTATGGAAACGGCAGTATTTGGTGGTGTCCCTCCGAGCATATGTCGACTGCCTAGGCGGTTCTTTTGACATATTTTTCTCCTCCAGGATTGCCAAAATTTCGCCTTGATCTTTCTTCAGTGAGGTGTAATTTGTATATCTGCCCTGGAACTTCTGTCGCGGTTGGTCGGTTTTCGGGTCGTATGCTCGCCGCCCATCCCGACCATCCCGTGCTTTGTTCTTCTGTTTGTCCGTTTTGGCGTCGGGCGCCTTGGTTTGGTCTTTGGTTTTGGACCCTTCCGGACGACCTCCATGCACAAAGTAACCTCCTGTGGCAATTTCTTCCTCTTTAGCTAGGGCGTACCCCCCTGCCATGTCCATCATATCAGCATAACTGGTTAGTCGGGCTCTTCTGAGGTCAAATGACAATCGGCCATTCTGAAGGTTGTTGATGAACGCAGCAATTATTGCTTCGTCATTTGCACTCCCAATCTCGGACACTTCCTGACCAAATCTCCCCAGATATTTCTTTAACGACTCATCCCTTCCCTGTCTGAGTTGGGATAAGTGAGCTACCGATTTTTTCCTATGCACATTCCCGAGGAACTGCCTTGAGAAAGCTTTGCTCAGCTCACCAAAGCTGTTTATGCTTGCTGCTGGTAATCTACCAAACCACCGGGAGCCTAGATCCCCAAGGGTCTGAGGAAAATTCAAACATAGCAGTGCGTCATTGTTGACATATTGTGCCATAGCGCTCCTATATCTCCGGACGTGTTCTTTTGGATCGGTATCTTTCTTAAACAGTTCCACGTGTGGCATCCTGAATCTCTCCGGGAAAGGTGTTCTTAGGACCTCACTAGTGAAAGGGCTTCCGGATTCGTCATCCGACAGCTCATTACGCCCGTATCGCCTGACTAAAGCATCCATTTGTCGACGATTGTTCTGAACCTCCCGAGTTAGACTCTGTATGAGTATATCTCTGTCTCCTTCTGGTTCCTCTATCGCATTGAAATTTTGACTTATGGTCAATTTTTGACCCCTTTCCTCCGGATTCAACTCTCTGCGATCTCGGTTTAGGCCATGCAGCCGTACTGTGCCCCTTTGGAGCTTGCGATGACGATTCTGCTCACTCCCTTCCGAGGATGAAGATCGGTCTCTCCGGTGACTGCGCCTCCTGGGGTGATCCCGATTTACAACTATTCGATCTTGATCGTAACCCTTGTCAGAATCATTCCCCTCTCTATGCTCCCTACTCCTCCTATCCACCCTTTTCAGATAATATTTCTGGCCTGCCTATAGGATCTCATCTCGCTTTTAGGGGTGCATCAGGCGTTGGTATCACTATTGCAGAACGCAGTCTCGCAGCCTGCTGGTTTGGGGCGAACAGACTGTGAGGCGACATCAAACCTCCTGTGGTGGAAAGGTCAACTCCTTGCTTTGCTGCGTCTGATATAAGTTGTTGCAGGGAAGCATGAAATCGTTACGCGATTTCTTCATTAGTTGTGGGGAAACGTTGAATACCAGCTAAGGCGGCTGACTGGTCTGCAGTCGTTAGGGTGGCATCCGCTGTATTGAGCGTGGTGTCATCCTCCAGCTCATTACTTGGCACGCCTTGACTGTACCTGGAATCCCTACCATCTCCTTCGCCAGCCATTGTTATCACAAATTTCTGGTGCGACGCCCGCCCCTCCTTCTAGCGCCAATTGTTGACGGTGATTTTTGGTGGTCACCGAGTCAATAATTTGCTTTTGAATTGTTATAATTTATGAACTTGGATGATTAAAAACAAAAGGAATAACCAGAAATAACAAGCAATTACGTGGTAAAACTCCAGGGATTGGAGAAACGTCCACGGTTTGTTGCCTAAACAACGAAGCCAAATTCACTATGAAGAACAATTACAAGAATGCGGCATTACAATCTCTCTCAAGCTATTTTTCTCGTGTCCCCCTTTTTTGCGGTAAGAAGGGGTATTTATACATGTTTAATTAGGGTTTGGTATGTGACGCCCTAATTGTGTTCTAATCCTAAACGGATTCGGATTCTCTTTCTTTTGTATATTTCCTGATTTGGTTGAATCCAAGTCTGATTCTGATTCTTCCTCCTTTGTTTACGGAAAATCTACCTGCTTCCTTATTTGAACTCTGCGGTCACTGTTGCTTATCATGGAGTCGCTTGTCGCTGATTGCGCCCAGAGTTTTGGATATTGACGTTGATAACTATCTGTTTTCATTAATTCCCGACCACACCGAGTATTTACCCGAGTAAGATTTATCGCCCGAGCAGCTTGTCTTTGTTGGTGGTCGGGCAGCTTGTCTTTGTTGGTGGTTGGGCAGCTTCCTCTTTTCCCGAACAGGTTTTCATGGGGAAATTCTTGCTCCGTTAGTTGACTTTCCTTTTCCCCTGCTTACGTGGCTTTATATAGTGATGACATGTCTACCACGACTATTTTGCCTATAACAAAGGTGAAAGCCGAGCTTTACAAGGAATATATATCGGGCGAGCATGTTAATTGGAATGAAGTCGACATGAAGGAAATGATCAACTCTTACGAGGAAATGCGGAAGCTAGAGGAGTCCTCGCCTGGACAAGATAAGGAGCAAGCACTTGATGAGAATGCACTCCTTGAAAATGTCGATGCCGGTGCTATCAATCTGCCTCTAGTCGATCCGCCCATTGTCGACACAACTGCTACAAATCCCACAAATGTCACTTCGACTGTCGACCCACCTGTCAACTGATACATTTGATTTTTATTTTAAAACATCTGTAATTGAGGATGAATTGGTCGATTCGACCATTTATTATTTTATTATGAATCACTTTAGTCGTATCGACATCTATAATCTTTCTTTGCATGTTTTCGATAATTTCTTGCATTGAAATTTGTTTTCATGTGGAAACGACACGACCATCTTATAATGGGGTTTACACAAGATTAAACAACTGAATGAAATAAGCCTGTAAATTTATGTTCATACGTAAGCTGAATGATACGACTGCATAGATGAAATCAAGAAAAACATGGTTGATGTATTTACAAAATAATCGCGTACATGCGTTTAGTCGACAATCATACGTTAAGTCGACAATTTACAACTGATAATCGCGTAAATGCGTTAAATCGATATTTTTACAACAATCGCGTACATGCGTTCAGTCGATATTTTTACAAAATCGCGTACATGCGTTCAGTCAATAATTTTTTCACTTTCGCCTAGTGCTGTCCCCCTGACTTTCAGCATTCCTTTGTCAAATAAGAATGTTAGGAGTAGGTATTTTGGTTCGTAGATGTCGGAGTACCACCTGTCAATGCTGTAGTAGTAATATAACGTGTCGAAGTCGACTAAATCATGAAAAAATGAATTTTGTGAGCTCAGTTATTAACTTAGTACTAAATTTTTCATCATTGCTCTTTGTGCATCATTAGTGTAAGAAGAAGTACAAATGAAACTGAAAAATGAAAAAACTGAAATTAATCAACAATTCAAGTTTAGAAATGATACTGTTTCAGGTGTAAGGTGTTCCAGCTGTTGTGTAATTCACGAGCGTCGAGCCCTCGCAATTTGTATGCTCCTCGACCAACGACATCTATTATTTGATAAGGTCCTTCCCAAGTTGGCCCCAATTTTCCGGCTCCCTCTTCTCTGGTGTTTTGGAAAACACAACGTAGCACCCGGTCGTTTATTTTGAACAATCTGATATGTATTTTCTTGTTGTAATGTCGTGCGACTTGTTGCTGATACGACTGAACTCTTAGAGCCGCTCGATCACGTCGTTCATCCAAATGATCCAATACGAAGGCGAGTTCTAGGCTATTTTGGGCATCGTTTGGATTTTCGTTTCGTGCAGTTGCGAGTCGTGTTTCAATAGGAATTACTGCTTCGGATCCATAAACAAGGGAAAATGGAGTTTCCCCTGTCGACCATTGAGAGGTAGTTCGATACGACCAAACAATTTCTGGAAGCTTTTCAACCCATTCACTTTTTTCGGCTTTTAGTCGCTTCTTCAGTGTGTTAATAATGGTTTTGTTTGTCGAATCTACCTGTCCATTGGCTTAGGGATAACGTGGAGTTGAGAAGCTCAGTTTTATCCTATATTTGTCGCAGAAGTTCTTGAAGTCGAACGAAATAAACTGGGATCCGTTATCAGTCACTATTTCTCGTGGAACCCCGAACCTACAAATAATATATTTCCACACAAAATTGTGTACCTCAATGTCGCGTACCTGAGGTAAAGCTTCGACTTTTACCCATTTTGTAAAATAGTCTGTCATTACCAACATGTAGACGACACCTCTAGGTGCGGCTGGGAGTTTCCCTACAATGTCCATCCCCCACTTCATAAAAGGTCAATGGGCTGAAATTGAGTTCAATATACTTGGGGGAAGATGGGACATAGGTGCGAATCTTTGACATTTGTCCCACGACTTTACGTGATTCTGAGAGTTAAAGCATATTGTTGGCCAGTAGTATCCTACAGTGATGACTTTGTTCGACAAACTTCTAGCTCCAGAGTGGTTTCCACATTCCTCATAGTGTAGACTTTTGAGAACGTCGTACGCTTCTCGTGGGGTCACACACCTCAAGTAGGGTCCTGTAAAATATTTTCTATATAACTTACCATATATGATGCAGAATTTTACGGCTTTTGCTTTGATTTTTCTCGCCTCAGTTCTATCCCCACGTAGAATGTCGGCTTGCAAATAGTCTAGTACTGGGTCCATCCAATTCCTTCCGTTGTCGACTGGGGCAACTATTTCTACTTCCTGGATAGTTGGTGATGTTAGATGTATAACTGGAATTGATTTTGATCCGTTGGTCGTTGTCGAACCCAAGTACGCCAGTGCATCTGCTCGAGAATTCTTCATCCTCGGTATTTGCTGTATAGTAAATTCATCGAAAGTCGATTGAAGCTGTTTGGCCTTGGCTAAGTAGGCAGTCATCCTTTGATCTCTTGCTTCATACGAACCATTAATTTGTCGGACGACTAATTGTGAGTCACTGAACACTTGAATGTTTTTGATGTTCAAGTTCTTGGCAAGGTCGAGCCCAGCAATTAATGCTTCATATTTTGCTTCGTTATTTGTCGCACGGAATTCGCAATGGACCGATTGTTCTAGTATGTCTCCATAAGGAGACTTGAGCACTAATCCTAGTCCACTGCCTTTTATGTTGCTTGATCCGTCGACCGACAATGACCATTTCTCGTTCGTTGCTGTCTCCATAAGAGCTATCAACTCTTTTTCAGCCTGCAATTTCTCGTTATGGGTAAAATTCGCAACAAAATCAGCTAATACCTGTGATTTCAACGCCGTTCGCAGAAGAAAGTTGATGTCGTACTCACTCAGTTCGACAGCCCATTTTGTCAATCGACCTGAAAGTTCAGGTTTATGCAAGATATTTTTGAGAGGATAAGTAGTTAATACCTTAATGGAATGACATTGGAAGTATGACCTTAATTTGCGGGTTGCAATGATCAGGGCTAATACCAGCTTTTCCAGTCGACTGTATCTTGTCTCTGCGTCGAGCAATGCTTTGCTTACGTAATACACGGGGTATTGTCGATCATTTTCTTCCCTAACCAATACGGCGCTGACAGCTGTATCTGAGACGACCAAGTATATGAGAAATGCCTCATTGTCTTTTGGTTTTGACAACAATGGTGCTGAAGTCAAGTATTCCTTCAAATCTTGTAATGCCTTCTCGCATTCGTCGTTCCATTTGAAAGCTTTGTTTTTCCTTAAAGTGTTGAAGAATGGATGGCATCGTTTGGACGACTTGGAGATGAACCTATTTAGTGCTGCTACATGACCAATGAGTTTCTATACGTCTTTAATGCATCTAGGCGACTCGATCCCACGTATTGATTGGATCTGGTCTGGGTTGGCTTCGACGCCTCTTTGGGTGGCCAAGTACCCTAAAAACTTCCCTGATGACACACCAAAAGAACATTTAGCAGGATTTAGTTTCATACCGTATTTTTTGAGGACGTCAAACGACTGTCTCGGGTGGTCAATGTGTTGTTGAGACACAAGTGACTTGACCAGCATATCGTCAATGTACACTTCCATTGTCGAGCCAAGCATTTTGACGAACATTTTATTTACTAGTTGTTGGTAGGTGGCACCTGCATTTTTTAAACCAAACGGCATTACTTTATAACAAAATGTACCTCGCTCAATTACAAACGCGGTTTTTTCCTAGTCGTCTGGATGCATCAGGATCTAGTTGTAACCAGAGTAGGCGTCCATGAAACTAAGTAGCTCATGTCCGGCTGTGGCGTCGACAAGCATGTCTATATGTGGTAGAGAGAATGAATCCTTGGGACACGCTTTGTTGAGATCTGTAAAGTCGATGCATACCCGCCACTTGCCATTTTTCTTTTTAACCACCACGACATTTGTCAACCAATCGGGATACTTAACTTCTTTTACCGAACCAATGTCGATAAGCTTCTAGATCTCTTCGTTGATGATTTTGTTTCTTTTCGGAGTGAATTTTTTTTTTGCTTTTGTTTTACCGGTTGATAATCGGGGTCGACCTGCAATTGGTGAACAATTACCTCTGGATCGATGCCGACCATGTCCGAATGCGACCATACGAAACTGCCTTGTTGTTCACTTAGGAAGTCGATCAGTTGTTCTCGGGTTTCTTTCGATAGTCTGGACCCAATAAAAATCTAACAATCCGGTCAACTTGAGTCGATCGACACCTCATCAAGATCCTCCATCTTTGGTATGTTTGGAGTCGACTCGACTTTGGAGTCTTGTAATTGCTATAAAGACTCCTTCTTCTTCTTCATGGCATTTTGATAGCATTCTCTTGCTGCTCTCTGTTCTCCTTTTATCTCGCGAACTCCCCACCTTGTTGGGAATTTTATCATCTGATGGTAAGTTGAGGGGATTGCCTTCATCTCATGAATCCACGGTCTCCCCAGGATTGCGTTGTAAGGCGACTGACAGTCAAGTACTAGGAAGTTGACGTAAAAGTTTACACCTTCAGCATAGATTGGTAGTACGATTTCCCTTAACGTACTTTTTTGTTCCCCACTGAAGCCTGTCAACATTGTCGTCCGACGGCTTAGCTTGGATTCGTCGACCTGCATTTCCCTCAGGGCACTATTAAATAAAATGTTACATAAACTACCATTATCGATCAAAATTATTTTTGTCAAACAGTTAACAATATGTAACGAAATAACAAGTGCATCATGATGAGGAGAAAACAAATCTAATTTGTCTGTGGATTTGAAGATGACGGTTTCGTCGTAGGTCGGTGGATGCTCTCGACTAGGTTGAATTTCTGCGTTCGACACTTGACGCGTGTGCCTCTTCGCTTCTGAGTAACTAACACCACTCACTTCAGAACCCCCTACAACAAAATTTATTACTCTGTCTTGTCGAGGTGGTTCTGGTGGATTTTCATTTGCGTTGGTCATTCTGTCGTTTCGTCTGGCCATGGTTTGTTTTCCCTTTTCCATTAAAAACTTCTATAGATGTCCTTGTTTCAGTAGTTCTGCAACTTCAAACTTGAAGGCGATACAATCTTCAGTTCGATGACCATGATCTCCGTGGAATTCACATCTCAACTTCGCATCTCGATGTTCTGGAAGTGCATTCATTTTCCTTGGCCATTTTATTGTCTTGCCTATCTCCCTCATAATTGCTACGAGGTCGACTGGTTCGATGCTTAAATTGTATTCTGGTAATTCTGCTCGTGGTCGACTGGTTCTTGGATATTCTCGCCTGTATTGTCGTCTGTCGCTTGAACCTTCACCTATTGTCGTGTAGATCATCTATCACCAGTTGGGTAAGGTTCTGCTCTCCTGTCATTCGACCGTCTATCCACTCGATCGCCTCTATGGTTTGAATAATTGTTGACTTTGCTTATGTAATTAGTTTCATCTTCTTCTCACTTTATTTAGGCCCAGGCTTTGGCCAATACATCTTCCATCGTCTTAACTGGGTACTTGGTTAGTTCTTTATAGAGATTAGAGTCAAACCTAAGGCCCTTTCTAAAGGTGTATATCGCGGTCGCCTGATTGCAGTGAGGGATTTGAACTTTCTCTCTATTGAAGCGGTCAATATAAGTCCTTAAATTTTCGCCATGTTTCTGCATTATCGTATACAAGTCGTCTGACTGTTTCTCCAGTTTGCGACTACTTGCAAATTACTCCACGAAGGTGTTTGTAAGCTGCGCAAAGGAGTTAATAGAATTGTTAGGTAAATTAGTGTACCATTGTAGAGCTTGACCATTGAGGTTGGACCCGAAGGCTTTGCACATGCACGCTTCTCGTAGGTCGCGCGAAAGTACTGCAGTGAATATTCTCTGCTTGTACTGCGCTATGTGGTCGTTTGGATCAGTCGTCCCCTCATACTGCTTCATATTTGGGAAGCTAAATTTTTTAGGCATCTCCACGAGTGCTATCGCATCGACAAAAGGCGAGTCAGCGAAGCTGTTCATGTTGCTCCTTTTAATTGGAGCTGGAACACCCGGAATCCTTTGTATAAGGGCTTCCATCTCTACAAACCTGCGAGAAAATTCCAAATTAGCAATGATAGATGAGTCAAGTCCAGATTTTACCAAACCTGGTGTCGACTGGAGTGACACGGGTGTCCCCAAGACATTCTCGGGTTGCCTTCCCGTCACAGGATCTTGATCGTTTTCATTTCGGACAGGCAAGTTATTGAGGTCGATGTCGACTTGAGTAGTCTGGGGTGTTTGTTGGGTTTGCCCGACATTTGGATTTACATCTGGGATCCCTGATCCTGTTGGAACGTCCGGAGCTCGTCAGTCGACTTCTTGTTCAACGTTTAGGACCAGAACTGGGTGCTCCACGTCATCGCTGTCGGGTACTACGCCATCGACCATAGCTTATAGTTCTTCATTAGTCGCCTGGATTGCAGCGTTTTCAACTTCTAACGCTCGTAATTTTTCTGCATTTGTTGCTGTTTAAGCGACCAATGCAGTGATCTGCTCTTCGACGGTTGGGACGGTTCCTTCGCCAGACATCGTTGTTGTCCGTTTGAAAGCTTCGGTTGATTGGCTTGTAAAGTTACGATGGGCCCCACGGTGGGCGCCAAACTGTAGTGGGTCGGCCTACAATCGAAGTGGATCAGGTCGTGATTTGCTAGGCCCAATGCAACTTGGTTTAAACTGTCAATCTGATGTTGTCGCTAGCTTGATAATCCTGCAAAACAATTTAGTCGATCGACCTAATATAGATATCTTCTATGTTGAACCTGCAAAAAGAACTAGAACAGAAAAATGAAGATAAAATGAAAAAAAAAAGGAAGATGGGGTTAGATTTTTAGATTTAGGTATGCTTGGGCTGAGCAACAGTTTGTAATGACCATAGAAATCAGATTCCAGTGGCCGGGATTCTTTAGTACAGAATTTCAGTACGCTTTTGTAAGCTTTTTTCAATCTCCCTAGGCAGTGTAAAATGCTTTGCTATTTATAGGAGACTCCAAGTTACCGTTTGAACAAGATAAATCATATCATGATATGATCATGGGCGAGATTCCTGGAGATATTCTCTCCCCCAAGAATCTTGTTTACTGGACATGAAGTTAACTGCTGGCTGACTTGGTCTTCAAACGACTAAGTCATGCTACTGTCTTTCTCGTTGGGCTACTCAAATTGGGCCCAAGTGAGATGAGTCTGGGCTTTGCATTTTGAGCTTATGGGCCATTTTTGGCTACCACAATCAGCATGATAATATAACGTTTTGCCCAATCAACCTTTAAACAAGCTAATTTCAAGTCACCAGAAAAGCTTGAATATAACGTTTAGTTGGTAAATCCCTACAATAAAAATAAAATAAAAAACAAAATATAGTTTCCATGTTAGAAATTTAATTCTATTTGTAATAGTTGCCGTCTTGCAGACTTTCAGACAGATTGTTAATTAGGTCATGATGAATTTAGTTGTTGAAATAGTATTGTTTAGTCAAAAAAAAAAAAAATCGATCATTTTAATATGAAATTCTTGATATAAAATATATTTATAGAATTAAAACAGACTAATTTTTTTGTTGAAAAAATTATAAGTTTAAATAAATAATAATAAATCTGAGATATTTTTCTCTCTCGATTTTTCTGCATCTTGAAGTAGCGACAGCTTTTATTTCCCCTTTCTGTCGTTGGTATCTCGCCGTGACAGCGGGTGCCGGCGACGAAGTCGTCCTTTTGGGCGTTCTTTCTCCTCCTTGCTTGGCTGTCCCGGTCAGATGGAGTCTCCGGAGGTTGCTACGACGGCCCTGTTCGTCGCCTGGAAGTCTCTCTCGCGTCAAAGGGTGAGACGTTTTGTCCAAGCGATGGCGGCAGCGGTTAGATCGGCCGTTCCTCATGGTTTCTGGCCAGATCTGGTGTTTTTTTGGCGTGAGTTGGGTTGATCGGTGGTCTTGGAGCTTGTCTGACCCCATCCCCTCCGTCGAGACACCACCGGCAGCTGTTTTGGTGACTTTTTCTTCTGATTTTGGTGATATGCTTGGTCGGTTTTTACTGTTTTTCCGGCGCCGGGATTGGGAACTGGTGGAGGTTTGATTGGTGGTGGTTTTGGGTTTGATTGGGCATCAGAAAAGTTGAAGTTTGGTGTGGTGGTCGGCGGCGTATCTGGTGGTTCTGCTCCGGTGGTCGTCGGCGCTTCTGGTGGATCTGATCCGGTCACCAGGTCTCTCCTCCAGTTGGTTTCAGCCCTTTTAGTTTTTTTTTCAGTTTTTTATGGTTTGGTTGTAGTTCCACTTTGTGTGGATGGTTTTCTCCTGTTGTGGGACTCTGTTTCTGGGCTTGTGCTCGCTTGGCTTTACTTGTGGAGTCCCAGTTATGGTTGTAACATTGCCCTGGCTCTGGTTTACCAGGTTTTCAGGTGCCCTTTCAAAAAAAAAAAAAAAAAAAAAAAAAATTTTTGTTGATGTGCAATGACGACGGATGATTTATGATTACCTAATTATTGAATAATTTTTACAAGAAAAAACTATAGAAAATTGCAATACGGCGTCGTTTACGTTGCAAAAATGGAAAGAAAAATATAAGATGCATTCGAAAAAATAATTCAAAGGTCAAAACATCTGGTCAAGCAATAAATATTCACATGCAAAAGTTGCAAGTTTTCTAGAAATAAAATATTTTAACGTGTGAAGCTCAAACGCCGCAAAAGGCAACCTTTTAAAATAATTTAATTATCCGACTCTTGTCTTGCACTAGTTTTTCAGTTTCCAAGTTACCGGAAATCCCGGTTTCCGGGTACCAAACGATCACGTATCACCAATTCCAACACGTGTCGCAAACCCAGATAGCCTCCTCCCTTATTAGGACAAAATAACCAAGAAAAATTGGAACTCTCTCTCTCTATATATATAATTCTCTAATCTATTTTACTTCGGGACCTATAATCCTAGTAATTTGATGTTTAATGGATTATCACATGTGATAATCTTTAGGTCCTGAAGAAGATTCTGACTAGAGAAGAACCATTTATATATATATAGTTTTTCGTATGGATTTCACAATGTTCGTGTAATAATGACATAATATTGTGAAATATATTATACAATGTTGTGCAATCAATCTCGTACGAATTTTGTTTTATGGGATTCATGTACCAGATAAGGATTTTATATATATAGAGAGAGAGAGAGAGAATTATGTCACCTTATAAATAAAACCCAACTTTACATCTACTTGAGCACTTGACCTCTATCCGATCAAAATTGAATTGTTAAATTTGTTGCCGAACTTATCCTTTTTTTTTCTTTTTTTGACAATATCTATTAATTTGGGATCAGTTATTTTTTTTTGAAAGCTTTCGCTATTGGTAAGATTCGAGCCGCTGACTTGAGAGTCATTTACCCAAGCCCCAAGCTCGTTCATCTACCTGCTGAGCTACGTCCCTGTTGGCTCCCCAAACTTATCCTTGATGTATGTCAATTGAGTATGATTTCTTCGTTTTCACATTGGCTACCTTTCACGATTTTAGTTGTTTTTATAGGTTGAACTTATATTTTCAATTTGGCATTATATAGAGTTTGACTTTCAATCTTTCAAGCAAGTCGCGCGAGAAAAAAGTTAGTAGCCCGAAACAAGTTTTGCTTGAATTATTAGTAGGATAATATATAATAAGAGAGAGAGGAGATGAGGTAAGATTGAGTCGTAGTTATTGGTAGGTTTGTAGACTTAAGTACGGTGGTAGGTTTTAATAAGAATTAAATCGTTTGATTCTCACGTTTTTTTATTAAATAGTAAAGTGTTGTCGTGTAGAAATCAAATTCATCCTCTATAGTAAGTGTTGTTATTTTGAACCGTACTTTTAGAAATTAATCATCCTCTACAGCCCAATAAACCTGGCTCGATTGATGTCAAATTTCAAAATATAGAAATGAAGTTGCCCCGGACTTTTTTATAATTACAAAATGGAATTAAACATTTTAGAAGAAAAACACATGAATTTTTTTTCTTCATTTTCTATTTGGATATTAAAAGTGATATATATATATATTCAAATTCTCACTATCTAATGGGTAATGGCGGAGCGATCTCGGTTGTGTATGGTTCTAGAGATTTCAACTCTTTAACTGATCATCTGGCGAAAAAGGGTGCTCGTGGCGGAAACAATAGAGTCATTTGGAGCAATCTTTGAGTTTTCTTGTGTTTTTTTGTGTTTGTTTTGTTTTGGTTGCCCTGCTCCCCGTTTCTCTTTGTTGCTCTTCCCTGGTTTGGGTCCGCTGTTTGCTTCTGCTTGGGCTGTTGTTTGGCTGGCTGTTGCCTTAATAAAATCTTTGCCTTTCAAAAAAAAATTCTCACTATCTAATGAGTTTCCAATACTGTGATTACCTCATTCGATTTAGATATTTAGCACATGTAATAACTTGAAGGATTTTGATACTGTGATTGCCTCAGTCAATTTAGAGCGTTAACCATTTTTTTTTTTAAATTTAAAATTTTATTGTCCTTAAATCATTAAATTTCAATTCGATAGAAATATTGATGATATGAACTAATTTGGTAAAGCTCATATATATTACCAGCAAAAATCCAAATATTAAATGAAGCACTCATCTTTTTTGTACTCTTATTCTTGAATGTTCAATAAATGCTTGAGTGTCCCAAAACTCTAAAATATATATTCAGTCCAGAAATTCAAGATAACCAAAAATTAAATTAGTGAAAAAATTAGAGAAAATGAGAGCTTTCTAGCTTGCCATGTACATTACAACATGTAATAATTCATTGGATTATGAGACCTATATAAGTTGACACGACAAAAATCCTGGAACTTAATTAATTAAGTCAAATCACCCAACAAACTGCTGATGTGTGCTCTACCTTCCATTGTAATAATAAAAAAAAAAAAATACATAACTGCTTTATAGATATTTCAAATTTGGGTAATCATAGCTATAACACCTCTTCTAGAGAAGGCAATGAGAACCAAAGGCAATG